>CM018575.1:4212500-4837500 GCA_009078335.1 Salix brachista
TTTGATGTGCTGATTTCAAAAATAATTTTTAAAAAATAAAAAAATATCATTTTAATGTATTTCAGCATGATAAGCACTTTAAAAAGCTACCGCAATCACACTTCCAAACAGCCCTAAAAGAACCACCAACTCCTCTGCCCGCCAGCTCTTCAACCTACCAACTCTTCCACCTGTGTGTGTGTCCCACTATATTCTTATCTATATCGTTGAAAATATATATGTTTTAAATATCTTTCCATCAACCAATTACACTGACATTCTCAGCGGGATGTCACGTAGCTATCATCTAATAATTTATATCTTACTTTTATTTATTACATAAAATCTGAAATATACATATTTTATTCATCGTTTTAAAATGTCCTTTTCCTGAGTAATATATTTATGAAATCGAATGGAGCCAATAAGAAAGAGAGAGGTGCAGAAAGAGGTGGATCAAGAAATACACCTCAAAGGGGGAATTGAGGTACGACGAAGCTATAACATCACTGAGTTTTAAAAATATTTTTAAAAATAATTATTTTTTAATTTTAAATTATTTTTTTAGTATTTTTATATTATTTTCATGCGCTGGTGTTAAAAATAATTTTTTTAAAATAAAATAAATATTATTTTGATATATTTCTGAACAAAAAACACTTTAAAAAATAACCTCAATCACACTCTCAAAAAACATTTAATATCTACTAGCCCTCGTTCCATATTTTGCTGTGAGGCTATACTATTTTTTGTATAATATATTTTTAGTATCTACTATCTTGTCAAATCCACGAACTAGATTATATGATTGGAATATCCTAATAAAAATATGAAGAGAAATATAGAGTTTTTTCTAAAAAAATATGAACTTTTTAAATCTTACATCTCGATCATTAGATCTCAAACATCCAATCTAAAAAACCATGAATTTCAATTCTTAATTAGTTAAATATTAAATAAAATTTATTTTAAATGATATAATTGAAAACTATAAAACTTTGGACAAAAAAACCAATGAAAACAATAAGATATAAAAAGGAGAGAAACCACGTTGAAATCATTATTATTTAAAAAAAATAATCATAAACTTGATTTCATGTATAAAATTGAAAGAAATAAAATCTTTGACAAGAAGACAAGGGAAAAAAAAAAGAAATTGAAAGTAGAAGAACCGAATAAAAAGATTGTATACACAAATTAAAAATCAAGGGTTAAATTGAGAAAAATAAAATTTTAGCACGAGTGAAATTAAAAAAAAACAGAAAATAAACTAAAAGGATCCAATAATAATGAGGATTATAATGTATTATCATGGTAGAAGAGAGAAATGAAGAGAAAAAAACAAAAAAAGAAGATCACGTCAGAAATAGTTGTTTGCGTTGCCTAAACCACGCAACGATTTGAATACAATGATATGCACTAATAATTTTTTTTAAATAAAATATTATAATTGCACCTGTATTTTACCAATAAAAACATCAAAAATATTTTTGTTGTTGTTGTGGTGTAACTTGCAATACTATAAAAATAATGTTTGATATTGATTTCTAACAACATTTTTTATTTTTTTTGAAATTATTTAACTTTAAACTAATTATTTTTAAGTTTTTGAATTATTTCAATATATTAATATAAAAAACTTTAAAAATATTATTTATAAATATGTTTAAATAAAAAAACCCTTTAAAATCTTTGCCACACCCTAAACATACAATATATATTTCCAAAATATACCTTCGAGTCCAATTTTTCAGATTAGGGTTATGTCAATGTGTTGGG
Organism: Salix brachista; assembly: GCA_009078335.1. Lineage (NCBI taxonomy): Eukaryota > Viridiplantae > Streptophyta > Magnoliopsida > Malpighiales > Salicaceae > Salix > Salix brachista. The sequence continues at coordinate 4,214,259 of CM018575.1, forward strand.
TGGAATATTGATGCCATCATTTTTGACAAAAATGGAGGACGGTTGGAGGGGATCACCTTTAAAACGATTGCCCATCTCTCCACACTTTAATTACAATATGCCATTGTGTTTGTACTTGACTTGTTTGATAGTGTGAAACGTTTCCTTTAAATAAGGTTTTGGATAAAAAAACAAAATCCAACAAATCAATTTTTTTAAATAATTTTTAAACGAATCAAATCAAATAAAAAAAATAAATTGTTCAATTTAATTGATTTAATTCTAATTTTATTAAAATTTAATAATTTTAAATGAGTCAAAAATTAAAACAAATTAGGTGACTTTTAGACACAAAATAGATAATTTGGTGTGATTTGATTGTATGTATTCCTAATTTTTTTTCAATTTGATTTCTCATTTTTTTTATTTGATTTCGTGTTCGATTTTATTAATTTTTTATATCTAAAATCAAAGCCAAACTGAATTACATTTTTTATATTTTTTTTTATATTTCTTTGCTAATTTGAATCATTTGTAAAAATATTCTAAATAATCCAATTATTTTAACCATCCTTAAATCTAATTATCATTCGAATCAATTATTTTTTAATTTCTTTTTCTAATCTCTTACTGAAAATAGCCCAACATCAACGTGATCGGTTAGGGCAAAACAGTCCCTGGCTGATTATATAAACCAGTTCCGCCTTCTTCCTGTCTCTTCTCTCTGCAATAATTCTCCACTGTCTCTTTTCCTTCTCTACTGAATTCACGGGAGGAGAGAGAAAGAAAAACAATTCTAAAGTTTCAATCTGTAAAGCTCTTTCAGCTCACACGAAAACAAGACAACAACAAAATGGCTTTCGAAAAGATCAAGGTTGCCAACCCCATCGTTGAAATGGACGGTAAGACATTTAAAAAAAAAATATGACTCCTTTACTCATTTTGATGATCTTATCACTTTAAGCTGCTTTGGTTTCATTATTTATCACTGAAAGTTTAGATTTTGATTGGCTGTTAGTGATTCATTGGTGTTATATTACTTCTGTAGATGCATGGAAGTTTGAATATTTATATTTCTCTGTCAAGAAAAAGTTGTTGGGTCATGTTTAGGATCTGAGTTGGAATCTGGGATTGATCAATTCATTTGCTTTAGATCTGGGTTTTTATCGGAATCTTCATTTTGTTAATCAAAAAGATAGAGCCTTTCTTTCTGTGTTTGAATACTTTGTCTTTCTTTGTTTCTCATGTTGTGCTTGTTGTTATTGTGACGATACAGGAGATGAAATGACCAGAATTTTCTGGCAATCAATAAAGGAAAAGGTGATTTTAATATTTTTTATTGTACATTTCTGAGTTTATCTTGCTGGTTGATAAAGGTTTGAGTTAATGGATTATATTTGTAATATGGGTTTTGGTGTAATGACGACAGCTTATTTTCCCCTTCGTGGAGTTGGATATCAAGTACTTTGATCTTGGTCTCCCTCACCGTGATGCCACTGATGATAAAGTCACAGTTGAAAGTGCCGAAGCTGCTCTTAAGTGAGTGTTTAGTACATTTATATATCTGTTCCTTTGTGCCGAGAATCGCATATCTCAGATAGAGTTGTCCTTTAATCCTCTCTTTTTAGATAAAAAGATGTATCTAAAAGCTGTTAATATCGATCGATCCTCCATTTTTTAGTTGAGAATTTTGGTGTAGATAGTGGATTAATATTACTGAACTAAATGTTTGACTTGACTGTGATTATGTTATTAAAATTTGACTCTTTTTTAGGTACAATGTAGCAATCAAGTGTGCAACTATCACTCCAGGTACGCATTCATTTCTATTGGCATGAACATGGATATAAATGAACTTTGATTTCCCATGGCATTTTTTCTTCTAAAGCAGTCATGCACAATTCTTATATTCAATGTGTTATTGACAGATGAAGCTCGTGTCAAGGAGTTTAACTTGAAGCAGATGTGGAAGAGTCCAAATGGAACAATCAGGAACATTTTGAATGGTCAGTGAAGTTGCACTTAAGACAGACAATATGTTTTTATAACATCCCTTTTGCTTTTAGCTTCAATAACATATTCAATCTCTGCAGGCACTGTTTTCAGAGAACCGATTATTTGCAAAAACATCCCCCGCCTTGTCCCAGGTGACTTTCATTTTGTCAATGCAGCAGCTCTACAATTTCAGTGATGGACTGTGGCTGTACTGATTATTGCTGTTGTCAGGTTGGACAAAGCCAATTTGCATTGGAAGACATGCTTTTGGTGATCAATACCGAGCAACTGATGCAGTTATCAAAGGACCTGGCAAGCTCAAGCTAGTGTTTGGTAAGATTCTCTGTTGATTCGCAGCTTTAATTCAGAATTTGTAAGGAATAATTTCCCATTTTGTTGATATTTTCTCATTTGTCTTTCAATCTGCAGTTCCAGAAGGACAGGATGAGAAGACTGAATTGGAGGTTTACAACTTTACAGGTGCTGGTGGGGTGGCATTGTCTATGTATAACACCGACGAGGTACACAACTCTGCAAATTCTCTGATGATTCTAATGAGCCAAAATGCAGGTATATTAATTGTCTTTTATTTTGTACCCTGGAATGCAGTCCATCCGTGCTTTTGGTGACGCTTCCATGAACACTGCTTACCAGAAAAAGTGGCCACTTTATCTCAGCACAAAAAATACTATTCTTAAGAAGTATGATGGAAGGTATGACACTTTCATCACTTTGTATACCTTTTAGAACTTTATGCTTGGCTTTCTTAAACCTACCTGTATTTTCTTTTGGTTATTTAGTTGATATATGTGAACTTTTCTATTTGATACAGATTCAAGGACATCTTTCAAGAAGTCTACGAGGCCAACTGGAAATCAAAGTTTGAGGCTGCAGGAATATGGTGAGTGACTCAGTGTCTTTCATTTAAGTTGATGGTTTGTTTTGGCTGCATTTGTGTTGTCAATAACTCGTATGGTTGAACTGGAAGGTATGAACACCGACTCATTGATGATATGGTTGCTTATGCTCTTAAGAGTGAAGGAGGTTATGTATGGGCATGCAAAAACTATGATGGAGATGTGCAGAGTGATTTCTTGGCCCAAGGTATGTGGAACAGACCATTAACTCCATGAAGATTCAGCTTCCAAAACAGTTGTAGTGTGCTTATCTTATTCTGGATGCAACGTTTTTAAATTTTCTCCGTGGCCTTTGGTTCTGGGTAGGGAGTTCAGTACTGATATCTGGCTGTCTTTCTACAGGTTTTGGATCTCTTGGCTTGATGACCTCAGTATTGGTATGATATCAGACAAACTTGTATTATTTTTTAGTTGCCTTTTGTTTTATTTTTTATATCTGTCTCTGTTCATCTGTATTCTCTGTACCCCTGCAGTAGAATAATCCTCCCTCTGCTAATCAAACTTTCTCGCATCCTATTCTCGTTATGGACTACTTTTTACATGCATATAGCATTGATTTCACAAGTTTTCAAGCTTTTCTAATTCTCATGTATGACAGTTAAAATGCATCCTCAACTACTCTTTTGTTATTAGATTGACAGTGGAACTTGGAATTTTCTTGTATCGCAGTGCTTGCTGATACAAGAAATAGATTAGTGTAGAGGGGGGGTTGCAGAAAGAAATTTCAGCAACAACTAAGATATTGTTCTCACTCTCTGTCATCATCTCTGACTATGTTGAAACTGGTATGGTTCAGGTGTGCCCAGATGGAAAGACTATTGAGGCTGAGGCAGCCCATGGCACAGTTACTCGGCATTACAGGGTTCACCAGAAAGGCGGTGAAACCAGCACAAACAGTATTGCCTCTATTTTTGCTTGGTCAAGAGGACTTGCCCACAGGTATATCATTATGATCCCACAAATTTATGCTATTGGTCTTGAAAATTGTACTATTAAAGTTTGCTGAAAGCGCTGGTCAATGATTTAAATGTGATTTTTATTGGTCAGGGCTAATTTGGATGACAATGCCAAACTCTTGGATTTCACTGAGAAACTAGAGGCAGCCTGTATCGGAGCTGTGGAGTCTGGCAAGATGACCAAGGATCTCGCTCTGCTTATCCATGGATCTAAGTAAGACCAGCCCAGTAAAAAGTGTATTTTGTATATACGTCAATGTTTATGCTCTACTTTATATGTGTTCAATATTCTTCTTGTGCGTGGTGCAGGGTCAGTAGGGAACACTACCTCAATACCGAGGAGTTCATTGATGCTGTTGCCGAGGAGCTGAAAGCCAGACTTTCTATCTAGGCATGAGTGTATGTGATGCTAACCAACTTCTCTTGGCTCTAGAATGGTGTTAATGCTGTAGTTTCTTCTTTACCTTGATTTAATCAAGTTTGGAGTGAATGATTGTGTTCTTTCTCTTTGCTAAAAAAAGAATAGGATTTTTAGGAGTAAATAATCTTATGATCCAAGTCTAGTTCTGCCAAATCTCTTAGTTTTTAGAATCATCAGGACTCTCCCTCTTGTCTCATAGGAGGTTTCATGTACAGTTTATATCTTAACCTGCTCCTTATCTTGCAAAATGTCACCATGAGGAACACATGAACGTAATTAACTTCAGCTGAGAAGTGGATATTGCCATATTGGTATCATCTCGATAAGTAATGTGTTAGCAAGCAAGAGTAGTTGCGTCTCATGTTTATTTGCTGACTTTTCAATGTTCTTAAGATGCATATTTTGTGGTTTTCTGCTCTGTTGATTGTTTCTGTTTTTGTTCTTCTGAAACGTAGTTCGAAACCAATAGAGATCTTAATGGAGGAGGTGTTGGTGTTGTTTACAGGACCTGGCAGGCAAAGTAAGCAGTGAAGGTAATAAAGGAGAGGAAAAGATGGTAGACGTGGATGAGTAGGGAGCTCATGAAATTAAGCAACTCAACTTTATTTTCTTTCCAGTCTCGTGTTTCAATATCATTTAAACTCTAATTTTTGTCGCCGACTTCCTACTGCAAGGCAGTTTTTAATCCCAAATCTCTGCTTACTCGATGTCTGTTGAAGACTGATCCTTTTCTTTTTTATTTACTCTGCTTTGAGTTTAGCCCGCATACGTCCGACCAAGACCTTGAGCTTAGGCAAACCTGGACTAGGTATGAGTAACTAGAGTAGCTACTTGCAGGAGAGCCCTCATAATTTTGAGAGAAATATTTTGTTGGCTGATAGACTCATCTGCCCCATATCATATCCGACGACCAAGCACCTCCAAACAACATCCACTTGGTTGCAAATATCTGCTTTTTCTACCAACACCATTTGTGGAAAATAAAATCCCTAACAAAACTAGCCCCTGCTACCTCGGCAAAAGCCAATTTCTCCGCCAGATTCTAAATGAGAGATCTCGATTATATCATCAGCAATGGACTTGGTATTTGTCATTTAGTATGACTTCTATGAATAACTAAGTTAAATCCAATGGCATGTGGAAATAGAGTTGAAACTCTACAAAAAATTAGAAAACCATATATTTATAAACTCATTTATTTATTCTCTCAATACTTGCCTGCCGTTTGAGGTGCCAACCGTTGGTCTTCGGTTATGCAACTCTTTTACCAGAACATGAATGGCTTTTGAATCTGACTAAAAGGATTTTGACTTTCCATGTCCCTATCCTGTTGAAGATCAAAACTAAAGTCAAACTTTTTTTTTACCAGAACTTCATTGATGGAAAGCTAATTTCACAGTTGATACTTGATCGCTTTCCATATCCATATTTCTACCCAGTTGGAGATAATTTTAGATAGTGTTTGGTTATTATCTTGAAATAACAAGATAAAGAAAATGGAACTAAATAACGAAGGTGAAGAAGAATTAGGGTACACACCATCTATTCCTAGTCTCCTCTTTAGTACTGCTCCTATTGTTTATATATGTGAGAAGAATTGATGGAACTAAATTAATTTAACATTGATTGGAATCAATTTATTGAAATTTTGTGTACAATTAAATGACACACTTTAATTGAAAGTATTGCTAAATTACAATTATCAGTACCACTAAATAATATATGACTGAAATAAGGATATGAAGCAATGAAAAAACATACCGGTATACAATTTCGTGTTTGCTATGCATTGTCATAATTTTGTAATTAAAAAAAATAAATATTATCACCAGGTTCATTAAGTATTAAAACAAGCAATATAGTCAAGAGGGGAAAAAATGAAAAAGAGTTTCAGAATATATAGAATAAAATCTAAAAAAATCCGAAATATTAATACAAGATATATTGATCATTTCAACCAAAAAACAGAAATGAATTCAGTCTTTAATCGAAACAGCTTATACCTTTAGTGCATAAATTAGACAGGGGTCTCACAATGTCAGCTGGCTACACCAATACCAAAACCAACCTATCATCAGTCGATTATTAATATCATCCCTAGAAAACCAAGCACGACTCCCACTGTCCGTGCTACACCGGACCCTGACAATCGAACCCCAGTTCTATCCAAGGACATCTCTGCTAACCAAGCCAAAAACACTCTGGGCTCGAATATTTCTGCCTAAGCAAGCATTGGATTCTTCTTTGTCCGACAAGAAAACACTCCCTATTGGTGGTTTATTTGCATGGAGGAGGTTTCATTATTTCCATTGGTGCAGCCTCGATTGTTTATCATGGCTTTTTGCTCAGACTTGGCAAGTCAAGTCCAGGCTATCATTATGTCTGTCGGGTACCATGCGTACAATGCAGGCTTTACGTTGAGCTCATTTTGATGATTTTGAGCCATAAGGGTTGATATTGCACTGCCCTGGTTTTAGTGGGGCTACTAGGACAAAGTTTGATTCTCTATCGATCAGATGAAATTACAATATAACCTTGATAAATTAAAAATCTCAATTAAATAATATTTTTGTTAAAACTTTAATATCTGGATTAAATAACACCACAATTAAATAATACATTTTTATGGTACTATAGATACTGATTTATATAGGTGTAATATAGAGCAGTTATCATCATGTTTACCAAGAAGGCATTTCAACATAATAGAACACTTACAACAACAATGTTCTAATCAATGTGCATAGAAATTGCTTGACCTTCTTCATCCAAAAAAGCAGCTGCAGTCCCACTATAATTTGCAAAAGGAAACCCTGTAAATCCAGTTGTCTAAACTATGCCTCTAGAGGGTTGTTATCGATGAGTCGAATGCATTCTTACCGAGAAAAAGCCGTAGCTGAAGATAACTCACATTTGTCCTTAATCTGGAGAAGTTAACTTTAATTGCTGAATCTGAATGCAGAACACGAGCACATAAAAATATATCAGCTGAAACTCGTCATCAGAGGCATTGAAATGAGAGAGTAAGATCCTTTGATGCTTAAATTATCAAATAATCCCTTTATTCAGGACATGTATTCCAAAAACCTACCAGATCCAGGACTCAACTTTGGAGAGAGACCGCGTATTGCATACTTCACATAGGCTAATAGCCTGACATGCTGTGGAGCTCCCAGCTTCCGAATGACTGACCTGAGGAGGCCACTGCAAGAGAACAGCCGACCAGTAAGGGCTACACAGCTACTTTATTAAAAGTAAATGATTAGGATGTTGGAATTTCTTACTCTGTGCGCAATATAGTGAGAAAGTCAGGTGGTAGAGATTCCATGAAAGAAAATATGTCATCAACTTTCAAATAATTCAACTCCTGCTTTAAGCTGCTTTTTTCTTCATCTGACATTCCTTTTCCAAGAATTGCTTTGCTGTTGCATGAACCAAGCGCAATTAGGTCTCTAATTTAATTGTTAACATTCAATGATAAAATGGTACTAGATCTCCATTATATGATAAGAAATGCTAATTCATAGGAATAGACCAGTGTAACTACGTTTCACTTGCAGTCTTTGTTTGGGTATTATTCTAAAGTGGGCTTATGGACTGTGGAATGCTAAAAGGCACATTTAGTAAGGGTGAAGCGAACAGAAAGAAAAAGAGTATTTGTGACACGGGGACTGCAAGAAACAGGAGGTGATGGAAGAATTAAGAGTGAAAGCTAGAACCAAGTCTGACAATAGTATATACCCAGGAATCGTAAAACCCAATTTTCCTGGTTAAGAGAAAAGTGTACAACGTAATACAATTCCAGAATGGCCCCTTGCACCACTCTACATCATCAAGAAGACTTCAATTATCACCCCCATCATCGCTCATTATCACTATGGTTGACAATGATATTATTCACAAAAATCTGTATTTAATTGCAAAATTATTCAACAATTGACTCTACCATCACATAGTTAAAGATAAAAACAAGAAAAATCACCTGTTGACGGATCTTCCAAGAAAAATGACAGGGAGGTATTTAGCATACTTCCCAGCACCAAGTTGTTCGCCAAGCTTCTGTATTTTATGTGTGTCTTGAAGAATCATAGCTTTCCACAGCTGACAATAGTCTTGTCTAAATCCTTCATCCAATTGTTTGTAGATTCCATGATCTAAAATAACTGCAGGAATATAATGAAACAACTTCATACTACAAGCTGTTTTCGCAAGTGATAATTTATTTATGATGTCAAAAATCAACACATACCCAGAGTAAAGCCATTTGGACCTTCTGGAGAAACTAATATATTTCCAGGGTGTGGATCTCCATGCACAAATCCATGTATGAATATCATCTCAGCAAAGACTTCCATCAAAGCTTTCGCAACCTAATATACAGACTAGGGGAAGATTGGTAAAAAATATTAATTTAGTCAGCATCATGCTTTGTGAGTTTTGATGATGAATTATGATCAACCACACAATAAATATGATCCCCTCGATTTGTGAATGTTTATGAGCAATCTCAATTGCAGGAAACTGAATTTGTTATAAATTTAGAGAAAAACAACCTAAAGAGGACTCATTAAACAGACCTTTATAGGATTTATTCTCGTTTCCTTCATAAATTCCACATCATCAACCTGAAATGCTAGGAACATCAGGTTAAAAGCACATAGCAGTTTAGCCAAAAACCTCATAATAATATAGAGACCAATTAAAAGAAACCATTACATTTCAAAATGGTACTATAAACAGTGTTCCCCCTTTAACCAGTATAATTTAATAGGTTGTCTGAGAAGTATCAGACAAAGTCGTCTGTGATTTAACAATAGTTCATCATGGAAGAAATGTTCATCGGTTATGTTATATTGCAAGTTTAGTGAGCAATTTAGTTCCTTGTATTTGGTAGAAAAATAGGTGCAAAAATTGGAGTCACAAACCACTATTTGTTAAAAGTAGCACCTTTTCTCTGCCAAAAAAACGAAGAAAAAAGGCGCTATTGGCTATCTTGGCAATTATGGTTTGGCCCTTCACTAGGTTCGAGAACTCATTTTGTTGCCCGGGCTTGTATTAATACATTACTGGCAGTCTGATAAAGAATTCAAGGCCCACAGAGAACCGAAATAGACCTTCTAAGGTTGTTGGAATCCTAATCACAAGACAGATGCAGCAAGTTCAAAATCCATACCTTGTGACCCCAACAAAATTGCATGGTCAAAACCTGACGTGTGGTCAACTCCTGGAAATATTAATATGGTACTCAGAATTACATTCACCAGTAGTAAGCACAAATAATTTGACAATGAGCTGTAATAAAGGAGAATCTCAGTCATCCTACCCAAAATATATGAGGAATCCTGACGAACTTGTTATTTTTAAAGTTTCTGTCAGTTTTCTCAGAATTTCTTGCCTCCTGAATGAAATCTGTGGAACATGGAAAATCAAAAAAATCATATCTTTCCGGTTAATACTAGACAATGACAAATCAGACATTTTTTTGTGTGTATCCTCATCAACTCAAATAAAGTGAAATAAGTGAATCAGTGATGCCTACATAAGTGATATACTACATATATCAGCAGTGGTCTACAGTTAAAGCATGTACAGACATTGTTTTGAAGAACTACGAACTCTTAAATTGGTGCATGGGATGTTTGCATTGTCTGTACAAGAAACTCAAAAGGTATTACAGAGCCACCAGAACCACCAGAACCACCATGCCTGCGGAATCCACTACAAGCAGTAAAACATTGGTTGGCCATACGATGGAAAGGGGGTCCAATATATTCATTTTTTTTTTCTAAATAACAAAATTACTAACCAACATCCGTTCTAAACAGTTGAATACTTTAGGTTGGAATGTCATATAGCAGTACTTTTATACTTTGCTGCAGGCAATTTTTCATGTTGGAATATGGAGAATGCATCCAGTGAAGTTAAACAAGTTCTTCAAGTGTCTATCAAGGCGATTAAAAATGCATGAAATAAGCTAAGGAATACCACTAACCAAGTTCTGAAGAAATAACCTCTCTGAATTCTGTTACCAGCCAGTTAAATCTATAATCAGGGAAAAGCTGTGGAAAAGAGAGGGGGGGAAAGAAAGGGAAAAAAGAAAGATAGCTCTAAGCTAGTGGATCAGTCATCAAAATAAAAGGAGTATAATTTAATTAAGAAGTTAAACATCCCACACAAATTATGCAAAAATAAAAAATCACAAGAATAAACTGTTGTCCAAAAAGAAAAGGAGACATTCATATTCAAGATTCAAGAGACATCAGATGTGTTGAATGTTACCTTATCCAAAAAAGAACCCTTTGGGTCTTAATACATCAAAGGGCTAGACACATGGACTACAATTTCATCAACATTAGTATTTTTATTTATTTATTTTGTGCATAATCATGTATTCAACATCCACAGTCTAACTTCACAAAAAGATATACCACTATGATGAAACAAATATATAACTTAAATTGTCAAGATAACTTTATCACGCACCCATGCAACGGATTTTGAAAGAAGGGACATAATGGTTATGTCTATCTTCATCTGGCGTTCTAACCCAGGGTACTGTACCTACACGCAGAAAAAGAGAAGCATGTTACAATTAAATACATAACTCACAAAAATCCATAAAGTTTTAGAGAGCAATTTTTTTTTCTAACACTTATAAAGAAGGTTTGGAAGGGTTTATTCCATATTCACCAGAGAACATCATATAGGTTCTCCTAATGTAATCATCAACTTTATTGGAAGAATCCAGTCACAATTATGTCAAATTTTTCCTCCGCAAATTGGATATATGATGATAAATGAAGCTCCAAATATGTGTCAAAATCCAACATATCCATTTAATAACTGTATGGCAGGGACTTTGCTTTTGAAAAGGTCAAAAAAATAGATAAAAGCAAGAGAGAGAAGAAGAATCCCAGCATTCATAGTCACACAACTTTAATATTGGAGAGTAAGCAAAGATTCAACAAACTAAAGACAATCAAAGTAAAATTGGAAACATTTTATCAAAAATTCAATGGTGTCGATGAATCACATCATCTCCAGTTAAAAGCATTCTTAAATTTCCAAAATTTAGGTCAAGAAAATTGTTTAGTTGCTAAAGCAAAAAATGAAACCAAGATGAGCTAAACAACTAAAACTGACACTAATCTACCTTGACTGCTACTTCTTGATGATCTTTCAACATTGCGCGATGCACTTGCGCAATCGATGCAGCAGCTACTGGTTGTTCATCAAATGACAAAAATCTGCCATTTACGTTAAGAAAATTAATAATTATTCAACAACAAATGTCCACCTTCAACATCTGAAAAAAAGAAAAAAACTGAATCGAAACTTACATATTCTTTAAATCTCGATCCAAATTGCTTTGAAGCACTTGTTTTATATCCTTGAAACTACAAGGAACTGCCTACAATATAACAAACAAAAAATCAGCCTACGAAACAGACAAATTCTTCATGCAACAAATAAACAAACGGATTCGCAATAAACACAATCAAAATCAACAAGAAATTTTAAGACCTGATCTTGCAATGAAGAAAGCATCAACGAGTATTCCTGTGGTACTTGTTTTAATGAAGCAACAAACTGTCCAGCTTTCACATAAAATCCTTTGTTATCTTCACATAGTTTTAGTATCCTCTTCGCCGATCGTAAATGCACCTTAATTGATTATATTCAATCAAAATCAAAAATTAAAATATTCACTAAATCACAAATTAACACATATATTACAAAATCACGGGAAAAAATTAACTTCATTTACCTCGGATAATTTCTGATAATAAGAATCAGAGTTCACTGGTAGGTTACGGAGAGAGAGTTTGTAATCAGCGACGGTTAACGCAATCTGTCACCAAAAATGGAAACGATTAAAACATGATTCATTAAGTGATTAGTTCAGAAAGAAAGAGGAGAGTTTTCTACGGACGGTGGAGATTGCACGAGAGGAGCGAGGGACGGCGTGGATTGGAGAGGTGATTTTGTTAGTGAAGGAGTCGGTGGTAGTTGTGGCGGTGTAGAGAGTGAGAGCAGCGGTGCCAGTGGTTGCTGTAAGCAGTAAAAATTTAGTTTTTTTCGTCAAAGGAAGCTTGAAGTTTTGTTTGAAGGTCATCTCGTTTTGTGAAGGACGCGCGACGCTTGTTTTGGCGGCGACGTAACGGAGTGGTGTTGTTTTAAAAATACTGAAAAACGGTCCCAGTTCTTAAAAAAAGTGTATAGGTTCCAGATAATGATTATGGGCTTTCTAAAGGATATGGGCCTAATAGTTTATGGGCTAAAGTTTCAAGTTTTGTCTATTTGCAAATAACATGGATAAGAAAAAATCAATATTCAGCTTAGAAAAGGGTTGTGCTTAATAAAACCAGCCAGTTAAATATAATTATTTATTTGGGTCACTAATAACTTCCTTGAATTAAATGAATTTAACGAATTTCATCAAAGTGATATTTGTTTTTTTAATAAACTTGAAACTTGACTTTGGTCGGGCTGCAAATTACCAAGTTCTTAGACTAACTTGCAATGTTGGAATAAATATTAATTTAAAAAAAATACAAAAAGCATGATAAATTTCTTATAAACTATGGCATTTTTTTTCCATTTATTTATTGGAAGATGAATTATTCGTTTTTTTTGTGAATTGCACTCTCATTTTCCTCGTGAAAGTAGATTTTATGGCTGTATACTGTTTAGACATGACTACAAATTAGGAAAAACTGTATTTATATCAAAGTTGTAAAATCCGTTTCGGGCGCCATTCTGGTTTTTTGATTGGAACGGAACGTTCCGGTTTCGGTGCATTCCGGCGTGCCGTTCCGGTTTTGTACTGTTCATATATAATTAATTATATATATATATATATGGAAAAAAAATTAATTTAACAAATATAATTAAAATTCAAGATTAATTAACTTTAAATTATACAATACAAACACAAAATCAAACAAACATAATCTCAAAATTAGAAACATCTCTAAAATTCCAACAATAAAATTATTTTTTAAAAAATAAAAAATAAAAAATGAATTTAATTATAATTAAAAGATCCAGAATATTTGAAATTTAAGCTACTTATTGTATGTTTTTCAAGTAATTCTATGTTTTTTTATGGTTGTTGTATTTGAATTTTAATTTTGAAATTAATTAATGTTACTTATTGTTTTTAATGTTAGAAAAACTTAAAAAAACAAAATGAACACATTAAGAAATAATCAATAAGTTCAAACATAATTAATTAAAATACATTCCATTACAAATAATTCAATCAAATTAATTACAAATTAATACCCCTATTTTTTATGTTAACTATTATTATATAATAATTAATAATTAATTATTATATAATAATAATAATTATTATATAATAATAATTAGTATAAAAACCAATAATTAGTATAAAATATTAAAATCCAGCCCACCCCATTTGTACTTTGTCCCCTTCATTTCAATACATAAAAGTATAAAACCCTACCCATCCAACCCTACCCATCCTTTCTTCTTCTCTAGCCGCCGCCAAACCCTACCCATCCTTTCTTCTTCTTCTCTAGCTTCCGCCAAACCCTACCCATCCTTTCTTCTTCTTCTCTAGCCGCCGCCCCCTCCACACCAAACACACCCAGGCACCCAGCCGTTAGCCTCTCTTTCTCCTCTATGATGGTGACCGGTGAGCCGACAGTTAAGCGGTTTCCCATCCTTCTTCTCGATTTGCCAAATAATATCAGTATCGGCAAATACTGAGTAGGGATTAAAATGAGTGGGATCCATTTTTCTGGTGTACTGACCTCTGTTTTTTGCGGTTGAAGAAATAAAATTGATTTGGGAATTATGGACGGGGGTTGTTTCTTCAGTGTATTATGTAAGGGACATGAAACGACGTCGTTTTGATGAACCCGGAACGGTACGCCCGGAACCGAACCGAGACGTTCCGGCCGGAATTTGGCCGGAATTTGCGGAACGACCCGGAATTAAAACCGGCACAAAAATGACGCCGTTTTGTGCCGATTTTATGCATGGAACGGCATGTTCCGGCCGTTCCGACCGGAACGGAACGACTTTCACAACTTTGATTTATATACATTTTAAAAATTATTTTTCAATGGCTTTAATATATAAAAATCAAAGATATGTTTTTTTTAAAAAGCTCTGCATCATATACCAAGCACATTTTTATCTTTTATATTTTTGAAAATGTTTTTTTTCATAAATATATTAAAATAATATTTTAATTATTTTTTGAAAATTATTTTTAATATCAATATATAAAAATATCCAAAATCATCCATTTTTTAATTTAAAATAAAAAACAAAAATAATTTTTTTCAAAAACTTTTTTAAACCCATCTCCCTCTATCTGAAACACCACTAAGAACAGTATCCGGAAACACCTGAAACTTCATCGAACACTCCTTTCCATGTCAAAGTTATTGCCGCCCGGCTTTGCCATCATTATCCATGTTCATTCTACACAGATAAACGAGTTACAATAGACCCAATCAGGTCATAATACAACATAGTATAAAAACCTTGAAAATGGCTCAACTAGAGCATCACTTTCTATCTAACAAATTCTAGTTAGTCCATAATTAGAATCAGCCACGCTATTAATCTCTCTGTAAACATGCAAATCTTAACCTCTCAAGCCTTGCCTAAAATACTTTTACTCTGTGTTGGTAAGATCATATTTTTTTTAATCTATATTTACCCTATCTCCATTAATAAATCAAATTACAACAGTAGAATCTCACTCCAAATCATCCCTTTAGCCCAATTCTTTGGATTTCTAGCCTTACGTCGTGAGCTATGTTAAATACTATTTATTGCCCCAATATTTTAGAAATTTCTTATCATAGCATAAACTGAGCTGACAGGAAGTGGAAGATCGAATTGAAGCAGCCACGTATCTTTGAAAATTAGTTGCAAATGCTGGAAGGGTAATGGAAAGACAACGGCGTAGCTGTCCATTCCGTGCCGTTCCGGCCGGAACGGCCGAAACGCCTCGTACCAGTCAAAAAACCGGAGCAAAACGATGTAATTTTTGCCCCAGTTTTTGTTCCGGCCGGTACCGGAAATTCCGGTCAAATTCCGGCCGGAATGCACCGGAATTGTCCGGTCTCCCACTTCTCTCTCTCTGAGTCTCTGTCTCTCAATCTGTCTCTCAAATTCTCAATTTGAAATGTTGAATATATTTATTGCGCCCCTATGGCCTATACCTGTCCCCGCCCCCCTCTAACTCTATACCTATTATATATATATATATACTAGATAATTGCCCGCGCGTTGCCGCGGGTAGTTTTTTTGTATATAATTTAATACAATTAAATCTATAACGATCAATTTATATGATATAAACCAATAAAAATTATAGATTAAAAGATAATACAATTAAATCTCGAATATAAGAATTGCGTTATAAACGATTACAAAATAGCGCGCACTAACATCAGAAAAAATAGCAAAATATTTGCATAAGAAAAAAAAATTATTGAAATCATTATTGTGCAGATAATAAAATTATTAAAATAAATTCATAGAAAGAGCAAATAAAAAAATAACAGGGAAAATGAAGCAATATTCATTTAAAATATTATTATAATAGCAACCTCGGATTCTTAATATCTGAAATTATGATTGCCTCTAGAATAAAAACAACAAAAATTATTAAATTATACCGAGGGGAAAAAAGAAAAAAACACTATTAAAAACCAATTAAAAATTATCATTATTATTATTTTTATTATCTAATAATAACATACATAAGCATTATTCTGACAATATGATTAATAATCACTATTATTATTATTCTTATGATAATTATTATTGTTATGTTAATAATGAAAGAAACAAAATTAACTGAAAGATTCAAAATATCTTCGGAAATTTAACAAAAGATAACAAAAAATTACCATGGCTATTATTGGCAAACAAAATTTTATCAAATTATTGGGAGGGGAAAAAAATAACAAAAGAGTAAGAATTAAAAATCATTAAATCATGATTATTACTACTATTATTATTATTATTATTATTATTATTATTATTGTGTTAAATACACTTATATATACATTAATAAAGTAGGGATAAAAAACAAATAAAAGTATAAGGGCTGAATTGAACCTATAAAGGGCATAAATTAAAAAATGAAAAGTCAAAGGGCTGAAATGCAACTTGCATTTATTGTCAATTGCAATCAGAGGACACAATTGAAACAATCGGAACTTTGGTACCAAATCGATTGCGTTATCACCAAACAACCCTGAAATTGGAAGTCGGAGGACCAAAGTGAAACTTTGACACTCCGGAGAGAGAGAAACGTCGCCGCCTTCTTTCACCGGACTTAGAGGCGTCCACGGACTGTTATACGTCACACGCGCCACCGCGGGAGGAAGACAACGCGGCGTCGCATAGTTCTGGCATCCGGTAGAACTTTTTTGGACACCGTAGGACACCGCACGCGCCTCCAGAAGAGGGCGTGGGGCAAAACAACGTCGGGCGCGTGCGGCGGACGCCTTGTCTAACCGGATTATTTAATTTTAAAAATAACGACAATTACCGTCATGTCCCTTGACCGAAAGCAGTCGTTTTGTCTTATTAGGGGCTAAAATCGTATTTAGCCATTTAAGAAAATAATTAAATATTCTACATATGCGGCGGACCGGACCGGACCGGACCGGTCCGACCGCGTGCAATGACGCTGATGTCCCTCAGATGTAAACATTATTTTGTCCTATTACCAGGGATTCGGTAGTCATTACACTGTTCACAAATGGAATTAAAGAAAAAAAAAATGGAAAAGCCGGAAAAAAAAAGGAAAAGCCGAGCTTACCCCCGCCTCTCGCGTCCCTTCTGCCGCGCGACCGAGGGACAAAAACGGGCGTGCACTGCTCCAGTCCACAGTGAACTGTGAGGGGAGCTACAGGAAAAACACCCTTTGTTGTTTGGATGTCGTTAATGATTAAATTATCTGGTTTCAAATAATTGCAGAGAAGTCGCCCGTTTGTCTTACCGAGCTTTTTAGTTCTAATATATGTGAGTATTTCGTCCTTCTTAATTTTCTGCCACTCCAATGTGATTTTTCTTAAGCTTATAGAAAGCTTTATCTATTTATTGAATCTTATTTTTAGTCTGCCATGGTGTGTGATTGTATATTAGTGAATTGATGTACTGATCCATAGAAATGAAAGGTAGTTTTTTGGGTTTTGGAATAGACAATGCAGATAATAAAATTATTAAAATAAATTCATAGAAAGAGCAAATAAAAAAATAACAGGGAAAATGAAGCAATATTCATTTAAAATATTATTATAATAGCAACCTCGGATTCTTAATATCTGAAATTATGATTGCCTCTAGAATAAAAACAACAAAAATTATTAAATTATACCGAGGGGAAAAAAGAAAAAAACACTATTAAAAACCAATTAAAAATTATCATTATTATTATTTTTATTATCTAATAATAACATACATAAGCATTATTCTGACAATATGATTAATAATCACTATTATTATTATTCTTATGATAATTATTATTGTTATGTTAATAATGAAAGAAACAAAATTAACTGAAAGATTCAAAATATCTTCGGAAATTTAACAAAAGATAACAAAAAATTACCATGGCTATTATTGGCAAACAAAATTTTATCAAATTATTGGGAGGGGAAAAAAATAACAAAAGAGTAAGAATTAAAAATCATTAAATCATGATTATTACTACTATTATTATTATTATTATTATTATTATTATTATTATTATTATTATTGTGTTAAATACACTTATATATACATTAATAAAGTAGGGATAAAAAACAAATAAAAGTATAAGGGCTGAATTGAACCTATAAAGGGCATAAATTAAAAAATGAAAAGTCAAAGGGCTGAAATGCAACTTGCATTTATTGTCAATTGCAATCAGAGGACACAATTGAAACAATCGGAACTTTGGTACCAAATCGATTGCGTTATCACCAAACAACCCTGAAATTGGAAGTCGGAGGACCAAAGTGAAACTTTGACACTCCGGAGAGAGAGAAACGTCGCCGCCTTCTTTCACCGGACTTAGAGGCGTCCACGGACTGTTATACGTCACACGCGCCACCGCGGGAGGAAGACAACGCGGCGTCGCATAGTTCTGGCATCCGGTAGAACTTTTTTGGACACCGTAGGACACCGCACGCGCCTCCAGAAGAGGGCGTGGGGCAAAACAACGTCGGGCGCGTGCGGCGGACGCCTTGTCTAACCGGATTATTTAATTTTAAAAATAACGACAATTACCGTCATGTCCCTTGACCGAAAGCAGTCGTTTTGTCTTATTAGGGGCTAAAATCGTATTTAGCCATTTAAGAAAATAATTAAATATTCTACATATGCGGCGGACCGGACCGGACCGGACCGGTCCGACCGCGTGCAATGACGCTGATGTCCCTCAGATGTAAACATTATTTTGTCCTATTACCAGGGATTCGGTAGTCATTACACTGTTCACAAATGGAATTAAAGAAAAAAAAAATGGAAAAGCCGGAAAAAAAAAAGGAAAAGCCGAGCTTACCCCCGCCTCTCGCGTCCCTTCTGCCGCGCGACCGAGGGACAAAAACGGGCGTGCACTGCTCCAGTCCACAGTGAACTGTGAGGGGAGCTACAGGAAAAACACCACGCCGTTTATTGTCTTGGTAATATATATATATATTTATGTTCCCTGTTCCCGCCTCCCTATACCTATTACCTATTATATATATATATATATATATATATATATATATATATATAAATAAAATTCCCGCCCCCTCTCCCTATAAATATATATATATATTATAAAAAAATAAAATTATTGCATCAACTTTAATTTTATAAAAATTAAAAATTATTTTTTTTTTTGCTTTTTAATTTTTCTATAATTAATTAATTATGAACAGTACAACCCCGAAACGGCGCACCGAAACGCTCCGAAACCGAAACGCCCCGTACCAATAGAAAAAACGAAACACCAACCGAAGCGAAACGGACAGCTATGCGGCGATGAATTGGCAAGGGCCCATGGCTAATGTTCCCTCCAACGAAAGGTTTTTTTAATTTGGAGTTTGATGTTACATCCATGACTATTCTTTGAATTTCATGAGAATTCACAATATAAGCATCCATTTAATTATCTTTAAAATTCAAATTTCCATACTATAATTCACCCTGAAAATTGTATCATTAACATAAAAACACAACAACAAAGTAATTCTCGCCCCCTTTGTCAATACCGTTCCGGTCACCGTTCCGGTCGCCGTTCCGGTCTTTCTATTAGAACGGAACGTTTCGGTTTCGGAGTGTTTCGGCGTGCCGTTTCGGGGTTGTACTGTTCATATATAATTAATTATATATATATATATGAAAAAAATTAAAATATTAATTTAACAAGTATAATTTAAATTCAAGATAAATTAACTTTAAATTATACAATACAAATACAAAGTCAAACAAACATAATCTCAAAATTAGAAACATCTCTAAAATTCCAAAATATTATGATAGTAAAATGTTCTAAAATAAAAGAAATATTATGATTTTGAGCCGGAACGGTACCGAGGCGTTCCGGCCGGAATTTAGCCGGAATTTCCGAAACGGGCCGGAATTAAAACTGAAACGAAAACGACGCCGTTTAGTCTTGGTTTTTTTAATGGCACGGAACGTTTCGACTATTCCGGCCGGAACGGAACAGAATTAACAAGTCTGCCCCTAATCACCAAAAATGGAAATAAAATCACAAAGAATACAAGCTTGATCACCCCTCCTTTTTCCTTTCTTCTCCTCCCCAAACCGTCCACCTCTCTCTCTCCTTTCTCTCTCCCACATGTTTTTTTCACCTTTTGTTTTGTATTTAACGGATACAAGCTTCAAGAATTTTCCTCAATTATTCAAGTTTTCTTTTCTAAATTAATTTCAATAAACAGATGCATTAAACAATATCAAGTGGATGATATATTTATCTTTTAATTTTCAAATATATTTTTATTTATCATTAATTACCTTTCTGTAAACGTTCTTTTTCTCTATATAAACCTGCCCACAGGTCTCACTTTCCTCACGCGTCTTCACCCTCAACTCTTTCCCATCTCACCAACACCTCACTCATCTCTTTCATCACCATGGTTCTCTCCAAGACATCTTCAGAATCTGATGTCTCCGTTCACTCGACGTTTGCCTCCAGATATGTCCGAGCTTCACTTCCTAGGTATGTCTATTAATCCGATCATCCTGTTCGTGTTCTTCTCCATTTGATTTTTATTTTACAGACACATGGTGCTAGATGGTGTTCCTCATCAATCTTATCTTCCTTCGATTAGGTTCAGGATGCCGGAGAATTCGATCCCGAAGGAGGCAGCCTCTCAGATCATAAACGACGAGCTCATGCTGGATGGTAACCCTAGGCTGAACCTGGCTTCATTTGTGACCACATGGATGGAGCCCGAATGTGACAAGCTTATCATGGCTTCTATCAACAAAAACTACGTTGACATGGATGAGTACCCCGTCACCACCGAGCTCCAGGCAAGTCATCACCTACACAGAGCTTAAGCTTTCAAAATTATATAAATTTAGACAGATCGTTACATCTACTTGGTTAAGATTAAAATGCATTAAAATATTGTCTGAACCGGGAGAATCTTTCTAATAATAAATATTGACCTGAATGAGGTGGGTCCAATTCTTGGGATGGGTGTAAATGTTTTAATATGGACAAGAGGGAGGGTTTAATTATGGTATAGCTACAAATTGTTTTTCGACTTTACTGAAGAGGACAGAAATATATTTTTTTTCATTTTGTTTTTATAATATCAAAATCTAAAAAATGATTGGTGTGTTTTAATTTAGGCCTCAAGTATTGTAGGAGAAAGGTACTCCAAAGTAATTGGTGCTCACATCTCAGTGGTGGTAGTAGGTTTGGACCAGCCATGTTACAAGCATGCGTGTTTGTGTTTTTTTCTTAGAATTAATTTTTGTTTTTATATTAAAAATAAATAAATAAATAAAATTATTTCAAAATACATCCAAATATAAAATATTTTAAAAAAAAAATATTATTCCTAAAATTAATATCAAACAACTGGCACAGGGTGTGGCTTTAAGTATTCTGTAAAAACTAGAGTGGGCCTATAGTAACTAAGGAAAAACAATCACTAAATCTCAATTTTGCTGAAAGCAAATGTCCATTCCTAAAACTTGTAAGTAAATTAAGATCATAATTAAAGAAGATGACTTATAACATATTTACTGTAAGTGGGGTCTTGGCCTAGCGGTTGCAAGTGGACTTGAACCCTGGTGCATAGGAAGGAAATAAATCCATTCAACCGCTAGCAAATGTCCAAAATTATTTGTTGAGCTAGTGGCTGTGTGGATGTGGATCTGAGCTGTCTAATAATGTAACGCTCTCATTTGACTCTTGCACTATGCCCCAAAACGAGAGGTCATAATTCATCTGCCCGTTATAAGAGGCAAGGAAATAGGAACTCACCTTCTTTTTCCTAATCTAGAAAGCTATCACTTTTTTATTTTATTTTATTTTATTAACAACAAATATGTTAATTTTACTTGATGTTTTTTTTCTTAAATTAAGTGGATTTTATCAGTTATTTGGTAAAATTAACAAAAATCTGGCATTTTGCATGATAAATATAATGCTATTATATACCCTACCTAATGCTTCATGATAAATTAGCAGAAATTTTCTTTCTTTATTTCTAGTTTTTTTAATATTTTTTGCTGATATTAAAAATAAATTTTAAAAAAATATAAAATTATTATTTCAATATGTTTTTAAATAAAAAAATTATTATTATTACAATATCAAAGACAATCAGACCTTTTTATTGTTACCAATATGACAAATAAATAAAAACAAGAAACTTAGTCATATATGTAATAAGAATTATATTTGTCATACCTGTAATAAAACTTGGATCATGGGGCAGTCGAGGTTTTCAAGGAGGGAAGATACAATGACAGGAAAAGAAAATAATGAAGAATCTTTTCAATTTTCCATCCAAATATTACTATCGTCTGTCTTATAAAATAAAATAAAAACAGTAATTAATTATGATATTCTTTTATATATATGTAATTAAATAACTATAATATTCTTAAATATCGAGTAACCATTCAACCAAAGATAACAATTATCGATCAATGCATCTGGTAGTCTTCTGATTAATTTCCGAGGCCCTTTTGCTTTATTTTTTTGCAAGGGAGCTTAACGATATGATGAATGTCTGTTTGTTCTACATGCAGAATCGATGTGTTAACATGATAGCCCATCTCTTCAACGCTCCACTTGGAGACTCAGAGACAGCGGTTGGAGTGGGAACTGTTGGATCTTCCGAGGCTATAATGTTGGCTGGTTTGGCATTCAAGAGAAAGTGGCAAAACAAGAGAAGAGCTGAGGGAAAGCCTTGCGATAAGCCTAACATCGTCACCGGAGCCAATGTTCAGGTATGGTGATTCATATGAAATAGCTTAATTAAGTTCCAAGTTACAGACCATAATGTGCAAGAAATCATACCAGATTCTGTGATGTTTATTCGTTCTTGAAGGTTTGCTGGGAGAAATTTGCGAGGTACTTTGAGGTGGAGCTGAAGGAAGTGAAGCTTAGAGATGGCTATTATGTGATGGATCCCAAAAAAGCAGTGGAAATGGTGGATGAGAACACAATCTGTGTTGCAGCTATTCTTGGTTCCACTCTTAATGGAGAATTTGAAGATGTCAAGCTCTTGAATGATCTCTTGGTGGAGAAGAACAAAGCAACAGGGTAATTAATCTCTCTTTTTTATATACTCACCTAACAGCTTAATTTCTTAGTTAAGATGGTTTCTTAACATTATATCAGAACTTTGTTGACTCAACAGTCATGAGTTCGAATATCACTATCCCATTCTACTTGATAAAAATCAAGAACAAGATAGTATTAGCCTGTGCAAACTTCAAGTCTAAAGAGTTTTCACTTAAGAGGGTGTGTTAGAGAATAATATAAATTATGTTTTGGGACCTCGTTTAAAAGGTTAAATTTTTAGGTGAGATGATTACTTAACATACTCCGATAACAAAAGTTTCCTCATGTAGATAGGATACTCCGATCCATGTCGATGCGGCCAGCGGTGGCTTCATTGCACCTTTTATATATCCGGAACTTGAGTGGGATTTCCGGCTGCCATTGGTGAAGAGCATCAATGTTAGTGGGCACAAATATGGACTAGTCTATGCTGGTATTGGATGGGTCATATGGAGGAACAAGGAGGACTTGCCTGAAGAACTTATCTTCCATATTAATTATCTTGGAGCTGACCAACCAACCTTCACCCTTAACTTCTCCAAAGGTTCCATGATTCATAACGTTTTCCTTCACCTTTTCACGATCAAAATCAAAACTCAATTTACCCTAATTTTCTTCTGCAGGATCTAGTCAAGTCATTGCTCAATATTACCAACTCATTCGGCTGGGCTACGAGGTGAGTCGCTAGTTACATGGGTTAACATGATCAATCATACTATACTTTGCAAAGGATAATCATCAAAACACATTTTGTTCATCAGGGATACAGAAATATTATGGAAAATTGCAGAGACAACATGTTGGTGCTCAAACAAGGACTGGAGAAGACAGGCAAGTTCAACATCGTTTCGAAAGACAATGGGGTACCGCTGGTTGCCTTCTCCTTGAAGGACAATAGCTGCCACAATGAGTTCGAGGTGTCCGACATGTTAAGGCGGTTTGGCTGGATTGTGCCTGCCTACACCATGCCTCCTGACGCTCAACATGTCACTGTGTTGCGAGTCGTAATTCGAGAAGATTTTTCTCGGACACTCGCCGAGCGTCTTGTCATCGACATTGACAAGGTTCTGCATGAGCTTGAGACATTGCCATCCAGAATCAGTGCCAGGATCGTGCTGGCTAATGAGGAGAAGCTGGATGCCGTGGCCGAAAAAGTGAAGAAGGATCAGAACGAAATAAAAGAGATTATTACGGCTTGGAAGAAGTTTGTCATGGAAAAGAAGAAGATGAATGGTGTTTGCTAGAGAATAAAAGGATGGTGGATCGAGCTGGAGTGATTTTACCTTTCGGAATTTTATTATTTATGATGTTGAGCTACTGTTGCTCATCAATCAAATTATTTTTGTGTCATCGTTATTTGATGTACACCTACTTGATCGTGTGTATTTTTGAAACCCAAGAATGGATTTATGAGGAACTTGGATTTTTATTAAGTTTTCACCCAGGATATTCTTCCATCACAGGCACCATAATCGAAACAGAAGAGGATGAATTTATTAAATTCTATATGAAATATTAAAACTATAGTTATAAAACTTAATCTATATCAAGTTAAGGGATTAGCTAGATCAATTCAAGTTAATCTATATCAATTGAAAACAATTTCGCTGTAAAATTGAAAAAATAAGACTTAAAACCATATTGTTTTGCAAAAAAATTATAATTCATCTAGGTCTTGACCAGGTTGATTAGATCACATGTTGTCGTATTGGATCAACTCTTATCCAATTTAACATGAAACCTAAAGTTTAGTTTTAGATTAATGAATTATTGGATTGACCCATCAAACCAGATTTAATAATATTAACTAAAACTAATGGCTTAACTATGGTGAAGTTTTAATAAAATTATAAATAAAAAAACCTTAAAACATGTGGAGAATTCACCATACACCAAGACACACATTACTATAATAGTGTAATTACTTTTTTTTCTCGAAGACTTTTTCTTTGGTACGAGGGGTAGAATGGTCTTTTTCAAATTGTTCTGTAACAATGTTGTCTTCTTATCCTTAACAACACCATTTCATTTAAATTTGTTTATCTTTCAATTTGATCATGATTTTTTTTATTGTTATTTGTTATACTTTTTTTAACATGTTTTTGATTGATGTTCTTAGCAATTTAGCAATATGTAAAGCTGTTTAACAAAAAAAAAGGAAATAAATGAGGCAGAACCTAAAATGCTAAGAGATTAAAAAAAAACTATCCCCCATAATTCCCCAGCCAAATAAAAAAAGAAATGATATATAGAGTGACGATAAATGACAACGTCTTTTACAATATACTAGTTTGATGGCCCGCACTTCGTTGCGGGCAGAGCAAACAATTTTTACAGCTATTCAGATTAAAATTTAATATTTCTACATGTGAAGTTTGATATAATAAAACAGATCAAAATATCATATCATAACAACAGTAACATCGAAGTGTTAACTTCTTAAATTATTATAACTATTACTGTCAAACCAATAAAAATTATTAAACTACCTCAAGAAAAAAACACAAAAAAAAATAAAATAAAAAAAGCAAGTAAGAACACAAACTAAAATTATTATTATTATTCTTAATATTAATATTATTATTATTATTGCATTAATAAGAAAAAAACAAAATTAAATCAAAGACTAAAAGAAGTTTAAAAACATTAACAAAAGAGAAAATAAAAAAATAAAAAAAATGATAAAACAAAAATAAAAATTATTACCTGGAAAAAAAATCATTTGACTTGAAAATTAAAAAACTTGACCGCACTACGTTGCGGGATGAGCAAACAATTTTTATGATTGTTGGGATTAAGGAAATTAATAGGATTTGTTGGTCCAAAATTACAATATAATATCTATATATGCAAAATTTAATATAATAAAACAAATTACCACATCCTATTATAAAAATAGCAACACCGAAGTTTTAACATCTAAAATTATTATTGTTATTACTGTCAAAACAATTAAAATTATCAAATTATCTTGAGAGAAAAAACACTCAAAAACATTAACAAAAGAGTAAGCAAGAAAAACAATTAAATTATTATTATTATTATTATTATTATTATTATTATTATTATTATTATTATTATTATTATTATTATTATTATTATTATTATTATTATTATTATTATTATTGTTATTATTATTATTATTATGTTAATAATGAAAGAAACAAAAATAAATGAAAGACTAAAAAATCCTACAAACTTTAAAAAAATAAAAATTATCATTGCTATTACTGTCAAAACAATAAAAATTATCAAATTATCCGAAGAAAAAAAACTAAAAAACATTAACAAAAGAGTAAGCAACAAAAACAATTAAATTATTATTATTATTATTATTATTATTATTATTATTATTATTATTATTATTATTATTATTATTATTATTATTATTATTATTATTATTATTATTATTATTGTGTTAAGCACACTTATATATACATGGACAAAAGTAGGGATTATTCTAGAAATATAAAAAAATAAAAGTATAAGGGCTGAAATGAAAATTACATTTATTATCAATTTCAATTAAAGGACAAAGTTGCAAAAATTGAAACTTCTGTACCGAATAAATTAAGCCATTTAAAGTCAATCCGGAAATTAAAAGAAGGAGGACCGCAGTGAAACGTTCACATTTAATTAATTTCAATCAGGAAGACCCAATCGAACTAAATCAAAACTTATATATAACAGAAATTAGGACCATACAGAAAATTGAAAGTGGAGGGATGGTAGTGAAAAAGGCACAAACCCGGGGGCCTCTCCTGCACTTTTACGTGCAGGAGAGAGAGAAACGTGACCAGCGGCTTTAACCGGCAGCCGCCGCGTCCACGCACATATTTCGGTGAAACGCGCTTCCGCGGGAGAAAGACCACGTGGAGGCAAATCTAGGGGGACGCCGGTAGCCCATCTTCGGGCACCGTATGCCACCGCACGCGCCACCTACACAGGGCGTGAGGTGAAAAACCGTCGGGCGCGTGCTCCTCACGCTCTGACAGTTACCGAAAGAAATAATAAAAAAATAGGGTCAATTACTGGCCTACCCCTGTTCCCAAGTCACCATTTTTGTCTTATTAGAGGCTATAACCGTATTTAGCCAATTTCGAAGAAGAAAAAAAGGCAGAAGGCCGGCGGGCCACACCGGACCGGGTCGGTCCGAAATGTGCAATGACCGTGAAGCCCCTCATTCCGGCGGCGTGTTTTGTCGTTTTCGGGGGTAAATTCGTTAATACACTGTTCATCCAAGGGGGGGGGAAAAGAGGACGAACTCGCGCGAAGCACGGAAGACAAATATCCACTCCACAGTGCAATGAGTCTGGTGCTACAGTATTGAATGCACAGTGAAAGGCCCACGCATGTTATATATTAGATAATGGCAATAAAATCTGCTACTAAAAAGCCTCAAAGTTTTCACCATCCCTCTCTCATTTTCTGTCTATCTCTACCTCTGGTCTTTTCTTCAAACCATGGCTCTCTCCAAGACTGCACTAGACACCGATGTTTCTGTCCACTCAACCTTTGCATCTCGATATGTTCGAGCCTCACTTCCTAGGTGAGATCTATCCCGTCCCTTCTTGAATCCGTTTTTTTTCTAATTTTGATCTTTAAACCAGTGTTTTTTCCATGATGAGTGTGTTCTTCCAGGTTCAGAATGCCAGAGAATTCGATCCCAAAAGAGGCAGCCTACCAGATCATAAACGATGAGCTAATGCTGGATGGTAATCCCAGGCTCAACCTGGCATCTTTTGTGACAACATGGATGGAACCTGAATGTGACAAGCTCATCATGGCTTCTGTTAACAAGAACTATGTTGACATGGACGAGTATCCTGTCACCACTGAATTACAGGCAAGTTATTCTTCTATTTATTTATTTATACATAATTATTAAGAGTTATAAGATCCCACTAATTTCTTTGCTTGGTATTTCAGATCATATTCTTGTGCTGTTTTCATAAATTATTTCCATTAATTTTAAAATGGATGTTTCATTTCGATCAAAAACTTGTCTCAGCTCTTCGGATCTGTAATCTTGGTAATAATTACGTGATGAATGGAGATGTGACAGCCATGATAGTTTACTAGCCAGCACTATTCAGATCGTTGTTGTACAGAAATTTTGACTGCATAAATTGTTTTTTTTATCAAAAATCAAATAAATAAAAATAAATTAGAAACATGCTAGGCTAGAGAAACATAGATACATTTGTTTCTAAAATATTTTTAAAGTAAATTATTATCATTTAAAAACAGAAAAGATGATCAATTGTCTCTTTTTCTTCCACGTTGAAATATATCATATAATAACCAAACACTATTTTAATTTAATAAATATATACCAGCTTTTTATTTATTAAAATGATATTTTGTTATGGGATTTGATAATTTAAATCTAAAAAACAAAAAACAAAAAACTTTGACATGTCTATGGTGTAAATATTATTGATATAACCAAGTCACAGATTTTTAGGCAGATTGAGGGTTATCGTTAGTCTTGCATGGTGATTCTTACGTAAGACTAGGTGTTGTATAGCCGAGATTTCAGCTTTAAGCTATGTGTCCAAAGGTGATACAATTGAATAGGAATTGTTTAGTGTGACTCGGTTAACCGGTGAACTATTTTGATTTTTTAAATAAACATAATATTATTTCATTTTAAAAAATAAATTAATATCATAGTCTGAGTTAATTTGTATATCTAACCTATAACTTGGACCATAAATCAAAATAGATTCAGTATTAAAGAATTTAGAGCCAGAAATTGGAAATGATATTGGAATTTGCTTTATTAATAAATCATATTCACAGTTAGTACAAAGTGATGGAATCCGGAAACACATTTTGGACTACAAACTCTCTATAATATTGTATAATTATTTCTCTTGAGATGTATGTATTTTTTAGAATACCAAAAAAAAATCAATTAAGAAGCTAAAAAAGATTACATTATAGAGAAATGCACCGAAATTATTAAGAAATCGTTGTTAAAGAATCCCAATTGGATCCCCTAATCGACTAGACCTTACCCAATTAACCCTCCCCTTGCCTTTAAATATTAAGAAAGGAGAATATTATTTTAATTGGGTGATGTTTGATAGATGAGGGATCTAAATGGGAAATGTTTTTGGTTTGGGGAGCCAGCAAGAAATACGGGATATTTTGGAGACAAATATATCTCTTTCCAAAAAAAAAAAAAAAAACAATAATTTTGCCTCATATGGTCCCAATTAACTCAAAAAATAAATAATTTAAATCTGAATTACACTCATCTGTAAATAACGAGCATTGAATTTAAGCTCATGGAGCTAATCTTCTGATTCCTATTCAAGCAGAATCGATGTGTTAACATGATAGCACATCTCTTTAATGCCCCACTTGGAGAATCAGAGACTGCAGTTGGAGTAGGAACTGTAGGATCCTCAGAGGCAATCATGTTGGCAGGTTTAGCATTCAAAAGAAAATGGCAGAACAAGAGAAAAGCTGAGGGAAAGCCCTCTGATCAGCCCAACATCGTCACCGGGGCCAATGTCCAGGTAAGAAATTTAGATTCTATACAGCTTTTTCAATAAGTCAAATGTGATCACTGTTAGTATGGTTGAAAATTCGTTGACCCTTTTGCATGAAAGGTTTGCTGGGAGAAATTTGCAAGGTATTTTGAAGTGGAGCTGAAAGAAGTGAAGCTAAGAGAAGGGTATTATGTGATGGACACTGAAAAGGCTGTGGAAATGGTGGATGAGAACACAATCTGTGTTGCTGCTATCCTTGGCTCCACTCTCAATGGAGAATTTGAAGATGTCAAGCTCTTGAATGATCTCTTGACTGAGAAGAACAAGGAAACTGGGTACACCCTCTCTCTCGATCGATCGATCGACATTACATTCCTGTGTGAAAGTTTCACTCAATTCAACAAGAATTTCACTAAATTCAACAAGAGTTTCACGAAATTGAACAAGAGTTTCACGATTTTGCAGATGGGATACACCAATCCATGTGGACGCAGCAAGCGGAGGATTTATAGCACCATTCCTATACCCTGATCTTGAATGGGATTTTCGGTTGCCATTGGTGAAGAGCATCAATGTTAGTGGACACAAATATGGACTAGTTTATGCTGGAATTGGTTGGGTCATTTGGAGGAGCAAAGAGGACTTGCCTGAAGAGCTTATCTTCCACATCAATTATCTTGGAGCTGATCAGCCCACCTTCACCCTTAACTTCTCTAAAGGTTATTTCCAACCTCAAAATAGCTTTCTCTTATCTGTTTTCTTCAATAAATCGTATTCCGAGACTTTATCAAAAAGCTTAAACTTTTAGATAAGATAGTTTCTTGATTCGGTATCAGAGTTTTATTGACATAGTAGTCATGAACTTGAATCTCATCATCTTATTCTATTTGATAAAAATCAAGCACAATGTAGTATAGACATGTGCAAGTTTCAAGTTCAAAGGACTTTCACTTGATGAGATGTGTTAATGAATAATATAAATCATATTCTGGATCTTCATCTAACAGTCTAAGTTTTTAAGTGAGATGATTCCTTGACAGTTTTACCCTATCTTACATAGATAAGCTAAGTCTTCTTGTTGCAGGTTCTAGCCAAGTCATTGCCCAGTACTATCAACTAATTCGTTTGGGTTACGAGGTAGGTTAAACATCTATGAACATGACAAATTAGCTAGTTTTGAGACACCAAAACTACTAATCTTTTTGTTTTCATCAGGGATACAAGAATGTTATGGAAAATTGCAGAGACAACATGCTGGTGCTCAGAGAAGGATTGGAGCTGACAGGCAGGTTCGACATTATCTCTAAAGACAGTGGAGTGCCACTGGTAGCTTTTTCTTTGAAAAACAATAGCACCCACAATGAGTTTGAGGTGTCCGACATGTTAAGGCGGTTTGGCTGGATTGTTCCTGCCTACACCATGCCTCCTGATGCTCAGCATATTACCGTGTTGCGCGTCGTTATACGAGAAGACTTCTCACGAACCCTAGCCGAACGACTTGTCAACGATATCCAGAAAGTTATGCATGAGCTTGAGAATCTTCCATGCAAGGTTTGTGCAAGGATCTGGATTTCTGGTGATGGTGATAAAGAGCAGCATGGTGCTGTAGTTGTGAAGAAAACTGCTCTGGAGACACAGAGGGAGATAACTACAATTTGGAGGAAATTTGTCATGGAAAAGAAGAAGATGAATGGTGTTTGCTGAAGATTTTTCTTACTAATTCAATTATCTCCCAAAAGAGCAGAGCCTTGGTCGTATTTTGAAATGCGGGTATGGATGTGGTTAAATTTACCGGCTCCAATCCCATATGGTGAATAATATTTTTCTAGAATTTCTATTTCTGGAATTTGTTGAAATTCTACTTATAATTGTTATATGATGATAATGCAAATAACCTTGTGAATTGGTTAATTTTATTTTCAATGTATCAGACATTACTTAATCAAGTTCTAATGTTGAATATTTATAATACCCTTGGATAGAAGGACCCAATTGAGAAGCTTATGATACTTTGATGATCCAAATAAAAAATTATATAGTTTAGGCACCCAATTGATTTTGTGTTTAGATTTTTCCAAATTAACATGAGAAAATCATTAGCCGCCTTGCATAATTGTAGCAGGTCTCCACCCAAACTTTATGAATCAAAATCAAAGTTCTTCCGTGCAAGTAATTGATATTGGGATCGTGGTTTATGCTGTTTTTTAAAATGTTTTTTTGTTCAGAAATGTATTGAAATAATATTTTTTTATTTAAAAAATAATAATTTTAACATCATGAAAATAATCTAAAAAAATTAAAAAAATTAATATAAAAAAATCAATTTTAAAAAAAAAAAATTAAAAGTTAAACAGTATCTAAGCAAACCACGGGTCTCCACCACAAATTCATTGATATCCTTGTGACACTTTCGTAACTTGTATGAATCTACTACTCTTACCAGATACCATTGTGACAAGAAAAGTAAAAATAAAAAAACTGTAAGAAACACATGAAAGCACACATATTGAGCCACAGAAGCTGGATTATTGAGGAAATCAAGGTTTGGATCCCTTCACCACGGTGACTGGACATGGAGCGTTCGTCACCACGTAGTTGCTAACACTCCCAAGCAACACCCTGCGATCAGAATTGTTCAAAATCAATGCTCATTACTTTGTTTACTTTGTTCTGTTTATGTAAGAAAATCACTTTCCATCTTTATTAATAATAATAAATAATAATAATAATAATATCTCCAAGGCCTTTTACTTTTCAGCATTAAGAATATACATATATAAGAAAATATTTAATATTCGGTCAAAGTTTGGCCGGAATTTCTTATAATTTGACCAAAACTAAGAAACATTCCAACTTCTCGAGCAGCCGATGACTAGCCAATCCAGGATTTGTCCCCGGCCAGGTATCAACTTATTTTATTTGGTATAACAAAAAATCAATGATTAAAATGGATTTTTTAAAGGAAAACATCATGAATGTACTCGAACAAGTTGAGCTAAATTACCATTGATTCCGCTATGCGGAAGGAATCTAAGATCATAATCAACTTTTTTATTATTATTTTCTTCTCCTATTCTGCTGCCAAATAGAACCCTGGCTTTAATTTGGATCACCATTAAATTAGAACCTTAAAATTCTCTCAAAACTGGAACATAAAGAGAACAACTAGACATTAAACTATTTATGAAAACCTCAATCCTTCAAATATATAGTTTTTCAAGTAAATTAAAAAAAAAAAAAACACAGTTTAAACTCGCAGATAAAATCACATAAGAGTAGTTAGAAGATTTGATTGGCAGGAAAAATACCTTTTGAGGGCACCTAAACCTCGACTTCCCATAACAAGAGAGTCGAGCTTAAGATCCTCCACAGCATCGATCAACTTCTCCCTTGGATCTCCCCAGTAGACCTTTGCCACCACTTTAGCCTGCTACCAGAACAATTAATCAGTAAAAACAAGAATAAATATATCGTTTTGGCACCAAAAAAAGAGCAGATCATGAAGAAAATAGATCGAAATTGAGATCATGCGTGCATACCCCTTTGGTCCTTGAAACTGTATCGAGAATATCATGAACCTCAGGATCATATGTCAGCCCGTACTGCTTTGAAAAGTTGATCTCCCTGAACTCCTCCAGTGGCACTAAGGCTGGAATCTTAGAAGAAAAAAGCTTCGTAAATAACTTGACAGATTATGATGAAATCCATGGATTTCCAGGACAAGAACAGGCAGTAAAAAATGGAAAAATACATACGCGATCCAGAGCCCTCAAAAAGCTTCTTCCTGGTATGGTCAGCTTGAGGAGGCTGAACTTGGATTAGAATAATTCGATCACCTTCACGGATCAAATTCTCACCTGCCCACCGCAGGGCTGCTTTGCTTGTGGAAGAGTAATCCATGGCGATACCAACCGTGCGTGCTTTTTCCATCTCTAAAATCTTCAGGAGAGAGATATTCTTGGAGCTGCTGTCTGTTGTTGAATGTCACTGCCTGTGGTTCTTGAAATTCTATTTATTTATAGAGAAGGAGAGGAGGTTCTTGAAGAAAACTTGCAGCATAAAAAAATCAACTTTGGGCAAGACTTTTCTCATACAAAATAAATTTTGGACAGAGTGGAGGAATCTAGCATCATTAAAGATTGCTATCGGTGAAACTTGCCTTCCAGAAGGTTCGTCCTCTTTCTTTATAATTATTATTATTATTTTATTTTGATATCAGGGATGTCCGGGCCAGCTTGCGCGCACCACAACTAAATTTCCGGACCCACTGAATATCCTGCAAACCAATGAGCATGTAAGGCACCGCGGGGATGACAGGCGTGTCTGGCAAGGCTTGAACCTGGTGTGAGAAGAAAGGAGAATCCCTTCTTTATAATTATTGACATGTCGGGATTGAATTTTTCTTGCACAATCATATTCAATAACTTTTTATGCCATGGATGTTGTTACACCTCGTTTTCTACCCTCTTTATTTTAATAACTAGCCAATGCCCCCGCGCCTCGTCGCGGGCGGCACCATATTTTTTTTGTTATAATATAAATTTAGTCAAAATAATAAATTTGTACAGAATTATTGTGAAGTGCAAGTTTTCTATAAAATATATGAAATTTAAATTGATATAAATTTAGTTGTTTCGTAGTTTTTAACCAAATAACCAACATAAAATTATCATCATCATTAAAAAAAGCAAAAAGATTCGGATATTTGAATTATTGAATTCATTGTATTAAGATTAGTTCATTTTATAATTCAATTTAAATCACATTTAAAAATAAAATATAAATTGTGAAAAGACCTGCAATAATCAAATAAAAAATAAGTAGTTGATTTTATATCCATAAAAAGATGAAAACATAAATTAAAAATTCATCCCTATGTTACTGTCATTTTTATTACTATAACAGTTAAAATTATTATCAACATTACTGCTCAAATAATTAAAAATATTAAATTACCCTGAATAATAAAAAAAATCAGAACAATTTAACAAAAAAAAAACAATAAAAAAACAATCACTTTATCATTACTATTGCGCAAACAGTAAAATCATAAAATTATTTAATCTGAAAAACAAATAAAATAACAGAAATACACATAAAAAAGAGCAAAGAGAAAAAAGAAGCACTATTAATTTTAAAATTATCACCAATATAAATTAAAATTTCAGAACAGAACCTAATAAAAATAAAATCCCGACAAAAAAAGAATCGAAAAAATGATAATCTAAAAAGATAAGTAAATAAATACGAACATAAAACAAATATTGTCCAAACATTATATTTTTTTAATGTTTTTAGATCATTTTCATGTGCTGATGTTAAAAATATTTTTATTTTTTTTATTTTAATATATATCTAAACAAAAACGTATTTAAAAAAAATCAATCATTTTCCAAGCAAAATAAAAAATGTTTGATGGAAAAAATAATAATAATAAAAAAACATAATCAGGAAAAGAACAAAAAAAGCTATAAAAAAATGGATTCGAGGATTAATCGTTGTGCGCTTAAGCTAACCCAGACATCCCAATTATAAAAAAAGAAATAAAATATATATCTATAAGAGGAAAAAGAAAAAGAAAAAAATATAACCAGCAAAAAAAAATATTTCATGGAAAAAAATAATTAGGAAAAAAACACGGCACCATATTTTTTTTAACGCAAAAAAATATTAATTGTGTGTTTTTTTTGTTATAATTTAAATTTAGTCAAAATAATAAATCTATGCAGAAGTATTGTGAAGTGCAAGTTTTCTATAAAATATATGAATTTTAAATTGATATAAATTTATCTGTTTAGTGGTTTTTAACGAAATAACAAACATAAAATTATCATCATCATTAAAAAAGAAGAAGATTATGATATTTGAATTATTGAATTCACTGTATTAATATTAGTTCATTTTATAATTCAATTTAAATCATATTTTAACAAAACAAACAATAAAAAAATAATCAATAAAATTATTATTATTATTGAGCAAATAATAAAATCATAAAATTATTTGATTTGAAAAACATATAAAATAACATAAAACACACAAAAACAAAAGAATAAAGGGAAAAAAATAAGCACTATTAATTTTTAAATTATCACCAACATAAGTTAAAATTTCAGAACGAAACCTAATAAAAATAAAACCTTGACAAAAAATGAATCAAAAAAAAATCTAAAAGAATAAATGAATAAATATAGACAGAAAACAAACATTGTCCAAACATTGTATCTTGAATGTTTTTTGATAATTTTCATATGCTGATTTTAAAAATAATTTAAAAAAAAACAATTATTATTTTAATATATTTCTAAAAATATATATATTTTTAAAAAATCAATCACATTTGTAGGCAAAATAAAAAATATATTTCATGGAAAAAAATGAAAAAACAAAAATAGGAATCAAGGATTAATCGTAGTGTTTTTAAGCTAGATTAGACACTTCCAATTATAAAAAACAAACAAATAAATATATCTATAAGTAGAAAATTAATATAACAGTAAAAAAAATATTTTATGGAAAAAAATGAAAAAAAATAATTAGAAAAAAAAAATGTAATAAAAAACAGAGAGAAAGAATCGGTATTGTGGGAGTGGGATTCGAACCTCGCCGCGAGCTTGAGACATCTTAATGTTTGTTCGCTTCGGACCTACTCAGCTACCTCATCATATGTTTGTTGGTTCACGAAATTGTATATAAATAGTATATGTATTGTTAGAAACCTGCGGGGAAGGGAATCGAACTCACGCCCTCTCGGAGGGCAGGCATAATGTCGCGCTCTATTGGACCAGCTCATCTACCTCAAGATATGGCCTATGGTTCTCGAAAACATATATTAATACTAAGTGTTACTGTGGATTCGAACAGTAAAAGTGGGACACGGTTTATTGTATAGTTAATTGTTTTTTAAATTAAAAAAATACATTTATATAGTTTTTCTAATATTCTAAAATTGTTATCATTTATTGGGGGCAATGGAAATTAGGAGTGAGCAAAAAAAAACTAAAAAACTGATTAAACCGAGAAAACCAAAAACATTTAATTGATAAACCGATTAGATTTGTTTTATTCTTCCAGTTCAGTTTGAATTTTTTGGTTTGCTTTCATTTTGGTTAAATGGAAGAAGAGAAAATTTGGTTAAAATAAAAAAAAATCATAAAAATCCAAACTAAAATAGGTCGTTTAAACTGGATTTGTTTTTTTTTATTTTTTTTTTAATTTGGTTGTTTTTATTGATAAAAACTGAACTGAAAATATCCCTAATAGAAATAGAATATTTTTACTTTGAAGAGAAAAAAATAACGTTTTTAATTTTAAAATAAGAAATCGTTTTTATACAAATATAAAATATTGTACTAGAATAAATTTTAAGTGAGTTTATTTATTATTAAAATAAAAAAAACAAGAAAATATATTTTCTCTGTTATTAACTTCTGTCTATTGGGCCAGTTTTTTGTGCCTTGGGCTGTTACATAATTTTCATGTGAACTCCCTTGTTATTGGGTTTGTTTGCATGCATACTGCACAATTGGATCACTGTAGAGCTATCTTGTCCATATAAATCTTATGAAAATAATTAATTTACTATAGAAAAAAACAAACATTGGTATTTTCCATAAAAATAAATAAATAAGACGTGCATTCCCCCGAAAAATGATGTGAGCAGTCTTTAAATCTATGTAAAAACAAAACTATTTTAATTTAGTTTAAATCTTAAACAGATTAGATTTTATTTCTTTAAGAACTTAGAGCCTTTTGGCACTGCGGCCAAACCGCCGTTTTGGTGAAATTAAAAAAAAAAATTCATTTTAAATGAATATGTTTTGGTACTTTTGGATCATTTTGATGTGCTGATGTCAAAAATAATTTTTAAAAAATAAAAAAACATGATTTTGATGTATTTCGGCACGAAAAGTATTTTGAAAAGTTACCGCAACCACTCTCTTAAACATCATATTTTAAGGGTTTGTTTGCCCTTAATATACAGTGTTTTGGTATAAAAAATTGGTTGGCTGAAGAATCACAGAGTTTTATCATCATATTTTACAATGAAGATAGTTTAGTCCCTAACTTAATTTTTTTAATTAAATCTTTACATGCCAAATTGTAAAATTTATTGGAATTAGTTAAACAATTTAAATGGGTGGATAGATAAGGTAAAAGTTAAGTTAAATTAAATAAGTGTGCTAATTTAAAAATATTATTAAAAGAATTTTCATTTTCTTTATTTCAAAATATATTTACTTGGTTTTAACCTGAATGTCATAACTCAAATATGAGGTATTCTTCAAAATCTACCCAGATAAAACAAAAATAAAATAAAAGGTGTTGATGTCGGTAGAAAAATCAAGGTAAAAAATTTAGATGTTTTCGAGAACCCGATCATGCCTCTTTTGTGCCCAAAAATAAAAAAAAAAATACAGATTCAAAGATAAAATAATTTATTATTGGATAAATCTGGGTACAAATTAAATTGAAAGGCATGATTTTATTTTTTTTATAGGACAATTTGATTTAATTGTGCTTCCATTTAAAGTATAATTATATTTAGGTATTAATTTAGGGTCCAAATGAAGGATTTAATTAAGTGCAAGGACTTAATTATACTTTAAATTGGTCAAATTAATTTTATTAAGGGCTTAATCGATGAAAAATCAAGTTCTTGAGTTTAATTCAGGTTCAATTGAGAAGATTGATTTTTTCCAAGCCAATTGTGGGAATTCAAGGGCAAAATTGAAGAATAATGAGAGTTTAATGGTCAATTGAGGGTCAAATCGTATAAATTCAAAACCAAGAACCAAAATAAAAAAAGATGCGCAAAACTAAAGTTGCGGTTGAAATTTTTGCAGGGATACAATTGCATAAAATTAAATTTTTTTGCTAATTGAGGGTGTAATTAGAACAATTATAAATTAAGAGATCAAACACTAATTGCACCTTCTCCCAAAACAGCAGTCCAGTTACAGCACACGCCGTTAGAGTGTTGTTGCAAGCATGCGGCCGCGGGAGGTAACCCACCAAGGAATGCAATGGGTACCTCCTGCATCTATAAATTCCATGCACAAACAGCAACGATAGAGGAGAACTGGAAGAGGAGAAGAGATTTTTACAGAAATAGAGGGGAAAACACTAAAAAACATGAAGAGAGCATGAAATAATACAGAGGAAAAACACACACGATCATACATAGACAATGGAAAAACACATTGAAGAAGACAAACACAGTGCGATTACAGGGGAAAAAAAACATAGCCACCAGCACTCGTCCTCTTCCTCGATGTCGGCAAGACTATGCTGGCAATTCTCTCTCTCCTACATTCCTGCAGCAGCTCCCCCTCTAAGACGACAACTCTCTCTCTTAAAAATCAGTTGTTTGCTAATCATTTTGATATTTTTTGGACCAACCAAATCGACTAGGTCATATTATAAAAAATCTCATATTTTTAATATTAAACCCGGTCCAAGCAAGAGTTAAGTGTGAGGGTTTTCTCTTTCAATTTTGTTATTTGTTCCCATTTTATCCTCATATATTTTAAATAATCATCCAGGTTGCTTTTGAACACGCCAAATCAACGAAGTCATGTCAAGATAACTACTATATAATTTAATTCTAGATTTGACATAAACAAAAAATAAAAACTGAATCGTGAAGTTTCAATATTGACCCGTTAGACCAGATTTAATAATAATGTTAAACTAGATTTAATAATAATATCAAATAGTTCTCTACAAAATCTACTAAAAACATTTTTTTTTTATTATGTTAGAAAAACTAATCAATCCATACTCCATAGTAAAAAATATTTTAGTTTTTATTTTAAATTAATTTTTTATGTTTTTAGATATTTTGATGTGCTGATATTAAAAATAATTTAATAAAAATATCATTTTAATATATTTTTAAACAAAAAATACTTTAAAAAACAACTTCAAACACATCATCAAACTTGGCCTGAGCATTCATAAACCTTTAAAATTTGGATCACTTTCTCTAAATTTTCTCTCTTGAAATACTTTATGTATATAATAACAACTAGTGTGAGATCTATCGCGCTTTTATTTTATAATTTGTCTATTATTGTGTTATCTATATTTTATTTTAATATAAATTTCAAAATAGTTAGTTAATTTACACATATTATAATTTTACCATAAATTCTTTATTGTGATTTTAATTAACAAAAAGCTATAATTTATCATTTCAGATCACAGCTACAAAAGCTTGAGACACTTAACATGAAGAATAAAAAAAATGGTTGAAATTTCATGGGGAAAAGGGACATAACATGGGTTCAAACTCATAATAGTTTATTGGATTCAAGTTGGGAGGAGATGGTTTATAGTTAACTAACTTACTTGAGCTTCGCTTCGTCGTAGAAAGAACCACATATTTTTTAAATATAAAAAACAAATGTTAAAAGTGTGATATTTTTTCAGAATGCTATATATTTGGACAAAATAATTAACATGAGCAGGATTTTATTGATATAGATTTTATTAGCATAAAAAAATTATTTGATGAAGAACAAATAAAAATAATTAAACGACAAAAATAAAAGTATTATATATTTTGTTTTTTTATTTTAGACCTTATTTTAAAAAAAATTGGTTTGGTTTCAAAAACAATTCTTGGTTAGTTTGGGACAGTCCTTTTTTATCGTATTTATTAGTCTGTACTCTTAGTTTTGGTTTTTAATTTTTATCATTTTCTCTTTTATTGGGGTTTTATTTTTATTCAATTTAGTATTAAAATTTTAATTTATGCTTATAATTGTTTTAAAATTGATATTTCTTCCTTTTTTTTGTTTGATTATTATTTTTATTTATTTATCAAATGAAATGATTTGTTATGCTAATAATATTTATTTTGGTTTTGAGATTTATGTTGATATTGTATTTATTAAAAATTATTTTTTTACAACTTCTCTATATATAATGATTGAAATCTAATCATTTATCATTTGATGTTATATTTGTTAAAAATTCTGTAACTCAATATTTTCTATATATTTTTTACTTATTTCTTTAAAATTACATTACTCAACATTAGCATGGAACACAATTTTCTTATAATTAGTTTTTTTAACATTACTTAATAATAATTATGCATAAGTTAATTATTTTTTTAAAATATATAGCATTATGAAAAAACATTAACACTCTTTAAGTCTTAACATTTATTTTTACATTTTAAAAATTTTGGTTCTCATTACGGTGAAGTACATGACAAGTGGCTCGTACATTTTGTTTTTAATCTAGATTATTAGCTAAATTTTTTCACTTGTTTTGTCTACGTGTGACTTGATATAATTTTAGGTTACATAATATTAGATCTGAAATACATTAAAAAACAGCAAAAGTCATTTTTTTAACAAATACAACATCGACTAATGAACTATTTTGATTATTATCCTCATTATTATTGTTGTTGTTGTTGTTGTTGTTGTTGTTGTTAAATTGTCAC
Organism: Salix brachista; assembly: GCA_009078335.1. Classification (NCBI taxonomy): domain Eukaryota; kingdom Viridiplantae; phylum Streptophyta; class Magnoliopsida; order Malpighiales; family Salicaceae; genus Salix; species Salix brachista. Next base: position 4,255,299 of record CM018575.1, read on the forward strand.
AATCATTATAGTTGTCATTATAACTATTATTATAGATAATCAATATTCTAATTATTATTAATAATATTATCATTATCACCATCATTTTTGTTATTATCGCCGTCATTATTCCCACAATAATTATTATGATAACTAACATCGTTTTTGATATTAATATCATTAAAATTATAATTAGTATTATTATCAATATTATAATAATTTTTGTTATTATTGATATTCTTCATGTTATTTTATGAGTTATTGCTATTATTATCATTAAGGTCATAATCATTAACACCATAAATACTATAACCATTATAATAAATTACTATTGTTATCATCATTATGATTAATAATATCACTATTATTATCATGATTATAACGCCTAAAATTATTATAACTATCACTCAATAAAAATTAATAAATTATCCCGATAAATAAAACAACAAATCATGAAATTTAACAAAAGAGTAACCAAAAAAAAAAATGAAATTATTATTATTATTATTATTATTATTATTATTATTATTATTATTATTATTATTATTATTATTATTATTATTATTATTATTATTATTATTATTATTGTGTTAACAATGGATATCATAAAATTATCCCAAAGAATAAAATGAAAAATCTAACAATTTTAATAAAAGAGCAAGCAAGAAATAAAAGAAATGACAAAAGAAAAAAAAACATGATTCGAACTAAATATTTCTTTTTCTTAAACCCCAATCCTTGTAGCTCACAGAGAGCATCGGCGAGCTATATGAACATCACAAAGAGATTAACTGTTAAAATGGCAATTTATCCATTGATTTTGGATCTGTGGCAGGTTCGCTATATGGGTTGTTGAAATCTTTTTTTCAGATGAAGGAAATCTTAATAGTTTTTTCTTTTAAAACTTCTTTTCTCATTTATATATAAAAAAGATTTGTTAAAATATTTTTTTGGCCTATTACAAAAAAGGAAAAACTAAATTACATTATTTAAATTACTATATTGACAATTAAAATCTTTTAAATAGTTTTATTATTGAAGATACTTTAAAAAAAAAATATCTACAAACAAAAACTTGGAATCATTAAAACAAGTGTAGTTTAACGAATTAACTCGATGATTTATCCATTTAGATTTAGAACATGCCATAGATTAATCAATAATTCATCCAGACTTTAATAAGATAAAATTACATGATTTTAATGATTTTTTTTTTATCTATTATGATGTCATTTCAATATTTTATATTCTTTTTTTTTTTGAAAACCACTGAAGCGTCTGCCTAACATGTTGATAGTTTTTTTTCAGCTGCTCCTTACAAACAATATGGGTAGAGTCATACGGTGGTTAAAAATGTTCTATCACCATCTCACCGGATACGCTGTTATGACCTTTTCAACATGGTGGTGCACGTGTAAGCTCATGGTGGTTGAAAAATTGTCATGGTCAATTATTTTTTTTTCCTCTCCTGCAACCAAAAATGCATAAAAGTTTTTTTTGTTTTTAAGTTTTTCATTTCAGTCCTTGGTCTTTTGATTTCTATTTTCATCTTGATTTTTCTATAGAAATTTTGGCTTTTTTCAATTTTATACTTTAATTGAAATGGATCATATATGCTATTTTTCATTTCTGTTCTTATTTTTGGTATGTTTTTAATTCCTTTGGTTTTGATTTGTTTCAATAATGTTCTCCACTTGAAATTAATCATATATTTTATTTTTCATTTCAAATGATTTTTTTATGCTAATAATATTTATTTTGATTTTGTCATTCTTCTTGTTGTTTTGGTTTGCTCTTTTTTTAAAGTTTTTCAGTTTTTTACTTTATTCTTCTGGATAATTTTATGATTTTCATTGTTTATGTAGTAATAATAATTTTAGTGATTTTTTTAATTATTTTTTTAATTGCTCTTTTGTTAAAGTTTTTAAGTTTTTTTATTCTTCGAGACTATTTAATATTTTTCATTATTTAGACAATAATAATAATAGTATTTTTAACTATAATAATAATAATAAAAAAAACAATAATAATAATAATAACATTACTAATGATAATAATCATAAAACAACAACAACAACAATAATAATGACATTACTAATGTTAATAGTCATAACAATAATAATTTATTGTAATAGTCGTTGTGCTTATGATATTAATGATTATAGCAATGATAATAATAATAATAACTCATGTAATAATATTAAGAAGATCAATAATACAAAAACAATTATAATAATTATATTATTATTATTAATAATGATGATAATTTTAATAATATTAATAGTAATAACGATGCTAATGATCATAATAATGATGACAATAGTGGTGACTAAAAATGTTCAATCGTTATCTCATTGGATACATTGCCATAACCTCTTTACCATTGATGCACGTGTCGGCTCACGATGGTCAAAGACTTGCTGATAATCGATTTTTTTTCTCTCCCCTGAAACTGAAAATGTATACATCCTTTTTATTTATGATTTATGCATTTCAGTCCTTGTTGTTTTGATTTCATTTTTCGTATTTTTTCCATAAAAGTTTTGATTTGTTTTAATTTTTCATTTCAGCTCTTATTTTTTTAATTTTTTGTTCAGTTCTAATTCCTTTAATTTTTCCAGTCTTTTTGAAGTAATCCCTATTTTTTTTGTTTATATTTATGTGTCTATAGTCTTAGATTTGTTTTTATCATTTTCTCTTTATTGAGGTTTTAGTCTTATTCAATTTAGTCCTTAAAGTCTAATTTGTGCTAATAATTATTTTAAAATTGATATTTTCTCCCCGTTTTTTTTATTTGTTCTTCAAATCAAATGATATTTTTATACTAATAATATTTATTCTGGTTAGTAATTATGGCTTGGATAATAATGATAACAATAACTCATAAAATAATATTAAAAATATCAATAATAACAAAAACAATTATAATAATGATAATAATAACGATGATAATTTTAATGATATTAATAACATCAACAATGTTAGTAATCATAATATTTATTGTGATAATAATGCCGATGATAAAAACAATAGTGATAGTGTCAAAGATAATAATGACAATAATGATCATAATATTAATTATATACAATAATGGTAGTAGTTAGCTATTATGATTGTAACAATTTAACAATCATAATAAAAAGTTAAAAACAATGAGAATAATAATTAAAATAATTTATTATTCAATATTATATTTGTTAAAAAATAACTTTTGTTATTTTTCTATATATATTGTTTCAAATCTAAGAAAAAAATTTGTGGCTTAATGTTATCTTTAATTTTTTGTTTTATTTTTTAAAAATTGTATTACTTAACATTAATTTTTTTTAAAATGTTATTCTTTTGTTGTTGAAACCTATTAAATAATAAATTCATGTGGATTTAAAATTTATATATAGTTTATTAGAAACTCATGCTTTATAAAAATTTTATCCAAATTTATTATTTTATTCCAATTTATAACATTATAAAAAGAATCTCATATTTTTAATATTTTTTTATATTCTTAAAAATGTAGTTGTGATTTTAGTGCATGCGACTTATGGCTTGGATAATAATGATAACAATAACTCATAAAATAATATTAAGAATATCAATAATAACAAAAGCAATTATAATAATAATAATAACGATGATAATTTTAATGATATTAATAACATCAACAATGTTAGTAATCATAATAGTTATTGTGATAATAATGCCGATGATAAAAACAATAGTGATAGTGTCAAAGATAATAATGATCATAATATTAATTATATATAATAATGGTAGTAGTTAGCTATTATGATTGTAACAATTTAACAATTATAATAAAAAGTTAAAAACAATGAGAATAATAATTAAAATAATTTATTATTCAATATTATATTTGTTAAAAAATAACTTTTGTTACTTTTCTATATATATTGTTTCAAATATAAGAAAAAAATTTGTGGCTTAATGTTATTTTTAATTTTTAATTTTATTTTTTAAAAATTGTATTACTTAACATTAATTTTTTTTAAAATGTTATTTTTTTGTTGTTAAAACCTATTAAACAATAAATTCATGTGGATTTAAAATTTATATATTTTATTAGAAACTCGTTCTTCACATAAATTTTATCCAAATTTATTATTTTATTCCAATTTATAACATTAAAAAAAGAATCTCTTATTTTTAATATTTTTTTATATTCTTAAAAATGTAGTTGTGATTTTAGTGCATGCGACTCGTATATATATATAAATGGAAAACTAAATCTCACTCCCCGTGTTAATTAAAGGAAGCAGTCTTTTGACACGAAGGTACAGCCGTGAGGATTCCCAAATTTATTACTCTGCCAGATCTCTCACTCTATGCATCTATGAGATACAGAGAGAAAATGGAGAAGAAACTAGTGCCTTGTTTGGTTGTCTCTATTTTGATCCTATGCAGTGTGACCCTTGTTAGATCAGATGCATCTGATAATCGTTACAAAGTAGGAGAGGACGTCCCTCTCTATGTCAACAAGGTTGGACCTTTTCACAATCCCAGGTAATCTAATTCTCAATCTTTTTGCAGTTGAGAATAGTTTAAGGTTATTGGTTTTGTGGGTTGTCTTGAAGTTTGTGACTTTTTGATGATTTGAGAAAATGGGGTTTGTGGGATTTGGGTTAGAATTGAAATTGTGGAGTAGGGTAATGGGTCTGATTTCAAAGAACCCATGTTTTGTTTTTTTTGTTCTTGTTTGTGTTGGTTTCTTTAATTTGTGTGCACCTGAGCTATGAGGAAATGGATCCGTGATTTGGTTTACTGTAAATGAAGATAAAATATTGGAACTTGAGCATGATAAAGAAATGGGTTGGTTACTGAATAAGTTGGAAATCTTATATAGCTTAATGTTATACTAGGAGTTGATTAAGTGGGCCATAGTATGCTGAGGAGATAATTTGTTTAGTGGCATTTTGGAAATGAAATATTTTGATTTGAATTGTGAAAATTGCAAGCAAGTAGCAGTAGTTAATAGATGAGTGGAACAATGTCTAGAGATGTAGGAGGTGTTTCTTTTTCTGGTGGCTCTTGTGAGCTAGAAAAGTTTAGGTATTTGAGAGATTTTTTTTATTTTGTGGATGCTGAACTTGGATCTACTTTCTCAGATCTTTTAAGCAACAAGAAAACTATCATTCTTATGCAAAATTATGCTGGGGTTATATTGATATTTTCTCTTTTCTATTCTAAATCCCATGTGTGTTTTGTGTGTGTTGCTTGGGTTTAGAAGTCTTGGCTAGTAGTAAATTGGGTTATTTTGAATTAGATTGGAAACTTCTTTAGTGCTCGAGACATTCTAAATCTGTCATTGTTATATTGAGATTTTAACAGTTCCATTATGCATATCACAAGGATTTTCTTTTCAGTCATGATTATCTAATGTTATTTTTCTCTTGATCTTTCTGTCAGCGAAACATACCGCTATTTCGATCTTCCCTTCTGTTCATCAGGTTTGCGTCAATTTATATTATTCCAACTTTAATGCTATGTTTTACTGTTGAAGTTTGCTGATGATGTTTATCACAGGTCCTATGACGGACAAGAAGGAAGCCCTTGGTGAACTGTTGAATGGGGACCGTTTAGTCACAGCCCCATACAAACTTGACTTTTTAAATGACAAAGACTCCAAAATTGCTTGCAAAAACAAGCTGACAAAGGAGCAAGTTGCTCAGTTCCGAGAAGCAGTTTCCAAGGACTACTACTTCCAAATGTACTACGATGACTTGCCCATTTGGGGATTCATAGGGAAAGTTGAAAAGGAAGGCAAGAATGACCCTAGCGAATACAAATATTACCTCTTTAAGCATCTTCACTTCACCATCTTTTACAATAAGGATCACGTCATTGAGATAACTGCACAATCTGATCCAAAAAATGTTGTGGACCTTACTGAAGATAAGGAAGTTGATGTGGAGTTCATGTATTCAGTTAAATGGAAGGAAACAGAAATCCCATTTGAGAAAAGGATGGAAAAGTATTCACAGTCTTCTTCACTGCCTCATCACTTGGAAATTCATTGGTTCTCCATTATTAACTCATGTGTGACTGTTCTCCTCTTGACTGGTTTTCTTGCAACAATTCTCATGCGAGTCCTGAAGAATGATTTTGTCAAGTAAGAACATGATAATAACTTATGTTGTTAGAACATTTTTACCAACACTGTTTGAGCTTTCTGGTTTATTTATTTGCTGGTGCTCCCATTTACAATAGGTATGCTCACGACGAGGAGTCAGCTGAAGACCAAGAAGAGACCGGGTGGAAGTACATCCACGGTGATGTATTTAGATATCCAAAGTACAAGTCTGTACTTGCAGCAGCAGTTGGCTCTGGCACCCAGCTGTTTACTCTGTAAGTTTAACTTCAAAGCTGTGCATGTGGTTTTTTTTGTCTCAAAACGTTTTTTTAATCGTTGTATGATGCTGAGCAACCTGCTAACCTTGTATACATACATACTTTGCCAGCACAATTTTCATTTTCTTGCTCGCTCTTGTTGGTGCCTTTTATCCTTATAATCGTGGAGCTCTTTTCACCGCATTAGTTGTCATATATGCCCTCACAGCTGGGATTGCTGGCTACACTGCAGCCTCTTTCTTTTGCCAACTGGAAGGAACAAACTGGGTGAGTCATCATGGGTTCCTTTTTCACTGCCTTTTGCACACATCATTCTTGGGCATGCCCGTGACACTTGTTATTGGTGTATTTCTATATGGTTGATGTTATCATATTAATTAGTCATTATTATGATGATGCAAGTTTTTTTGTTTGGCATCGATGGAATTCCCTGTGACCCTAGTCTGTATCATTGCTGAATTTCAAATCGTAAGAAAGAGACAGTAAAATGAAGTTATCTGACAAAGAGGACCTGGTCCTCGTGCCATACGAATCAGTACTGAGAAGCATGTGCCCTCCAGTAATGGCACCGAAGCGAATGGAAAATTGCTCAAGTGGGCTGTTAATTTCCGTTGTGAGTTAGGGCTTTCCGCAGAAGGGGCCTCGGAACCCCCCACCTGAACCTTTCTTAAGACCACCAAGCCCTCAAATGAGTTCTACTTTTTTAGCTTTCAACAAGCCCTCTCATCCTTATCTGTCGGGGAGTATCACACCGAGATCTAATCCTGCTTTCGTTTTCTACCTTTACTCAAGAAACTAACATTCAAGTTTTGAGACAAGCTAGGTTTAACAGTTCTGAAATTTTGTTGTTACAGGTCAGAAACTTGCTACTAACGGGATGCCTGTTTTGTGGACCACTTTTTCTCACTTTCTGCTTTCTTAATACCGTTGCAATCGCTTATAGTGCCACTGCAGCATTGCCATTTGGGACAATTGTGGTGATTTTTCTTATTTGGGCTTTGGTAACAACACCATTACTGGTTCTGGGAGGGATTGCTGGGAAGAATAGCAAGGCTGAGTTTCAGGCTCCTTGCCGCACCACAAAATATCCCAGAGAGGTTCCTCTGTTGCCTTGGTATCGGAATACACTTCCTCAGATGGCCATGGCTGGGTTCTTGCCTTTCAGTGCAATCTATATCGAACTTTACTACATATTTGCCAGTGTTTGGGGTCACAGGATCTACACCATATACAGCATCTTGTTCATTGTCTTCATCATTCTGTTGATTGTCACAGCTTTTATAACAGTGGCGCTGACATATTTCCAACTCGCTGCTGAAGACCATGAGTGGTGGTGGAGGTATGTTTTAGTGCTAGACCATATGAAGTTCGAGTATAGACTGATACTACTTCTGATTGCTTTCCCATCATTTTAAGCACAATAAAATATTCAAGGTTCAATCATGGAAAAAAAAAAAGAGTTCCTTAATGTTCTTTTCTAGCTTTGGGTTAAATTTTGCCTTTTCTCTCTCTCAATGTTTTCTCACTCTTAAGATCTTTATCTAAATTTCTGGAATATCCAAGTCATGAAGTAATTTTGGCATTAATTTAGTCCTCTCCTGGTTTGCTTCTTTTTATCCTCGTCTTGTTTTTTGCAAAATGCCATGTCTTGAAAGGATACATGATTGCCTGATATTTTTCTTGACACTCAATTTTCTATTTTTGGTGTTTCATAGGTCTTTCCTCTGTGGTGGATCAACTGGCTTGTTCGTTTACGGCTATTGCTTGTATTACTACTTTTCAAGATCAGATATGTCTGGCTTCATGCAAACCTCATTTTTCTTTGGCTACATGGCATGCGTTTGTTATGGTTTCTTCCTCATGCTTGGCTCCATTGGTTTCCGTTCTTCCTTGTTCTTTGTCCGCCATATTTACCACTCGATCAAGTGCGAGTAGGAAGTCATATGGTTTTCCTTGTGTTCAGTGAGTAGGATCCCATACTTTCTTTTAGCAGGCTTCATTGAAGGAAACTCTGCTCATTTATATTGATGAAGGTAGTCTTCTATCGGGCCGCATTACGTTACAGGAGAAGCAAAAGTTGGCTGGGAAAATGTGTTCTGGGATTGCTGGAGCTTTTATTCCACCACTCTGAAGGATGACCGCACCCCACATGGAGGAATAACCTTTTTTTTTATAGTACCGTAGAATGCTGTTAAAAGAATTTGTTTTGAATGTATTCTAGAACTGTAAGAAGCCTTAGAATCTGTGTTCCTTTTGAACATTCATATTTCCACAGTTATTTACAGCGGCAATAAATATTTTCCATCATTTATTTTATATTTTTTCCTTGTTCGCACTGCATTAAAATCTCCAGTTTAACGGAAAATGAGAGGATTAAACTGAGCTGTAAATTATTCATTTTATTTTATTGAACTGGACTGGTTAACCTTGGTGACCTTTCTATAGTTCATAAATCGTACGGACAAATTATGGTCTCCTAACAAAATATTTGCAATACGATGTAGACATGACAGCAAACCTCTATTTATGTCTCAGACAACATTCTCCGGTATGAGAACAAGAGCATATATGTTTTTAAGTCTTAAAAATATTTTATTTTTAAAAAATAATTTGAATTATTTTATATACTTTTTTAATGTGTTAGTATTAAAAATAGTTCTTAAAAATTAAAAAATCATTTTAATATATTTTTAAATAAAAAATATCATGAAAAACAATCATTACTATAATATTAAATGAGCTATACATTTATGCTGATAGCTTGTCCATTTCAGTCACAAATCGATGCCATTACCAAATCGCTAGATTTGAATCTGATGTAATGGTTTTGAATCGATCGATCCTATAGCTGCATTTAAACCTAACGGTCTAACCTAACCTGGTTCCACTAGCCATAAGTAGTCCAAGTTGTGGACACGATGACTCATTATTATATGAAGTATAGTGTGCTTTTCAATTTAAAATGGATCAAAAAAATATTTTTATCAAAATATTAAAAAAAATAATTAGAAAATGACAATTTTTTTTAGGTGAAATGTCTGAATTTTAATATATATTTTTTTAAATCTAATTGTATAATTAATTTGAAATGACTTCACATCACAATTTGAAGCATTGAATAAAATTGCAAAGGGAAGAAAAGATTATAATTTATAAGGAAAGATGAGGGCAAGCCTTCATCGCACACCACCATAACGGCTAATTAGGTCAGTAGCGTTCTCAACACACTAAGTGATTGTCTTTCCATTTTCAGGAACTTGACCTGACCTCCATGCTTCAACTGCATGCATGGTGAATAACTTTTGCAACCACGTACAGGGAAAGAGATGAGTGGGATCAAAGTAAAAGCAATTTTCCACACAAAAAAAAAGGTGGCAGAAACCTCAGAATTAACCACGTAGATATCTATTATCTAGGGTTTGATGAGTTGTGAAGCTATAATCCTTGGCATTTAAGCATCCCCCCACCTTCATAATTTAGGGTTCCTTAATTCTTACTCTTCATCGAAGACAAGTTGTCGATGCTTCTTCTTAATAATAATAATAATAATAATAATAAATAAATAACATTAATTGAAATATCATCAATTAATGCACATTTATTATATTTAGTCTTGATCAAGTGAATTAGTAACTTGAGCTAGATTATGACTCAAAACTTGACTTGAGTTGATTTATAATATAGTCTACTTTAACACTAATTCAATTCAATGAGTTGACCTATTAAATTCATAACTCAAAACTTGAATTAAATTTGATTTTAATTTAAATTGTTAGTTGATCTAAATTTGTGACTTGAAGTTTAACTCGAGATGAATTTTAATTTTAATTGATTTTAATATTGATCTAGTTAAACTTGGATAATCCAATGATTTGATTTGCAATGTGATTGACCTAGTTAAATTAATCTAAACCAACCATATAAAAAAAATACATGAGTTGGACTAAAAAATAATAATTATATATATTTGAAAGCTTAAGTTAGTGATTAGAGGGTGTCTTTTAATGCACTTATTTTATATCGGAACCAAGAATGGAATTGTAAATTTGTAAGTGGTGCAGAAATAAATAAATAAATATTACCAAAGTTGAATTTCCAAATAAGTTAAATTGATGAACATTAAAGTAAAAATATGATATTTTTGGGATGCTAAATACTTAATTATTTTGAAAAAAAATAGACTTAAAAATTCAAGGTTGACAATTTTCAAGAATACAAAATTATTAAAACCAAATTTAAATTTAAAAAATGACCCTAGAAGTTAATTACCCACCTTGTTATTGTTAATTACAGAAAGGCCTCTTTTTGACACGAAGGTTAACCGTTTTAGCGTCTCGTAGTTTTCTTCAAGCCCGCAGCCTGAAAATTCTCCATCTTTACAACTCTCTCTCTCTCTCTAACTCTCTATGCTCTGTTTGTGAGTTACAGAGAGCGAAAATGGAGATGAAACTAGTGCCGTGTTTGGTAGTCTCTATTTTGATCCTATGCAGTGTGACCCGTGTTAGATCAGATGCATCCAATCATCGTTACAAAGTAGGAGATGATGTCCCTCTTTATGTTAACAAAGTTGGACCTTTTCACAATCCCAGGTAATCCAATTCTCTGTCTTTTGCAGTTTTGGTTAGCTTAAGGATGTCGGTTTTGTGGGCTGTCTTCAAATTTGTGACTTTTTGATGATTTGGGATGGTGGGAACTGTGGGGCTTGGATTGGAAATGATGATTTGGATTGGTTTGTTTAATTTTTGTGGATCTGAGCTTACGGTAAAGTGGATCTGGGTTTTGTTTTTTTAAAGAAGAAGATCAAAGATTGCAACTTGGACTTGAACATGAAAATGTTGTTGATGTCAGTTAGGTGCTAATTAAGCTGGCAATTTAACACAGCTTAATGGCTGTGCAAGGAGCTGGTTAATTCTGTGTTGGGGAGATATTTTAGTGGGATTTGGGAACGCAAGTTTTTGGATAGAGAAACTTGCAAGCTAGGAGAGGTTGTTCTTAAAAGAACAGAATAATGTCTCGAGATGTAGGAGGTGATTTATATCTGTTTTTTTTCTTGCGAGGTGGAAAATTTTATTTTGGGGCTTATTTCCTTGTCAATGCTGAAAATTGGATCTCAATTTTAGATCCTTTAAGCAATCGAAAAAACTCTTTTCCATACCCAAATTATGCTGGAAAATTTATCTATATTTTCTTAGTCCACTCTAGATTACGTGTGTATTTGCTTTGATTTAGAAGGCATGGCTGGTGGCGAGATCCTACTTTGTTCAACTATGAACTATTTTTAGTATTTTTTTGTCATAATTGTCTTATATTGTTTCTTTCTTGTTCTTTCTGTCAGCGAAACATACCGCTATTTCGATCTTCCCTTCTGTTCATCAGGTTTGCGTCAATTTATATTATCCCTACTTTCATGCTATGTTTTACTATGGAAATTTGTTGATGATGTTTATTACAGGTCCTACAAAGGACAAGAAGGAAGCCCTCGGTGAACTGTTGAATGGGGATCGTTTAGTCACTGCCCCATACAAACTTGACTTTTTAAATGACAAAGACTCCAAAATTGCTTGCAAAAACAAGCTGACAAAGGAGCAAGTTGCTCAGTTCCGAGAAGCAGTTTCCAAGGACTACTACTTCCAAATGTACTACGATGACTTGCCCATTTGGGGATTCATAGGGAAAGTTGAAAAGGAAGGCAAGAATGACCCTAGCGAATACAAATATTACCTCTTTAAGCATCTTCACTTCACCATCTTTTACAATAAGGATCACGTCATTGAAATCACTGCGCAATCTGATCTGAACAGTGTTGCGGACCTTACTGAAGATAAGGAAGTTGATGTGGAGTTCATGTATTCAGTTAAATGGAAGGAAACAGAAATCCCATTTGAGAAAAGGATGGAAAAGTATTCACAGTCTTCTTCACTGCCTCATCACTTGGAAATTCATTGGTTCTCCATTATTAACTCATGTGTGACTGTTCTCCTCTTGACTGGTTTTCTTGCAACAATTCTCATGCGAGTCCTGAAGAATGATTTTGTCAAGTAAGAACATGATAATAACTTATGTTGTTAGAACATTTTTACTAACACTGTTTGAGCTTTCTGGTTTATTTATTTGCTGGTGCTCCCATTTACATTAGGTATGCTCACGACGAAGAGTCAGCTGAAGACCAAGAAGAGACCGGGTGGAAGTACATCCACGGTGATGTATTTAGATATCCAAAGTACAAGTCTGTACTAGCAGCAGCAGTTGGCTCTGGCACCCAGCTATTTACTCTGTAAGTTTAACTCCAAAGCTGCGCATGTGGGTTTTTTTGTCTCAAAACGTTTTTTTAATCGTTGATATGATGCTGAGGAACCTGCTAACTTTGTATATATATACGTACTTTGCCAGCACAATTTTCATTTTCTTGCTTGCCCTAGTCGGTGTCTTTTATCCTTATAATCGTGGAGCTCTTTTCACTGCCCTGGTTGTCATATATGCCCTCACAGCTGGGATTGCTGGCTACACTGCAGCCTCTTTCTTTTGCCAACTGGAAGGAACAAACTGGGTAAGTGATCATGAATTCCTTTCTCATTGCCTTCTGCACACATCATTGTCATTGCTGAGCATGGCCTTGACACTTGTTATTACTGTGTCTCCCAGGATATTCGATTTCAAATTCAATAACATGCATATTGGAATTCTCAATGTTTATTTGGAATGTGTTTGGTTTTGAGAGAAATGTTTTGTGAAAATTAACTTAACCATGGAAAATGGTTTTTCAGAATGTGGTTGATTTTTTATAAATGCTTTGTGGAAATTGGTGGGTTAAGCGTGGACAAGGGGGTCAAAACCACCTTACTCTGTAAAATTGCTTTATCACTTGATAATTTATTTTTCCTGACTTAATAACCGGGCCAATTGGGATGTGAAAGGTAAGCTTTTTTAAGAAGAAAGTGCATGAAAACAGTGTAATTGAAAATTGATGTACTGCTGCCTGAAGGCTTGCAGTGCATTTGAAAAGTGATTTTAAGGAGACGATAAGTTCAACATTCAAAATTACAGTTGAATATAAGTTTACATGCAATGAAACTATGTAGACTTTGATACAAGTGCAATTGGCTATTTTATGCTGGTTGTGGCTTAGTGAAATTAGCTTGGCCAGTGTAATTGACTATTTTATGCTGGTCATTATTAGAATGATGTAAGCATTTTTCAGTGGTATTGCTGTAATTGTTTTGTGATCCTATATCTCGTTTATTGCAAAACTTACTCTAGAAACTACCATTCAACTTTGAGACATGCTAGGCTAAACAGTTCTGAAATTTTGGTGTGGCAGGTCAGGAACCTGTTATTAACTGGAGGTCTGTTTTGCGGACCTCTGCTGCTCACGTTCAGCTTTCTTAATACTGTTGCAATCACATATAGTGCCACTGCAGCATTGCCTTTTGGAACCATAGTGGTGATATTTCTTATTTGGGCTTTGGTAACTACACCATTGCTGGTACTTGGTGGGATTGCTGGGAAGAATAGCAAGGCTGAGTTTCAGGCTCCTTGCCGCACCACTAAATATCCCAGAGAGATTCCTTTGTTGCCTTGGTATCGGAAAACACTTCCTCAGATGGCCATGGCTGGGTTCTTGCCTTTCAGTGCAATCTATATCGAACTTTACTACATATTTGCCAGTGTTTGGGGTCACAGGATCTACACCATATACAGCATCTTGTTCATTGTCTTCATCATTCTGTTGATTGTCACAGCTTTTATAACAGTGGCGCTGACATATTTCCAACTCGCTGCTGAAGACCATGAGTGGTGGTGGAGGTATGTCTTACTGATCAATATAATGTTCACGGGTACAATATCAATATCTCTGAGGTCATTGCTACATCATTGTCAGCAGATATAAAATATCTGTGAAGTTTTACTCACCAAAAAATTTGTTTCTTTGTTTTCCTTTTCTAACTTGTAGTGACATTTTAGCAGATTGTGTTACATATTCTATGTTTTCTCACTGTTTGATGTCTAAATTGCACGAACTATCCAAGCCATAATGTAATTTTGGCATCATTTCTCACTTACATATCCTATTCACCACCCATTGCATGAACTTGCCTCACCTTTTCTGCAAACTGTCTTTTTTAAGAAGGATATCTGATTGCCTGATCCGTCTTTCTACACACTCACTATTATGTATTTGGTTTTTGCCAGGTCTTTCCTCTGCGGTGGATCAACTGGATTGTTCATTTATGGCTATTGCCTGTATTACTACTTTGCAAGATCAGATATGTCCGGCTTCATGCAAACCTCATTTTTCTTTGGCTACATGGCATGCGTTTGTTATGGTTTCTTCCTCATGCTTGGCTCCATTGGTTTTCGGGCTTCCTTGTTTTTCGTCCGCCACATTTACCATTCTATCAAGTGCGAATAGCAAGTCATATGGTCTTCATTATGTTCAATGAGTAGGCCCCTTTCCTTCCTCTTAACTGGCTTCAATGTAGAGAACTCTATACACATTTGTATACATGAATGTTGTCTTATATCATCTCTTATGCTTCAGGAGATCCAGCAGTTGGCTTGGAAAATATGCTCTAGGATTTCAAGAGCTTCATGTCGCTGCTTTGGAGAATGATTGCACATTACATGCAGGACTTTTTGTTATATTATCTTTTATAGGAGAATATGTAGGACTTTAGAATGCTGTGTTATGGTCAATATCGGCCTACTTACTAGTCTGGTTTTTGTTTTTGTCCCTTTGCATTTCAGTCGGGGTGTGTGTGTTACAAATGATTCAAGATAATGATAGATCCATATATTATTTAAACACCTGTGGCGACTGCAATCCACAAAGCATTTTCAACAACCTAAGAATGCATCTGCCTTTTAAAACAACTATCAGCTGTTGGAAATGAATTTTTCTGCATGGGACTATGAAAATTCTCTCTGCCATTTTGTTCACGTGTTTCAATAGTTAACCTCTCAAGTTGTTTTATTCTTAGATTGATTATATATATATATATATATATATATATATATATATATATATATATATATATATATATATTTTAACAATTAATTTATTAAAAATTGAGTTTTGATCTTTTTTTTTTATGGATATAACACTCTCATTACCTAAGTCATGATTTTAGCAGATTAACTTGGAAAATTAGCTTAGATCAAGGTTTTTTTTTTTTTTTTAAATTTCATTCTTCAATATTAAGATAATTAAAAATTAAACTTTATAATGCATTTCAATTTGTTTTATTTCAACTCTAATTAACCCACATACATAATCAATTTAACAGTTATTGTTTCAATATTTTAAAAATAAATGTTTTCTTGAGTTCTTACAAGTCAAACTAAATTTTTACCAGTATTTGACATTATCTTTGAAACTATCTATTAAATGTACCAGAGCACATTAAATTAACCTCTCCATGGTTTAAAAGTTTTTTTCATTAGAAAAACACTGCAGCACATAGATATCTCTTTTGCATGTTGAAAAAACAATCAACCAAGTAAGTTTGATGTAGAAGCATTTGCTTTACCATACTTAAAACGAAAACAGAACTTTATTTAAATGAACCAGAAAGTTAATAACCGACTTTGAATCTGTGAATTGTGCAGCACGAGCAAGTCCTAACACATACTGTTGCACAACTTTAGACTCTAAAAACACTCTTCTCAGCATTGCCTCCCCCCCCCCCAGTGATGGAAAAAAAATGGAGAGGTGGAGAAGGGGTGATGAGCAGGGGGGTTGAACATAACAATTTACTCTGTCGTTTTCTCTTTTATCGTTGTCTGTGTTGAATCGTAGGCGGCATCAGCTGAAGAAGTGTCAATATCGTTCAATCCCAACTCCTCATTCTGTTCCCAGGACCTCTCGTATTCCTCAACTGGAAAAAACAAAATACACAATGAAGTCATCATGAGGAAAATGCAGTGATTTGACACGGTCAGCTTGATGAATAATCAGTCTAGACATAAAACTGCAGAGTGAAACAAATTACACGCACCATCTTTGAAGTACTAAATTCATTGATAGTTTTACATCTGAGTAATAAATCCAGAGCATGCCTTTTGAAACACAATAAGCTCCTCGTACGCAAATTACATTCCTTTATGAACTAAGAATTTTAAAAAAAAAAAAATATGCAATGAATTGTTAGTTCTTAGAGTACTATTTTAGCTAAAAACATTCCTTCAGTGCTCTCTTCAATTGTTTGTCGTGTAATGTTCACTTCAAACTACAAACGTATTTCTAGGAATCTGTATATGTATTTCTATAGCAAGCAAGCATCCATATAGACCTATCACAATGAACCTTTTGTACAAGACAATGAACCTGACAAGACAGTAAGGAAAAGAACTCACATGATAACTGGTGGTCATCTTTGATATCATCAGTAGCTGGGGCGATAAAAGAATTTGCTAATGCATCATCAAGGATCAAAGTCCAAGGCTCTTCCACATTTAGAAGCTGAAACATATAATATATATATGTATGCATGAATAATACTTGTAAAGAACGTAAAAACTCGAAATATAACAAGTACTTATCAATGCCTAGTCTTGATTAAAATGAAATTTCAGGACTAGATCACAGTGCCACGATCCAAACCTAGATCCTAGAAATCTGCAATTTTCAACTAAATGAATATCGTCCAAACCATGTTGGACTGAAAGATTGTACAATTTACACTGGGATTGCAATTTCGATAACCATATACCACATTGTACCTTTTTTAGCCTTATTTCAAAGTCTTGCCACTTGCTTTTTTTGGACTCTTCAAGGCTATCTCCAAAAGTAAATCCATGAACTCTCTCAAGACCTGCACATGTAAAGCATACATATAATGATTTCCTAAACTTAAGCTGGAAAGTGCAAGTCTATTTAGAAAATCGTACAGTACATGTCATTTGTTTTTTAGAAAAAAATTGATACTGATTAAACTTAATTCTGCAATGAAAACGTGATAGATACAGTACAATCAGAAAAACCACACCCAACCAATGCCTGAATATTTTCATAAAGTAACGGAACTCCCAAGGATTATATTTTCATACACAAAATACATGAGTTTGTTCTTATAAGAGTTCAAAAAAGATGTGCAGTCCAAAAAAGAGAACTGGAGCTTGCAAGCTTTGAAAATCTTGGGTGGGGTTTATTGTGTTCCAAGGAAATGGCTAGAAGAACAGAAATCAACATGAAACTGGGATCTAATTTAGTCAGAGTTCAGTGTTCATAAGGAATTCACACGTAAGTGGTAGCATGATCTAGAGTGGATATTTAGAAGAAAAACATGACAGAAGGTAAATTACAATCATTGGCTAGACATCATTCAGTTCTACAAAAAGGAATATTCACCATTTCTAAGTAAACGCCACTCTTTAGTTGTCACTGTTTAGTTGAAAAGATTACTATCGGGGACAGGGAATCAATTAAGTTGAGAAAGTGGCGAGAAAGATAGAGCACAAATAAGGGGAGAGATGCTTCAAGGAAATGAAGGGAAGGCATGACACTCAAAAAGAAGCTTCAGGTTCCAGAACTTTCAAACTTTTTTTCTGGAATTAAGGGCACAACTGAAGTAATATGCAAAGTTGACATAAAAAGTAGAAATTTCCTACGAGTGCATAGGACTTGAAAAGATAAATGCAAACTGGTTATTGTGGTCTGTTTGTATGACCAACAAAAAATTACCGATAGGATGTAAACATAACAGGATCATTATTTATGTCCCAGAACACATTCTATGCCAGCAGGGGATTGGGCTGGTACTTGGTCTATTCCAAGGAAGCAGTGACAGATATTGGGCCAGATGCAATAAATTAGGGGGAAAAAGTTATTACAGAAAATAAAAACAAACACAAAAACATCTATAAAATGAAAGGATGACTGAGACAGATGCAGGATGTAATAATAATACTCACTTTCACTAATTTTTGTGATGAGACCTTCAACAGTTGTAACAAGGCCACCCAAAGTCCCACTACCCAGCTCCAAGTCAAGCTCTGGGACTTTCACACCTGCAGTATCTGACTGATAAAACCAAAATACAGTTAGAGAGTGGTTTGTAACATCTTGCACAACACAAAGTATTGAGCAAGGGTAAAGGCAGAAAAAAACAGTGACTGCACTTTCTCCATCACCAGTAGACAATACATGTAACTGATTTAAATGTGTATTAGAGTATATTTCACACTTGCAGTATCCTCAGTATTCCATGTCAAACAGCAAAAATATTAATCCGATTCCATTTAGAAAACACTAGTAGTAATATCCACTTACACTCTTCCAGCAAAGGACGGTCAGTATTAGGTTTAACCAGACCAGAGAGAATATCACCATCCAGAAAAGGACTTCAACCAGGCAGAATAGAAAAAAAATATTATATTACATTTTTTTATTTGAACCGGATCGCTTTTGGTTTACTGGGTTTAGCCTTACAAAACCGAAACCGAACCGGACATGAAGTTTTTTAAAAAATCTAATCGGTTTAATCGGGTTTTTTTAATGGTTTGGTTTTTCTCAGTTAATTATTTTCGGTTTAATCGGATTTTCAATTTTTTTTGCTCATGCTTAGTCACTATATGCAGAGCCACACAGTAAAACATAAAAGAAAGCAAAATTAGAAATGAAACTACACACAAAAAATGATCACCCTGCACAGCAAAATGTATGTTTTTATCACGCTATACAGTGAAATGTGTTTTCATCCTTTAAATGAACATGTTTTGCGCAATGCATGCCATGGGCAGACTGGGAGATTTGATGAAAAACCCACCCCTAACTCTAGATTGGTTTCAGAATGTCCTCTTCAGGCCTCTATAGCCCATAAGAAGAAGCTAATGGAACAGCGCACAACAAAAAAATTCTGAACAGGATTACCATCTATTTTCCCAAATGGTCCCAAAGCTAGTACCCTAAATTTGCACACATAAGTAATGAACTTCTTGCCTCCTAGAATCACCTATATATAGTCCTCACTGGCACCTCTCTTCCTTGTCTTTCAAGATGCTCCTTCCAATGGAGAGGTATAAACAATTGGAATTAAAATTTACTCCCCAATAGCAGCACAACTCAGCCAAGCCTCAATCCAGAATGGTGGAGTTGGCAAGGGATACTTGGAAAATTGAAAGGGGATTCTGTGACTAAACCAGCATAATATGACATTTATTGTATGACACACAAATAAAAAAGGAAGAAGAAAAAAAGAGTAGATTATTTAAAAGACTAGAGCAAACCTTTATCACATCACGGCTTAGGTCATTTGCATTCTTCACACACAAAGTGATTGCCTTTCCTTTTTCAGGAATTCGACCACCAGGCTTCAACTGCATGGTAAATAATTATTAAAATCATTCCATGGAAAAGAGAGTAGAAAGTAAGAATACATTGCCAAAAAGGCACAAACCTCGGAGTTTCGGTAACCACATGCATCACATGTAGATGCCATGACAATTACTTCTTGGAAGTATGGAATATCTGCTTGATGTTAAGACCCACAATCTCTACCCACTATACCAGTAGTATGCTCTAACATTTAAGGATCAAAATTCATATCATAATGCTTTTAACGAGTTCATCCTTATAAAGGAAGCATTCAACTGAATTTTGTTAGATGAGTTCTACACAGCAACAAATATGGTCAGATTTCACAAAATTGCAATCCTTTACAGTTTATTTTAGCAATTGAGAATGTTGAAGGAAAATAAGTCAGTGATGGGGGAAGTTGCAGAAGGTATCAATGAAACAATTCCTCTATACAGTTATCTTGAATCATAAACCAGGTATAAACCTCAAGACTGCTATTCTCTATACAGAAATTCCATGAAATACAGTTGGGAAACACAGTCCACCATAGCCATTCAATGCTCTCTTAGACAACTCTTGTCAAAAAGCCCAAAAACATAAATCTATCAGCAAATAGCAAAAAGTGAACATTTCAAACAAGAAACAATTAGCTACTGATAAGTGTCTGCCCTGAAAATAATATCATAGCCGCACCCCTACATACTAAATGATGGTCAATGCCGGAGAAAAGGATGGATATCATAATGAATTCAAGCGCTAGGTTTAGATAATGAGATCAGATTACTTTGCCCTTCCCCACCAACTGAACTACAATGCCTTAACTTTAAGTTAACGCAGTGCCAAACTACTTGGCCTTTAAATCATTCTTTCCATGCTTCTCCATACACAAATTTCCAATAAACTTTTGGCATGCCCATTAAACAATCTTATAATAGTCTGAACTCAAACTAGAAACTTGCGAGATTTCCAGCAAAGAAGACAAGTTGATTGATAAAAGGAACTAAATCATCATCATCAAGAAATGGAACAACAAAGGTCAAGGATACTGGTGACAAACATTCGAGTCTCACAACTGCTGGCACAAGATCCACAGGTTGTTGGGAAAGTCATCACCTGACAGAAGAAAGGATGTGTCAGAGAATATGATATATAAGAGACAGTTTCCTTCAAGATAAAAGATATTTAACTATTGCAATTGACAATTGCATTTACCTCTTCTGGTGCAGAGTACCGAAATAAGGCATCAGCAATTTCTGCACTGTTACTTTGAGCAATGGCCCGATGACCAGCTGCAGCTCCAATTGATCCATGAGGTTCTCTTCGTGTCTGATCAGAAACATTGTTGGCCACTTCTGATGATGGTCCATCACTAGGTTCTCCCATTTGTGATTGGCCAACTTGATAGCCTAGTGTTGCTTGCTGCTCCGGTGTTCGCTCATAGAACTTTATATTCATTGATGGATCAGGGGATGGAGCAAACCTGTTCACCAAATATTGTTATATTCTAATTTAAATGTAATAGAATCACCCAAATGTTTGTTCAATATGCCATAATACATGATAGAAAAACAAAATCCCAGCCCAAGTCTGCCAAAGGAAAATGATTTTAATCCTATCCAGGAGAAATCACAATAAAATATCAACCTCTAGATAGTCAAAACTTTAAAGGGTAAGGATGTGTGTGCGTGCCTGCATTCATAAGAGTGAGAGAGACAGAGAGAGAGAGTGGGGTGCATACATTGCTCAGCAAGGAACAAAGAAAAAAAATATAAAGCTCCTGTACAGACGGAGAGAACAAATGCTGAAGTTTAAGACAGCCTCTTACAGGTTCTCAATAAAGCTGTTTCCAGCAGGATCATCCAGGATGAGTTTGAATGATGAATCTCCTACTGCACAAGCTCTCAATTTCAACAAGAACTCGTCTATTGCTTCAGCAGTCTTCGGATCCACTTTCTGGTAACCAAAGAAATAACATTGAGCAAATAGAAAATGGCAGATTAAACATCCTCAAACAACAGTGATATCAAACTATCATTCACCCTGCGTTCTTCTTGGAGTGCCTGCAATTCATCAGCAGCTCGTGCCAAAATCCCTTCAATCTAAAAGAATCATGCCAAACGATAGATGGTTAAAAGATCCAAAGGAAGATATAAAATACTCTAGGAACATACAGGAATTAACAAAAACAATATCTCCAAGTAACATATGCAGCAAAGAGCATGGAAAAGGAAAAGCATTATATCCAGGGTGAATGAGTCGTCTAAGTTGACAAGATGCAACAGAAGCAATTCAGAGGAACACAGCAAACACTATTCAGAAATCCACCCATCCAATGGCATTAAACTCACACCACATAAATTTTCACTGCCATGGTCCTTTCTGAAATTGGTATCATGGTCAGAGATCAAGATTCAGAACAACAGACAGGTAGAAAGAAGTTTTATGTTGAAGTGAAAGTGGTAACAATCTTGTCAAAGGCATGCAGAGACAAATCTCTCATTGCAATATCTAACTGAACTTATCTTTCTGGTGAAAGTAAATATAAGCAACATAAGGTGTGGATTTCATGTGTAGTTCTAGCCAACATCTTTCAGTGGAGCATGCACTCCTAAATCATCTTCTATTTTTCTCCATAATACAATTTAAGGAAAACAAGGGAGATCAAGTACCAGTCACAATCCAGATGACTATCTCCTTGTAGCATTCAAGGTATGACTTCCCAAAACAATAAAATAAATGAAAATAAAACCAACCAACCATTAAGTTTAAGATGAAAAATAAGGTTACAAAGTCATCATTCTGTTTCTCTAACATGTACACTCTAGCAATCCATCACATTTATTTCTGATAGTATCGTTATTCATTCCCTCTTAACAAAAAGAAATATAAGAGAGATGTCACCAAATTTAATCATGCACAGAAACAGTTTTCAGTTCCACAAAATCAGAGCACCAGGCCAGGAGAAAGACGGTCATCAACAGAATGAAGCTACTTGGACCCCACCAAGAAGAAAAACTAGTACAGCTGAAAGAAAACTAGGGTCTGAAGGCATACTGTTGACAAACTGCCACGTTGTGCCTCTGGCGGAATCTCAAAATCCAATTCAGGAATCTACATGGATAGATAAAAGAATGAAAGAAAATGATGTCAATGCATTATGCACCAGTTAAATTATTTTCTTGAAAAAAAGCAGAAGGATGATGGAAAACATTCTACTATTGAAGGATTCTCATATTTTTACGATAAAATGATGCATTGTTCACAATACAAGAAAGGATGGCATAAATTTTGCAGAAAGCTTGTTGATCCCAGTTTATTTTCTCTATGACATAAGGCCTAAATGTAATCATTAATTCTAATGAAAAAGTGTTCAGACTAAAGAAATAGAACTAGTATCCAAGAGAGAGAGAGCGGGGGAGGGATCAAAATCAGGATCATGATTTAGCACACAGATGAAGAGGAAAAAAAACTGAGACAAGACAAATATGTTTCAACCACAAAGTTACATGCTTTGAATTGACAAAGAAATTAACCAGTCTGGTATTTAATAAAGTTATAAGCTTAATAGAACATCAGAAAGCTAGGATTTGAAAGCACAAAAAATAATATGCACCTAATATAACAAGTAGGATCAAGTAAAAGGCACCTTTATCGTGGCAGACTCAGATTTTACAACTTGTCGATTAAGCATCTGCAATGTCAAATACACAATTTTGTTCGGTTATGAAAGGTCATCATCTTCAAATTTGATTGATGCTCCACAAAGCAATGGAAAAAAAATTCATACAGCTAGAACTTCTACACATTATACCAAAACATAAACTTTTTGTTTTGTTTTGTTGTTCTTGAAAGACAAAAGAAAACAACCTTTTGATCGCCTGATGGGATATCTAAAGAATAACAACACCCCCGCGGCTGAATTTCACCAGCAAACTGAACTTCATTGTTCCTAACAACAAATAATAGAAAAACAAAATTAGAAAATTAGAACTTCAAAGGTATATCACCAGCAAAATGAAATAAAATTCCCCCCAGCCCACCTACCTCTCGCCACAATGTGGGCATTCAAAGGCAGATAACAATATCTGCAAGCACAAAATTAAGTCGGGCTCATTATTAGTTAGCATAACCAAAACTAGAACTTCAAAAGGCAAAACCCTCACAAACAAAAACCAGAATTGATCCATACAAGTAGCAAATCACAAGGACTACAGTACCTTTCTAAAATGTGGAATCAATGTCAACAAAAAATTTGTGATTCCCTGTTAGGAACAAACACACACCATTAGCTAGTGTCAAAAACAAAGGCAAGCATCAAACTTTCACAAATAACAAACCAAAATAACCAAAACCCATTTTTGTTTATCAATTTCTAGTTAAATGGTATCTCACAATTTACCTAAAACCAATCAAAATCTAAGCACTTTCTCTAAAACACCAACACAAAGCAGACACGAAGAAAACAAAGAAACTTAAGAGAGCGGAAATACATTTTCACCACAACGCATACAGAGACTTTCAACTTGATAAAGAGGGACACCAGTGTCATTATTATCTGCTGTAGAGATAGCTTCAACAACTGATCCCACGTCCACTATCTGCTCTTTATTATCTCTGCCTTCCATTTTTGCTGTTATTTCTATTTCTACCTCTCTCTCTTGTTTGCAGTGAAACACAAAATAAAGCTGAAGAAGAAGAAAGCAAGGAAGCAAACTTCTGCGGTATCTAGACGAAGGGAAGGTACGAGAAGGAATGATTTAGGGCAAGGTCGTTGAGAAACGGCTAGAAGTTTCTTATGGTTTGTAATGTAGGGTAGTTAATTCAGGAAGAGAGAAAAGCCCAATTCAAGTTTTAGGTTTGGGCTCAGGTTAACAGAAACATTATTTATTGATTAGACCCAGCATCATGAATGTTTTCTTATATGCTGAATTATGTCTACTGATAATATATCAATGTTAAGCTCTAATACGCTCTTGCAAGTTGATTGATTGCAGACACGAGCATGCAACCAATTTGAGTGAGAAAAAGAGAGAGCTTAATGTTTTGGTATGACAATGGATGCAATCTCTGCGGTGAAGGTGGACATGGTTTTTATGAAAGTGTACGAGCATTGCCCATTAAGTAAAAGCTTGATTGAGCCTTTCAGCACTGTAATGAGGAGGATGTTGTTATAGGAATAAGTGTTTTTACCTTCAACTTTAGCTTTCTGGCACAATATTACAATAGTAAAAATATGCTGAAACTAGAACAGGAAAAAATATAAAACATGAAAAAAAAATTCTTTATCTTTTCTCAATGTTTTTCATTTTTTTGTTTTTTTTTCAATCTAAAGTTATTTTTAATAGACCCTTTGTGATTAAATGAAGGGTGGTTCGCTGTTTTTTTATTGAATTACACCAAAAAGTATTGGGTAATTCATTCTCAGAAAAACAAAACAATTTGAGCCTGGAAAATCTGGGTCTACTTTTTTCCAGTTTGCTCTGAAACGTGCGTTGTCAAGATCCAAACTGGTAACCTCTAGCATAAAAGACGAAGTCCCTTCCAATGGTACAAGTAGTAGTATCAGCAATGAGAAATCGGGCGTGGTCGACATGAACACCAAAACCCACATCGTAGAAACCACCAACAACAGAAAAACAGATTCGTGACATGACCAAGAAAGTTCTCTTGCGTATTTAATGTAACAAGTTAATTAGACATGAAGATTTTCTAAAACAATTGTACGCATGAAACATAGGGTGGGGCTCATGCACATGCAGCCCTACAGCTCGAGCACATGCACTTCACGTGCTTCCATGAACTGACAAGAGAGAGGAGGAAAGGTTTATAATGTTGACCATTTTCTTGATTCAAACAGAGATTTGGCATGGCTGAAGACCTTACTGATACATCTGACAGTGACACCTTCATTGAATTACCTACCTCCAAGTAGAACCGCCCAGTCTAAAAATTTCTTCACCATCATTGTCCCTCCGAGGAACCCTTTCCGGGCCAGCATCCCCTTTCTGATCACCAAGATCACCATAAAGATCTTTGAGCTTAGCCAGATTGCTAGATGCAGATGTCCTATCCTTGCTCCCATCCCTTTGAGGAGTTGGATGCTTATCAAATGGTGATGTGCCAGCTTGCAAG
Source organism: Salix brachista (assembly GCA_009078335.1). NCBI lineage: Eukaryota > Viridiplantae > Streptophyta > Magnoliopsida > Malpighiales > Salicaceae > Salix > Salix brachista. The sequence continues at coordinate 4,281,067 of CM018575.1, forward strand.
CTTTGGCTTCTACTTCTGCTCCTGCTGCGACTCCTGCTCCGGGTTCTATAAGTACTTTCTCGATGACGGCTACCTCCATCACGGCTGCTCCGTTCATAATCCCTTCTGCTTTCCCTATCAATGTACCTGGAACTCCTATCATAATCAGGTCTTCGGTCTCTACCCCTCTCACGTTCCTGTTTCCTGTCATTGTCCCTGCCACGGTCCCGATCTCTTTCTCTATCATGATCTCTTTCCCGAACCCTGCCGTTCTCTCTATCCCGATCACGGCTTCGGTCCCTTTCTCTACCCCTATCATGATCCCGATCCCGGTCTAAATATTCTTTATCAGAATATTCACGACTCTGGCTACGACGACTTCGTGGATCATCGCCAGTTCTGTCATGGGAGGGTGGAGGTAACGTGCGACGAACAGGAGATGAGTCCCTAGTTGACGCACGATGAGGAGCACGCTGCCCAAAAGAGACTGAAAGTGCAGCCTTCACAGATGGTGGTCGACGTGCAGTATCGTCAGATCCATGACGGTTGCCATCCCCTGTTGCACCAGAAATTTTTGTGGGTAACTTCATCTTTTCAAGATAGGATGTGATCTGCCTCAAGACAGGAACAGGAATACGAGGGAAAAGGGTATCGAAGTAGTACTGCAAGAGAAAAACATATGGTATCAATCCCGTTTTGCTTACCAGGAAGAATAACAGAATATGAAAATACTAAAGTACAACGTATTAAAAAATACTAGAATACAAAGCATTAGATATTGTTTCAACCTGACCTGTCCGAGAAGCAAATCACGCACATATATGCCCATTGTTGTCTTCCTTCCACTGGATCCTGGAGAAAATTCCTGAAATATAATATCATAACTCTGATTCATCACAACACAGAAACTTAAGCTACTGATGGAAAGGGAAATGCATATCATGTCAATAAAATCATGAAGGATTAACCTCTTGCATGAAGGAGCATTTAGTTAACAGTAGCAGTGAAAGGAAAGACGTCATTAGCTATAAAACTACTAGGTAACTGTCAAAGATTGCTACTTTTATATAAAAATCAAATCTTGGAAAGCAGGATCTACTGGAATATTCACATATTAGAAAGATTGCATTTCAGTCCACCAATCCAAATGCAAGCAATAAAATCTCCGTCATATGATAGATTACGAACTGCTCTTATGCACTGATACATGTCAGAAACTATAGGAGGCAAGAAACATGACCAATTTGACAAAGAGGCTAGCCACTTAAGCAATCAAGTTGTCTCACAGAACTCATGCATTAAACTACCTAGCTGGATTCCTGATACGCTTTAATTAGGAACATAATGTGAAATCAGATAAAAAAATGCATATTTTTCGGGTCAAGTGTTACATTGGTGCATGGAGCAATGTTTTAGTTGTTAAGTAGGATTTCCTATTTCCACAATCATTTCAGTTGTGCAATTGGTATCCCCCTCAAAGCCACTTTACTAGTTTCATCATAAAGATTTTACCATAAACACAGTTATTGGGCATTCATTTTCCACAGACTAAAGATTTCAAAAGGCAGATTGAGCTGAAACCTAGGCTTCAAGAATCAGAAGGCATCAAGTTGCGAGTTATTATAAGTGGGTTAGTAAGAGAAACTTAAATTGCAGTTCAAGCAAGGATTTAGAGAAGTACCTCATCATCTTTGATATATGGTTCAAACCAATTCCACAGTGTCTTTGGATCACCAGCATATCTTAGGTAAAGGAACCCCACCTGCAATCAAATTTGGAGTTATAAATCACTCATTTCAAACACAAAGCTACGATAAAGCAGTCCCTATGCTAAACAGTACATTCCTTAAATCAAACAGAGAAAGAGAATGAATACTATGAACATGTGGATTAATGTGAACAAGCTTTGATGGCAATGGAATAAGGAATCTCTATCCTTAGCTTCAACGAACCAAAATGGTAACAATAACAGCACCTGGTCAATAAAAGTGGGCAACAGAATGCCAGTTCTGGTTTTCCCATGATTAGCAAATAGTAACAATACCAGTCAAAGTAGTAGTAAGTGAAATTGGGTTAAAAGACAACTGACAGTATTGAGTCATGATTAAAAAAGTTCTGACAGCATCAATTCAGGATTACAAAGCCTAGGAGTGAGAATAAAAAAATAAGACACCCCAAACCTTAATTTTGCGAAACCTGCTCAGCAAAGCAAGGGCAGTTTATGTAGGAGTGAGAAAGTCAGAGCAACTCAAAGAAACAAGAACACCTGCTCAGCAAAGCAAGGGCAGTTTATGTAGGAGTGAGAAAGTCAGAGCAACTCAAAGAAACAAGAACACCTCAACCTTGGTTTGCAGAGATCTGCTATGAAAAACAAGGACATTATCATGTAAATCAAAATAGAGATTTTCAAATGTTGTTAAAATTCATATGTGACAATGTTTTGCCACTACCTCGTAATTAAAAACAGGCTCGTAATTTCTCAGAAGTTCACACTCCAGCAAAGTAGGTAGCAAGTCCTTACAAGCGGAGCTCATTTCATATAAAAATACCCATTCATAAATTTGCAGTTGATAGAACAGATTGAATCAAGTTGCATAAAAAATTTAGTTTCCTTTGTGCAGTTTAAATCATGTAAAATCGTAAAATACTCCCTGAGATGTAACAAAATCATAATAACCACAAGTTTCAAATTTGACAAAATCATCAAGTTTCCAAGCTTAGCTAAAATTTGAGAAAACAAAGAAAAGATAACGTAAAGACCTTAAAAAGTTGATAAGAAATGATCTAAAGCTAAGGCCCGCAAAAGTCAACCTGTGTAAATAAAACTCAACACCCAATTATGCATGTCTACTCACCAAAACACTTTTAGATTCACAAACGCTTCCACAAATTAAATGACCTTGTAAATACAATCACAAAGAGAAGATAAAGTTGTTTAGCAAGGGAAAGTTTCTCAAATTCAAGAATGATTAACCAATAAGTATTTGAATAATTATCCGCGTATGAGGAAGTTGCAACCAAATCCAGCCAATAAAAGAAAAAAAAGTAATCAGCATAGCTTTAGCAAGGGTATGGAACAATTACCGCTCTGATATAAGGAGAATCCTTGTGCTTTAGCAGACCATGCATTTGTTTGACAGTGAGCTTCATGGTGAAGAACTTGTACAGAAGGCAATAGGAGGTAGATGGGCCACGACAGTTACCAGTCATCCATGGCTCAACATTGTCAACTTGATTGTATATTTCATCTACCACTTCATGGTACGTCTTTAATCGGTAAAGCTCCTTGAAGTAATCTGATGATAGAATGTTCATACAAAGGACCTTCTCAAAGAGTGAATCTATCGGTTTTCCATTTGTCTGTACCTCCATAATGTATGAAACAAATGCAAGCACTCCTGTGTTTAGTAGAATTGAAACAGCAACGTATAATTATCAATGAATTATCATATAATCAAAGTTTCTCAAATTGTAATCCTGCAACAACATAAAAAACATCATGAAGTTAACAAAATGGAACATAAAACAATCAATGACAAGAAATAGAACACAAGACCAAGAGGCTACAAGTCCTGTTTAGGCAGACTATTAATGTGTACCAAAATGAAAACTTCAAAGTATGTATCTCTGGCTTCATTGATAAGCCAACAAACCCGAAATCAAAATTAAAACATATTTTTAACAACATTAATCGTAAGCAATTAATAACAATACATCAGATAGAAACCCGGCAAACTCTTAAGCTCTCAAAATCTTATATAAATTTCAAAGCTGGTAAATTTAACTTCATGGGGAACCCAAAAAAAAAAGTTGTTTCTTTGCTAAATCAATTCATTTAACAAAATCAACCAGAACAATCAACAAAAAGACATAAAAGGAAAAGCCCATGAAACCCCGAGCTCTCTTTTGATGCTCTAACAAATCTCTACAAGCTCAAAGCCCTATAAGCTCTCAATAAAACAAAACTTGAGTAACTTCAACTTTAGTATCTTTAGCTCCACTGAGAACCCAAAAAAATCATTTTCACTGCTTAAACAATCAGTAAAAGGAAGCAAGAAATAAAACTTGTAATTCTATTAACTGCTCTGAAGCTGAAATCTTCAGAAGTATGCACCTTTACCATCATCAAAAACCCAACAAACCAAGTCCATCATACAAAACAAAAAACCCAACCCCAAAATCTCAATTCATCAACTAAACTGCATCAAGAAAAGAGTTAAATCAAGAAATGAGTTGCCTTTAATGCAACTATAGCTGTAGATCTTAAAATAAAATAGGTTAGTAAGTACCTGTAGAGAGAGAAATGGAAAAATTCAATCGAAAATTGAGGGAAATAAAAGGAAAAGTCACGGTCTTTATTGGATTTTTGGTTTTTTTTCTAGGGTTTCTCTGATTCGGCAAGAATGAAATCAAATCGTAGAAAGAAACCTAAATGGAAATTTGACTTTGATGTTCTATAAAGAAGTAGCCTTTCTTTTCTGTAACTCTCTTTATCGTTCTGTCTCAGTGAAAGCTCGGCCCATTAATGACCAACATTAAGCAAACGATAGGCCTATTTACTTGGCCCAAATATTGCACTCACGCCCAGTAGGCTTGCACCGTGAGAACAACATCTCTGTTACTTCAGAATCTTCTTAAATCATCTCAATGACCAAGTAAGATCCAGCTTTGTTAAATTAGTGTTTTTATATTATTTTAATATGATAATATTAAAAATAATTTTTAAAAAATAAAATATATTACTGAGACTGCTAAACGAAACTGATAAAAGCTTGTGAAGAAATTTCACAGATAAATTAGAATTTTGATGACGGAGGTGGTGATTTGACTGTTCTTGAAAAAATAAGTATATTTGAGAAACATATAATTCTCTTATGTTAAGCTTTTATCATTATTAACAGCAGAAGAAGAAAAACTACAAGGAAAGAGTTTTTATTTTAACGTTTCTCATCGAATATTATTCTCTGAAATTTTGCTTCTACATTTTTATTTTTATTTTTATTTTTATTTTTATTTTTATTTTTAATCAATGCTTTTAAAAAAATTATTTTATATTCAAAATTTTTTATTAGGTTATCTTACTCTTATAACATGATTTATGAGCTTGACTAGTTAATCTAGTTAAATCGGAGTCTTTCTCTTGATTAACTTCTTATTTTATTTTATGATTTTAAATTAAGTTGATTGAGAATTGAGTTTTATATTTTATTTTATTTGCTTTTTATTAGGTCGCTTTGACCCATGACTCGGAAATAGTGTTTAATAAGCTCACTCGATTTGATTCAGGTTATTTTATGTGCTCTTTTTTAACTGATTTATTAATTAATTTCATCATTCAATTGGTCTAGTTATCAATGTCACATATTTTTGGTATATTTACCTAGTTAAATCAGGTCTTTTTTTCCATAAGAAGTTATCTCGGTCTCATGACTCGGATCATGAGTCTAACATTATATTTTTTTTATTGTGTTATCATCATCTCATGATCGGATTGCTGGTTTGACGAGTTAACTCAATTTTTTTTTCTCAATTGACTTTATTCTCTTTCTAATTTCATCATTTCATATTGTTTTTTATTGAGAATTAACCTTCATTACTTATTTTGGTTTATGTTTTGTTGGGTTTTTTGTCATCATAATCTAGGAATAGTACTTAACGAGTTCAACTCGGTGTGTTCATTGTGGTGTGCTTTGGCTCAGAACTCTTTGTTTTTTTTATTGGTACACAAATTGTCTTTGTTTTTCACACTTCCATAGTTGATGATAATTTTGTTTGTCTTTTTGTAGCGTTGATGGCTTTAATTTTTCTTTCTCATTAAGAAAAGAGTTATACGGTGTGTATAAATCACCATGGATATAGACATAGTTTACTGTGAACTTTAATAGTATAATTACTATTTTGCCTTTCAGTGCATAAAATTTAACTCTTGGTCTCATGGTATTTTAGACTTTTTCACCCCACTTGTTGACATTATCTAATTGTTTGGGGGTGTTTGGATCTTTTTCGAGGTTTTTGCAAGGTAAAACTATGATTTTATCAGACAAAAACCATTCGCTGCCTAAGAGTATTTCTTATTTTTTACAATGTTGATGACAATGAAATAACCGTCTTAGCCTTCAATAAGACAAAAACTTAGAGTTGCCGATGGGATGTTTCTTGTTTTTCATGTTTCTATAAAACAGTAAAAATACTAATGTGCCCTAAAAAATGTCAAAAGTCAAGTGTTGACAATTGAGGTGTTTAGGTAAATTTTTTTTGTTTTGTAATTCTTTTTCCTGCAGAAAATTGCTAGCGTGTCTGCCTGATGTGCTGTCAGTTTTCTTCCGTCCACGCCCTACTAGTATCGCATGCGGCGATGTACGGTGGTGCAAGAGATTAAGGAGGATTTTAAGGTTGTGATTTTAAAAAGTTGGTTGAAAAAAATAAAATAATGATTAAATTGGTTTAATAGTGAGCAATATAACCCCTCTTTTATCATCACAATTCAAGCCACGTATCATGTCATAAGAGAAAGGTGCGTTTTAATGATTTTTGTGTTACTGGATAATATAGATTCAGTTTTTTCAAAAAAACAAAAACAAAAACCCAAGAATATCACGAATTACAAAATTAAAAAATTCCCACACATTGCTTCTTTGATTACCAAGATTGCCCTTTGTTCCTTCTAATTTCTGAATTTTTTTCTAGTAAATTGCTAATTTCTTTTTCTTTTTTGAAGAATTCAAACAAATTGCAACCTTCATTAAAATGGCGTAATAAGTTGGAAAATCCAAAATTACAAAAATGGAAGCAGCAATTTAGAGGACAAGCCCCCAGACGAGATTTGAATATCTATTTTTTCTCTAAATTTAATTTAATTTATTTTTTTGGCGAGGTCAGATAAATTAATTTTTTTTTTTTTAACATGACTAGTTAACATGTGACTCTCTATACAACCCAACTCATGTTTTTTTTTTTTTTTAATTAAGGTAGATGCTTGGATTAGCTTGCGTATATCTCAAATAATTTTATTGATACTGAAATTAACAACCATGTAAACCTCTAGTATTCATTATATTTGCAATCACGTGGCTCGAACATGAGACCACAAGGAAAGTAAGTCTCTTAATCTCAAGCTCTTATCACTGGATCACCTTTTAGATATTGAATCCAACTCAAGTTTATTCTTTTCAAAAACCAATGTTTTTTTTTTAAAATAATTATTTTGAATAAAAAATAATAATAAGCCAGAATTGATGCAACTACCTCAAGTTAACACAACAATCCAAAATGTCAGCAGGGTCTTGGCCTGGTGGTCATGAAGTGCTTCTCCCTTCTTCTCACCCTAGGTTCAAGCCTTGCCAGGCATGCCTGTCACCCCCGCGGTGCCTTACATGCTCATTGGGTTTGCAGGATGTTCAGTGGCTCCAGGGATTTAGTTGTGGTGTGTGAGCAAGCAGACCCGGACACTCCGTTTATAAAAAAAAAATAAAAAATAAAAACAATCCAAAATCATGTACCCTTATTTTAATCAGAATTCAGACGGATCCGGCAACCATGGAGTTTCCTTTCCGAGCTCCGATAGAATCCTCTCCCCCGTCAACTTCATCTCAACAATAAAAGCAAGGAATCCTTTCCTATCCCCACCCAATTTCTTGATTTTTAATATGCTATAACGCAACACCTTCAGTCCAGGGTCTTGCACGGCTCATTGACTTTTATAAGATTATATCAATAGCAGACAATAATAAAAAATAAAAAAAAAAAAACTAAAAAAAACTGCAATTGGAATCCAAATCATATTCCATTCAAACCAATAAAAAAATATAATTGCTTCTCAGCAGATTCACTGGGCCATAGGCTGCTGCTACAACCGGCAACTTGTTTTTTGTTTTTAGAGATTGATAGGAAACTTGGTATTTTTTATTTAATCATTTAGAAAAAAATATTTGATTAAATAAATTATTTTTATTTTTTATATTAAATTTCACATATAATTGTGTTTTAAGTTTTGATTTTATAAAAATTAAAATAACATATTTTCTTATTTATAAAGATATATCATTTACTTATCTTATATAAAAAAAAATTATCCCATAATATTTTTTTCCAAATTGTTTTATATGAATTTTAAATTCTGATTTGAAAAAAATAAAATAACATTTTTTATTTATAAAATTTATTTATTTATCTTACGTATATTTTTTATTTTACAATAATTTAAACTAAGCATATATATATATTTAAAATTATTGTTTTCTAAAATATAATTATAAAAGTGTTTTTGAAAAAAAAAGTTTTATTATTTAAATTACTTTTTAAAATATTTATAAATTATTTTATGAATATATCAAAAATAAATTCTAAATTTTTTTATTTTAATATATTTTAAAATAAAAAAATATTATAAAAATAAATCTAACATTATCAGAAAAGACAAACCTCTGAGAATATACCAACAGGAGGAACATGCCACTGCCAGGCTGCTTGATAATTGAGGGCAGCTAAGCTGTCTTCCAATCAACCCTTAGTCAGCAGCAACATGGAATTTTCCTTAATGCATGGACCCATATCTTTCATCGCATAAAAATAGTACTACCAATAGTTTTAGCTCAAACACTACCGAGAGAAATTTATTATTTTTAATTTTGATAAACATTAAAAATACACTATTTTTTATATAAAAAAACCTTTAATTAAATACAAAGATATTCCTTGTATTAACCAATCGTTGATTCATGACATATATAAGTTTCATGAGTTACAGTACAAATATATGTAATAGATGAATTTTCTCAATTGATTAAATGTAATTCTATTTCTTTAATTAAAAATAAATAAATATTAGAAGATGGTTTCATCTTCCACGAATATTCGGATCAAGAAATATCATATTCTTCCTTGAGAGGTTATGAACGGAGAAATTCAAAGAAGGACGGAACGACAGCGTACAAATAAAATCTATTATTAAATGTAATTCGTACCCATTTTATCTTATTTCGAGAACATTTAATGCCAAAGTCATTGAAGGAGTGAGTTATTTGACCTCTAAAGTAGACTATCGATCTGCCTTATTTTTCGGGTTACGGGACCACCGAGTCAACCACCGAGCCAACCATTTTGAGCTAAAAAGATTTTATATTTGCCTTTTCCTAAAAATAAAATATATTTTCTTGGTTTTCCACCGGATGGGATCACTTTCAATGACCGATCTCTCATCCACCTAAAATAAAGCAACAAAAAGGAACCTTCCCTCCCAACCATGAGCCGTAAGCAATTTGGTCATTGCCACAAAACAGAGTAAATTATAGCTTAGTCCCTTTACTATTAAGAAATAATCGATTACTTCCTTTTATTTTAAGGAGAATTATTTAGTGCCTTAACTGTACTGATCATACTTAATTTAGAGTTAATTGATTTTATTTAAATATATTTTCCTCATGAATGTTTTCATAATATATATCTATTCCTTTTCTATTTTAAAAATTAAAAAACAATAAATCCAAAAAGAGCAAACAATGGATGAAACAAAGGAGACTAATCTGCTCCTTTCTCAAAACTAGAAGGACTAGATTCTAATTTATTCCTACAAAATACTACTATAAAACTTCCCAACCCACCATAGAATTTTTCGCTTCCACATCAGAAACTCAAGACGCCCCCACCTAAATTTCCCCTTCTCCTCCCTCTCCTCTCCTCCTCCTACTCCTCCCTCTCCTCTCCTCCTCCTCCTCCTCCTCATTTGCATTGATCCATCGATCGATTGATATTTTGATCGTCAAAAACCAATCAATCGATCTATGCAACCATCGTCGTTTCTAAAAGAAATCCGGTTCTTAGGTTTGAATAATCAGATAATTGATCAAAAAGAAAGAAGAATTTTGAGAGGATTTAAGAAAATATCTCCTTATGAGCTGTCTAAATCGTAAACAACAGCAGAAGCAGCTGCTACATTGCTCTTCATCTTCTTCATTGAGCAGTCTTTCTAGTCATTTTATTGCTGGGATTTTGTTATATATTCTTTACCATTCTTCTCAATTAATCTCTAATTTTCCTGTTCCTATACACCAGTGAACGAATCGTTTCTTCTTCCTTTTTTTCTCAAAAGAATCGCGAGCGATCAGTTTTTTTTTTGAGGAATAATAATTCGTCGATTTGGCTGATTCTTCTGCGTGTTCTGATAATTTGTGTGGTTCGAAGATGGAGAATCTGATCGATAACGGTTAGTATAATCAATTACTCTTTCTTGATTTGGTTATTTATTTACTTATTTGTTGACGATAAAAAAAACAGAATTCATTTTTTTTTTTTGGTTTTGTTAAACGTTGAAAAGAAGGCATATGCTATGGGTTTATTTTATTTATTTATGATTGATTGGTTTCTCTTGTTATTTTATTATGATATAAATTGTGATTTCGTGGTGCGAAAAGATATTGATTTTATATAGTAGTAAATAGTATTAATTGGCTTTTGCTGTATGTTTGATGTGACTCGAGCATGATTATATCCTTATGTTCCTGTTTGTGGTAATTTTAAAAATAATTTTTGTTTAAAAATATATTAAAATAATATTTTTTAATTTTTTAAAAGTTATTATTGATATCATCTTATAAAATAATTTTTGTTTTAAAAAATATTAAAATAATTATTTTTTATTTTTTAAAAGTTATTATTGATATCATCATATATAAAAATGATTTAAAATAAAAAATATTTTTTTTTTAATTTTTTTTTAAATACTTTTAAATGTAAAACTAATTATAACAGTAAGCAGTTATTTTTTTGAGTTAAAATTGATAGATTATTTTAGGAAAAGAATGATTATTACCATGAAAATAAGATTTCGATGCATTGGGATTGGGACTAGTAATTTGCCGACAACCATTTCAAATTTGCCCACAACCATTAAGGAAGCTGGCATGAGCATGTCATCAAAGTTGTTAACATGGTTGTCATCTTGGATTATCATGTTGGCAACATGATTTGATATGGTAGATCATATGTGTTGCGTATGATGTATTGTTGTCTGTGAAAATATAAAACATAATTTTCATGAGCTAAAGTCAACCGATTGGACAAAATCAAGTGATGCCAATGTACTCTATGTGTCCTCCCAGTCTTGCCTTCTTACTTTTTGATGAACACATGTGTTTCAAATTTGCTGATTTCTCTCCAACCAATGACTAGGCACTTTCATTTCACAAGTTGAGAGGCCAAACAGTTCGCTTCCTACTGTCATCGTGATTGGTGGTGGTATTTCAGGGCTTGCTGCTGCCCGAAGACTCCATGATGCATCTTTTAAGGTCAGCAAACTGTGAATATGTATACACGCACCTAGTTATATGTCTGAAGGAATATTTGTATTAATATGCATCAATTGGCTAATATGTGCTCTATTGTTTCAGGTGATCTTGCTGGAATCACGGGATAGACTTGGTGGCCGCATTCATACTGACCATTCATTTGGCTATCCTGTGGATTTGGGAGCATCATGGTATCTTTCCTTTCTCAATCATATTTAATTTTATTGGAACCATTTAATATTCTACCTAATATCAACTCGTTAGTGTGATTGCCATGTTTTGTGAAATGAATGCACTTTAGATATGCTGACATTGGAAAGGTTGATCTATATGCTTGTTTGTTAGGGATGCTAATGCTCATTAATTATGCGCTGAAAAAACAATTAATTTTTCATTGAGCTCAGGAAAAGATCTCTGTGCTCATGTGTCATTTGATTCCTTAACCACTCTTTGTAAATGTAAAGCAACGCACAGATTGATTCCTCAATGTGTTAATTCTTTTTTCATGTTTCCTTCCAGGCTACATGGTGTTTGCAATGAGAATCCCTTGGCGCCGCTGATACGAGGTCTGGGGCTTAAACTATACCGTACCAGTGGTGACAACTCTGTATTGTATGACCATGATCTAGAGAGGTATGTCATTTGCCAGTTTTACTTTTGCGTTCTCTGCAATTCACTCCAGACTTTGCATTAAGCAGACTTCTCTCTTCATTCTTTTTCCTTTTAAGTAGAACAAACTGATTCTATTTTGTATTGATTAAAGTTGCATCGTTTTGAAAGTTATGAGCCACTATTCTGGTTCTTTTTAATTTAGAGTCCAGACTTACCAAGAGGATTTGGGTATTCCCTTTCAGTTATACCCTTTTTGATAAGGAAGGACATAAAGTTCCACAACAGATGGTCATCGAAGTTGGAGATGCATTCAAAAGAATTCTTGACGAGGTAGGATATTCATACTAAATCATATGTCTGGAACTTTTCTTTATGATTAAAAACTCTCTTCTCCTAAAGCAAACTACGTTGCTTGTGTACACCTTTAGACTGAGAAAGTAAGAGATGAACACACGGATGACATGTCTGTTCTTCAAGCGGTTTCGATTGTGTTGGATAGGCATCCAGAATTAAGGTACAGGAAAAACCACAACTTGTAGCAAATACAAACTTCTGATTTTTTTTTCAGCATGGAGTTTCGAGGGTTATTAATGAAACATTTTTTTTGTCTGCAGGCAAGAAGGACTTGCGTATGAAGTGCTGCAATGGTATATCTGTAGAATGGAAGCTTGGTTTGCAGCGGATGCCGATATGATATCACTGAAATCTTGGGATCAGGCAAGTGGACTATTTGATTTTCTGCACCTCTTATAAAGTGTTTTTGATTGTGCTGCAATGATTTCATGAACTATGCATGAGGAGGTTTGTGCTTTAATGCATACTCCTACGTCCACAACATTGCTACATGTCAAGAAATGCTTTGCCTTTATAAATTTGACATAAAAAAAGTTCTTTATCATTACGGGCTGACTTTAGATTCAGCAAAAAAAAAAATTGATTAGAGATAGTAGCAGCAAAGAAATTGGTGAATGTTATTTTGAGAATCTTAGATTGCAGAATTGGCTTGCTTTCCTATTAAATGTAATATGCTATCTTCCTTGTATATTGCAAAATTGTATACGAAATCTGTACTATGTTAAGGTCAATCTGAGTTTATCCTATAATGAATGCTGACGTTGTTGAGGGTATTGCTTGACATGCAGGAGCAAGTTCTTTCTGGCGGTCATGGTCTTATGGTGCAAGGTTATGACCCTATAATAAAGGCTCTGGCAAAAGATATTGATATACGCCTGAATCACAGGTATACCTGCGCATTTCTTAATAGTTTGGATATATCTCGTGTTCTGAATTGAAAGCGTTATACAGTGCTTCCCGGTGAAATGATTTCATTCTTTAATGAATTGTGATGGAGTAGGGTTGCAAAAATATCCAACGGGCCTAATAAGGTGATGGTCACTGTAGAGGATGGAACAGGCTTTATTGCTGATGCAGCTATCATTACAGTACCCCTTGGGATTCTTAAAGCAAACCTAATTCATTTTGAGCCAAAGCTGCCACAGTGGAAGGTCGATGCGATTTCAGATCTTGGATTTGGCAGTGAAAACAAGATTGCAATGCAATTTGATGAAGTATTTTGGCCAGATGTTGAATTCTTGGGTGTTGTTGCGCCCACATCTTATGCTTGTGGTTATTTTCTCAATCTTCACAAGGCAACTGGACATCCTGTTCTTGTCTACATGGCTGCTGGAAGGTTCGCCCATGATCTCGAGAAGCTACCTGACGAGCCTGCTGCAAACTTTGTCATGTCGCAGCTGAAGAAAATGTTTCCTAATGCAACAGAGCCGGTAAATTTTCACGATAGTTTTCTGAATTCAGTCTCTCATGTCAAAAGCTATCAACTTATTTATATCATTGGCTCTGCTGGAACAGGTTCAATATCTTGTAACGAGGTGGGGAACAGACCCCAACTCACTGGGTTGTTACTCGTATGATCTAGTTGGAAAGCCTGGAGATTCATACGAGAGACTCCGTGCACCCCTAGGCAATCTCTTCTTTGGAGGAGAAGCAGTCAGCATGGAGGACCATCAAGGATCCGTGCACGGAGCATACTCGTCAGGGATTATGGCCGCCGAGAACTGTCAAAGACACATACTAGAGAGGCTTGGCTACTTCGATAAGCTCCAGCTAGTTCCATCCAGAGGTGAAATTCATGATGCTGCATTTCCCCTCCAAATCTCAAGGATGTGAAATTATTATTCAACTGGTGATGTCTGAACAAGATTTCATGACATTTATCCAAAGGTAAACGAGCACCAGTCTCTGTGTTGGTGTTTGTATTTCACTTTCGTTGCAAAACTTAAACACACTTCTGCTCCCTCCCTGTGAATCTCTTCAAGAATTTCTATGCCTTTTATTAAATTATCTTCATCATCGAGTCTCTTTAGCTGTTTACCAGTTTGCCTGGAGATCAAATCAAGTTATATATTCCGAATTATATCCACAGATCAAATTCTCGGGGATCACTTTCAGCAAGTGCATCCCATTTCCCTCCTAAAAGGGGCGGTGAATTACATTTATCTTCACTGCAAATTGACAGTGGCGCATACGTAATTTTTCCGTACTCAAAGTGATTTCCATTGTACTCAAAGTTTAGCAAAACTACATATAAGAGGAATAAACTCTGACCAGTTTTTTTTAAAAAGGATTAAGACAACTTAGCATCTAAAAAAGGGGATGGATTAAGTGTATCATCAAATTCAATAATTGATGCAAATTACTTCAAGTAAATATAATAACCAATAGTATTAAAGTAGTTAAAGTAAAATGATAAAGCAAGTTTCAAACTCGTTTTTAACACCGTTTGGCAAATCTATATCCATACATTAAATATCAAACCATACTTAACTATTGTATTTCTTAACTTGTGCAAGTTTTAGAGTACAATTCCATGTTTTGGTGTTTGGTAAAAACCAAACACCATTTTTTTTTAATAGGACCCACCCAAAATAACACCCAAACGGCGTTTTTTCAAAAGCTTGGAGGTGCTTTTTGAACGCCGTTCCAAACGGCAACCCAGGAACCTTAGCCAAAAGTAATCGTTGAAAAGCAAAATCCCTACTTACCTCCCATTCTCAATTTTTGTTCTCCTCTGCAACTTCTACAACAACCCACATCTCCCTTCTCATCTAACAAAACTCCTCATCCCTAAGCCTCCCGTCTCTTCTTTCTTCTGCAACCACTCGCGTTTCCCTTCTCTCCATAAAAAAAACACAAAAAAATCCAATTTTATTCCTTCTCGTCTGTGCCTCCTCCGTCTCTAACCTTTCTCTAAAAAATCGGTTAGTTTTTGTGGCTGGTCCTTAGATACGATATGCTTCAAGTTTTTGTTGCTGGAGAGGGCCAAGGGAGAGTGGAGTAAACGGGAGGTGGAGAAAATCCAATTTTTTTGTTGCTGGCTGGAGAGGGCAGGAGGAGAAAATCCAATTCAATCTCTTTCTTTCCACAATTCTCTTGATTGTGGGCGGCTGGTTGTGTGGGAGAAGAAGATAGGGTTGGGGTGGGGTGGGGACGGGTGGGAGGTGGGTTTTATAGTATTATTAATTATAATAATAATTATTATTAATTATAATAATTATAATACTTAAGCACAGAAAAATAATTATGTTAAATTAATAAAAAAAATCCAGTTAGCTTAATTACATGCTATAAATTTTAATTTGTAATTAATTTGATTGAATTATTTGTAATGAAGTGTATAATAATTAATTATGTTTGAACTTATCTTGAATAAATAACTTAAAAAACAAAACAAAAATGTATTTCTTAATTAACATTAAAAAAACGAGAGAGAAAAGTGGGATAAAAAATAATTGATAAAATAAATTTATTATAATTATTAAATTTACAATATTTAAAAAACATTATATATATATATATATATATATATATATATACCCTTTTAAGTAATTTCACAAGTTAAAAACAGTTTGTAAAGTTTGGAAACCAAACACCAAAACTCCTTTTTCTTCAACCTTAAACTCAACCATAGTTTTAACCAAATACTTAATTGCTTTTTTTGAACCACAGTTAAAAACTTCATTTTTAAAACTTCATTTTTTCAATCACAACCGCAACCGCTATACCAAACAGGCGATAATGTTTGTGTGATTCTCTGTTCACATCGATCCGAAAACAGGGACCATTTTTGTGATGCAATAAACTCAATTAAAAAGTCAAGAGGTTTTGGCTTTTCACTCATTTCGCTGTCACAGATCGCAAGAGGGCATGCTGCAATAACGTTGCCCATCATTCATCACCGGCGACCATCGCCGTCGACGACCTGCCTGTTACAAAAGTCTGCATATTTATCTCTTGTTCTTGGCTTCACTAGGAAACAATGTCGAGGTCAATGACCGCAGACGTTTTAACAGCAAATCACTAGCTACTGTAGAGCATTTAAAAAACCTAAATTGTTCTTACAACTATAGCTACTGGCTGTTGGGGGCAACTGTGGTCTTGCTGATGCAAAAATCGAGCTGAACTGATCACTTCTTCTATCCGTCCCCTTCTGAGAGTAGAGTAAAGCTTGAAAAATTTGTTTGAAGTCTGTATTTAGAACTCATGTCGCCAACACACCAACACCACTAACTGATTAAAGTGGTACTCCTATAAGTATAGATGGATTTGAGTTTTTGAATCGTCAGATTTCGATATCACAATTTCAAGATATTCCCGTTTGAATATTTAGTATAAAAACAGAAAATCTTGCCGCGATTTAATTAGCATGATATTGTCCATCATCATTATTTTGAGCCCCCCTGCAAATTCTTTCCTTTTCTATGCAAATTCTTGTTGGTTTCCATGATTCTCTCACTTGATTTCTGAGCTGCAAATCAAGTTTTAGAAAGCTAGAAGATTTTGTTTGAAGTCTGTATTTAGAACTCATATCGCCAACACGCTAACTGATTAAAGTTGGAACGAGTTTTCTACATCTTAATTATAAAAACAGCACAGAGTCTTCTAGCTCAGGACATATAGAGCTTTACAAGACATTTTTGGTACAATTCCTCATGGCCTCGTGCGAGGAAGACGCAGTGAGTTCTTAAAACTTAAAGGTCATGAATTCTGATAGTGGAGCTCCAGGAATTTGAAATTGATCCACGAGTAGGTCTTGGAGGGGAAGACAAGTAAGGTCTCGGTGGGACTGGCAAGGACTCAAGGCTTCCTTGCAACATTTCTACCACTCTAGACATGGGTGGCCGATTTGAAGGATCAGTTTGTATGCACCACAAGCTTGCTAAAATCATTTTTCTTGCAATTTTCTCTTCCACTTCATCTCCTGTCCCTCTAAGTCCAAGCTCTTCACCCAGTTCAAGACGCTTGTGTATCCAATGTGGAAAATAGATCTGACTACTATTATCACCTCCGACGCAGAAGTTTTTTCTCCCTCCAATCATTTCTAATACTAGCATCCCATAGCTATAAACATCAGATTTGTGAGAGACCCCTCCAAAATTCCTGCAAAATACTTCTGGTGCAATGTATCCAATAGTTCCTCTCGCACCCAACACCGATACAATACTATCTTTTCTGGGGCATATTTTAGCCAGGCCGAAATCAGAGATTTTAGGACAGAAGTTTTCATCTAGAAGAATATTGTGAGGTTTTATGTCAAAATGTAAAATCCTTGTGTTGCAACCTCTGTGCAAGTATTCTAGTCCTCGAGCAATGCCAACTGCAATCTGGTATAATGTCTCCCACCCCAATTGGCGATCTGTCTTGGAGAGATTGTCTTCATATATGTGCTTGTCAAGTGACCCATTAGACATGAACTCATAGATTAGAGCTCGTTTGGAACCCTCAAAACAGAACCCCAGAAGAGTAACGATGTTGACGTGGGAAGTCCCCCCTATGCTTGAAACTTCGTTCACAAATTCTTCTCCGTTACTCTTTGATTCATTCAAGACTTTAACAGCAACAAGATGACCATTACGTAAAGTGCCTTTGAAAACACTTCCATAGCCTCCTTGGCCTAGTTTCTCTTTGAAATTTTTGGTCATCTTCTTAAGCTCTGAATAACTGTATCTTTTTGGTGCCAAGGCTCCATAGTCCCTCAGAAAAACCTCTATACTTTGATTTCCTCTGGTTTTTCTCAAACAGGAAAGTAAGTTGACGGACGAGAACTTTCTGATGACGCAGCAGAATATAAGTATGAGACCTCCAATTCCGACAGCTGAAGCAGCTGTAGTAAAGAAAGGAGATGAGGAAAATAATGCAGTCTAAGAATGAGTCATTTAAACTTTCTTTGAAGATGGTTTCAGCCTCTACAGGGAAGGAAAGTTTAGTAAAGCATGCCTTGTATGCACATATACTGCTAAACATTTTGTACAAAAGTGGAAAAGAAAGGATCCAAGTGAGTTGTCTGTTTTTTAATAGATTGGAGAAGGAGGAGAACAGTTTCAGTTGGGAGATACAGTGTCCGTCTTGGTCAAGTATTTTAGGTTGAAGAAAACGATGATTGGCATGTTCAAGTTCACTGCAAGTGAAAACTCGGCTTTTAATCAGAAAAGGGAAATTCATAATGGCAACAGAATTATCATCTTAGCGGGGCCTCAGGTTCCTCCACCCTGATGATGTACAAGCATGGAGAAAAGCATACGACAGTCGAATTCAAGTGAAGATTGTGAAGGAACATATAAAGCTTTAAAATGATATATTATTCTGTTACCTCTTTTAAGATTTCGTCCTGTATTGTCATTTCCTGCATCATAGTTGACAGAATATAATGTTATGTTCGAATAATACAAGCTGAACCAACGCAGAAGGAAAAAACAGGCATCTGAAAGTTAAATTCCTGATCTGAATTCATCGAAACAGAGCCAGTTCTATTCCTGAGGAACCATTCAGAAAACGATACAGATCAAATTGTATAAATATTTAAATATCAAGTCAGGAAAAAAATGACTTGCCGGAAGGACAATTCCAAGTGTAAGGTCTATCAGGGCAGAAACATTTGAAATTGTACGTGGCTTCATCAAATCCACACTTGCCTCCACTCTCTTCACACGTTCTACAATCACTTGCTATCCAATTCAACACAAACCCTCTGTCTAACAACAGCATCCCTTCAGTCCCAGCAATCTCACCTCCATACAAATCCAAAGGTGCCACAACTCCAGTTTCACACTTGTCTGATGCAGGACCCAGTAGAGGATCGTCATCAAGCATTGCTAGAGTTGAACCAGTTCCATTCTCTCCCAAACAATCAACCTTGTATTTTAAAAGTTCTGTGTCATTTGCTAGCAGTGTTGAGTTGCAATTGTAAAGCAAGAAGAGGCTTGCTCGGTTAGGAGATAGATGGAACCTGCCATCAACCAGAGACATGTTTTGTATTTGAGGAATACAGGAGATGCTTTTGCTAGGAACAGCAGCATTTGAGACACGAAGAGACTTGTTTTGGTAGTAGATTTCGTGGATGATATACTCATTTTTGGACAGTTTAAGGACTGGCTTGCCTTCGTTGTTGCAAGAGAGATTGAATCCAGGGTAGCCACAAAAAGGTTCTTGCTTGTTTTGGATATAAAACGGGAAGCTTATGTTTTGGCCATCGCCACAGCTTTCGGGGTTGCAAGCTAGGAACAGAGGGTCTGTGCATGAGGCTTTCTTTGCCAATAGAAAGAGGGTGACGATGAAGATAATTATTATTGAAAAAAAAGATTTAAAAAAAAAGTTATTGTTCATTTAGGATCTTGATTTGATTTTGTGGCGGAGAAGGAGAAAGAGAGAGGGGAAGAGACACGGTGGTGAATAGATTATGGGGGAGGAGCATGCCGTGCAGTGGAGGTTATAAGAAGGTAAGTCTGTGAAGAAATCTGTGACCTTGAAGACTTTTTTCTAATACCCGGTCTTAACGTAAATTATGTTTGGCATGGCAGGAAGATTCTGAAGATACTGTTTTTTTTTATATAGATTTTAATTAAGTAGCCATCTCTAAGATCTAAAAAGTTACTATTAGATATTTGAGTATTTTCATACTCAGATTCATTTTTTTTTAATTGGAGATCTAATTCGGTTGAAAATAGGGATGCAATTAAGGAAATAAGAAGTTTAAACATCAATTAAAGATGAAAATGAAAACATCCAAGATCAAGGACTACGTTGAAAAATGTGTTAAAATCAAAGGGTCTGTTTAGAGCTTAACAAGGGTAAAATTAAATTGATTCTCAAAATCAAATTTCAATTAACGGCCTAATTAAACAATTTAAAAGATTACGGGGCTGAAATAATAATAAATAAAAAAAAAAAAACAGGTTTTATGATCTAATTTAGGTTAAAGCACCAAAACGACGCTGTTTTATTAAAATGAAATAGAGCGTTTTGGCCAAGTTTCTACCACAACAACGTATTTTGGTTCAAAACGAGGTTGTTTTTTTTAATGACATGTCAAAAAAAAGCCACGCAATTTGTTGTTTCACATTGTTCATTGTTCTTTTTGTTTTTGCCCTAAGAAGCTGGTCAAGATTCCTTTTTGCTGGGCCATTTTTTGCCTAATTTCTCCCCCAAACAAGACAAAAATACCACCATCAGGCCTTGTCACTGCACCACTACAGCTCCAGCCTTCTTGTCACTGATTTTCCACAGAAAGAACCATTGACTAGCCAAACCAAAAGGGTTGACCCCATTAGTTTTGACAACCTATTATTGGTAATACCAAGTTGTTGTTTCTAACCAACGGTTAGGATCGGATCCTTTCCAAGGAAAACAAGGGCCAACGTTCATGCCTGGTGTTGTTACTCATTTTTAGACCTCATATCATGGAGATAGAGTATATCCCCTTTGAACCAAATAGATTGACAAAAATAGAGAATAAAATATGTTTTTTTAACCCTCTCTGTTGCCTTATCCTCGTTCTTTGCTGCCAAAATCGTCAGGAATCTTAGATTAATTAGGAGTCTTGGTAATGCTAAATTCATTTTTTTTTATTTAGTCTTTAAAGTTGGATAAATCCCGTATAATTTGCATTGATGTTGTTGTTGTCACAATTTTGTTCTAATACCAAAAAAAATTTCCAACTTAGACTTTGAATCTGTCTTGGTTTGACATATTCAAGAATTGATATGAACTTTTATCGGATCCTACAGTCCACTGTTCTTATATCAAACTCTCAATCATATGAGGATGCTCGACATTGTCAGTTCCGAATCAGATCAAGAGACCTTTTTGACCAAGCAAATTATGGGACTTCAAAATCATTTTTTCTCACTTTGAATCCTTCATGAAAATTATAGTCATGTAAGTATAAATGACTTTGAATTTTTTAATTGCCTGATTTCGATATCGGAAGCTCAAGATATTCTCGTTTGAATGTCTAGTATAAGAGTAGAGAATCTTGTTGCGAGAATGATTCTAACCCGAGTTTACAGATCTTATTCGAGTGACCCGATTTAATGTTTTAAGGATTTATCGGAATAGTCAAAGACCAATTTGAAATTTGGGAAAGTTAATTAGTCTCGTTGAAAAAAATAGGGGGGCTGGTTCAGAAAACATCACAATAATTTCTGTTGCTTGACTGCCGCACAGGATTATTTTTTGTTTCTTTTTGCAAAACCAGCGACGCCCTGTTTTTTTACGATAGGTTTAAGGTTGGATCACTCAGAATTTACACTAAAAAATGATTTTGCCGCTGCCGCGATTATGTTCTTCAAAATGATTTTTGACCAAGCAGATTGCAAGCAGATTCTGTTCATCAAATTATTTTTTCTTCACTTTGGATCCTTCATAAAAGTTGTATTCCTATACGATGAATTTGAATTTTTGAATTGCCTGATAGTAATATCATAAAGTTGGAACGAGTTTTCTTCATCTTAATTATAGAAAAGCACAGAGTCTTGGATTCGATCGGTTGTTTCCCAAGAAATGATATGACAAGTCTTGCATCGATCCGCAGCTGAACAGTTGGCTACATTCTTTAAATTTCTCGTTGCCATGTCGAATCTAGAGGTGTGGATATGTCCACAAGGACAGATATGGTGGCCAAGAACAGGAGGAGGCTCACTAAATTATTATTATTATTTTTCTAAAAGAAAATAATAGAAAGAGAGACCAAGAATTCCCGTGAATGGGAATTTCTTGCCAATTTCCGTACGTCTTCATTGTTTTCTCTCTTGGGACAGTAACTACGCACTTAGTAAATCCTAACTCACAGATACATTACTGATATATAAACAACTGACAGTGTAAAGAATCTTATAGTTGTAATAGCATAACCTTTGGTACAAAATTCAGGGGAATCTTAGGATGACACTACATTTTGGTACCTCACTGCAAGAAATAGAGCACTAATGTTTGTCAGAACAATGGCCCTGAAATTGCCTGCCAACATGTTCTTGTTACTCAGAGCATCATAATCTTATGAAAATCTTCTACTGATCTTTCTCAGGGAAATATAATAAAGTTTTTGAAGGAATTGGCAAGGACTCAACGCCTGCCACGACACGCAGCTTCAAACATGGAGATTTGAAGGAATTGGCAAGGAAAATCTTCTGCTTTCATCAAAGTTGCTGCTCTGTGTCATCCTTCATTCGTCACTATAGACGACATCAATAAATTAATGGATATAAGCACTTTTTTCATACGAATATATACAATGGAATCTGATTCAAATGTCTGCTGATAAATTGGAGATTTGAAGGGTAATTAATTACTCGTATGTTCTTGATTATGCTGGCGTATTTGGCGATCTAATAATCTAGAAGGTTTGCAATTTCAAATGGTTTGCAGCTCATTGAGTTTTCCATATCTGAAAAACACAAGTTTGTGGGCTAGTTCCACGGATCGGAGGCGCTATATGGTATATATGTATATATAGAGCAGAGTGAAAATACATAAATAAAAAAAAAAACAGATGAGGATTGATGATCATATACTTTGAATCTAGGGTATATTATATGTGGGCCAAAGGGGGTTGAGAGGTTAATTTCTAGAGGGTTGGACATTAATATTCATAGCAGATCATTTTATAATTAATAGACATACGCAACAGCAACAGAGATTATACTTCCACTATTTTTTAAGTGCATTGAACATTTCACAGATGGAGAGAGAGAGACATGGCACCTTTTCTTTATCTCACGACAAATTGTTCCAAGACCTTAAAAAAAAACACTTGTTCTGTATTGAGAATTTCATTTCTTACCATTTATATTGTTCTTCACATTTAATTTGGTAAAATTATTGGAAGAATCGGTTCTACATGTATCTCAATACTATCAATAACTACTATATATAGTCAATCCTCGTAATATTGTAACTAACTAGTATGATCATTAATTATAAAGATTAGATTCATATATAACTCATATTGGCGTATCTGTTCAACTTTGGAATGGTTCTGAGGAGAATATAGGAAATCTTCTTATGGTGAGTTTCTGTAGTTCTTCCTATTTCCTGTTCCTCTCTACCTGTAGTTGAGACTTGAATGCAGGTGTGCGGCAGAACACTTCCTTAAGTAAATGATCACAGCTCTTCGTTGCACACTTATGCTGCATCCATGGTGCATAATCTCATCTCATCTTTGCCATTATTTTGTGGAATGTGATTGTTGCTCTACAAAAAACAGAATGATTTTGAAAGTTTTAGCTTTTCTCTGAGGCATACTCTTAATATCATTTTTATGCTTTTATTTCAGGTATTGATCCTTTGCGTGTCTTTTGTATTCTGGTTTAAACTGGTTAAAAAAATCATTTTGTTCTGTGTTTTTTCTGTCATTGACAGATGTTACTCTCTTTCAATGTTCCCCATGCCATTGTATTTTCGTTCAAATAGGCATAAAAAATAGTTTGTTGGGACATTTCACTCTTTCTCATGCATAGCTGTGAATCATTCATGAATAGCAAAATATTTGTTTTGTATTGTATTTTTAAGTTATTTTAAATCATGTATGAATCTTAACTAACAAAGTCTTATGGCCATAATTGTGCTGTATTGTATTCACAAATATTTTACTTACGATTTTTTTACCAAAACAATTTTACGATTTTTGTATGAAAATAGTTTATTGATGATCTTACGATTTTACAATCCAAGTTCAAATGACAATTTCGTATCGTATCAAAAAAACGAGTCTGACTACCTTGTCATCCTCCCATGGAGAAAAAAGGTCAAGAACGTATGACCTTTGTTTATTCCTCCATGAAGAATCCAATTTGCGGCGAAACAGACAACGAATCTTTTGCTCAAGTTTTATATGCAAGCAAAAGCTAGAACATCATTTATTCTTGATGCCATTTTTAGGCACTATGATCAATCCTTTAGGGAAAGGAGGGCAGATATATGCAACCTAGCCCACCCGACGGAAAATCATCAACCTGGAGTCTGATCAGACCAATATCAAGTTAAATTCATAAAAGATATTTGTCTAATAAAACCTGATTGATTTAGACTATATTTTAGTAAATTTATCAAACCTGAAACAAACTTTACCGGATCAACATCATTCATCATTCGATTAAGTGGATCCCATGAGAAACCAAACGTCCTCATTTCACAAGTGGAAGCAATCCGGATTCATAATTTTTGGCCCATTTGCATTACTCCTCGAACTTAACAAACATAAGCCCAATGTGTAAGCATTGCAAGTTGCAAATGCAAGTTTCACACACTTGATCATACCGACAAAAAAATTGAAATACATACGTAAATACTATGTACAAAGTTGCAAGTACAAGATTAATTTCTTTCTTTTCTTAGTAAACACAGCTACCAGATCTGTTGGTCCTTGTTACATGCTTATAATCTTCAACACAAATCTTTTATCAAGTTCCTGTAGCTGATTTTCTCGCGGAGGGACCAAGTGCGTGAATAATTATGGAGAGCGAAGTGCAACGGTCAGTTTCATTGCGGGCAAACCGTAAAGGAGGAAACTACCGTAGCAACAATAATCATTCATCACCATCAAATTCTAAGGGTATTTACCATAGAATCACTTAGTTTCTGACATGGGTTTTTGTTTTCTTGTGTATTGGGCGAGTGTAGGTTTTGTTTTATTGATTTTGGCATTAAGGGATTGGTGGGTTTTGTTCCTTTTGTGAAAAAGATTAGCATTTGATTTGTTTTATTTACGGGGTTTTGTGATTAGCATTTGTGCGTTTTGTTCAGTCTAGTCTGACCTTGGTTTTGTAATTTATGGTGAAACAGATGTAGAAGGTGGTGGTGGAGGTCTTTTTAGTTCTGGAAAGTTGTCGAGTGATTATGCGATGAAAATAATTTGGAAGAAAGGATTTATTCGGCTGGTTCTTGTTGCCGGCATTCTTTGGATGTTACTCATTCTTATTGTGTTACTCTTTCATATTTGGTCCTGTCAATCTTCTTATCTATTCTTTTCAGGTAATGCTTACTACCACTCTAAATCCTGCTACTGATTTACTTGTTTATGTACTTTTGTGATTTATGAGATAGATAAGGTTCATAGGATGACTCGTTTTTCTTGGATTCAAACAATGTGTAAAAAACTTCTAGAAATGGTCTTTGATCTTGTAGATGCATAGTTTCCCTTATGGATGCGAAATCCGTATTATTTTTCTGACTGTTTATGTGATCACGATGCAATACTATCACTTGCGTTATACATGCTTAGTGAAAATCATGTGTAGAAATCTTAACTTATTTGTCAACTTGTATAAATTTGCGTTCTGTGGTTTGATATGATAGATGTGTTTGACATGCAGCAATATGTAACAAAGAAAGCAAGGTATATACAATTCTAAACACTTGGGGATTTGTGCCACAGCAACATCGTAAGAACTCTAGCAACTTCTATTCCTTGAAGTGCTGACTGCTATGTGGTTGTTATAATTGATACTACTTCTCTTTGTTTCTTTAGGCTGTCCGATCCCTGTTATCAGTAACCCTGACAGAATAGTTATTCCCGAGGGAAGAACTCATGATCAAATTATTAAAAATCTTTCATATGTTATGGAGGATAAGCCTGTGAAAGACGGATCTCAGCCATCCCCATTATTTGGAGGGCATCAAAGCTGGAAACAAAGAGAGAAGAGTTTTAAACCAAGTCCTTCCATGAAGGTAAATTTAAATGCTTCAAAGTCAATTTTGTTAGTTTAATTCCTTGTTCTTGAGAAAAGGAAAGTACTCTTCGGGGTCATGTTATTCAATGAAATGATGACGGAGGGTATCAAATAATTTTGGATTTATGTCAATACCTTTTCACGATTCGTGGAAGTTGAAATTTTCTGTGACTTATAGCTGTTTTAAGTGAATTTAATTTTGTTTCTTACATTTACTTATGCTTTTTTCCTTTCAGGTGCATTGTGGATTTATGCATAATGGTGGTGCGGACATGGATCCTGTAGATATTAAATATGTTGAGAAATGTAGGTTTGTGGTTGCTTCTGGAATTTTCGATGGATATGATGTACCACATCAGCCTTCAAATATAAGCGACCGCTCTAAGGAACTCTTTTGTTTTCTTATCGTGGTGGATGAGATCTCTCTTGATTTCATAAAGGAAAATGTTACTGTCTCGGAGGACCATAATGGGGGGCGGTGGGTTGGTATTTGGCGTCTTATTCTACTGAAGCATTCACCATATGATGAGCCCAGAAGGAATGGGAAAGTTCCCAAGATTTTAACCCACAGGCTTTTTCCTCACGCACAGTACAGCATCTGGATCGATGGTAAAATGGAGCTGATAGTTGATCCATTACAAATTCTAGAAAGGTACGTCCTTACGTGGTTAATTTGCAGATCATGCCTTTTGTTTCTGTAATTTTATTTGTGATGGGAGAGAGTAAATGAATTTTAGACTTGAATGTTAGCCTTTCTCTTGTTACAGTTTTCTTGGAAATTAAAATATTTCTTCAAGTCTCAAATTTGTTGGTCTTAGTCAGTGGATACCTCAGTATCCAGAACATGTGTTCTCCCCTCAACTGTTTTTCTGAAAGCACTGATCACAAGATAACAACTAAGCCTTTCGAAATAAGCTTTGTGGGGGGATAGTGTGTCGTTTAGTTGTGTTGTCTGCTAAATTATCCTTCAAATCATATTCTTCCATTGACATGACCTAGAAATGAATGATGGGCCAAGTGGTGCCTGTAATTCAATTCATTTATGTGGTATTCACTTACAGCAAGAGTGAAATGTGTGCAGTCTGTAAATACTCTTGAAGATAATGTCCAAGTGAGAAAGTTCATGGGCTGGATCCCTAAATTTCATCACCATCATATTGCACACACGAACATTTATGTGTATTGTACCAATTAATATGAATTATCTGATCAGCAGATACTTGTGGCGTGGGAAGAATACATTTGCCATTGCTCAGCACAAACATCATCGAAGCATATATGAGGAGGCTGATGCTAATAAGCGAAGGAAACGGTATGCTCGGCCCCTCATTGATCTCCAAATGAAAATATATTATCACGAGGGGATGGAGCCATGGAGTCCAAAGAAAAGTACTGTTAGTGGTAAGAGAGAAAGCAACTTCCTTGGCCCTTTATTTTGTTGCATTTGTCTAGTTTTTTTCTGGGTGAAATATGGTCATATGTTCACTGGGAGAAGTAACATGTTACATATATGCATACGAGCACACAGACGGGGGATGTAAACAGAGATAATCATGGTGATTTACATGATTTTTCATCTTCATTGATTGGTATCGGTAAATGCAGATGTGCCAGAGGGAGCTATTATCATACGGGAACATACAGCTATGAGCAACCTGTTCAGCTGCTTGTGGTTTAACGAGGTCAACCTCTTCACACCAAGAGACCAATTGAGTTTTGGCTATGTTGTGTACAGATTAGGAGGCGCATTCAAGTTCTTCATGTTTCCAAATTGTGAGTACAACTCACTGTTCGTGTTGCATCCACACACCCGAGAGCATTCATCTAAGGTAGAGTGGGTAAAAAGTTTGAGTGAATTTAAGGGTAATGGTAGCAGCATGAAGGAGAGCAGAGGTGGACTAGGCTTGTGGACTCCTTATCCTGCAGATCTCAAATCAGTTGTACTGCCAAAAGTAGTAAGAACATCAAAAGCAGGCTGAGGTTCATACATTTCTCCATTTTTAACTTTATTGATTTCTTTTTATTAATTCCCCCCTCCTACTTTACTTATAGAAAGAACATAAAATCCCAAAAAAAAAAGGCGCTTGTACAGGTCCCAAAAACTTGAGGTCTCGTATCATTCAAGATAATAATAAACTTACCATGCAACTAAATTTTGGTTTAGTTGATCCCTTTTTTCACTTAGAATTTGACACATGTATAGCATTTGTTTATCATACAATTTGAAGTACTTAAATGTTGAGTCTCGAACAGAATCATAGAAATTCCCCCCCCCCCCCCCCCCCCCCTCTACAAGTTTCTTGCCAGGTCTATTCTGGTGGCTATCATCCCTTTTCATCTGCACGGTTGCTTCTGTTTTTCACGAAATCGGAAATCACCTCTCTCCCCTGCGAACTTCAATGTCCTTATCTTCTCTCAGCCAGACGGCCGATGAGACTGCTAGTTTTCACGTCCATAATCCCAGAGGACTCCAATCATTATACAACATTCATTCATCAATTACTTGCAAGTCCAAGATTTTATGCCAGGCGCAAATCCGACCTTTCAAACAGGGCTACTAAAGTACTGATGATACCTCGATATCAAATGTGTGGTTGGTGACGTAGTTATTAACCTAGTTTTAAAATTTAACTGGGGTCTATAGCAAAGTTTTAGAAAAATCAACCCTAGTTAATTCAATATTTTTAAATTTATTTTAATAAAAAAATCTAAAAAACCTCCAATATGATTTTTGTACAGAAAATTTTCAGATATGATTTTATGATTCGAGTTTTAAAAGCTCCTCTGTCTGTGTCTCTGTTAAAATCATGATTTCGAATCGAGATTGATAACTTTGGTGTAAACCTTTCTCTTCCTCTTGCGCCTACCACGAGACGCAGCTTCAAACGTGGAGATTTGACTCCACCATTATTGACGCTAGCCGCCTCTCCTCACCTAAATTGTCTTCAATTCATTGCTCATTTATAAAAATAGCTTATGTTTAGTTTATGGAATGAAAGAGATTGAATGTTTTCTTGTAATTTCTATTTTGATATATATTAATTTTATATTTTATATTTATTTCTTCAACTAAATATATTCTTGTCTTTTCATAAGCAACTGATCATGGCTTATATCATCAAATGACAAATTCAACCACCTCTATAATCATTTTAAAGCTCCATGCATGAGAATTCCTTTCAAGGGAGGCCCTTTTATCTCCCATGACTGAAACAAGATTCTCTTTGATTATTCCATAGAATCACAAATATTATGTCTGTGCCTTGAAATCCTTGTCACCTTCCTGCTGTTTTGCCTGTGGCGAAGAAATGGATTTTCATCATGGTGGCTGTGCGAATGAATTATGACCTGTCAATGAGATTAGCATAGGATTCTGCTTCCAATATGAATGCTCTTAGTGAAAAAATTGACAGAATCACTAAATATCATTCTGATTTCGATCGTGAGTTGTTGTGTTTCATTTTCATCTGAAAAATGTTATTGAAAATTATCCAGTATCAAAGTAAGACTTGACTGGATCAAGTCTGAATGTGATTTAGTCTAGCACTTTTTTTTCTTTTTTTTTATTTCTATTGACAGGTTACCAACAACATATTTTCCAAAACAATATTTTAACAGTAACTGTTAGCTAGCCTGTTGCTTCGACATAGACACATGCACAAATCAATTGAGCTAAGCACAACAACGTTAGAAAACAATTATAAAAATATTACTTCTTTTTTCCCCGAGTAGTTACACCGAACAAGACATTTAGTTGTTTTCGTTGACCACAAACCTCTCTTTTTCTTATTTTATTGTCAGAACGAGCATGGAGTCAACATTAACAAAGAGAGTTAAAGAACAATACGTTTCTCTTGCATTTATACTCACTAAAATAGCAATACACAGAGCGCTAGAACTCAAGCTCCATTGTTAGCATCAGCAATGGCTAATTGCAAGCCACAGAAGAAAGTTCTGTTGTTATGTGGGGATTACATGGATAATTACGAGGTGGGTTACTTTCGTTTTATTCTATCTTTCTCATTTTGAAGTTGTTTTTTTCCTTCAAGTGATGGGGTTTTGTTGCTGTTTTTGCAGGCTTTGGTTCCATTTCAAGCCTTGCAGGCTTATGGAATAGCAGTTGATGCTGTTTGTCCTGGAAAGAAAGCTGGTGATTATTGCCGCACTTTAGTTGAGGACTCTGGTTCCTATCATGGATATCAGGTCCCCCTCTCCTTGTATTTATTAACTTGTCATTATATATATCCATTTCATGATTGTTAACGAAAATATTGTTTGTTTGGCAATACATACTTCTTTGCAACACCTCCATCTATGTCTTGTACGGATATGCAAACTATTTTATAGGGAATGTTCTTATGTCAGTATCTTGATATTAGTGGACAAGACCCATGGTGTTGAGACAAATCTTCGTGGATTAAAGAAGATCTCAAATCTAAGATTGTGGTTTTTCTGAAACTAATTAGAGGGTTTTTCTGATTAACTGCTTGTCATGTGATATGGATGCTGGAGGTGTAGGTGGTAGTATTGGTGTTAATGCTGGCTCCAATGGTAATTAAGGATGTAATAGTGATGATAGTGGTTGTGGTGGGACTCATAGTGATAATGATTCCATGATCATTTTACTTCCATAATATGTGTAATGAGCTACCTTTTGATAAAAAACATGTTTTGAACTTCTGATAAACCTGGTGGGCGTAGCCTAAATGATCAAATCTGGCCATTCATTTCCTTAGTTCTGACGTGGGTTTCGGAACTTTCCTGGCTGTAGACTTATACGGAGAAGCCTGGACACAACTTTAGTCTCAATGCAACTTTCGATGAAGTTGATTTCAGCAAATATGATGCGCTTGTTATACCAGGAGGAAGGGCTCCAGAATATCTTGCCACAAATGAATCTGTGTTAAATTGTGCTAGGCAATTTTCCGATTCTGGAAAGCTGATTGCTGCTATTTGCCATGGCCCATTGATCTTGGCGGCTGCAGGCTTATTAAAAGGTCGGAAGTGCACTGCATACCGTGCTCTGGGACCTGTTCTCATCGATGCCGGTGCTCATTGGATTGAACCCAAAACCATGATGGACTGTGTTTCTGATGGCAATCTCATTACTGGAGTTATATACATGGCGCATCCTGAGTACATCCAGCTTGTTGTGAAGGCACTAGGAGGCAAGATAACTGGTTCAGATAAAAGGATTCTGTTTCTCTGTGGGGTAGGTTCTAACACAAAAACTATTTGTCTCTGACAACTATCATCAAGCTCGAAGAAGCAAATGTTTTTTTCTTGTTTGCTAAGAACTCTTTCTTCTTTTATTCTTGCATGCAGGATTTCATGGAAAATTCTGAGGTTACTGTTCCTCTTCATTCCCTCCAAGCTCTTGGGTGCCACGTCGATGCAGTTTGCCCCAAGAAGAAGGCTGGGGATTTCTGCCCAACTGCAGTCCATGACTTTGAAGGTGACCAAACCTACAGTGAGAAGCCAGGCCACAATTTCATTCTGACAGCTACCTATGAAGGTTTGGATGCCTCGAGCTACGACGCTCTTGTCATCCCTGGAGGCCGGTCTCCTGAATATTTGGCACTGGATAACTCAGTGATTGCGTTAGTGAAAACATTCATGCAATCAGAGAAGCCAGTTGCGTCAATTTGCAATGGACAGCAGGTTTTAGCAGCTGCAGGAGTTCTGAAGGTAGTTTCCTGTTGCCTTGCGAGGAATATGATTCTCTTTGATCATTCCGTAGAATTACGAATATTATGTATTGCATGTGTCATTCCGTACAATCCATAATACGAATCATCTTTGCAGGGAAGAAAATGTACCGCATGCCCTGCGGTGAAGCTGCATGTTGTATTGGGAGGGGCAACATGGCTAGAACCTGATCCAATACATCGTTGCTACACTGACAAAAACTTAGTCACCGGAGCTGCTTGGTCAGGGCACCCTGAGTTCGTCTCTCAGTTGATGGCTCTACTGGGAATCCAGGTGTCGTTTTAGCTATTTTCATGTTAACTGTTTTGCCTGCATCTTATATCAAATAACACACGGATGCAGACTCCATGTCCGTGTCTGGAAATCCTTGTCTGCTGTTTTTCCTGTGGCGAAAATAGACTCTCGTGCTGGGCAAGGAAATGGGTTTTCATCATGTTGGTTGTGCGAATAAATGATGACTTAATCAATGCGATTAGCAGAGGATTTTGCTTACAATATGAACGATGTTAGACACAAAGATGAGGTCATTCTCGTGGAGAAAAATTGACAAAATCACTTTAGATAATATTCTAATTTCGATCATGAGCTGTTGTGCTTGCTTTTCAGATGAAAAATTGTATTAAAAATTATCCAGTATAATAACTAGGTAAATGGTTCGCACTGCATTGCATGCTGAGTACAACTTTTCCTGACATAGAAAAAAAAATTGCAGCAACGACAACGTTTTAAAAGGAAACAAACTATAAGATTGGATTATTGACTTGATTAGGTTCAATAAGCCTGGTTTATTTAAGAATTTTAAAAAATAACATCATAAAAAACATATAGAAAATAGAAATAATTAACCATTAAAAAAAATATCAATATCATAATCATGAGGAGACCTATCACTTCTCTCCATGGACATCATTTAACCATAGAAAGAGCTTGTCTAGATGGTTCAAATATTATTGCGAAGGATTCCATGACAACGATCCATAAAGTATTTCTAAATGATTTTTAAAAAATAATAAAATATTATTTTGATGTATTTCTAAATAAAAAACACTTTTAAA
This sequence comes from Salix brachista, assembly GCA_009078335.1. Taxonomy (NCBI): domain Eukaryota; kingdom Viridiplantae; phylum Streptophyta; class Magnoliopsida; order Malpighiales; family Salicaceae; genus Salix; species Salix brachista. The sequence goes on from CM018575.1 coordinate 4,313,725, forward strand.
AGCAACCGCAACCGTCCTCCCAAACAGGCTTTTATTCCCACTACACTTGAACACTTTCATATCCTACAAGTGATATCTTATGAGATATAGAGATATAAAACTTGAACTATATTATTCACTCTAGCCAAAGAGTTTGTTGTGAAAACAAAATCATCATTGTAAACCTTTAAGAGTTAGGTGAAAACTTTTGGTATTTGTGAGGAAATCTCACTAAGAGAAAAACCTAGTAGAATGATTTTTCTCAAGTGGTGTAAAAACCTAGTAAAAAACTTTTGGTATACGTGCAAGAAAGTTTACTCCTGGAAATTCCCAAGAAATATCTCGTCGTATGCTAACTGCTAAGACAGTCACAAACGTGACAGCCGTAACCCTAATGTTTACCGTGTCTTAGACCGACCCGATTCCCGTATCAGGAATCATTGAAAAAACTATCTCCAAGTGAGTCATTCCAAAGTAGTTGTAATCATTGAAAGAAAATATCATTATCTTAAAAATAAAATAAAAATTATCTCAGATATAAGGACAAGGAGATGAGAATTGAAGACCTTATTAATTTTGAGGTTGAGGATAGAAGAAGATAATAAATTATCTAAAAGTAGAATCAACTTTTTGGTACCTCAAAAACAAATGTTATGGAACAAGTTGTAAAGTCCCACAACAAAAAATAAAAATAAAAAGCTTGCCATGAAAGGAAAAAAGAATTGTCAAGAAGTTTGATGACAAGTGTTTTGTGTGCAACAAGACTTGGCATCTGACCAAAGATTACAGAAATAAAGGTAAGCAAGGAAACTCTACAAAAATAATTACTCAAGTCAATGCCACCCAAGTTGATCACTCACTATGGGTTGATACTGGTGCTACAAGACATGCATGCACTAAGAAGATAGTGTTTCTGACTTATAAAAAAATAGATTGAAAAAACTTATACACGGAGAACTCATCATCTCTAAGAAACCTGGTGTTGGAAAGGGCATACTAAAGATGAAAAGCTTATCACCCTATTAGAAAAAACTTAGTCTGACTCTTTTTTGGGAGAAAATAGTTTAAAATGGTTTTTAGAGTGATAATTTATACTTTTTAAGAGTGGTATACTTATAAAAAAGGGATATTTGCAAGGTAGTTAAAATCCTTTTTTTTACACGACACGAAAAACATAAGATCATGTCGTAAAATAAAATCGTAAAATCGCAAGTATATTTTTTAACTATATATTGACAATTTCAGCCAATAAATTAAATTACATTAAAATATGATAAAGATAGTCAATAATATCATAATCAATTAATGATCTAAATAAATAAGAAAGATTAATAATATAAATCAAGAAATCAATTACATGAAAAAAAACTCAAAATCAAATTTTCCAGTATGGTCAAATTACTAAATGATGGTAAGTATACAAAAACCTAGTAACAACTTGGTTGTTCTCATCTTTACAAGACATCATGAACCTTTTTTAGGTTGCAAGCTAATGAATCTAAAGTAGTAACTAACTAACATAAATCTAATAATTAAAATAAATTATTAAACAATGTTTAATGCACCAGAAAAAAATTAAATTAGAAATATTTTTTTAACATTAATTAATTAAATAAAATATGATAATAAAAACAAAGTCTTCATTCTAAATTATTTCCATTTAGTCTAAATTAATAATTTCACAAAATCATGGTAGATTTCAATCATGATTTTAAACACATAGTTCTCTCTTATATGAATAAATTAATGAGTTTATCATATATATTTGAAAATACTGAGATGTTTAGTTTCACTCCCATCCAGAATCACAACAAAATTTTATTTGTAACTCCAAATGTGTCCAAAATAATACATGAATGTCTAGTTTGACAGATTTGACAAGATTAATCTAACAACTTTGATTCTATAAAATAATATGTTTTTGAACTTTGTTAAATCTAATAATTTAACAAAATATATTTTCATGTATCTAATATTTTCCTATAAAATTTCAACTAGATCCAATATATAGCTTGAAAGATATGTTTAATCTCACAAATCATCAATAAATATTATAAGGTCAAATTCAAAACTAACTTGGTTATTCATATTGTCGCACCCTCTGCGAGAGCGCGGTGTCGCGGCGACTCTCCCCGTGAGCGGGGAATTCAATGTCGGGGTTTTATCTTTATTTTTTGTGAAAAAGGAAGTCGTCACCTAGTATTATGGTTACTAGAAAACCTAAACTGGTCTTTCAGAGATTCTAAGGCAAAGGACTGGTTGCATAAAGGGAAGGTTTTTAGCACCCTTAGTATGCCTTACCTAAGGTAAGCTGCTTGGTGTTTTGGTTTGCCTTACGATTGCTATGGTATTGATCTTTCAAAAATATATTGGTTAAATGATGATGACGTATTATTCCTGTAAAAATATTTTAGATATTTACCACTTTAAGGCTTCTTTATCCAAATATTTACGGTGAATAACAACGAGTTATCCCCACTGATATTTTGGATATTAACCCCTTTAGGATTTCTTCACCCAAATATCAACAGTGAATAATAATGAATTATTCTCGCCAATATTTTGGGTATTAACCCCTTTAGGATTTTGTTACCCAAATATTAACAGTGAATAATGTGAATCCCCAAAAATAAGATTTTTATATTTTTGGAATATTGGGCAATACCCTTTGGATTTTTCAAACATGTTGTAAAATCCAAAAATGCGAGAAAACAATTTTTTTTGGTGTTTACGAAATCCATGCTAAAACATATTTTTTCTCTAAACTCCGAAATAATATTTTTTGGAAAAGAAATGTTCAAAATATGTTAGCGTATTGGTCGTATGCACGAAAAAAACATATTTTTGTCTTTTTTTAACAAAAATATTTTTGCAAACTTTGTATTTTTTATTTTTTCCTTGGTGGGCTGGCTGCCAGCATGTGGGATGCCAGCCCACTCATCTTGGGCTGGGCTTCCAGCCCAATCGGGCTGGAAGCCTGCCTTCTTAAAGTGGTCAGGCTGGGCACAAAGCCCGGCCCGACCGACCACTTGCAGTGGACAATGGGTAGGGATTGAATTAATTCACTCCCCTGCATGCAAAAACGAAGGCTACAGTAACATGGAGGATTTTCGAGTGTGATGAACGATGTACCTGTTAATACTGTTGGAGGTCGAGGTGGTTCTTCCTGTCGTGGTGGTGTCGGAAATGGTGGCATGTGGTGGCCGGAGTGGGCGTCGAAAGGGGCTGGCTTGTGCTGCTGCTGTCGTTTGTCGTTGCTTCTTTGCCGGAGTTTGTTGTCGTTGTTGGGGGTGGAGCTGCCGGTGATGATGAGGTGGTGCTAGGTGGTTGGAGTTGTGAAGTTGGAGCTGCTGACCGAGAGGGAGTTGCAATTGCTGGGTTTTTTAGAGAGAGAAAGTCGACCGAGAGAGCTGTAACTAGGGAAGAAGATGAGAGGCTGAGCTGCTGTTGTGTATTTTTTTACGCAAGGAGTGTTAGTTTTTCTGCTAAGTTTCGTGCGTCCCCCTTAAGTGTTTTTGTTGTTCTTGCTCCTCTGTTAACTTCTTCCTCCCAGTCAATCTCCTCTCTGCTCCAATCTCCTCTTACTACAACCGTGAATTTTCTTCCTCCCTACTCTCAGGCTTTTTTCAATATTTTCTCTTCTCGATCCTCCCTTTCTCTCTTATTTTATCCCCGCCTTCTGTCTTTGCATGTAATTATTTATAGCAGAGAAGGCAACCCTTCGGCTGTCCATGGCATGCAGCGAAGGGGTGCTGCCTCTGCATTGCCCAGTAGCGGTTATTGCTGTAGTGGCGTGCCTGGCACTATTCAGGTGACTGAAAAGTGTAGGCACGCCTGCAAGCGCAAATGGTTTGGGAAGATAAAAATACAATTTGGTCCCTCAATTTACAATTGCTCTAATTGCACCCTCAATTGATTTTGAACTTTTAATTTTGCGCCATTGTATCCCCGTTAGAATTTCGAGAGCATCCTTAGCTTCGCGCACCTTTTTTATTTTGGTCCTTAGTTTTCGATTTGTGCGATTTAACCTTCAATTGGCCAATTGACACTCAATTCATTTAATTTGGCCCCTGACTTTGCATGATTGGCTTGGAAAAAATTCAATTCGGTCTCCGAAAATTCCAATCTTCTCAATTGAACCCGTATTAAGCTCAAGAGTTTGATTTTTCATCGACTAAGCCCTTAATAAAATTAATTTGACCAATTTAAAGTATAATTAAGTCCTTGTACTTAATTAAATCCCATATTAATTCTCAAATATATTTACACTTTTAAATTGGCCAATGATTAAATTAAATTAGCCCATAAAAATATACTTATATCTTTCGACTTAATTTTTACACGGATTTATCCAATAATAAATTACTTTAGCCTTGACTCCGCGTTTTTTTTTCATTTCCAGGCACAAAAGAGGTACAATAACATAATTATACTTTTAAATTGGCCAACGATTAAATCCAATTGGCCCATAAAAATAAAATTATATCTTTCAGCTTAATTTTTACGCGGATTTATCCAATAATAAATTACTTTAGCCTTGAATCTGCATTTTCCTTCATTTCTGGGCACAAAAGAGGTACGATAGAGCTCTCGAAAACATCCAAAAATTTCACCTTGATTTTCCTACTGTCACCGACCCCTTTTATTTTATTTTTGCTATTTTTGGGTAGATGTGGGGAGTAACCCAAAATTGGGTTATGACACATATCATAAATTTAGTAAACTCATAAAATCAGACTGATTTTACTGATTTTTACCGATTTTGCGCAAGTCAAGTATGATTTTATTAGTTTTTGAGTTTAGTCCAATTTAGCATGTAAATATATGTTGGCTTGTAAAATTATAAGATTTTAAGAGTCAATTCTCGATTTTGACAACCTTAAATATTTGTATTTGATTTTTTTTAAAATAAATGTAATGACCATTGTAACCTATCATGAGAATAAAAATAAGAATGTATTTTCTTTTTATTTGCCTGTCTTGAGATGTGTGGCATGATAGTTTGGGTCATGTGAATTATAATTGTATGAAAAGTTTAAAAAACCATGAATTATTACCAAATATAATTTTATAGAAAAACCATAAGTGTGAAATTTATATAGAATCAAAATTCATAAAACCTTCGTTTCAAATAACTAAAAGAAGTAGTGAATTGACAGTACACTCTCTCCAGCTGCAAAAGCTAAACCACCATGGAAATCGCCACCGCTCGCAGCCACAACCCTAAACGGAAACGGGATACCACCTCGCCTCCTCCACCATTCTCCAACGGCGAAAACGCCGCCGACGAAATCGACCTCTCCCTCCTCGACGCAATAGAAAAGTCCCAATCCTTGTCAAAGTCCCAACCCATAGAAACCCTAGATCTCAAAACCCTAAAAAAGCTAATCCTCTCCTTCGAACGCAAATACAAAGAAAACATCGAGTCCCGCCTCAAATACCCTGACCAGCCGGAAAAATTCGCCGATTCCGAAATTGACCTCCATAACGAGCTCCAGAAACTCAAAATACTATCATCTGCACCGGAGCTTTACCCCGATCTAATAACCCTAAACTCCATTCCTTCCGTTTTATCTCTCTTATCACATGAAAATACTGATATTGCCATCGATGTTATTCAGTTATTACAAGACCTAACCGACGAGGATGTAGTAGAAATGAGCAACGAGAACGAAGAGGAATCGATGAAAGTGCTGGTAAACACGCTTATCGAGAACAATGTGTTGGAATTGCTAGTGCAGAATTTGCAGAGGTTGTCGGACTCCGATGATCAGGACGAAATGGCGGCGGTTTATAACACGTTGGCGACGGTGGAGAACATGATTGAGGTGGAGCCGAAGGTGGCGGAGATGATTTGTGAGAAAACAAGGGTTTTGAAATGGTTGCTGGGGAAGTTGAAGGTGAGGGAGTTTGATAGTAATAAGCAGTACGCGGCGGAGATTTTGTCGATTTTGTTGCAGAATAGCGAGGCGAATCAGAAGAAGTTGGGACAAATGAATGGGGTTGATGTGGTTTTGCAGGCGGTTGCGATGTATAAGAGTAAGGATCCGAAGAGTGGGGATGAGGAGGAAATGGTGGAGAATTTATTTGATTGTTTGTGCTGTTTGTTAATGCCTTTGGAGAATAAGGAGAGGTTTGTAAAGGCGGAGGGAGTGGAGTTGATGATTATTATCATGAAGCAGAAGAAATTGGCTTATGGGTCAGCGATTAGAGCGCTTGATTTTGCTATGACTAATTATCCGCCTGCTTGTGAGAGGTTTGTTGATGTTTTGGGGCTGAAAACTGCTTTTGCTGCTTTCATGGGTAAGGCAAGTTATTTCTATCCTTACCATGATCTTGGGTTTCCTAATGGTTTAGTTACATTCATTAAATAGCCGTGCTTTCAATCCTAATGTTAATGCTTGAATATGGACGATGAGTTTTGTTCATGAAGGATATTAGATTTATATGTCACATTTGTAACTAAGGTGGTGTAAATATCCTAGATTTGGAACTATTTGTGTGATAATTCAGGTTCCATTTGCTTGTTGAAAAAATATTAAAAAGTTTGGAACTCTAGTTAAAACTATTTGGGATGCTGCTACATTTTATTGTGTTAGTCTTGTTAATATTTTTTTTTTGTGTGTGGTTGGTTGTGTTAGTGTTGGAGTAGATTATGGATAAAAGCATTTGTCCGCAGCTTTCATGATTGAATTTTTCTGTTGTGTTTTAGTATTTGTTGCTTTCTGAGCTTCAAAGTCCAAACCTTGGAAGTTGATGAAAACATACATGGAGATTATTTATCTCTTCAAGAAATCATCCCTGCATGGAAACCCTGCCTCCTCCCCAAATGTGGGTGCATGCATGGAGTTGTCTCTTATTGTGATAGACAAACATAGGATTTCCTTCCATTAATGGGTCTCAGTTTCTATAGTTTCACCTTCATTTTCATCAACCATGGAAGGATAAGAATGGAGCGTGGGTGTTATGTGTCACAGCAGTTGGGAGACTTGTAACATTATTTTCCCACATTTTTTATTGTTTTAAGATATGAAGAAAATGTTGTTTGAGATTTGTGGTTAATCATGGTTTTTGCTAGTTAATTGGAGGTGTTCTTCTTGATGTTCTTGGGAGTTTCAGTAGCATGAAACATTATAAGATACTGCAGTTGCACAGTGTCCTGTGTTCAAGAACTTTTAATGATCCCTTTTGGGATACTCACTAGGTAGTTGTCTTGGCATCTACATGGGATTCAGCTTCTAGCACTCTAAAGGAGACCTTACAATCATTATTCAATAGGAAAAATGCCCTAAAATTGGCTGTCTTGGTCTCTTTGTGGATTTCAGCTTCCTGGAACTGTCATTAGCCGTGATTGGATGGGCTAGAATGGTCAAGTTTTCTGATTTTCTCTCTTTTTAATCCCTTTACTTTGTGGAAGTTGTCTTGCTCTCCTTTTGTATTTGTGCTCTTCTTCCCTTCCTATAAACATTCATCTTTGTTGACATCATCTTTCATTGCAAAATGCAACAGACGTACAATGAAATTGTGAATTGTTTGTGCCATAATTTGTTTCCTTAGAAGGTAATTGGACTCACATGTTTTTTCTGTTTTTCATCTTCAACTCTTTAGATTCCTATGAGTAAGAAGAATAAGAAAGAACGATATCAAGAGGAGTTAGAAGAGCGTGTTATTTCCCTAATTGCATCATTATTTGGTAAGTAAACATTTTGGCTTTTTTTCTTAATTGATTGATTCAATGCAACATTATATAATCTTATAATATATCATGTATTTATCTATTGATCTGTTGGCTTTTATACATGGTCGCGATGGAGGAGTTTTGGCATTGTCACCTGATGCAAAATAAATTAACGTCCAAAAAGAGTGAAGTTATCTTATTGGTGGATTGAGTTTCACTTGTTAAAAGAATATCTGGGCTGAAACCAGTGAATTGATATGCAGATATTTGTCTACCATCAGATTTGTTATCCCATGGTGTGGCGGGCCCAAATATATGATGGTGGTAGACATTGGTAGACCCAAATTGGAGGCATATATGGTGCTCTTCTATTTGTAATATATTTTTGCAAACCTCTTTTTTTTTTTTTTTTTTTTTTTTTTTTTTTTTTTATCATACTGGGTTTTATAGGTAATATCAAAAGAATTACCAGGAGATTGTATTGGAGTTAAATTGTACACAACTAAATTCACATGAAAAAAAAGAATTTTAAAAAGAATTTTCAGTTGCTGGATTTTATGGTAGATATAATCGATCTTTCCTGGTGTTTCTTTCTTTTTCAGGTGGAATTTTGAGAGGTTCAAGAAGGGAGAGAGTGCTAAGTAAATTTGTGGAAAGTGAGTGTGAGAAGATAGACCGCCTTATGGAACTCTATATAAGGTAATAACCCACTTGTTTGTTTTGAATTTCTACAAGTGGATTTTGAACAATTGACCTATCCCTCCACCCTTGTTCTTTTCTACCTTCTTGCTGCAGAGGAGGCAGGGTTGGTTTTGTAAATTATGTTTTTAATCTCTATATTCAGCCTTTAACACCTGATTAATGATGATCTTTACTCAGATATTCAGATAGAGTAAAAGAAGAGACTAAACGAATGGATGAGCTTGAATTGGATGATCTGGAGGTATATCACATTTTCTTTTCTGCTGTCTTGTCCATATTTGGCATTGAAACCACTTCATTTACAATGGTTGTGCATTCAACAGATGGATGAAGATGAAAGATATAATCGAAAACTAGAATCTGGACTCTACACTCTTCAGGTTAGTTTCTATTCTAGTGGCTTTTGTTCAGAATTGTCTATGAAATTGTTTACTTTATTGATGGACTCCCTTCAGGTTAGTTTCTATTCTAGTGGCTTTTGGTCAGAATTGTCTATGAAATTGCTTACTTTATTGATGGACTTGCATAAGTTGTGAGATCTGTTTTGTTGTTGGTGGTAGGAAGTTATCATTGATTCATGGCTGTAATATAATCTTGCTCAATCAGTATGTAATTTTTAATATGAGGTCTTTTAATTAGCATTGCCATGGAAAGTTTATAATATATCAAGCACAGATATTGGTCATCTAATGTAATCTGGAAAAGTTTCTGATAAAAAGTAATCTGAATAAGTTCCTGATTGAAAAAACCATTTATCTGTCTCTGATTTTCAATAGTTTTGATCTTTCAATATCTCAGCTTTGTTTTTTGTTCTAACCTGCAGTCGATAGCAATTATTCTGGGCCATCTTTGGTGCTCCGAGTAAGTTTCCCATCAACCATAATCTTATCAGCTCAGTAGAGGAACTTTATTTGTAGTTATATCTTATCTTAACTTTGAATTCTTAAGATGATTATTGGGTTTTTCTTCAGGCATCCCCGAATGAGAGCAAGGATTGAACTATTATTGAGGCAGCAAAAGCTTACTAAGAACGATGTTAAGGATATACTTCTGGTACGTGCTTTGTCTCGGCATCTAGATTCTGTCCAGTGACCTAGTTTACTGGTGATGGCCATTCTTATAAAAACACTCTCTTACCAATGTCTGAAAAGAAATTAACATTATAAAAGGGTATGGGTGTAGAATTCATATGGAATACCAAAATAATCATACTTAATCGCATGGGATATAAAATAAAGAATGAAAATGTGTAGAAATGGTAGCCTTAAATTACAAATTGTATTTTCCCATCAAATTGCAGTTCATTAAAACTTCATTGAGCTAGCAAATGCCATAACGTAGTTCCTTTTATGAATCATATATAGGAATATCATGATAACATTGGTGACCTCGATGGACCTGAAGAGAAGGAGCGAGTGCAAGCAAGAGTTTTGAAATTTATATCAGCCTTCGAACTTTCATAGAGGCCTAGTTTTGTTGATAGGATTGAAGGTAACTGCTGTAAAATGGTCCAGCCTTCACACTTTCTTAGAGGCTTAAGATGTTTTGATGGGGTTGAAGCATACTCTTGTAGAATTTGATTAAGCCGTTTATCAATGGAGCCCCATGAAATGGGAAAGTATAGAAGTGATTATGTGCATTATTACTGTTCAGATGCATCTCTGTAAACTTGTGCGTGCTTGTGGTTTCAAGGATTCCATGCCTTTCTCCGACTCAGAACAGCAATCTCTTTTTTTTTTTTTTTTTCCATTTCTTTTCAACCCTCTCCTGAACGTGTGGGATGCGAGTGGTATGGATCCCATCCTTGAAGGATAAATAATGGAATCCTAAATCATCTGAAGATTTTTCAGGCACGCATGAAACGAGCCTTGGCTAAATTTCATAATGATCATCAAAATGGATATTTTATCGTCTGCAAAACAACTGCTTGGGGTGCAATTAGACTTGCCTGAAGTCAAGAAATAAATGGAAGAAATTCAAGTACCCTAGGATAGACTCTTGGGATTTTTTATTTTTCATTTTTGTCAAAAGCACGATAAATTAATTACTAGCAAAGGAAGGAATAATCTTCATAGGGCAATGCAAGAAAAATAAGGAAAATACAAGCATTTGTGTTGCCTTCACATGAATGTTAAATAATTCAAGCGATCCAGAGATTTCTATTTAGGAGTGTGGTTGTGGTTGTTTTTTAAAATGTTTTTTGTTCATAAATAGATTAAAATAATTTTTTTAAAAATTATTTTTGATACCAGGACATGAAAATAATCTAAATACATCAAAAATATTTAATTGAAAGTAAAAAATAAAAATAAAAATAAAAAAAATTCATTTTTAAAAAAAAATACTTTACTATGCCTCTTTGAAAATAACTTCACTCCCTTCCCAAACATTCTTCCTATCAATCACCTCTCCCCTCAACTCCAGAAGAAAATGGAAGAATCTGAAGCCGACATTGCCAAATCCCTTCCAGGGAAGTCAGGCTCTTTTACAGTTACAGAAATTAGCAAGGCATGCACGTCTTGAAGAGAATTTTTTAGCCACCAACGCAGTTTTGATGGATGCCGAGAGGCAACAGTCTCAGAATGAGAAGATGGGGTTCTGGCTTCAGAAGCTCCGAGAATTCATGTATGATGCAGAGGACGCACTGGATGAATTTGCTAAGGCAAGTGGTGAAAAATACAGGGAGCACTGGCAGAAAACGACGCCGCTTCTTTTCAAGTTCTAACTAACAACCTTGCATTGCGTCGTAAAATAAAGGACCTCAACTACAAGCTAGCTGAGATTGAATCTATGAAGTCTAAGTTCGATCTCACCAACCAGGCTAGTGATCGTAGTGCTGTCTTTCCTAAGACAATGGAGGAAAACCAGGAGGAAGAATTTTAGCCACTCAAGCTTCACTCTTATGTTTTATGAAGTTACCAGCAACGCGAGCATTACCAAAACAGTTTCTTCAAGCGTCTGCAGACTCCTCACAAACATTTTCAATCGGTAACTGTCCAAACATCATAGAATTGCCAGAATGCATCGTCAATCTGAAGAAACTTCTAAGGCTTGTGATCAGGATGTGTCCAAGTTTGAGAGAAAGGTGCCAGGGAAACAGGAGAAGATTGGCCCAAGATTGCTCATGTCCCTCAAATTGATGTTGACTATGCTAGTCAGAAATGGTTTTTTTTTTTTTATTATTATTGAGAGTCTAACAAAGATTTCATGGGTAGGAAGGCAGAATCATCAAAGATATTAAACAGTACAAATCACAGCTGGTTAAGCATGGCAAGGCAGCAAAAAGTGCTGCAAATGTCTCAGAGCATCATCCATGCTTAGGTACCTCCAATGTTTTGTATTCATGATGGCCAAGCTCAGCTTCCCTCTTCTGAACTTGCCGTCATCCTTTACATCCTCATCACCGATACAATTCTCACCGCAAAATCCCATCTTTGTCTCCGCAACAAGGCTGCTTGCGGTGACCATTTCTGAGCAGCACCCCGGCAATGGAACCTCCTTGGAAAACAAGTCCTCTGCCTCCGGAACAAAGCTAGCCTTTCCACTACAAGATTCCATCATATTAAATATAGCTTTCCAACCTTTTAACACAACGTTCCATGTGACTTTTATATCTCGTATCGCTTCCTTTTCCAGTGAAAACTCAAAATCTATGTCGGCAGAGAACTTGAATATCCCACTAGGATCTACCTGGAGTTCATTGCATGGTTTCGATAGGGCGAGTAAAGTGGAAGACTCTCCGGTATCTGCAGTGACGACGAAGAGGAGGTCGTTTAGGGGCAGGTGGGGTTTTGCTGACTTTTCAAGCCGGAGCTTGGAGGCTGCCGTGGAGGCAATACCGTAAAGGCGGCGACAGGAGACAGTGGGGTCTATGTGTCTGAGGTTGTAGACACAAGGGTATTGAGCAGAGCATACCGGCCGCCAGACATCCTCGGAGGAGAATGCTCCGACCATGATTTGGACACACAAAAAGCGGCAGCAAGGGTTTTAGGGTCTAGATAATGAGCCACCAGTAAAAGAAGCTCCCATGACGACGACGGCGAATGGGACACCAGATTATTCTCGGAGAGTTTTAGTCTTCTGACAGAGTGATGCTGGATATTTTCTCGAGTTGAAGCACGTTTGAGCTTCGTGAGAAACATATCGTAGATATTATGGCTTCGGTTTTTCCTGATTATTCTGATGATCAATTCCCAGAAGGCTGCTTAATGGAGTGGAGTTGAACTTTGGAGGTTGTTTTATAGGCTTCTACTCCATTAATCAGCAAGCCGATAGGATTCCTGTTCGAATCTGGATATGTTAATCTGGATTAGTTAAGGTTAATCCTCCAAGTAATAAAAGCCTTTCCATAAAATCGAATAGATAAGCCCGGCCCACGACAATAAAAATAATAGTTAATCTACTACATTTAATATTAGAATATAATTAAATTATATTTTTTCTCAATTGAGCGACATAGAAAAAAATATCTAAAATAAAATAAAAATATTTTTTATTTTATTTTGGGGGTACTCGCGCGACATGTCAGCTATCCTTTATACGACAGCGTTTTTAGTGATAGTGATCATAAAAAAAACCCAATTCGATTTTGAAAGCCCTATTTCTGTTTCTTCTTTCTCAACGGTAGCTCCACTTCCCTCTTACTTCTTCACCTTCATCCCATGCTCCTATACCAAAATGGCTACCGCCGCTGCCACCTCGGCTTTCCAGAAAACAGTAAGTTACTTATCACTGCTTTCTCTTACCACCGCTCTTACACTACGGTGCTGACAATGTCTCATTATTTTTATTTATGGAAAAAAATAGGTGTTGTTACATGACTGGTGGCTGATCAAAGCCGAGCAGGAGTTCCAAGGGAAGAAAATTGCTGTTGCCGGATTAACTTCTCTTGAGTAATTATTTATTTTTATATTATCCCTCTTTTTATCTTTGATTTCTTTGTAAATGATTATTTATATTTTAAAATTGTTAAAAACCTCAGGAAAAAACCTGTTCGTGTGTTTCACTCAGCAGCAATTACCAAAAGATACGATGTTTTCACTCTTCAGACTGCTGATGGCGTCACTGTTCTTCTCCAAGGTTACATTAACAGGACAATCACTATTGAAAATGGGTTCTCCTCTCAGGTTTTTTTTCTTCATATATTTTTATTTCTTGTTCATCAATATTTTTTGTTTTTGACATCGTCTCGTACTTTAAGTAAAGTTAAAGTTTACCAAGTTATTATTGAAGTAAAGTTAACAATAATATTAAATTCAAAACAACAATTGTTTCAGGTTTTTCGGCATTTCTGTTTCGGCTTTCCTCCAGATTGGGAAGAATGTGGAACCAAGTTTCTGAATAGTAGCTGTGAAAGCGTGGCAGAGCCTCCGGTGTCTCAAAATGAATGCCGGCATAGTTTCTTATCAAGGCCAGTAGATGAAGGTGTTGATAATTTGAAGAATGATGACTCAAAGAATCTTTCACCACTATCAAGTTGTCATGTAAATGATGTAAGTTGGGTGGAAAATAGTATGGCGGTACCAGCAGAACCTTCTGATCACCATGTGGATGTGGCACTATCTTCTGGAAGGATAGGCAGCATGAAAAGCAAATCCGGGTCCTTTGGAAAGTTGATGGCCAAAAGGTCGAGTAGTTTAGATAGAATCAGCATCACGAATGATGCATCAGGGGAACGCTCAGTACACACTGATTATAATGTGGGCAATATCACTAGATCAAACTTTGACCAGATACTGCCTGTTAGAACTTCAGGCGTGGTGCTGGCTGTGTCCTTAAAAGAGTGCTCGAGTTTAAAGAAAAAGAAAAGGGAAAATGCGGGAAACAAGGATGGACTGGAGAGTGGAATTGATTTCTCAATTCCATCTTTTCTTCAAGGCCCTCAGGTTAGGCTAATATGTATTGAAAATAATATTACACAAGGACCCTCTCTTTCTAGATCTCCAACTCAGGGAGATTCTGATATTTTAAATCAATCTGAAAAATGTCTTGTGGAAAACTCTGATATTTTCCAGTATGCAGTCAGGTGCGGAAGCAAACATCATCAGTCCATCCATGGAAGAAACAGATACAATGGATGGTAATCTCATTGACTCTGGGCATAGGAAAAGCACTGCCTCTTTGACAAATTTGGTGGATATACCAACACAGAAATCGGTCTCTGGACATTCAGTGAGGTACAAAGCCAAAGGGTTGATATCAATTGAAGGTAAACCGAAGAGAAATTCAGGCACAACTCTTGATATAGCAGAGGCAATGCTGAGAGCTTCAAGAAAGATGAATACACTGTCAGAAAATTCAAATAGTAAAGAGAAGAAAGAAACAATAGCTGTTGGGAAAAGGCAAGCTAGAAGGGCAATTATTTTTGATGCCGGTGTAAGCTATTTTAGTTTTTTCCTTTAGTATGTGCAAATCCTTATCATTAAGTTTTAATGTCCACCGATTCATTAATCACAACCAGTTACACCTGGCCTGACTTTATGTTTTATCATCGCCATCTTAAAGATGGCTTCCCCCCCCCCCCCCCCACAAAAAAAAATTCAAGTGAATTCCTGGTAAGCTTCTGATGTCATCATTCCCTCATCACTTGAAAAATGTTCTCAAAGGAAAATGGTAGAGATCTTGATAGTTTTAGCGTCTGCCAATCTACCATTTCAAAATAAAGGGTAACATTTTGTCATTTATGTGGGGTTACTTTTTGGCTAAGTCTATATTTAGATTAGACTTGAATATCACCCTTTTTGGTAATTGAACCTGCTATTACTAGCTATAAGTTGACAGTTCTTTTTATGATCTGTGTTGTCCATTTGCGCTTTTGCTTAGAACTTAAAATGTAAGCCTCAAATTTATCTTTATTTTTGTACACCTTTTTAGTCTATACAAAATACTCCCTTTTAATTTGTCAACCCTGGTAAAATCTTGTAATCAGATAAGAGAAACGACGACGTGTATTCATTCTCCAGAATCCTTGAGTCTCAAAAGATCCAGATCAGGTTTGTTTGTTACTTTGTTGTAGTGTGTTCCTGGTCTATGAATTTTTATACATGGAACATTACAGATATTTTCATGGCCTTGATTACATAAAGATCAATTTTATGATTTCAGGAAATAGAAATGGGATGTCTTGTTGCTTATCTTTTTGCCGAAGTTATTTGTCAAACTTTTGAACTGTTTTAGATGGCCATTTCTGAGATCATGCTTTTCCCCATGTTTGAGAAACCCAGTGATTGATATCATCTCTATGGAGGGTTGGTTAACTTATCTTCTGTTATATGATTCTCCAACTATTTAATCAATTTGTATATGTTGCAGGGAGACTACTTTTACCTACCCTAGATTTCTGGCGCAACCAAATTCCAGTTTACGATGAGGTTAGTGGTATCTCTGGTATATTCCCATTTTTGCATGTCTGGGATTGTAATAGCACCTGCTCAGGCATGGCAAACACTGTCCATTTGTTGAACCCATGCTCTGCTCCAATGAAGTCCTGTTGAGGATATTAGAGTTCAATTTGCAGATATTTCTTTTTGCATTTAACTCTTAGTGCCCGTTTGGGACGGCGTTTCAACCGCTGTTTCCAAAAAAATTGATTTTTTTTTTTTATTTTAAATGAATTTTTTTTGGTGTTTTTAAATCATTTTGATGTGCTGATGTCAAAAATGATTTTTAAAAAATAAAAAAAATATCATTTTGATGTATTTCTAAATGAAAAGCACTTTCAAAAGCAATCGCAACAGCCCTCCCAAACAGGCCCTTAGAGAAAGACATATATAGGGTAAATTTGGGACAGCCATGAAAATATCAATGCTTGCCTCTTCAAAATAGTAATATTTTGGGACAGGCATTATATTTTGGACATGACAAAAAACACATTGGGGGGCTATTAGTCTGTGTCTGGTTGTGACACATGCAATTCTCATTTATGATACAGTCATTAACATTGACACGAATCACAGCATTGTGTATTTGGTAAACATGCAGAGTTTGTTGAGTTTTAACAAGCAGGCTTCATTTGGTCAAAAGTTATGTGTGAAACAAAGCTATGAAGAACCATGTGAATTTGCTTACAGTAATTTACTTTACAAGAACTGATGTTGTAGGAATGTAAGATTCATGTCAAGGGGTGAGTGGTTGGAGGTGATTGCTCATATCTTATCATTTCAATTCAGAAACACTTCCTGTCATATTTTTGTTACCCATGTCTGTCTCTTCGCATAGATTCCAAATGTTTATTAAATGTTATGTTTATTGAACCTCATTAAATGTCCAATCTTTAGGAAGTACACACTTCTAACAAGTTTTCTCTGTCACTGCTCCCTCTTCTACCCCCCCTTGGTTTTACAAGGATGATGATACATTAAGGTTCCTTTTGTTTCAGAACCGTAATATCACTGGAGTTCAAGAAGAGCTGGGTGTAGCCGAACCATCTAGAGGTTGGTCTTTTATTTAACTATGGCAGAATTAGTGCTTTTGATTCGGAAAAAAAACTTGGAAATTTTAAACTGTACTACGGTGAAAGTAAAGTTGAGCATTTTCTTTAGCTAAAAGAATCAACTGCTTTTGTACTTTCGAATTTTCTACTAAAGTATTGGATTCAAATCTTCGTTTCTATCTATTCCATTCAGTTATAGAATTGGGTTTTCTAATTGAATGTATTTGCTGCTCATTGCATGGCATACATTGTCCTCAGGGGTTGAATCTATGACAAGGAAGAGCAAAAGAGCGTAAATAAAACCACAGTTTCCTTTATCTTGGGGCAATCAATTATCAATCACCATGGAGCAAAGCCATTAGTTTGTGGGGAGGAATGGAGAGCTTATAGAAAGATGGTAAAGGGAAACAAAGGGCTAAAGGAGGTAATTGTTGTAATGATGAGGGATTTAGTTGCTCTCTTCAGAATTGATATTAACACCCTATCTATCTAGGATCTTATTTTTGTCGTATGCGGTCATGTTTTCCTTTCCTCGAACAGGTCTTTCACAATTGTTTATATATATATATATATGAAAATCTGATCCAATATAATTCATAGTTCTATTCCCCCCATAATTTTTGTTTTTCTTCTGAGGGATTTCTTTCATTTTCTTCCTTATTTTATCCAAACGGAGAGATAATTATAATCTTTATTCATTCATTCGTCTTCAAACATTAAGGGGATCGTCTCTTTAATTGGGTTCTAAAACAAAAGGTGTCTCCAACTGGGTTTCTGAAGTTTTAATCATTTCTTAAATGAGTCTTCCTTCCATGTCCGAGAAAGCTTTCCTATCTAAACTGTATATTTTATGCAATAAAATTTGACCGCTTAGATTTTGGCATATCCTATTATAAATTTCTGATAATTTCAGGAGAAACTCAGTTACGAAATCCTTGATCTGTTGAGAACCAAATTGAGAAATTATTTTGTTCATGGACCACATTTCAAATAAATAAATCTGAATATGGTGGCAAATGCAGAATGCACAAAGCTTTTACAACAGAGTAAGCATCAATAATCTACCATCAAACTAGGTGTGAAGATTAGTTAGAAGAGTATGGCAGATGGCAGAAGGCACAGTTTTTGGTATGGTGCAATTGATGGTTGATTTCCACGCTCCTCAAAGAATATTTTTTTTGAATATTAGTTAGTGATCTCTTTTTCTGTACTCTTTTTTCCCTTGTACATATTAATGTCATTATCATATGTGAATGGTCGAAATAATCTCACCCAAAAGAACTACTGTTGATCATCTTTGTCCAGATCTATTTTGATTATAGCATGGCTATGAAATCACTGGGTCAACCCCCATGTGTGTGTGTGTGTATTATATTTCGAAATGACATTGTTTTAGTTTTTTTATTATTATTTTAAAATCATTAAATATTGACTCAACTAGGTTGCTGCAAATCTGTGGGATTGGATCGAATTTTGATAACTTTGTTTAGTACAAGTAAAAGAATAGTGGCATGGATTCTATTTAGTTACCGGAACACACATGGGAACGGAAATGCAATTTCATCCTTGAGAAATCCAAACTTTATTATTATTATTTGAAGGAATCTAAAATCTGAAAGTACTGTAATCTTACATCCATTGGTTCTTGATGAGGAAAGAAACTAACTCCATTAGGGATCATGAATCATCAACTTCACACTTATCTGAACGACCGCGTCGCTTCTTCTGCTAATTCCTTTTGAGCCACCATTGTTTTCCGATCACAGGCAGCGTAAAACTAATGTTAGATGTCATTTCCTGCAAAAACCATTCAACGCAGAGATAAAATCTACGGCGGCGCCAACTAGAACTGTACCATACCTGGCAGCTTTAGCAGTGGCGCTCAGATCATCCTCTGGACAGGGTGATTTCAACAGCTGCACAGCGCTGGCTTCACTGCTGCTGCCCTGACGAGCACTCCATGAGTCCGCTGTCCATCTCATCGGAACAACCAAATTCCTGCAGCAGAAATTGAAAAATGATAAACAAAAACATTTTCTGACACCTAAGAATGAAAGATTTCTCGCTGTTAACTTACCCCTCCATGCATCTGTATAAGCAGCGATTCATCTTCTCCTCCGTATAATTCCGGAATACGGCGTCGAGATTCGTTGCTAGATTTGGTATATCAGATGATGGTAAAATATCCCAAACCATTAAAACTTGAACGTAGGATGAATTTTCCAGCAGAGTGTCCACAGTCCATATCATATTTAGCAGCCCACAAATATTATACTGTTCTAACAGTAGAGAAGAAATGCCATTATGAACCACTACCCTTCTCCTCCTGCGAAACTGACGCTGACGCCAACCATTTGAAAGCTTGCCTAATACGGAAAGCACTTCATTACAGATTCTGACACTCTTAACTCTCGCCATGGATCTCCGGAAATCATCACTGAAACAAACCTGCATTAAAGTGAAGGTAACCGTTAATTAATATCTGTTCTGAATAGTGGCTTGCTCCAGTTCCATGGATCAGTAGAGCAAGAAGCTATTATATCTTCTGTTAATATTTCTTAAGAAAAAAAATCGAGACTTGCTAAAAACTAATAATCTTACCGTCCATCTTGCATTCCGGAACAATTGGGAGTCAGTTTGTAGTAAACCATCAAGTCCACTATGCTCGATCATGCTTGCTGTGATAGCCTGAGCCAAACTCTCATCCTCTTCAGCATTATAGAAGCATTGCCGATCCTTTGCGTCGTTGGCTATCTTCTTCCAGATAGAGCCACTCTTAAGTAAGGTTGCTTCATTTCCTAATATCCAGAGGCAATACCTCCACGCCAGGAAATTTACAAGTTCAAATAGGATTGGAGGAAAAAAGAAAGGAAACAAACTTCTGAGCTGCTGATGTTTTGTTAATTCTTATTCAATACCTTGCACGAGTCAGCGCCACATTTACTCGTTGAGTATTCGAAAAAAATCCCACCGATCCTCTCTTATTGCTTCGAACAGTAGAGATGATTATCAAATCCTCCTCTCCACCTTGAAAGCCATCAACCGTGCCAACATTTACAGAAATGGCACAGTCCGGGTCTGAAATTAATTTCCCAATCTTCTCTTGAATTGCTTGAACTTGAGCCTGGTATGGTGATATGATACCTATGCCAACCTTCTTCGAGGTGCCTTTATTTGCTGTAACATCAAAATGAAGTCAAAAGAATTCTGCAAATCAATAGTTATAGCAGAAACATCTGATATATCTAAATAGAACCTTCGTTAAGTCTCCCAACTATATCAGCAACAGCAGCAGCCTCGACTGAATTTTTGAAACTCTGTTGCCCAGCAGATTCCTCTTTTCCATCGGCTATATTTATGAAAGAGTAGGATCCAAACATGTCTCCTTGGAGAAACCGTCTACTGTAGCCTGTTTCTTTGACGTTTGGCCCATCCAAAACCTGTCTGCCATAGAACTCCGTATTCGGAAATAAGCTTATTGATGGATGCATTCGATATTGAATGTTTAGAAGGTGGCTCTTGCACCCCAACTTTACGAGCCTCTCGAACAAACTTCTACCAAATTCAGCCTCCCCAAGAATCTAAAAGTGATGCATTTTAAAGATGTTATGGTATGAGAAAGTAAAAGGGTTTGATGGCATCAAAAGAAAGAGGAATAGAGCCATTCAGGCAAATCCAAACCTGGCTATTAACGGTTGCAGGCAATTGCTGTTCATCTCCTATGAGGATAGCATGGTGAAGGCCGGAGAGTTGTAAGGGGATGGTTGATTCACATTCTTTGAGCTGAGCAGCTTCGTCAATTACCAAGCAATGCAGAGGTGCCATTCTTATAGCATGCAGCTTGGCAGAGGTTGACACAGTACAGAAATACAGGCATGCATTTGATAAGCAGATTTTTTCAATCGTATTTTTATCAGTGAATTTTGGAAGCTGAATTTTTTGAGAAAGTAAGAGTAGAGTATCGAGGCACTCCCTTTTTCCATTTCTCAACTTTATACGATAATGAAGTTTTCTTTCTTCATCTTCCTTTTCCTCTAGAATCTGCTCTAAACCTTCCTCGGCAGCACTGAGACTAAGCATCAGGTTTTCAAGTGATCTCATCAAATCAAGAGCTCTGGTCATGATCTTCATCACTTCTAATGAAATCAAAGCGGTCGGTAAGTGTGTGTACAAAGTTAAAATACAGGACTCTAAATCCTTTCGGGAGAAACTGAATCTTTTCCATACTAATCGCTCACAAGTCGAAAGATTTTCGTCTCCAATGTTATCCTGCAAGTACAAATGGTTTTGCGCTTCAGATTCTTCAAGTAAACTTATCAATGAATGTAAAGTGTGTTTCCAGCCAGTTGATGGATCAAAGCACTTCTCAAGTTCTTCAACACGGTGATCAAGATACACATGAAGAAGGTCATCCTGATCTCCATCAACCTTCATTCTCTCCCGATTCCCAATCAGAATTATGTCTCCCATCCCATAAGTTTCATATCCAACTACATCGGCAACTGTCCTCACGACTCGAGCTGCAGCTTCTAACACTGCAATGTTAGTTGGAGCACATGTAAGTGTTCTGCATTTCATTCTTAAGAGCGAGTGCAATAAGCAACTAAGTGTCTTCGTTTTTCCAGTTCCTGGAGGACCCTGTACTACTTTGACAGTGTACTGATGACAGCATCTGGCTGTGTCAATACAGCTTAAAACAGCAGCTTCTTGCGAGCTGTTTAGATTAAAAGACTGTAATGTGTCCCTTGAGCAGGCAGAGGCAGCATCGCTATTTTTACTGGATGAGCAGATAGTACAATTTCCACCATCCTGCATGAGATCAGTTATCAATGAAGTCAAGCTCAATAAAGAAATATGAATACAACAAACAGATTTTCCATCGTCAAAGCTGGGATTACAAAAATGAGATGCAGAATGAAGAAACCAGAATCATAGTTCTTCTTACATTGAAATTATTTTGCAGCACTTTCTTAATAACGTTCAAGTTCCTCCCTTCTAGTTCCAAATGCAACGATCTCCATATACGCAAATTTGTCGTCAGATTTGTCAATTGAACAGCGAAGTGTGTTCCCTTGTTCAAGTCTTCTTCATCCTCTATGGGCTTCGAGGACAGAATCGAGGCTGTCAAACAAGATACCCCTTTCACGGCATGAACGAAAGCAACAGGATAATATTGCTGGGTCTCCCTTAAATCATCAACGCCCTTCAGTTTCATATTTGTCAGGGCTATAAGATTGCCAACCCAAGGCACATTGCCACCGCTGGTTTGTTCCATCGAAATTTCGTAAAACAAGTCTTTAGGTGGCTTATAATCCTTAGATTTTCTAACTCGCAGAATTCTATAAGTTGGTGCTCCAGCCAGTGATTCTGCACTTGAAAGCAACTCAGCATGTGTTTCTTCTTGAAGGGGTAGAATGAATGCTTTCATGTAATGAGCTGTTGACGTGAAAGAGTCCGGGATTTTCTCCACCTATTAGAGGACAATGTCGGAGTTCAGAATCAATCTCAAGCTTGTAATCTGGCTCGTAGGAAATCTTGGTATGAATTCTCAAGATTTTAATTTACCAAGCTTTTGAAGAAAAATTTGCAGTAGAAAAACTATATGGTTTTGGCAGAAATTTACATCCAGAAGCTCTTAAGAGAACATATGCTAGAAAATTTGTTCCAAGGACCAAATTAAAAGGGATACACTCAGTTTTAAAGCTCAGATTTTATTGAAAATTATTCTTGAATAAAATTATTTAAAATAAAATAATTACATTATTTTAACAAATTATAAATAACTAAAATTTGATCTTGAATAATACTTGGGCATGATTTTTTTTTTCTGTAACTTATTTTGTACTTAAAAATGAATTTATTATAAAATAATCATTTGGCCTGTAATGAATTCTTTTTTGTGCCCATTAATTTATCTGGTCTATGAATAATAAATTTGAAAACTTTTTTATTTAACACAAAAATGTAAAATCCAAATAGTATTAGGTCAATTTTGTTTTATGGTGGGCAATGTATGGTAATTATCAAAATTTATTCCATATCAATTTTGATTTTAAAATCCATCATAAAAAGAAGTTGAGAGTGTTTGCTGCATATTTTTCAACACCCTAGTTTTCCAGCTTATTCTCTTTAGTGTCAATCTCTATAGTTTAGAAATACAACTAAGAAAAATAGTACAGTTACATTCTTGAGAGATTTATAATAAAAAAATTAACAATAAAATCCCAATGAGAAACGATTGATGATTACAAACAGCAATTTTTCAGTTTAATCATACTCTTAAGTGCTCCACAGATAAATTTTTAGTTTGAAGAACTTCAAAAAACATGGAATAAGATTATGATTTTCCAAGAGAAAGTTGCAAACCTGGTCTTTGTAAAGATCCTTACTGAGCACATCTTCAATAGACCAGGAAAACACTGAATCTAGTAACCCTCTGCCCTCTACCCTCACCCTCTTCAGACGATCGGTTCTCTTGTCCATTGCTTTCCTGCTACACATTCATCAGCTTCTCAGAAAACACAGCAACAACATTATGGTCATTATGAGTTGCAAAATAAGACACAAACACACACACATATATATAAGGAAGCAAACCCAGAACAATGTCTTAAAAACCTCTGCTGGTGCAAGAAAAGTATATGCTTTTCCTTAGGAAAAAAGAAAAACTTGATACTCTTAAAAAAGTATTCCTTTCATAGACTTCATGGAAACTTTCGTGTCCATCTTTTTTTATATTCAAGTTTCTCTTCCTCGTATTTAGTCTTTGTCAAGGATACAGAGAGAAGAATAACTTTGGGTAGATTTCACAAATGTTCCATACCATTCTACTCAAACAAGATTCTTTCAAGCGCTATCCCTGCTCTTTAATTTTTGCTATATGTATATGGTTTCTGCGCAAAGAATCTTTATATGCAGTGAAACTTGTTGCAACCTTTGAATTAGTTTTTGTTTGTCAAAGTGATCCCTCCATGGGGGGAGGTTCCAACATTTTGTTAGCTATTTAATTATCAATTGAAAAATTATAGAAATATCAACGGATTTTAATCTCTTTTATTTTAATTACCCTGTTTGGGAGATGATCATCATCTCATCTTCGATTCCCACTTCATATTTCTCCTCTTTGGCTCATATAAAATAAAAACATTAACCTTAAATTAATTCCTGAAACATGAAAGGAAAAAATATCTTCATTAATTTTTACAGCCCCTTTGCAACATAATTAGATTTAGCATATGTTGACATGATTAAACAGATATATATGGCTAAGCAACAAGCTGGGAGGACTTCATTCTTCAGTCAGACAGCTGCAACTTCCATTCAAGAACTTGCAGAGCAACCTGAGGAGTGAAATTGCTATCTTAATTATTTTTTTCACGCATTAGAACAAGAGAGATTATTCTAAAAATATTTTAACAAGAGTGCTAAAGATGTTCTTACCACATTAATTATTATTTGTCCTTCACCACCCGGGTCTTGATCCCCTTGTTCCACTGCTAAATCCATATTTCCTAGACCTACCTGGCTGTCTGATATTCATGAATAACATACAAGAATCAGTCATTCGAAGAATACTACTAACAGGGTGGTTGGTTGAAGCTAAGACGACATCAAATTTGATCTTACTCTGCGAAACAAAATATTCAGAATTTTAGTTTTGCATACCTACTAGTTGTTGCTTCTGATTGATCCCTGATAACAAGTGAAGCAAATGGTTCTGACAGAAGTTGTGCAGGATCTGTTTCAGGATTCCTGCTTTCGAGAGCGGCACCGGAACTTGTTGACCATCTCATTGGAACAATCAAATCCCTGCGCCAGTTTATAAATGACGGTTATCCATAAAAATCCACTTCAATGCACAGAAAGAGGGAGGAGATAGGTCTCCGGTTAGAGACCTGCCCTTATTTCTCAAAATAGGAAAAAGAACACGCATGTTTCACAATGGCTTCCTAATGCCGAAGCCAACTCAAGCTACTGCTTATGTATATCAGCACACACCGTATAACATCTGAAGAAGGAAAATAGAAAGATGCATACCCTTCTATACATTTTTGTTTGCAGCGGTTCATCTTACTCACTGTATAATTCCCAAGGACATCATCGAGGCGGCATGCTAGTTTCGGTAAATCAGGTAATGGTAAAACATCCCAAACCTTCAGAATCTGAGTGTCGTTTTTGTTTTCCTTGACTATATCCACTGTCCAAATGAGACTGAGCGTGTCATTGACTCTGTAATTTTCTAACAGTTCAGAAGAAGTCCCGTGCAGGACAATGATGTTTCTCTCTTCCGGAGATTGACGCCAGCCACTTGAAAGCGTTGCCAACAAGGTAATCACTTCCTGACGAGCCTCGTTTCTCACTTTCAGAATAGACTTCCGAAAGTTGTCACTGAAGCAAAACTTCAATGGAAAAAAGGTTGGTGTGAGAAGTCCACTAAGCAGGATTCAGCTTCAGACATAATGGTAAGAATTAAGAAATTTGTGCAGCAAGAAAAATCAGCACACATACCTTCCATCTTGCATTCCTGAACAATAAAAAATTTACATTCAACAAATCATCAAGTTGGTCCAACTCTAAAAAGACATCCATTATAGCCTTGGACAAGCTTTTATCCTCATCAGCATTGTAGAAACACCCTCGTTCCTTCGCGTCAGTAACCAATTTCTTCCAGATAGTGTCACTATTGACAAGAGTTGCTCCATTTCCAAGGATCCAGAGGCAATACCTTAAACAGACATAGCATCATAAAATTTATTCAATGTCACCAATAAATATATACGTACACATAAACCTGCCTGAACTTGCTTGCACTATTGTCTAACTTATGGTGCTTGGAAAAAAATACCTTGCACGGGTCAGCGCAACATTTGCCCTTTGGCGATTGGAAAGAAAACCCACTGATCCACTTGCATTACATCTGACTGTAGAGATAATTATAACATCCTCCTCGCTGCCTTGAAATCCATCGACTGACCGGACTTTTACAGCAAAGTTGCTATATGTATTGTAACTATTTCCAATTCTTTGTTGAATTGCATGCACTTGAGCTTTGTATGGTGATATGACTCCTATGCTCAACCTCTCTCTTGTCCTTTCAAACTCTGCAAAAGAAAGAAAAGGAAAGCTTTAACGTTCAAACTTGCATGCCAATCAGAAGTAAAACCGATAGCAATGTCATGTATTTCAGACAGCATTTCTAAAATAACAAAAAATCTAATAGTTTCTTATATGACTCAAAAACGCATACCTTTAAAAAGGCTTGCAACTATTGCTGAAACTACAGCAACCTCGACCAGATTTTTCTTGCTGCGGCCGTTATTCGATTGCTCTTTCCCAGCGGCTACATTAATAAATGAGTAAGGGCCATACATCTTGCCTTGAAGGAATTGTTTCTGATAGTTTCTTTCTTTGACGCTTGAAGAATCCTTAATTCGCCTATCATAGAACTCTTTATTTGGGAATAAGCTTATAGATGGATGCATCCTATACTGCGTATTCAGAAGGTGTTTCTTGTGTTCCAGTATTACCAATCTCTCAAACAAACTCCTCCCGAATTCAGCTTCATCAGAAATCTGATTAAGTTCTGTGTTAGAAACATTAGAACTTATAAATAACCTAGTAAATGGGGTGCAAGAAAGATAAACCTTATCACCTTGCTTTGAACCATGGCAGGAAGCTGGCGCTCGTCACCTATAAGAACGGCATGACGAAGACCAGAGAGTTGCAATGGAATAGTCGATTCACATTCTTTAAGCTGGGCAGCTTCATCAACAACCAGCAAACTTATCGGTGTCGCTCCTTCTGTGTGCAGGTTGGCAGAGCTTGAAGCGGTACAGAAAACCAGACACGCATTTCCCAAGCAAAAGTTTCTGGCTGCTTTACTTTCAACGTCAAAAATATCGGGAACGTCAAATTTTCGAGGAAGTGAATTCAGTTTCTGAACACAATCATTTCTCATAAAGGCCAATCGTGAAAATTGACTAGCACCACTTTCTTCATTTTCAAAATCATTGAGAGCTTGTTTTAGACCTTCATCTCCTACACTAACACTATTCAGCAAGGGTTTGAGGCGGCTGAGTGAATCAAGAGCTCTGGTCATGTTCTTCACCACTTCTAATGAAATGATAGATGTTGGCAAGTGCGTGTATAAACCTGCAATTAAAATATCCAACTTCGTGCTAAGGAATTTGAATCTTTCCTTCACGAATTCCTCGAAAGAGGGAATATCTTCTTGATTTTCCTTTTCTTCAAGCTTTGTAAGCTTCTCTTGATGAGAAACAAACTTTTTTTTCTGTTTTTCCTTTTTCTTGTTATCTTTCAAGGCCCGAAGAACTTCCTTCAAAATTATCCTGCTATTCCTGCCCTTTTTGTTTTGATCATCGACAACTTCATCTGTCTCTTTGTTGTTGTTTATCACTTCAATTTCAAGCATTTCGTCTTCGAGGTCCTGTCTCTCTGCCTCCTCATTTTTTCTCTCCATATTTTCCAGCCGGCGATACTGATGCTCAGGATCCTCAAGCAAATTTATCAATGACTCGACAGTGTGCTTCCACCCAGTCAACGGTTTAAAGCAATATTTAAGAACTCTAACACGATGATCAAGAAATATATCTTCAAGATGATCATTCTTCTCGGAGATCGTCATTCGCTTCTTGTTCCCAGATAGAACTATATCTCCAAGTCCGTAAGTTTTATATTCAAGAGAGTCTTTAACTAGACTTAGGAGTCTGGATGTTACTTCCATCACAGCAATATTGGTTGGAGCGCATGTAAGGGTCCTGCACTTCAATTTAAGTAGAGAGAACAACAACAAACCAACCGTCTTTGTTTTGCCTGTCCCCGGAGGACCCCAAATTAGCTTGACAGTACTTTGATGCCGGCATTCACTCAGACCAATGCAGCTGACAATTGCAGCTTGCTGTGAGTCATTTAAATCAGAATAGCTGATTATGGTCTCTTCCATACCAGAAAGTGCAGCACTTCTATTCACTTCAGATAAGCAGTGAGAACAATCTTGGCCATCCTGCAGGAGCAGACACAACTGTCAGTCAGGCAAGTGAATGATTAGAATACAGACAAAACTTACACATATCAAGAAAAATGAAGCACCCTTCTTACAGCTGAGCTAGTTTGAAGCACATTCTGGATAATGTTCATGTTCCCTCCTCCCATGTCTGAGTTCAGAGATCTCCATATACGAATATTTGTCATCATGTTCACCAGGTAAACAACAAAGACATTAGCTTTCATGTTCTTTCGCATTCCTTTTCCAGCAATGATAGACTCCTTTTTATTTTCCTGTTCTTTTAATTCAAATTCAATGGGTTTGGATGTGAGAATTGACAAAGTGTAATATTTATCATCACCGCCTTTATCTTGAGCTTTATACAGTCTATGAACATATGCAAGAAGGTAGTTAAACCCAGGCCTGTTCAAATCATCAATGTCTTTCGGTCTTACATCTGTCAAAGCAAGGAGATCTCCGACCCCGGGATCATATATTCCTTTCCCATTGTAATTGTTTCTCATTTTCTCAAAACAGATGTTATAAAACAAGTCTTTCGGAGGCTTATGCTCTTTAGCTTTTTCCAGTGAAGAGATTTCCCTTGCAGGTGCTTGGGAGACCATTATCATGTTTGAGCATAGGTCTGCGCGAGTTTCCTCAATTAGTGCAGGAATGAATGAATCCATGTAATGTTCTGTTGACATGAACGTCTCTGGTATCTTCTTCACCTGTTGATGAGAAATTTAGTGCCATAGACATCAAATCCAACAAAAGGGAGAGGGGAAAAAAAAGCATATTCACAGGAACAAGAAATAATCGAGCATTTTTGCAATTGTACATGATTAGTTGGCTTGTAAGATTTAAGTGCAGTTTCCAGTTACTGTCAGCTATTCTCAAGTCATTTCTCAAAAATACAAAACAGATAAAAAGTAATCACTACTATAAATGAACTTCAGAAACAATATGCTATGCCTTACTGACCATCAGATGCTTAGCTTATTGATCCCAAGCTAGATAACCTTTTTGTTTCAGCAAAATCATATGGTCAAGAAAGATGACTTCTCTTTACACAACTTGCCAAATTTAATCAGGAAAAATAAAGCTTATACTGGCTTTCCTGCCCACTAAACAACCAGACTTTGACCAGAAAAACAGGCCATAGATCAAATTAAAAATTCTAAGTGCATGATACACATAAACAAGAGCACAATGGCAAGCATGCAAACCTGGTTTCTGTGAAGATAATCGTCAAGTACATCACTGATAGACCAAGAGAACACCAAATCTACCAAGCTTCTACCAGCAACTAATTCTTCTTCAGTTTTCTCTACAGTCTTCTCCATCGTTTCACCTCTCTAGTAAGCGTCTGTAAAATCAGTTGATGAAGCCGATAAAGATGAAACAACAGATTTCTTACGAGTGAATCAAGCAACCTCACAGTAAGGCAGGTATTTTTTCCTAGTGACAATGCTTCTTTTTTTTATAGCGACAATATATGAAAAGAAATGAACGTACAGATGATTAGAAAAAGTGGGGACGGTTTTGAAGACTGAGATGAAAAGAACACTGACTCAAGTCAATCAAAAGTAAATTAAAGCAAGCAACGTATCAAGTCTTAGACCCTAAGGATACTACAGTCTATTATTTTCCGATCTTTTTCAAGCTTATAAAAGCAAAACTAAACATCAAGATCGTTCTTTGCTTCAATTGATTGCATCAATTAAAGTTAGGGATAGCACATGAAAAAAGGGAGAGGGATCGAGAGAGGAAGCTTTCATACGAGGAGGCCATAGGACTCTTCCTGGTTATAAAGCAGACAGACTGTTCATATTCCTACGTATTAATTCTCCTTTAATGCGACGTGACAGATGCACAATACGATGATGCTTTACATTTCTGCCCCCTTCCCTTTCCTTAAGTTCTGGTCATCTTGTTGTCGTCGGTATTGTCGACCATTTCCATCCCTCTAACATCGATATGAATTAGAAAAGGTTGGCCAAACACTATTGTTCATGACAGACCACTACATTTCATCAATAGTTGAGTAGAACTCAACATAATGCGAATACAAATTCAAGAAACCAATGAGTAGTCAAAAAAGTAAATAATATCCAGGAAGTATATGGACAACAAGATGAGGCTTTTCCTTAGAAACAAAAACTTGATACTCTTAAAATGTATTTCTTTGCTTCAATTGATTGCATCAATTAAAGTTAGGGATAGCATATGAAAAAAGAGAGAGGAATCGAGAGAGGAAGCTTTTATACAAGGAGGCCAGGGGACTTTTCCTGTTTATAAAGCAGCTGATCGACTATCCATATTCCTAAGTTTTCTCCTTTACTGTGACATTACCGATGCACAAATGTGATCATTGAGTAGAGGAAAGGACACAAATGCATTCGCAAAATACGATGATGCTTTATTTACATTTCTGCCCCTGCCCCTTCCCCTTCCCCTGTACACTTATTTTCACAAGAGAATATTCTATCCACCCCGAAGTATTGCTTAGAATTAAAGCAAGTTTTATTTCCTTCAAGATGTAAGAAAATACAAAGCTCGACTTGTGGTTTCAAGTGTGAGTCCTACATGAATGGGTGGAGGTTGCAAGATGTCCAATCTGTTCTCCAGTTTTCGCATATGATGAAGACTTCTCTTCATAGCCAACATCACAATCAAGTTTCACTTTATAGAGCATCAGCATCATATAACAGTACACTAATTCCGTTATTCATGTGAAACAATTCCTTAAAATATACTGTGACATCGTTTTTAAGGTTTTTTTTTTTTTTTCAAAGTCTCTTTGAGTTAACCTACACATCCAGAACTTGGACCATGTCAGAACTCTGAGTAGACCGCTGTAACTGTGTTTAAAACCATGATTTACACCCAACAATCCAACAATGAATCACTAGCCATCTCAAACTCCTACGACTGACTATCTTTTGACAGAACTGCCAGACGAAACGCCACTATCGACTGTTTTGCCACTCAAATTGGAGTATTCGTGTGAAAACCCAACACTCAGATTTGGAGACGGACACAAAAATGAACGTACCCATGAAATCTTAAAAGTTTGAAAGCACAAGGCATGAGCCTATCATGGGAAAATAACTCAGCTCGACTTTTAAATGTTTTCTAACTCAACCTTTCTACTCAAAAAGGATTCTTTCAAGCACTATCCCTTCTCCCATTTTTTTTTAATTCAGAAGTACAACAGTTTTGAGTCCTGAGTGCAAACAATAATAGTACAACAGTTTTGAATCCTTGATCACCAAAAAAAAAGCTGGATGAAAAAGAAGGAAAGATCTGCATGTGGCTAGGTGAAGGAAACTGATGTTGACAAAGTAGGACAGACAGTCGAGCTTCATCAAGAACAGCAACAAAAAAAGGCATGGGGCTCTGCGGGGCTGCTCAAAAGTGTGGACGCATGGTGCGATGCCCAGGTCTCTTGCTGTAAGGAAAAGGTGGTTAGCTTTCATCTAAAAGATAATAAGTATTTCCAAGCAAACTCTTAGAGAAAGGAAGGGAATGGTGCAGGAGAATTAGAGCAATTAACTGTAATGATTAAACCTTGGAAAGCAACTAAATAAGACTCCAGTGGGACAGAAAGCTATTTTGAGAAAACAATGGAAGTGATGCATTGTTGTCTGATGGATCATAACAAAGGATGCCAATTATACAGTAAGGAAACAAAACTGATTCAAAAAGCAAGCAATGATAGAAGAACATGGTGTTGTAAAGGATTCATTAAAAAAATGAACAATGTACAGTGGATTGACCGATCCTTGTAGTTTTTCTGTTATTAGATTATACAATTGGGTTTTGTAATTGAATGTGTTCGCTGCTCATTGCATGGCATGCCTTGTCCTCAGGGGTTGAATCTAAGACCACAGTTTCCTTTATATCAGAGCAGTCGCTCATCACCATGGAGCACTGCCATTGTAGAAAGATGGTGATGGAAAACAATGAGGTAATTGCTGGAGTGATGAGGGAATAGGCTGGTCTCTTCAGAATTGGCATTAGGCACCCAATCTAGGATCTTGTTTTTGCATATGTATCTTTTTGTCATGTTTTTCCTTTCCTCGAACTAGTCTTTCACAATAGAAGGGATGTTAGAATTTTATGCAGTAAAATTTGACCTCTTTGAAAGATTTTGGCATATCATGCTATCAATTTCTGATAATTTCAGGAGAAACCCAGTTATGGAATCCTTGATCTTTTGGAACCGAATTGCGAAATTATTTTTTTCATTGAGCACATTGTAAATCAATAAATCTGAAATTGGTGGCAAATGCAGAATGCACAAAGCATTTTTTTGGATTTATTATCAACCCCACTTCAATGGTGCTAACATCTTTTCCACCTCAAAATTTGGGTACCGCTTCCCTTTCATGGCTATCCAAGAAGCTACAGATAACTTCACTGAGAGTTTGGTTCTTGGGGTTGGCGGCTTTGGAAAGGTTTACAGAGGAGTTCTGAGAGATGAGACAGTGGTGGCAGTGAAGAGGGGAACTTCACAAGCACAAGGCATTGCAGAATTCCGGACTGAGATTGAAATGCTATCTCAGTTCCGGCACCGGCATCTAGTCTCTTTGATTGGATACTGTGATGAAAGGGATGAGATGATCATAATATATGAGTTCATGGAAAATGGGACCCTGAAGGACCATCTGTATGGCTCAAATCATCCCAGCCTAAGCTGGAGACAGCGGCTTGAGATATGCATCGGAGCAGCTAAAGGAATTCGCTATCTCCATACTGGCTTCACAAGGGCTATCATTCATCGTGATGTCAAGTCTGCAAACATACTGCTGGATGAGAATTTCATGGCCAAGGTTGCTGATTTTGGGCTTTCAAAGACCGGTCCTGAAATGGACCGGTCCCATGTTAGCACAGCAGTGAAAGGAAGTGTAATATTCTGAAATTTTTAAAAAGGAAAATACATGTATGCCCTTAGTGGCTTAGAATTAGGTTAGGGGTGTTGTAGTAATTGTACAAGCTAGTAAATATAAATAGAAAAGAAAAGAAAAGAAAAGAAAAGGAAAAAATAAGAAAGATTAGGTCTGAAATTTGAGAGAGAGAATCGGGAAGAGAGGAAGAAAGAAGAAGAAGAAAGAGAAAAGAGGGAAAGAGAAGAGGAAGAGAAAGGAAGAAGGAGAAATAAGTTGTTAAGGTAATGTGTGTGTTTTATTATGTATAAATGTGATTATTAGCTATGATTTTTGCTTGTATGGATTGTTAGGGTTTGAAAATTTTATTTGGGTTTGATTGATGAATTAGGAGAGATGTTAAGGGTTGAATGTGTTGGGTAATAGTTTAATTAGTTTGATTGTAGATGATTTTGAAGTTTTGAGATGTTTGGTTTAAGAAAATATTGAGAAAAATGGTGAATAATGTTGATAAATTTCGAAAATTCCTTGCTGGAAATTCTGGGTTGAGGTTGAAGATGACGAAAATTCATTTTGGTCATTTTGGTGAAAATTACAGTTTAGTCCCCGAACTTTGGAAAATTTCAGTTTGGTCCCTGAAGTGAAATGGGAGATTCTGGACAGAATTGAGGATGAATTATGGACAAGATTTTAGGATAGCTATGAATTTATGAAGTGTTCAATTTAGTCCTTCAATTTGATAAAATTACAATTTGACCCTAAAAATATAAGAAAATTTCAGAATGGTCCCTAAGAGAAATATTAGTATTTCTGATTGGTTTGATGGATAATTGAAGCTCATTTGATGGATTAATATCAATTTTACGAATTGTGTATTTTGGAATTAGATTTCGAAAGAAACCTTTGTTTTAGGTTTTTGCGAAGAAATTGATAGTTTGATTCAAAAACACATAGGATTATGAGTTGAACACTTAGATATGTTATTAAACTTATTTTACTTCTTTTGAGTCATTTTTGAGTATATCTTCTTTTATATATATTCAGATAATCCCGATATTCAACCCGCGGGACATCAATAGGATTTCGTCAACATTCTGCTTCTGAACCCTGTTTGCTCTTAAGTCAGGTGAGTGGATAATATTTAATATGCATGAGAAATAGTATAAATATTTGAATTTGCTAGTATGAATTGGATTATGCCTTTTGATAATATATACCTTGATTATATTCTTGATACGATAAAGCATAATCATTTGTTGAATATACGTTCTTGATATGAGCCTATATCTGTTTGTGAATTGATAGCTCCTCATTTGATTGATACCATGAGTTGAGCCTTGAGATATGAATATGTTTGTTTGAATATAAGATATACCTATGGTATGCCAGTCAGAATACCCATGCTAACAGGGTAGTGTTAGCCTTTGTGCACATCGTATCTGAAACCCTAGTTGGTCGGGGGAGTCACCAACCTGTGTGGACTGATCATCCCACAGTACGGAGCCTCATGCTCACTGCATTCTGATTTTCTGACGAGCTTTACCTATACATTCTTGTTATGACCTATTTGAGAAATTTGTTGTAAGAACCTTGAGCCGATTTGATATTATACTTCTCTTTGCTATATTATCTCGTATGTGTATATTGGATATTATCTACTCACTGAGTTGTTGAACTCACCCCCTCATTATTCATTATTTTCAGGGTCGTAGCTTGCTAGCAGGTCATTTTTGTCCAACTCTTGGAACCTGCTATTTTGGTTGTATTGGATACTTTTGTTTATATGTCTAGTTAGTGCTCCGCAATTATAACTGTATGTAATCAACTCTTGTATAAAGACAATCGAATTATGTTATAAAGTTTACTTTGATATTTCCACTGCGTTGAACTCTGAATATGAATGTTAAGTTTGTGTGTAAGTTTGGGTTCGCATAGGTGTGGAACCTTGGAGGGGGACCATGCCTATGTGCCGGTCACGGATCCGGGAATCGGGTCGTGACAGGAAGCTTTGGATATCTTGATCCAGAGTACTTGATAAGGCAGCAACTAACAGAGAAATCAGATGTTTACTCATTTGGAGTCGTCATGTTTGAAGTTGTTTGTGGGAGACCTGTAATCGATCCATCAGTTTCAAGAGAAAGGGTTAGCTCAGTTGACAGGGCATTGAAGTCTATAAGGGGAGGAAAATTGGAGGAAATTGTAGACCCTCGTCTTGAAGGTCAAATCAAGCCAGATTCATTGAAGAAGTTTGTCGAGATAGCTGAGAAGTGCAACTGAGTAAGCATCAATAAACTTCCATCAAACTAGGTATGAAGATTAGTAAGCATCAATCGAGTCATATTTTTTTCATGTCAACTCCGGGGCAAGTGAGGGTTAATAACTATGCTTTTGACAAGCAAAACATCAGTGGTATGGATCCCATTTAGTCACTAGAACAACACCAGAAAATGCAACTTCATCCTGGAAAAAAAAAGTGAAGGAAATAAAAACTTTTATTATTATTATTACTATTATTATAATTATTTGAAAATTGTTATTATTATTTGAAGAAGTCCAAATCTAAATTACTGTAATGTTACATTTATGAGTTTCAAAGGCCTAGGGAGGAATTCACTGGCTAGAAGCCTAGAAGTGTAAAAGAGGCATCCATTTCTTGCTCTTCAAGAACATCTCTTTCTAAGTAGTATGAACATACCTATGTTGTCAAGGTCTACAAGAAAGTCGCAGTGAGAATTCATTGCAGCTTCCATTTGAGGCCATCCTATAAAGGCTGTCAAAAGTTAGCTACCTGTATTGCAACATCCTGATGAGGAATGATCTAAGATTTGGAAATACGGTTCTTGTTGAAACGAGTGAGAAGCTACAAAAGGTTGGATTGGAGATGTAATTTGGTTCTTGATGAGGAAAGAATCTTACCCCATTTGTGATCATGAATCATCAACTTCACACTTATCTGATAGACTGCATCCCTTCTTCTGCTAATTCCTTTTGAGCCACCATTGTTTTCGGATCGCAGTCAGCATAAAACTAATGTTAGATGCCATTTCCTGCAAAAACCATTCAACGCAGAGATAAAATCTAAGGTGGCACCAACTAGTACTGTAGCATACCTGGCAGCTTTAGCAGTGGCGTTTAGTTCATCCTCTGGACAGGGTGATTTCAACAGCTTCCCGGCACTGGCTTCACTGCAGCTGCCCTGACGAGCACTACATGAGTCCACTGTCCATTTCATTGGAACAATCAAATTCCTGCAGCAGGAATGGAAAAGGGATAAGCAACATTTTGACACCTAAGAATGAAAAATTATTTTTCTGTTAACTTACCCCTCCATGCATTTGTATAAGCAGCTATTCATCTGCTCCTCCGTATAATTCCGGAATATGGTGTCGAGACTCCTTGTTAGTTTTGGTATGTCAGATGATGGTAAAATATCCCAAACCATTAAACCTTGAATGTAGGATGAATTTTCCTGCAGAATGTCCACAGTCCATATCATATTTAGCTGCCCACAAATATTATGAACCATTACCCTTCTCTTCCTGCGAGACTGACGCTGACGCCAACCATTTGAAAGCTTGGCTAATATGGAAAGCACTTCATTAGAGATTCTGACATTCTTAACTCTCGCCATGGATCTCCGGAAATCATCACTGAAACAAACCTGTATTAAAGTGAACGTAACCGTTAATTAATACTTGGCACCACATTACTGTGGGCTTGCTCCAGTTCCATGGATCAGTAGAGCAAGCAACTATTATATCTTCTGTTAATATGTATTAAGAAAAAATCGATATTTCTAAATAGTTATAATTAACCTTCTTCCCAGTGCAATTAATTTCTGTAGCATCAAAATGAAGTCAAAAGAATTCTGTAAATCAATAGTTATAGCAGACACATCTGATATTTCTTTATAGAACCTTCGTAAAGTCTCCCAACTATATCAGCAATAACAGCAGCCTCGACTGAATTTTTAAAACTCTGTTGCGCAACAAATTCCTCTTTTCCATGCGCTATATTTATGAAAGAGTAGGATTCAAACATGTCTCCTTGGAGAAACCGTCTACTGTAGCCTGTTTCTTTGACGTTTGGCCCATCCAAAACCTGTCTGCCATAGAACTCCATATTCGGAAATAAGCTTATTGATGGATGCGTTCGATATTGAATGTTTAGAAGGTGGGTCTTGCATCCCAACTTTACGAGCCTCTCAAACAAACTTCTACCAAAACCAGCCTCCCCAGAAATCTAATAGTGATGCATTTTAAAGATGTCATGGTATGAGAAAGTAAAAGGGTTTGATGGCATCAAAAGAAAGAGGAATACAACCATTCAGGAAAATCCAAACCTTGCTATTAACGGTTGCAGGTAATTGCCGTTCATCTCCTATGAGGATAGCATGGTGAAGGCCGGAGAGTTGTAAGGGGATGGTTGATTCACATTCTTTGAGCTGAGCAGCTTCGTCAATTAAGGGGGATGTTGTTAATATGGTTTTTTTAAAAATATATATAAAGATTAACATGATATTACCTAGTCATTTTGGCAGATTTCAAAATAATTTGGATAATCAATTTAATTATAAAAAACCAAGATGATATTTTTTTTAATATTAAAAGAAAAAAATATAAATCAGCTTGAATCCACTTGAGTTAACATGTCAAATCCACTACTTTGATCATAAGACCTTGATAATCCTATAAAAAAACAAATAAAAATATATATTAAACCCAATTTCTATTTAACTTAGTGTTGAAGGATGAAATTGGAAATAAAATTCAACTAAAAAAATAACTCAATTTACTTGGGTTGACCTGTTAAGTCCGGAGCATGAGACTATGATAACTCAATTGAAAGCAAATTTAAATAAATTATAAAGTTTAATTCACAATTAACTTGATATTGAAGGATAAAATTAAAAAAAAAAAAAAAAACATGATTCAATCAACTAAACCTATGACTCAAGTCATAAGACCATGATAATCTCATTGAATGCAAGTTGAAACAAATTAGAAAACATAATTTCTAATCAGCTCAGTATTAAATGATGAAATTGAAAAGTCTTTAACAAAAAAATTGATAAAAACAATCAAGCCAATTGGCCTCACCCCCGACCCAAATCATAAGACCATGATAACTTTATAAATAAATAAAAATTATAAAATTTAATTATCGATAAATCCAATATAAAAGATTAAATTGAGAAACAAATAAAAATGACAAAAAATAACTCAAGTTAACTTGTCAAACTCAAGTCAAAAGATCATGATAGCTCCATAGAAAGAAAGAAAAATTATAAAGTTCAATTCTTAGTCAACTCAATGTTAACAAATGAAAGAAAAAAAATCAATTAAAAAAAAATCGAGTCAATCTGACTAACCTGTTAAACATGCAATTTTTGTTGTAAGACTATAATAGTAATATAGAGGTAAGCCAAAAAAACAAATTATAAAAATTAATTCTCAATATAATAGTTGGAAAAAAAAGTTAATTAAAAAATATCAAAAAACAACAACATGAGTCTATATATTAACCTGCAAAACTCGTGACTCAAATCATAAGATCAAGTTAACTTTATAAAAATAAATTATAGTAAATATGAAGAATAACTTAAGAAAAAAAAACACTAAGTTTGAGATTTAAGAGAAAAAAAAAGTTCTCAAAACCAAAATATAAGGCTTTTTTTAAGGATCAAAGCTTAAAAGATTTGGCATTTCACTGCAATAAAATAACAAAACCTTTTAGTATATGTTATAATAATAATAATAGTAATCATAATATAAAAGTGATATAAAATTCATTATATATATATATATATACACACCATTATCAAATACTCTCTTGGGCTAAAAGCTTCAAACCCTATTAGGCTTAATGCCATGTACATTATTCATGAGCCTAGTACCCCAATAAATGCTTGGCCCAAAAACAGGCATCGCCTTAATCTAAGAATACACCCAGAATGATTAAACCTGAGAAAAATAAGAGAAAACAAAAATATTAAGGTTAATTATGTCTGAAACTATATTCGGTAATTTTTACAACCCCTTTGCAGCATAATTAGATTTGGCATGATTAAACAGATATATATATATATATATATATATATATATATGGTAAGCAACAAGCTGGGAGGACTTCATTCTTCAGTCAGACAGCTGCAACTTCCATTCAAGAACTTGCAGAGCAACCTGAGGAGTGAAATTGCTATCTTAATTATTATTTTTTAACGCATTAGAATAGGACAGATTATTCTAAAAATATTTTAACAGGAGTACTAAAGATGTTCTTACCACATTAATTATTATTTGGCCTTCACCACCGGGGTTTTGATCCCCCTTTTTCCACTGCTAAATCCATATTTCCTAGACCTCCGTGGCTGTCTGATATTCATGAATAACATACAAGAATCAAGAATCAGTCATTCGAAGAATACTACTAACAGGGTGGTTGGTCGAAGCTAAGACGACATCAAATTTGATCTTACTCTTGCGAATCAAAATATTCAGAATTTTAGTTTTGCATACCTACTAGTTGTTGCTTCTGATTGATCCCTGATAACAAGTGAAGCAAATGGTTTTGACAGAAGTTGTGCAGGATCTGTTTCAGGATTCCTGCTCTCGAGAGCGGCACCGGACCTCGTTGACCATCTCAATGGAACAACCAAATTCCTGTAAGTTTATAAATGACAAAGTACCCATAAACATCCATTTCAATGCACAGAAAGAGGGAGGAGATAGGTCTCAGGTCTGAGACCTGCCCTTATTCCGCAAAATAGGAAAAAGAACACGCATCTTTCACAATGGCTTCCTAATGCTGAAGCCAACTCAAGCTACTGATTATGTACAACATCTGAAGAAGGAAAATAGAAAGATGCATACCCTTCTATACATTTTTGTTTGCAGCGGTTCATCTTACTCACTGTATAATTCCCAAGGACATCATCGAGGCGGCATGCTAGTTTCGGTAAATCAGGTAATGGTAAAACATCCCAGACCTTGAGAATTTGAGTTTTGTTTTTGTTTTCCTTGACTATATCCACTGTCCAAATGAGACTGAGCTTGACATTGACTCTGTAATTTTCTAACAGTTCAGAAGAAGTTCCGTGTGGAACAATGATGTTTCTCTCTTCAGGAGATTGACGCCAGCCACTTGAAAGCTTTACCAACAAAGTAATCACTTCCTGACGAGCCTTTATTTTCACTTTCTTAATAGATTTCCGAAAGTTGTTACTGAAGCAAAACTTCAAAGGAAAAAAAGGTTGATGTGAGAAGTCCACTTGAGTAGTGTTCAGCTTCAGACATAAGACTAGGAATAAGAAATTTGTGCTGCAAGAAAATCAGCATACATACCTTCCATCTTGCATTTCTGAACAATAGAGAATTTGCATTAAACAAGTCATCAAGCTGGCCCAACTCTAAACAGGCATCCATCATCGCCTTGGACAAGCTTGTATCCTTATCGGCATTGTAGAAACACCGTCGATTCTTCGCGTCGGTAACCAATTTCTTCCAAATAGTATCACTGTTGACAAGAGTTGCTCCATTTCCCAATATCCAGAGGCAGTACCTTAATTTGACATAGCATCGTAAAATTTTATTCAAAATCACCAATACACGTGTACTTACAAAAGAACCTGCCTAAACTTGCTCGAACTATTGTTTAAATTCTGGTGTTTGGAAAAAATACCTTGCACGGGTCAGCGCAACATTTGCCCTTTGGAGATTGGAAAGAAAACCCACTGATCCACTAGCATTGCATCTGACTGTAGAGATAATTATAACATCCTCCTCGCTGCCTTGAAATCCATCGACTGACCGGACTTTTACAGAAAAGTCGCTATATGTATTGTAAGTATTTCCAATTTTTTCTTGAATTGCATACACTTGAGCTTTGTATGGTGATATGACTCCTATGCTCAACCTCTCTCTTGTCCTTTCAAACTCTGCAAAAGAAAGAAAAGGAAAGCTTTAACGTTCAAACTTGCATGCCAATCAGAAGTAAAACCGATAGCAATGTCATGTATTTCAGACAGCATTTCTAAAATAACAAAAAATCTAATAGTTTCTTATATGACTCAAAAACGCATACCTTTAAAAAGGCTTGCAACTATTGCTGAAACTACAGCAGCCTCGACCAGATTTTTCTTGCTGCGGCCGTAATTCGATTGCTCTTTCCCAGCAGCTACATTAATAAATGAGTAAGGGCCATACATCTTGCCTTGAAGGAATTGTTTCTGATAGTTTCTTTTTTTGACGCTTGAAGAATCCTTAATTCGCCTATCATAGAACTCTTTATTTGGGAATAAGCTTATAGATGGATGCATCCTATACTGCGTATTCAGAAGGTGTTTCTCATGTTCCAGTATTACCAATCTCTCAAACAAACTCCTCCCGAATTCAGCTTCATCAGAAATCTGATTAAGTTTAGTGACAGAAACATTAGAACTTATAAATAACCTAGTAAATGGGGTGCAAGAAAGATAAGCCTTATCACCTTGCTTTGAACCATGGCAGGAAGCTGGCGCTCGTCACCTATAAGAACAGCATGACGAAGACCAGAGAGTTGCAATGCAATAGTCGATTCACATTCTTTAAGCTGGGCAGCTTCATCAACAACCAGCAAACTTATCGGTGTCGCTCCTTCTGTGTGCAGGTTGGCAGAGCTCGAAGCGGTACAGAAAACCAGACACGCATTTCCCAAGCAAAAGTTTCTGGCTGCTTTACTTTCAACGTCAAAAATATTGGGGACGTCAAATTCTCGAGGAAGTGAATTCAGTTTCTGAACACAATCATTTCTCATAAAGGCCAATCCTGAAAATTGACTAGCGCTACTTCCTTCATTTTCAAAATCATTGAGGACTTGTTTTAGACCTTCCTCTCCAACACTAACACTATTCAGCAAGGGTTTGAGGCAGCTGAGAGAATCAAGAGCTCTGAACATGTTCTTCACCACTTCTAATGAAATGATAGATGTTGGCAAGTGAGTATACAAATCTACAATAAAAACATCCAACTTCGCGCTAAAGAATTTGAACCTTTCCTTTACGAAATCCTCGAAAGAGAGAATATCTTCTTTATTTTCCTTTTCTTCAAGCTTTGTAAGCTTCTCTTGATGAGAAAGAACCTTTTGTTTCTGTTTTTCCTTTTTCTTGTTATCTTTCACGGCCTGAAGAAGAGCTTTCTTCAAGATTTTCCTGCTATTCTTTCCCTTTTTGTTTTGATCATTGACCGCTTCATCTTTCTCTTTGTTGTTGTTTATCTCTTCAATTTCAAGCCTTTCAGCTTCCTGGACCTCTCGCTCTCCCTCCTTGTTTTTGCCCATATTTACCAGGTACCGGCGGTACCGATGCTCAGGATCTTCAAGCAAATTTATCAACGAATCTAAAGTGTGCTTCCACCCAGTCGACGGGTTAAAGCAACGATAAAGTGCTTCAACACGATTGTCAAGAAATATATCTTCAAGATGATCATTCTCGGAGATCTTCATTCGCTTCCCGTTCCCAGATAGAACTATATCTCCAAGTCCGTAAGTGTTATATTCAGGAGAGTCTTTAACTAGACTTAGGAGTCTGGATGCTACTTCCATCACAGCAATATTGGTTGGAGCGCATGTAAGGGTCCTGCACTTCAATTTAAGTAGAGAGAACAATAACAAACCAACCGTCTTTGTTTTTCCAGTCCCCGGAGGACCCCAAATTAGCTTGACAGTACTTTGATGCCGGCATTCACTCAGACCAATGCAGCTGACAATTGCAGCTTGCTGTGAGTCATTTAAATCGGAATAGCTGATTATGGTCTCTTTCATACCAGAAAGTGCAGCACTTCTATTCACTTCAGATAAGCAGTGAGGGCAATCTTGGCCATCCTGCAGGAGCAGACACAATGACTATCAGTCAGGCAAGTGAATGATTAGAATACAGCCAAAACTTACAAATATCAAGAAAAATGAAGCACCCTTCTTACTGCTGAGCTAGTTTGAAGCGCATTCTGGATAATGTTCATGTTCCCTCCTTCCAGCTCTGATTTCAGAGATCTCCATATACGAATATTTGTCATCATGTTCACTAGGTAAACAACAAAGACATTAGCTTTCATGTTCTTTCGCATTCCTTTTCCAGCAATGATAGACTTCTTTTTATTTTCCTGGTCTTCTAATCCAAATTCAATGGGTTTGGATGTGAGAATTGACAAAATGTCATATTTATCATGATCGTCATTCTCTTGAGCTTTATGCAGTCTATGAACATATGCAAGAAGGTAGTTAAACCCAGGCCTGTTCAAGTCATCAATGTCTTTCGGTCTTACATCTGTCAAAGCAAGGAGATCTCCAACTCCAGGATCATATGTTCCTTCCCCATTCAAATTGTTTCTCATTTTGCCAAACCAGATCTTATAAAACAAGTCTTTCGGAGGCTTATTGTCTTTAGCTTTTCCCAGTGAAGAGATTTTTCTTGTAGGGGCTTGGGAGACCATTGTCATGTTTGAGCATAAGTCTGCGTGAGTTTCCTCGATTAGTGCAGGAATGAATGAGTTCATGTAATGTGTTGTTGACTTGAACGTCTCTGGTATCTTCTTCACCTGTTGATGAGAAATTTAGTGCCATGGACATCAAATCCAATACAAGGGAGAGGGGGGGGGGAAAGCATATTCACAGGAACAAGAAATAATGGAGCATTCTTGCAATTGTACATAATTGGCTTGTAAGATTTAAGTGCAGTTTCCAGTTACTGTCAGCTATTCTCAAGTCATTTCTCAAAAATACAAAAGAGATAAAAAGTAATCACTACTATAGATGAACTTCAGAAACAACATACCTTACTGACCATCAGATGCTTAGCTTATTGATCCCAAGCTAGATAACCTTTGTGTTTCAGCAAAATCATATGGTCGAGAAAGGATGAGTCTCCAAATGATTTCACTTTACCAAGTTTAAACAGGAAAAATAAAACTTAACCAGAGTTTAACCAGAAAAACAGACCATGGATAAAATTAAAAATCTTAAGTGCATGATACCCATAAAAATGAGCACAATGGCAAGCATGCAAACCTGGTTTCTGTAAAGATCTTGGTTAAGTACATCGGGGATGGACCAAGAGAGCACCACATCTACCAAGCTTCTACCAGGAATTACTATTTCTTCTTTAGTTTTCGCTACTTTCTTCTCCATCGTTTCACCTCTCAAGTAAGCGTCTGTAAAATCAGTTGATGAATCCGATAATAAGGAAACGAAATAAAATATCTTTTAACTTTTTAATAAATAATGCAACAACAGATTTCTTACGAGTGAAGCAAGCAACCCTACAGAAAAGTGGGGAAGGTTTTTGAAGACTGGGATGGAAAAAACACTCTGATTACAAAAGTCAATCAAAAGTAAATTAAAGCAAGCAACGTATCGAGTCTTAGTCTTAGTCCCTGTGAAAACTACAGTCTATTGTTTTCGAATCTTGAGTACCTCTTCATTCTTTTGCCTACAGATATACATTGCTTCTTTTTTCCAAGCTTTTTAAAGCAAAACTAACATCAAGATCTGTATTTGCTTCGAATGGTTGC
This sequence comes from Salix brachista, assembly GCA_009078335.1. Taxonomy (NCBI): domain Eukaryota; kingdom Viridiplantae; phylum Streptophyta; class Magnoliopsida; order Malpighiales; family Salicaceae; genus Salix; species Salix brachista. The sequence goes on from CM018575.1 coordinate 4,357,952, forward strand.
ATCAATTGAAGTTAGAGATAGCGTATGAAAAAACAAAAAAGGAATCAAGAGAGGAATCTTTCATACAGGGAGGCCAAAGGACTTTTCCTGGTTATAAAGCAGACAGACCGTCCATGTTCCTACGTATTCTCGTCCATATATATACATACATATATTAAAAAGAGAACCTTTACCGCTGGGCAAACGGTGAGCTAGTGGCCTGGTGATCAGTGGAGTTAGAGGACTAATGGCATGCTCGACTGCGCAGTTGTTTTTATTATTTAAAGGGTATTTGCAAGTTTAATATTTTTTAAAGTATTTTTTTAGAAAACATCAATATACACGTATATATTTTAAAAAATATTTTTGATATAATCGCATCAAAATAATTAAAAAAATCAATTTTAAACAAAAGAATTTTATTTCGTGAGTTCACTCCTGTTTTCAAGACATTCCTCTTGCATGGTGCATCGAAGTTCAAACAGACCATAGAATAGAAGAGAGACTCTCCATGTTCGACCAATAACCTCTAAAATAATCCAAGAACTGAGTAGAGGTGAGTCTGTGGACTGTTCTTGGTAGAGAAGACTGAGAAGTCAAGTGGGAAATGGTGGGTCGAGTTTTGAGTTGAGTATAATAGTATCTATTACCCAATTAAAAACCTGTTTTTTCTTTTCTTTTGGGTTTTACATGAACTATTTATAATTTTTTTCAATATAATTAGGGTGGTAATTATCAGATTTGAATGTAATTGTCATCCATATTGGCGACAAAGATGTGTAGAGGTTTGCTGCTGTTCTTATTTTATATTAGTTTAACTATTGATGAATTACTTTTTTGCTTTTTGCTTTTTTTTAACATGACCAATTCTTTTTCTAGATCTAGAGTACATATCTCACTAGTTTGTTTATAGAAAATTCTTATACAACTAATCAAAACCCTTAATCCCTATAAACTTAGATGCATAAATTTAGAGAACATATAGGTGAAGGAAACTGATGTTGACAAAGAGGACCAGACAGTCGAGCTTCATGAAGAACAGCAAAACAACAAACATGGGGCTTTGCGGAGCTGCTCAAAAGTGTGGATGCATGGTCCGAGGCCCAGGTCTCTTGCTGTAAGGAAAAGGTGGTTAGCTTTCATCTAAAAGATAATAAGTATTTCCAAGCAAACTCTTAGAGAAAGGAAGGGAATGCTGCAGGAGAATTATAGCAATTAACTGTAATGATTAAACCTTGGAAAGCAACTAAATAAGACTCCAGTGGGACAGAAAGCTATTTTGAGAAAACAATGGAAGTGATGTGTAGTGTTTTGAATTTTTTTATAAGGAGAATACAATAATGCCCTTAGTGGCTTAGGATTAGGTTAAGGGTAGGGTAGTAATTGTACAAGCTAGTAAATATAAATAGAAAAGAAAAGAAAAGAAAAGAAAAGGAAAAAGAGAGGTAATCTGAAAATTGAGAGAGAGAACCGGGAAGAGAGAAAGAAGAAGAAGAAGAAAAAAGAGGGAAAGAGAAGAAGAAGAGAAAGGAAGAAGGAGAAATAAGTTGTTAAGGTAATGTGTGTGTTTATTATGTATAAATAAGATTATTAGCTATGATTTTGCTTGTATGGGTTGTTAGGGTTTGAGAATTTTATTTGGGTTTGATTGATGAATTAGGAGAGATGTTAGGGTTTGAATGTGTTGGATAATAGTTTAATTAGTTGATTATAGATGATTTTGAAGTTTTGAGATGTTTGGCTTAAGAAAATATTGAGAAAAATGGTGAATAATGTTGATAAATTTCGAAATCCCTTGCTGGAAATTCTGGGCAGAGGTTGAAGATGACAAAATGTCATTTTGGTCCTTTTTGTGAAAATTACAGTTTGGTCCCCGAAATTTGGAAAAATTACAGTTTGGTCCCTGGAGTGAAATTGGAGATTCTGGACAGAATTGAGGATGAATTATGAACAAAATTTCAGTATAGTTGTGAATTTAAGAGGAGTTCAATTTAGTCCTTCAATTTGGTAAAATTACGATTTGGCCCTAAAAATATGAGAAAAATTCAGAATGGTCCCTAGGTGAAATAATAGCATTTAAGATTGGTTTGATGGATAATTGAAGTTCATTTGATGGATTATTATCAATTTTATGAGTTAGGTATTTGGAATTAGATTTTGGAAGAAACCTTTGATTTAGGTTTTACGAAGAAATGGATAGTTGATTCAAAAACACATAGGATTATGATTTGAACTCTTAGATATGTTATTAAAGGTATTTTAATTACTTTGAGTCATTTTGAGTATATCTTCTTTTATATATATTCAGATAATCCCGATATTCAACTCGCGGGACATCAGTAGGATTTCGTCAACACTCTGCTTCTGAACCTTGTTTGCTCTTAAGTCAGGTGAGTGGATAATATTTAATATGCATGAGAAATAGTATAAATATTTGAATTTGCTAGTATGAATTGGATTATGCTTTTTGATAATATATACCTTGATTATATTCTTGATACGATAAAGCATAATCATTTGTTGAATATACGTTCTTGATATGAGCCTATATCTGTTTGTGAATTGATAGCTCCTCATTTGATTGATACCATGAGTTGAGCATTGAGATATGAATATGTCTGTTTGATTATAAGATATCCCTATGGTATGCCAGTCAGAATACCCATGCTAACAGGGTAGTGTTAGCCTTTGTGCACATCGTATCTGAAACCCTAGTTGGTCGGGGGAGTCACCAACCTGTGTGGACTGATCATCCCACAGTACGGAGCCTCATGCTCATTGCATTCTGATTTTCTGACGAGCTTTACCTATCACATGTTTGTTATGACCTATTTGAGAAACTCCTTGCAAGAACTTTGAGCCGATTTGATATTATACTTCTCTTTGCTATATTATCTCGTATGTGTATATTGGATATTATCTACTCACTGAGTTGTTGAACTCACCCCCTCATTATTCATTATTTTCAGGGTCGTAGCTTGCTAGCAGGTCATTTTTGTCCAACTCTTGGAACCTGCTATTTTGGTTGTATTGGATACTTTTGTTCATATGTCTAGTTAGTGCTCCACAATTATAACTGTATGTAATCAACTCTTGTATAAAGACAATCGAATTATGTTATAAAGTTTATTTTGTTATTTCCGCTGCATTAAATTCTGAAGTTGAATGATGAGTTTGTGTGTAAGTTTGGGTTCGCATAGGTGTGGAACCTTGGAGGGGGACCATGCCTATGTGCCGGTCACGGATCCGGGAATCGGGTCGTGACAGAGATGGTATCAGAGCTAAAAATAAAATGAATAAAAGTAAAAGAGTGTGTGACAAAACTTGGTATTAGAGCTTAAAAATAAAAGTAAAAAGAAGGGTAGTAGTGACAAGACTTAGTATCAAAGCTTTCAATTCATGAAATAATAGTAAAGTTAGGATTCGTATTGTGGAGCATTAGGATCCGTTTTGTCTTGTCTGTTATCCTTGAAATTCTGAATTCTCATCAAGCATATCTTCTTGATTCCTTATTGTCTTGTTTGTTGCTTGGAATTCTGAACTCTCATCAAACATGTCTTCTTGATTCCTTATGTCTTCTATTGATATGCTTTCCGATAATTATTTGATAACTATTGTGCTATTGTTTTGACATGACAAAAATCTTCGTCCTTATATGATATGTCGAGGAATAGACATATAGCTAATACTATTGGAGTACTTGACGATCAGAAAGATGACCGTATTGTGAAGTTAAGAAATGCAAGATATATTCCTTATAGGAGGGGTGATGTATTCACACCTGAATATATTCTTTTTGTTTGCACTTTTGAATCAAAAGTTTTGTTTAATACGAGTGCAACCCTTTTGTTTATGTCCTTATATATTGTCATGAGGTTAGATAGACAACTAACTCTGTTAGGATTTCTCATTTTTTTTTTATATATCTCCATGGATGGGAATTAATATTAGTGAAGTATGTGTATCAAAATTGTGAGATAGAAATTGGAGATAAGATCCTTATGGGAGACTTGAATGTTTTAGATATGATTGATTTTGATGTGATTTTGAGAATTAATATTAGTGAAGTATGTGTATCAAATTTGTGAGATAGAAATTGGAGATAAAATCCTTATGGGAGACTTGAATGTTTTACATATGATTGATTTTGATGTGATTTTAAGAATGGATTGGTTGTCAAAGCATAAGGCTTTAGTAAATTGTTGAGGTAAGGAGGTAGTATTTGAATTAGATGGAGAAACAAGGTTAGTGTTTCGAGGAGATAAGATTGTGTCTTCATCAATTATGTTGTTGACTATCACGAGGAAAATGGCACGAAAAAGGGTACAATGTTACCTAGCACACATAGTGGATGTAGATAAGGAAATTCCCCATTTGGACCAAGTTCCTATAGCTAAGGAGTTCATTGATGTATTTATTGATGAGTTACCTGGATTGCCTCCGTATAGGGAGATTGATTTTTCTATTGATTTGGTTTCGGGTACCGAACCAATATCAATGGCACCATATAGAATGACACCAGCAGAATTGAGAGAGCTAAAAGAACAATTGCAGGATTTATTAGATAAGAAGTTCGTTCGGCCAAGTGTGTCTCCTTGGGGAGCCCTAGTGCTGTTTGTGAAGAAGAAAGATGGGTCATTGAGGTTATGTATAGATTATAGACAACTAAATCGAGTGACAGTTCGAAATAGATACCCACTTCCTTGTATAGATGATTTGTTTGATCAGTTGTAGGGAACTCAATTCTTTTCTAAGATTGATTTTCATTTGGGTATCAATAGTTTAGGATAAGGAAAGAAGACATTTCAAAAACCGCCTTTAGAACTCGGTATGGTCACTATGAGTTCTTGGTGATGTCTTTTGGATTAACGAATGCGCCAGCAACTTTTATGGACTTAATGAACAGAGTGTTTAAACAGTTTATTGATCAATTTGTGATAGTTTTTATTGATGATATTTTGATTTATTCAAAGTCTAGAGAGAAGCATGAACAAAACTACCCTACACATGATTTAGAGATGGCCGCTGTAGTTTTTGCTTTGAAGATTTGGAGTCATTACCTATATGGAGAAACTTGCGAAATCTTTACGGATCATAAAAGTTTGAAGTACATCTTTCAGCAGAGAGATCTGAATATGAGGCAAAGGAGATGGATGGAACTGTTGAAAGATTATGATTGTACTATACAGTATCACTCAGGCAAGGCAAATGTAGTTGCCGATGCTTTGAGTAGGAAATCATCAGGGAGCCTAGCTCATATTCAAGAGGTACGAAGGCCTTTGATTAAGGAGTTGCATGGATTAGTGGATGAAGGAGTTAAATTTAACCTTAGCAAAGGTAGAGCAATGATTGCTCTCTTTCAGGTTAAGTCAGACTTGTTTGAGAGGATAAAAGCAGCTTAGAAAGAAGATGATTCACTACTCAGGATTAGAAGTGAGGTTGAACAGGGTAAAACTGCAGGTTTTGTGATTGGTGATGATGATGTGTTGAGATTTGGGGATAGACTTTGTGTACCTGATGTTGATGATCTGAAGAGAGAACTGATGACCGAGGCACATCAGACAGTCTATACAGTGCATCCGGGTTCCACCAAGATGTATAAAGATCTTAAGGTGTGCTATTGGTGGAATAGGATGAAGGCTGATATAGCAGACTTTGTTTCTAAGTGTTTGACCTGTCAAAGGGTAAAAGGTGAACATCAAAGACCTCCTGGATTGTTGCAACCACTGTTGATACCAGAATGGAAGTGGGAAAGGATCACAATGGACTTTGTGACTGGGTTGCCTAGGAGTCAGGAGGGTTATGATTCGATATGGGTGATTGTTGATAGATTGACAAAATCAGCCCATTTTCTACCAGTTAAGATTACTTATGGGTATGCAAAGTTGGCAAAATTGTTTATTAGCGAGATTGTACGATTGCATGGAGTGCCAATCTCGATAATTTCAGATAGAGGTCCACAATTCACATCGCGATTTTGGGTGAAGTTTCAGGAAGCGATGGGTACTAAAGTGCAGTTGAGCACAACTTTTCACCCTCAGACTGATGGTCAGTCTGAAAGGACTATTCAGATATTGGAGGATATGTTGAGAGCCTGTGTTATGGATTTTGGGGTTGGTTGGAGTAAGTTCCTATCATTAGTGGAATTTGCTTACAACAACAGTTATCAGGCTAGCATAGAGATGGCACCTTATAAGGCTTTGTACGGACGAAAATGTAGATCACCAGTTTGTTGGTTCGAGGTTGGTGAGAAAAGGCTAATGGGACCTGAGTTGATTCAAATTACCTCAGAGAAGATAGAGGTGATCAGAAAGAGGCTTCAGACAGCTCAAAGTAGGCAGAAAAGTTACGCGGATAAAAGGAGGCGTGACTTAGAGTTTTCAGTGGGTGATTGTGTGTTCTTAAAGGTCTCACCGACCAAGGGAGTATTCAGGTTTGGAAAGAAAGGCAAGCTAAGTCCTCGATTTATTGGGCCGTATGAGATTTTGGAGAGAATTGGAGCAGTTGCTTATAGGTTGGCCTTACCGCCAAATTTGTCGGCCATACATCCAGTATTTCATGTTTCTATGCTACGGAAGTATATGCCGGATCCATCTCATGTGTTAGAAGTGCATCCAGTTGAGTTAAGAGATGATGTGACTTATGAGGTGCAACCAGAAACTATAGTGGGCCGACAAGTGAGAAAGCTAAGGTCGAAGAATATAGCTTCGGTGAAGGTGAAGTGGAAAGGTCATTCAATTGAAGAAGCGACATGGGAACTTGAGGATAAGATGCGTGAGGAATATCCTCATCTTTTTGATAATCTCGGTACGTATTTAAATATTTATTTAGTTTCGAGGACGAAACTTTTATAAGGTGGGGAGATTGTAGTGTTTTGAATTTTTTTATAAGGAGAATACAATAATGCCCTTAGTGGCTTAGGATTAGGTTAAGGGTAGGGTAGTAATTGTACAAGCTAGTAAATATAAATAGAAAAGAAAAGAAAAGAAAAGAAAAGGAAAAAGAGAGGTAATCTGAAAATTGAGAGAGAGAACCGGGAAGAGAGAAAGAAGAAGAAGAAGAAAAAAGAGGGAAAGAGAAGAAGAAGAGAAAGGAAGAAGGAGAAATAAGTTGTTAAGGTAATGTGTGTGTTTATTATGTATAAATAAGATTATTAGCTATGATTTTGCTTGTATGGGTTGTTAGGGTTTGAGAATTTTATTTGGGTTTGATTGATGAATTAGGAGAGATGTTAGGGTTTGAATGTGTTGGATAATAGTTTAATTAGTTGATTATAGATGATTTTGAAGTTTTGAGATGTTTGGCTTAAGAAAATATTGAGAAAAATGGTGAATAATGTTGATAAATTTCGAAATCCCTTGCTGGAAATTCTGGGCAGAGGTTGAAGATGACAAAATGTCATTTTGGTCCTTTTTGTGAAAATTACAGTTTGGTCCCCGAAATTTGGAAAAATTACAGTTTGGTCCCTGGAGTGAAATTGGAGATTCTGGACAGAATTGAGGATGAATTATGAACAAAATTTCAGTATAGTTGTGAATTTAAGAGGAGTTCAATTTAGTCCTTCAATTTGGTAAAATTACGATTTGGCCCTAAAAATATGAGAAAAATTCAGAATGGTCCCTAGGTGAAATAATAGCATTTAAGATTGGTTTGATGGATAATTGAAGTTCATTTGATGGATTATTATCAATTTTATGAGTTAGGTATTTGGAATTAGATTTTGGAAGAAACCTTTGATTTAGGTTTTACGAAGAAATGGATAGTTGATTCAAAAACACATAGGATTATGATTTGAACTCTTAGATATGTTATTAAAGGTATTTTAATTACTTTGAGTCATTTTGAGTATATCTTCTTTTATATATATTCAGATAATCCCGATATTCAACTCGCGGGACATCAGTAGGATTTCGTCAACACTCTGCTTCTGAACCTTGTTTGCTCTTAAGTCAGGTGAGTGGATAATATTTAATATGCATGAGAAATAGTATAAATATTTGAATTTGCTAGTATGAATTGGATTATGCTTTTTGATAATATATACCTTGATTATATTCTTGATACGATAAAGCATAATCATTTGTTGAATATACGTTCTTGATATGAGCCTATATCTGTTTGTGAATTGATAGCTCCTCATTTGATTGATACCATGAGTTGAGCATTGAGATATGAATATGTCTGTTTGATTATAAGATATCCCTATGGTATGCCAGTCAGAATACCCATGCTAACAGGGTAGTGTTAGCCTTTGTGCACATCGTATCTGAAACCCTAGTTGGTCGGGGGAGTCACCAACCTGTGTGGACTGATCATCCCACAGTACGGAGCCTCATGCTCATTGCATTCTGATTTTCTGACGAGCTTTACCTATCACATGTTTGTTATGACCTATTTGAGAAACTCCTTGCAAGAACTTTGAGCCGATTTGATATTATACTTCTCTTTGCTATATTATCTCGTATGTGTATATTGGATATTATCTACTCACTGAGTTGTTGAACTCACCCCCTCATTATTCATTATTTTCAGGGTCGTAGCTTGCTAGCAGGTCATTTTTGTCCAACTCTTGGAACCTGCTATTTTGGTTGTATTGGATACTTTTGTTCATATGTCTAGTTAGTGCTCCACAATTATAACTGTATGTAATCAACTCTTGTATAAAGACAATCGAATTATGTTATAAAGTTTATTTTGTTATTTCCGCTGCATTAAATTCTGAAGTTGAATGATGAGTTTGTGTGTAAGTTTGGGTTCGCATAGGTGTGGAACCTTGGAGGGGGACCATGCCTATGTGCCGGTCACGGATCCGGGAATCGGGTCGTGACATGATGCATTGTTGTATGATGGATCATAACAAAGGATGCCAATTATGCAGTAAGCAAACAAAACTGATTCAAAAACCAAGCAATGATAGAAGAACATGGTGGTGTAAGGGATTCATTAAAAAAATGAACAATGTACAGTGGATTGACCAATCCTTGTAGTTTTTCTGTTATTAGATTATACAATTGGGTTTTGTAATTGAATGTGTTCGCTGCTCATTGCATGGCATGCCTTGTCCTCAGGGGTTGAATCTAAGACCACAATTTCCTTTATATCAGAGCAGTCGCTCATCACCATGGAGCACTGCCATTGTAGAAAGATGGTGATGGAAAACAAAGGAGGTAATTGCTGGAGTGATGAGGGAACAAGTTGGTCTCTTCAGAATTGGCATTAGGCACCCAATCTAGGATCTTGTTTTTGCATATGTAACTTTTTGTCATGTTTTTCCTTTCCTCGAACTGGTCTTTCACAATACAAGGGATTTTAGAATTTCATGCAGTCAAATTTGACCTCTTTGAAAGATGCTTTCAATTTCTGATCATTTCAGGAGAAACCCAGTTATGGAATCCTTGATCTTTTGGAACCGAATTGAGAAATTATTTTTTTCATGGAGCACATTGTAAATCAATAAATCTGAAATTGGTGGCAAATGCAGAATGCACAAAGCTTTTGCAACAGAGTAAGCATCAATAAACTTCCATGAAACTAGGTATGAAGATTAGTAAGAATCAATCGAGTCATATTTTTTTCATGTCAACTCCGGGGCAAGTGAGGGTTAATAACTATGCTTTTGACAAGCAAAACATCAGTGGTATGGATCCCATTTAGTCACTAGAACAACACCAGAAAATGCAACTTCATCCTGGAAAAAAAAAGTGAAGGAAATAAAAACTTTTATTATTATTATTTGAAAATTGTTATTATTATTTGAAGAAGTCCAAATCTAAATTACTGTAATGTTACATTGATGAGTTTGAAAGGCCTAGGGAGGAATTCACTGGCTAGAAGCCTAGAAGTGTAAAAGAGGCATCCATTTCCTTGCTCTTCAAGAACATCTCTTTCTAAGTATTATGAACTTACTTATGTTGTCAAGGTCTACAAGAAAGTCACGGTGAGAATTCATTGCAGCTTCCATTTTAGGCCATCCTATAACGGCTGCCAAAAGTTAGCTACCTGTATTGCAACATCCTGATGAGGAATGATCTAAGATTTGGAAATACGGTTCTTCTTGAAACGAGTGAGAATCTTGAAAAGGCTGGATTGGAGACGTAACTTGGTTCTTGGCGAGGAAAGAATCTTACCCCATTAGTGATCATGAATCATCAACTTCACACATATCTGATCGACAGCATCCCTTCTTCTGCTAATTCCTTTTGAGCCACCATTATTATCCGATCACAGTCAGCATAAAACTAATGTTAGATGCCATTTCTGTAGGAAAAATCTTGTTGTAGTTCCTGTTTTATTGAACACAAACAGTTACTATTTAGATTTGATTTCTGCAGAATTTGCTGAAGAACATAAAGAACTAAAGAACAATGAGAGCAAATCAATCTGGAGATAGGAGCAGAATCGAAGGTGAGATTACTGCTATCCCTCTTCTTTATTTATAGCAAAACTTGAAGTGTTACATTCAATTAAGGACTCTTGCTTTGATTACAATTCCTTCTTCTATAATCTAGCTAAGCAAACTTGAATTGTAATAGAACTAAAATTGATCAAACATAGTGATCTTTATTTAGGAAAAACAGTAATTGAAAACTAGTCTATCCCAGCACTAACTGTAGACTTGGAATCAATCTTCAATCTTCAACAATTTCCTTCCAAAACCATTCAAGGCAGAGATAAAATCTAAGGTGGCACCAGCTAGTGCAGTGGCATACCTGGCAGCTTTAGCAGCGGCGCTGAGTTCATCCTCTGGACAGGGTGATTTCAACAGCTTTTCGGCACTGGCTTCACTGTTGCTGCCCTGACGAGCACTACGTGAGTCCGCTGTCCATCTCATTGGAACAACCAAATTCCTGCGGCAGGAATGGAAAAGTGAGAAACAACATTTTGACACCTGAGATTCAAATAAGGACTCTTGCTTTGATTACAACTCCTTCTATAATCTAGCTAACAAAACTTGAATTGTAATAGAACTAAAATTGATCAAACATAGTGATCTTTATTTAGGAAAAATAGTAATTGAAAACTAGTCTAATCCCAACACTAATTGTAGACTTGGAATCAATTATCAATCTTCAACAATTTCCTTCCAAAACCATTCAAGGCAGAGATAAAATCTAAGGTGGCACCAGCTAGTGCAGTGGCATACCTGGCAGCTTTAGCAGCGGCGCTTAGTTCATCCTCTGGACAGGGTGATTTCAACAGCTTCTCGGCACTGGCTTCACTGCTGCTGCCCTGACGAGCACTACGTGAGTCCACTGTCCATCTCATTGGAACAACCAAATTCCTGCGGCAGGAATGGAAAAGTGAGAAACAACATTTTGACACCTGAGATTCAAATAAGGACTCTTGCTTTGATTACAACTCCTTCTATAATCTAGCTAACCAAACTTGAATTGTAATAGAACTAAAATTGATCAAACATAGTGATCTTTATTTAGGAAAAATAGTAATTGAAAACTAGTCTAATTCCAACACTAATTCTAGACTTGGAATCAATTATCAATCTTCAACAATTTCCTTCCAAAACCATTCAAGGCAGAGATAAAATCTAAGGTGGCACCAGCTAGTGCAGTGGCATACCTGGCAGCTTTAGCAGCGGCGCTTAGTTCATCCTCTGGACAGGGTGATTTCAACAGCTTCTCGGCACTGGCTTCACTGCTGCTGCCCTGACGAGCACTACGTGAGTCCGCTGTCCATCTCATTGGAACAACCAAATTCCTGCGGCAGGAATGGAAAAGTGAGAAACAACATTTTGACACCTGAGATTCAAATAAGGACTCTTGCTTTGATTACAACTCCTTCTATAATCTAGCTAACCAAACTTGAATTGTAATAGAACTAAAATTGATCAAACATAGTGATCTTTATTTAGGAAAAATAGTAATTGAAAACTAGTCTAATGCCAACACTAATTCTAGACTTGGAATCAATTATCAATCTTCAACAATTTCCTTCCAAAACCATTCAAGGCAGAGATAAAATCTAAGGTGGCACCAGCTAGTGCAGTGGCATACCTGGCAGCTTTAGCAGCGGCGCTTAGTTCATCCTCTGGACAGGGTGATTTCAACAGCTTCTCGGCACTGGCTTCACTGCTGCTGCCCTGACGAGCACTACGTGAGTCCGCTGTCCATCTCATTGGAACAACCAAATTCCTACAGCAGGAATGGAAAAGTGAGAAACAACATTTTGACACCTGAGATTCAAATAAGGACTCTTGCTTTGATTACAACTCCTTCTATAATCTAGCTAACCAAACTTGAATTGTAATAGAACTAAAATTGATCAAACATAGTGATCTTTATTTAGGAAAAATAGTAATTGAAAACTAGTCTAATCCCAACACTAATTGTAGACTTGGAATCAATTATCAATCTTTAACAATTTCCTTCCAAAACCATTCAAGGCAGAGATAAAATCTAAGGTGGCACCAGCTAGTGCAGTGGCATACCTGGCAGCTTTAGCAGCGGCGCTGAGTTCATCCTCTGGACAGGGTGATTTCAACAGCTTTTCGGCACTGGCTTCACTGTTGCTGCCCTGACGAGCACTACGTGAGTCCGCTGTCCATCTCATTGGAACAACCAAATTCCTGCGGCAGGAATGGAAAAGTGAGAAACAACATTTTGACACCTGAGATTCAAATAAGGACTCTTGCTTTGATTACAACTCCTTCTATAATCTAGCTAACAAAACTTGAATTGTAATAGAACTAAAATTGATCAAACATAGTGATCTTTATTTAGGAAAAATAGTAATTGAAAACTAGTCTAATCCCAACACTAATTGTAGACTTGGAATCAATTATCAATCTTCAACAATTTCCTTCACCATTCAAGGCAGAGATAAAATCTAAGGTGGCACCAGCTAGTGCAGTGGCATACCTGGCAGCTTTAGCAGCGGCGCTTAGTTCATCCTCTGGACAGGGTGATTTCAACAGCTTCTCGGCACTGGCTTCACTGCTGCTGCCCTGACGAGCACTACGTGAGTCCGTTGTCCATCTCATTGGCTGTCTGATATTCATGAATAGCATACATGAATTGGTCATTTGAGAATGCTACTAACAAGGTAGTTGGTCGAAGTTAAGACAACATCAAATTTGATCTTACTCTTGCGAAACAAATTATTCAGAATCTTAGTTTTGCATACCTACTAGTTGTTTCTGATTGATCCCTGATAACAAGTGAAGCAAATGGTTTTGACAGAAGTTGTGCAGGATCTGTTTCAGGATTCCTGCTCTCGAGAGCGGCACCAGACCTCGTTGACCATCTCAATGGAACAACCAAATTCCTGTAAGTTTATAAATGACAAAGTACCCATAAACATCCATTTCAATGCACAGAAAGAGGGAGGAGATAGGTCTCAGGTCTGAGACCTGCCCTTATTCCTCAAAATAGGAAAAAGAACGCGCTTGTTTCACAATGGCTTCCTAATGCTGAAGCCTACTCAAGCTACTGCTTGTGTACAACATCTGAAGAAGGAAAATAGAAAGATGCATACCCTTCTATACATTTTTGTTTGCAGCGGTTCATCTTACTCACTGAATAATTCCCAAGGACATCATCGAGGCCCTTTGCTAGTTTCGGTAAATCAGGTAATGGTAAAACATCCCAGACCTTGAGAATTTGAGTGTCGTTTTTTTTTTCCTTGACTATATCCACTGTCCAAATGAGACTGAGCTTGTCATTGACTCTGTAATTTTCTAACAGTTCAGAAGAAGTTCCATGTGGGACAATGATGTTTCTCTCTTCAGGAGATTGACGCCAGCCACTTGAAAGCTTTACCAACAAAGTAATCACTTCCTGACGAGCCTTTATTTTCACTTTCATAATAGAGTTCTGAAAGTTGTTACTGAAGCAAAACTTCAAAGGAAAAAAAGGTTGATGTGAGAAGTCCACTTGAGTAGTTTTCAGCTTCAGACATAAGACTAGGAATAAGAAATTTGTGCTGCAAGAAAAATCAGCATACATACCTTCCATCTTGCATTTCTGAACAATAGAGAATTTGCATTAAACAAGTCATCAAGCTGGCCCAACTCTAAAGAGGCATCCATCATCGCCTTGGACAAGCTTGTATCCTCATCGGCATTGTAGAAACACCGTCGTTTCTTCGCGTCGGTAACCAATTTCTTCCAAATAGTATCACTGTTGACAAGAGTTGCTCCATTTCCCAATATCCAGAGGCAGTACCTTAATTTGACATAGCATCGTAAAATTTTATTCAAAATCACCAATACACGTGTACTTACACAAGAACCTGCCTAAACTTGCTCGAACTATTGTTTAAATTCTGGTGTTTGGAAAAAATACCTTGCACGGGTCAGCGCAACATTTGCCCTTTGGCAATTGGAAAGAAAACCCACTGATCCACTAGCATTGCATCTGACTGTAGAGATAATTATAACATCCTCCTCGCTGCCTTGAAATCCATCGACTGACCGGACTTTTACAGAAAAGTCGCTATATGTATTGTAAGTATTTCCAATTTTTTCTTGAATTGCATGCACTTGAGCTTTGTATGGTGATATGACTCCTATGCTCATCCTCTTTCTTGTCCTTTTAGATTCTGCAAAAGAAAGAAAAGGAAAGCTTTAGCGTACAAACTTGCATGCCAATCAAAAGTAAAACAAATAGCAGTATCATGTACTGTTCAGACAGCATTTCTAAAATAACAAAAAATCTAATAGTTTCTGATATGACTCAAAAACGCATACCTTTAAAAAGGCTTGCAACTATTGCTGAAACTACAGCAACCTCGACCAGATTTTTCTTGCTGCGGCCGTTATTCGATTGCTCTTTCCCAGCGGCTACATTAATAAATGAGTAAGGGCCATACATCTTGCCTTGAAGGAATTGTTTCTGATAGTTTCTTTCTTTGACGCTTAAAGAATCCTGAATTCGCCTATCATAGAACTCTTTATTTGGGAATAAGCTTATAGATGGATGCATCCTATACTGCGTATTCAGAAGGTGTTTCTCGTGTTCCAGTATTACCAATCTCTCAAACAAACTCCTCCCGAATTCAGCATCATCAGAAATCTGATTAAGTTCTGTGTTAGAAACATTAGAACTTATAAATAACCTAGTAAATGGGGTGCAAGAAAGATAAACCTTATCACCTTGCTTTGAACCATGGCAGGAAGTTGGCGCTCGTCACCTATAAGAACGGCATGACGAAGACCAGAGAGTTGCAATGCAATAGTCGATTCACATTCTTTAAGCTGGGCAGCTTCATCAACAACCAGCAAACTTATCGGTGTCGCTCCTTCTGTGTGCAGGTTGGCAGAGCCTGAAGCCGTACAGAAAACCAGACACGCATTTCCCAAGCAAAAGTTTCTGGCTGCTTTACTTTCAACGTCAAAAATATTGGGGACGTCAAATTCTCGAGGAAGTGAATTCAGTTTCTGAACACATTTATTTCTCATAAAGGCCAATCCTGAAAATTGACTAGCGCTACTTCCTTCATTTTCAAAATCATTGAGGACTTGTTTTAGACCTTCCTCTCCAACACTAACACTATTCAGCAAGAGTTTGAGGCAGCTAAGTGAATCAAGAGCTCCGGTCATGTTCTTCACCACTTCTAATGAAATGATAGATGTTGGCAAGTGAGTATACAAATCTACAATAAAAACATCCAACTTCGCGCTAAAGAATTTGAACCTTTCCTTTACGAAATCCTCGAAAGAGAGAATATCTTCTTTATTTTCCTTTTCTTCAAGCTTTGTAAGCTTCTCTTGATGAGAAAGAACCTTTTGTTTCTGTTTTTCCTTTTTCTTGTTATCTTTCACGGCCTGAAGAAGAGCTTTCTTCAAGATTTTCCTGCTATTCCTGCCCTTTTTGTTTTGATCATTGACCGCTTCATCTTTCTCTTTGTTGTTGTTTATCTCTTCAATTTCAAGCCTTTCAGCTTCCTGGACCTCTCGCTCTCCCTCATTGTTTTTGCCCATATTTACCAGGTACCGGCGGTACCGATGCTCAGGATCTTCAAGCAAATTTATCAACGAATCTAAAGTGTGCTTCCACCCAGTCGACGGGTTAAAGCAACGATAAAGTGCTTCAACACGATTGTCAAGAAATATATCTTCAAGATGATCATTCTCGGAGATCTTCATTCGCTTCCCGTTCCCAGATAGAACTATATCTCCAAGTCCGTAAGTTTTATATTCAAGAGAGTCTTTAACTAGACTTAGGAGTCTGGATGTTACTTCCATCACAGCAATATTGGTTGGAGCGCATGTAAGGGTCCTGCACTTCAATTTAAGTAGAGAGAACAACAACAAACCAACCGTCTTTGTTTTGCCGGTCCCCGGAGGACCCCAAATTAGCTTGACAGTACTTTGATGCCGGCATTCACTCAGACCAATGCAGCTGACAATTGCAGCTCGCTGTGAGCCATTTAAATCGGAAGAGCTGGTTATGGTCTCTTCCATACCAGAAAGTGCAACACTTCTATTCACTTCAGATAAGCAGTGAGAGCAATCTTGGCCATCCTGCAGGAGCAGACACAACTGTCAGTCAGGCAAGTGAATGATTAGAATACAGACAAAACTTACACATATCAAGAAAAATGAACCACCCTTCTTACAGCTGAGCTAGTTTGAAGCACATTCTGGATAATGTTCATGTTCCCTCCTTCCAGTTCTGAGTTCAGAGATCTCCATATACGAATATTTGTCATCATGTTCACTAGGTAAACAACAAAGACATTAGCTTTCATGTTCTTTCGCATTCCTTTTCCAGCAATGATAGACTTCTTTTTATTTTTCTGGTCTTCTAATTCAAATTCAATGGGTTTGGATGTGAGAATTGACAAAATGTCATATTTATCATCATCGTCATTCTCTTGAGCTTTATGCAGTCTATGAACATATGCAAGAAGGTAGTTAAACCCGGGCCTGTTCAGGTCAGCAATGTCTTTCGGTCTTACATCTGTCAAAGCAAGGAGATCTCCAACCCCAGGATCATATATTCCTTCCCCATTCAAGTCTTTCGGAGGCTTATGCTCTTTAGCTTTTTCCAGTGAAGAGATTTCCCTTGTAGGTGCTTGGGAGACCATTGTCATGTTTGGGAGACCATTGTTTCTGATTTTCTCAAAACAGATCTTATAAAACAAGTCTTTCGGAGGCTTATGCTCTTTAGGTTGTTCCAGTGAAGAGATTTCCCTTGTAGGTGCTTGGGAAACCATTGTCATGTTTGAGCATAAGTCTGCGTGAGTTTCCTCGATTAGTGCAGGAATGAATGAGTTCATGTAATGTGTTGTTGACATGAACGTCTCTGGTATCTTCTTCACCTGTTGATGAGAAATTTAGTGCCATGGACATCAAATCCAATACAAGGGAGAGGGGGGGTGCGCGAAATAAGGGAGCATTCTTGCAATTGTACATAATTGGCTTGTAAGATTTAAGTGCAGTTTCCAGTTACTGTCAGCTATTCTCAAGTCATTTCTCAAAAATACAAAACAGATAAAAAGTAATCACTACTATAAATGAACTTCAGAAACAATATGCTATGCCTTACTGACCATCAGATGCTTAGCTTATTGATCCCAAGCTAGATAACCTTTGTGTTTCAGCAAAATCATATGGTCGAGAAAGGATGAGTTTCCAAATGATTTCACTTTACCAAGTTTAAACAGGAAAAATAAAACTTACACAGGCTTTCCTGCCCTCTAAACAACCAGAGTTTAACCAGAAAAACAGACCAAGGATAAAATTAAAGATCTTAAGTGCATGATACACATAAACATGAGCACATTGGCAAGCATGCAAACCTGGTTTCTGTAAAGATCTTGGTTAAGTACATCCCGGATAGACCAAGAGAGCACCACATCTACCAAGCTTCTACCAGGAATTACTATTTCTTCTTTAGTTTTCGCTACTTTCTTCTCCATCGTTTCACCTCTCAAGTAAGCGCCTGTAAAATCAGTTGATGAAGCCGATAATAAGGAACGAAATAAAAACTCTTTAACTCACAAAGAAAAGATGAAAAAACAGATTTCTTATGAGTGAAGCAAGAGACCCTGCAGCAACGCTAGTACAGATATTTTTTCCTAGTGACAAAGATTTTTTTTTTTTTATTGCTACTAAAAATCCCAATACATGAAAAGAAATGAACGTACAGATGAGTAGAAAAAATGGGGCAGATTTTTGAAGATTGAGATGGAAAGAACACTGACTAAAAGCCTATCAAAAGTAAATTAAAGCAAGCAATGTATCAAGTCTTAGTCCCTATGGAAACTACAATCTCTTGTTTTCCATGCTTGAGTACTTGTTCATTGTTTTGCCCTGCAGATATGCATTGCTTCTTTTTTTTCAAGCTTATAAAAGCAAAAATAAGCATCAAGATCTTTCTTTAATTCAATTGGTTGCATCAATTAAAGTTAGGGATAGCATATGAAAAAAGAGAGAGGAATCGAGAGAGGAAGGAGGCCAGAGGACTTTTCCTGTTTATAAAACAGCTGATCGACTATCCATATTTTTCTCCTTTACTGTGACATTACCGATGCACAAATGTGATCATTGAGTAGAGGTAAGGACACAAATGCATTCGCAAAATACGATGATGCTTTATTTACATTTCTGCCCCTGCCCCTTCCCCTTCCCCTGTACACTTATTTTCACAAGAGAATATTCTATCCACCCCAAAGTATTGCTTAGAATTAAAGCAAGTTCTATTTCCTTCAAGATGTAAGAAAATGCAAAGCTCGACTTGTGGTTTCAAGTGTGAGTCCTACATGAATGGGAGGAGGTTGCAAGATGTCCAATCTGTTTTCCAGTTTTCGCATATGATGAAGACTTCTCTTCATAGCCAACATCACAATCAAGTTTCACTTTATAGAGCATCAGCATCATATAACAGTACACTAATTCCGTTATTCATGTGAAACAATTCCTTAAAATATACTATGACATCGTTTTTAAGGTTTTTTATAATTTCACACACAAAAAAAAAAGTCTCTTTGAGTTAACCTACACATCCAGAACTTGGACCGTGTCAGAACTCTTTGAGTAGACTGCTGTAACTGTGTTTAAAACCATGGTTTACACCCAACAATCCAACATTGAATCACCAGCCATCTCAAACTCCTACGACTGACTATCTTTTGACAGAACTGCCAGACGAAACGCCACTATCGACTGTTTTGCCACTCAAATTGGAGTATTCGTGTGAAAACCCAACACTCAGATTTGGAGACGGGCACAAAAATGAACGTACCCATGAAATCTTAAAAGTTTGAAAGCACAAGGCATGAGCCTATCATGGGAAAGAATTTTATTTTGTGAGTTCACTCCTGTTTTCAAGACATTCCTCTTGCATGATGCATCGAGGTTCAAACAGACCATAGAATAGAGAGACTCTCCATGTTTGACCAATAACCTCTAAAAATAATCCAAGAACTGAGTAGAGGTGAGTCTGTGGACTGTTATTGGTAGAGAAGACTGAGAAGTCAAGTGGGAAATGGTGGGTCGAGTTTTGAGTTGAGTATAATAGTATCTATTACCCCATTAAAAACCTGTTTTTTCTTTTCTTTTGGGTTTTACATGAACTATTTATAATTTTGTTCAATATAATTAGGGTGGTAATTATCAGATTTGAATGTAATTGTCATCCATATTGGCGACAAAGATGTGTAGAGTTTTGCTGCTGTTCTTATTTTATATCAGTTTAACTATTGATGAATTGCTTTTTTGCTTTTTGCTTTTTTGCTAACATGACCAAATCTTTTTCTAGATCTAGAGTACATATCTCACTAGTTTGTTTATAGAAAATTCTTATACAACTAATCAAAACCTGTAATCCCTATAAACTTAGATGCATAAATTTAGAGAACATATAGATGAAGGAAACTGATGTTGACAAAGAAGGACAGACAGTCGAGCTTCATGAAGAACAGCAAAACAACAAACATGGGGCTTTGCGGAGCTGCTCAAAAGTGTGGATGCATGGTCCGATGCCCAGGTCTCTTGCTGTAAGGAAAAGGTGGTTAGCTTTCATCTAAAAGATAATAAGTATTTCCAAGCAAACTCTTAGAGAAAGGAAGGGAATGGTGCAGGAGAATTAAAGCAATTAACTGGAATGATTAAACCTTGGAAAGCAACTAAATAAGACTCCAGTGGGACAGAAAGCTATTTTGAGAAAACAATGGAAGTGATGCATTGTTGTCTGATTGATCATAACAAAGGATGCCAATTATGCAGTAAGCAAACAAAACTGATTCAAAAACCAAGCAATGATAGAAGAACATGGTGGTGTAAAGGATTCATTAAAAAAATGAACAATGTACAGTGGATTGACCAATCCTTGTAGTTTTTCTGTTATTAGATTATACAATTGGGTTTTGTAATTGAATGTGTTCGCTGCTCATTGCATGGCATGCCTTGTCCTCAGGGGTTGAATCTAAGACCACAATTTCCTTTATATCAGAGCAGTCGCTCATCACCATGGAGCACTGCCATTGTAGAAGATGGTGATGCAAAACAAAGGAGGTAATTGCTGGAGTGATGAGGGAACAAGTTGGTCTCTTCAGAATTGGCATTAGGCACCCAATCTAGGATCATGTTTTTGCATATGCAACTTTTTGTCATGTTTTTCCTTTCCTCGAACTGGTCTTTCACAGTACAAGGGATTTTAGAATTTTATATATGTAACTTTTTGTCATGTTTTTCCTTTCCTCGAACTGGTCTTTCACAATACAAGGGATTTTAGAATTTTATGCAGTCAAATTTGACCTCTTTGAAAGATTTTGGCATATCATGCTATCAATTTCTGATAATTTCAGGAGAAATCCAGTTATGGAATCCTTGATCTTTTGGAACCGAATTGCGAAATTCTTTTTTCCATGGAGCACATTGTAAATCAATAAATCTGAAATTGGTGGCAAATGCAGAATGCACAAAGCTTTTGCAACAGAGTAAGCATCAATAAACTTCCATCAAACTAGGTATGAAGATTAGTAAGAATCAATCGAGTCATATTTTTTTCATGTCAACTCCGGGGCAAGTGAGGGTTAATAACTATGCTTTTGACAAGCAAAACATCAGCAAGTATTAGGAACTTACTTATGTTGTCAAGGTCTACAAGAAAGTCGCGGTGAGAATTCATTGCAGCTTCCATTTTAGGCCATCCTATAAAGGCTGCCAAAAGTTAGCTACCTGTATTGCAACATCCTGATGAGGAATGATCTAAGATTTGGAAATACGGTTCTTCTTGAAACGAGTGAGAAGCTTGAAAAGGCTGGATTGGAGACGTAACTTGGTTCTTGGCGAGGAAAGAATCTTACCCCATTAATGATCATGAATCATCAACTTCACACATATCTGATCGACAGCATCCCTTCTTCTGCTAATTCCTTTTGAGCCACCATTATTATCCGATCACAGTCAGTATAAAACTAATGTTAGATGCCATTTCTGTAGGAAAAATCTTGTTGTAGTTCCTGTTTATTGAACACAAACAGTTACTATTTAGATTTGATTTCTGCAGAATTTGCTGAAAAACATAAAGAACTAAAGAACAATGAGAGCAAATCAATCTGGAGCTGGAGATAGGAGCAGAATCGAAGGTGAGGTTACTGTTATCCCTCTTCTTTATTTATAGCAAAACTTGAAGTGTTACATTCAAATAAGGATTCTTGCTTTGATTACAATTCCTTCTTCTATAATCTAGCTAAGCAAACTTGAATTGTAATAGAACTAAAATTGATCAAACATAGTGATCTTTATTTAGGAAAAACAGTAATTGAAAACTAGTCTATCCCAGCACTAACTGTAGACTTGGAATCAATCTTCAATCTTCAATTCAACAATTTCCTTCCAAAACCATTCGCAAAGATAAAACCTAAGGTGGCACCAGCTAGTGCAGTAGCATACCTGACAGCTTTAGCAGTGGCGCTTAGTTCATCCTCTTGACAGGGTGATTTCAACAGCTTCTCGGCACTAGCTTCACTGCTGCTGCCCTGACGAGCACTACATGAGTCCGCTGTGCATCTCATTGGAACAACCAAATTCCTGCAGCAGGAATGGAAAAGTGAGAAACAACATTTTGACACCTAAGATTCAAATAAGGACTCTTGCTTTGATTACAACTCCTTCTATAATCTAGCTAAGCAAACTTGAATTGTAATAGAACTAAAATTGATCAAACATAGTGATCTATACTTAGAACAAACAGTAATTGAAAACTAGTCTATCCCAGCACTAATTGTAGACTTGGAATCAATCCTCAATCTTCAACAATTTCCTTCCAAAACCATTCAAGGCAGAGATA
The DNA here is from genome assembly GCA_009078335.1 of Salix brachista. NCBI lineage: Eukaryota > Viridiplantae > Streptophyta > Magnoliopsida > Malpighiales > Salicaceae > Salix > Salix brachista. The sequence continues at coordinate 4,380,187 of CM018575.1, forward strand.
AAACCTAAGGTGGCACCAGCTAGTGCAGTGGCATACCTGACAGCTTTAGCAGTGGCGCTTAGTTCATCGTCTAGACAGGGTGATTTCCCGGCACTGACTTCACTGCTGCTGCCCTGACGAGCACTACGTGAGTCCGCTGTCCATCTCATTGGAACAACCAAATTCCTGCAGCAGGAATGGAAAAGTGAGAAGCAACATTTTGACACCTAAGATTCAAATAAGGACTCTTGCTTTGATTACAACTACTTCTATAATCTAGCTAAGCAAACTTGAATTGTAATAGAACTAAAATTGATCAAACATAGTGATCTTTATTTAGGAAAAACAGTAATTGAAAACTAGTCTATCCCAGCACTAACTGTAGACTTGGAATCAATCCTCAATCTTCAATCTTCAACAATTTCCTTCCAAAACCATTCAAGGCAGAGATAAAATCTAAGGTGGCACCAGCTAGTGCAGTGGCATACCTGGCAGCTTTAGCAGTGGCGCTTAGTTCATCCTCTGGACATGGTGATTTCAACAGCTTCCCGGCACTGGCTTCGCTGCTGCTGCCCTGACGAGCACTACGTGTGTCCGCTGTCCATTTCATTGGAACAACCAAATTCCTGCAGCAGGAATGGAAAAGTGATAAGCAACATTTTGACACCTAAGATTCAAATAAGGACTCTTGCTTTGATTACAATTCCTTCTTCTATAATCTAGCTAAGCAAACTTGAATTGTAATAGAACTAAAATTGTTCAAACATAGTGATCTTTATTTAGGAAAAACAGTAATTGAAAACTAGTCTAATCCTAACACTAATTGTAGACTTGGAATCAATTCTCAATCTTTGTTAGAGAATAATATAAATCATATTATGGGACCTCACTTATAAGCTTAAGCTTTTAGGTGAGATGGTTCATTAACATGGTATCAGAGCCTTGTTGACCCAGCGGTCACGAGTTCGAATCTCACCACCCCCATTCTATTTGATAAAAACCAAGCACAAGGTGATGTGGGCCTGTGCAAGTTTCAAGCCCAAAGGGCTTTCACTTGAGGGGGGGTGTTAGAGAATAATATAAATCATATTATGGGACCTCACTTATAAGCTTAAGCTTTTAGGTGAGATGGTTCCTTAACAATCTTCAACAATTTCCTTCCAAAACCATTCAAGGCAGAGATAAAATCTAAGGTGGCACCAGCTAGTGCAGTGGCATACCTGGTAGCTTTAGCAGTGGCGCTTAGTTCATCCTCTGGACAGGGTGCTTTCAACAGCTTCCCGGCACTGGCTTCGCTGCTGCTGCCCTGACGAGCACTACGTGAGTCCGCTGTCCATCTCATTGGAACAACCAAATTCCTGCAGCAAGAATGGAAAAGTGATAATCAACATTTTGACACCTAAGATTCAAATAAGGACTCTTGCTTTGATTACAACTCCTTCAATAATCTAGCTAAGCAAACTTGAATTGTAATAGAACTAAAATTTCAATCTTCAATCTTCACCAATTTCCTTCCAAAACCATTCAAGGCAGAGATAAAATCTAAGGTGGCACCAGCTAGTACAGTAGCATACCTGGCAGCTTTAGCAGTGGCGCTTAGTTCATCCTCTGGACAGGGTGATTTCAACAGCTTCCCGGCACTGGCTTCGCTGCTGCTGCCCTGACAAGCACTACGTGAGTCCGCTGTCCATCTCATTGGAACAACCAAATTCCTGCAGCAGGAATGGAAAAGGGATAAACAACATTTTGACACCTAAGAATGAAAAATTACTTTTCTGTTAACTTACCCCTCCATGCATTTGTATAAGCAGCGATTCATCTGCTCCTCCGTATAATTCCGGAATATGGTGTCGAGACTCATTGTTAGTTTTGGTATATCAGATGATGGTAAAATATCCCAAACCATTAAACCTTGAATGTAGGATGAATTTTCCAGCAGAATGTCCACAGTCCATATCATATTTAGCTGCCCACAAATATTATGAACCATTATCCTTCTCTTCCTGCGAGACTGACGCTGACGCCAACCATTTGAAAGCTTGGCTAATATGGATAGCACTTCATTGGAGATTCTGACATTCTTAACTCTCTCCATGGATCTCCGGAAATCATCACTGAAACAAACCTGTATTAAAGTGAACGTAACCGTTAATTAATACTTGGCACCACATTACTGTGGGCGAAGACGCAGTAATATCTGTTCTGAACAGTGGCTTGCTCCAGTTCCATGGATCAGTAGAGCAAGAAGCTATTATATCTTCTGTTAATATTTCTTAAGAAAAAAAATCGAGACTTGCTAAAAGCTAATAATCTTACCGTCCATCTTGCATTCCGGAACAATTGGGAGTCAGTTTGTAGTAAACCATCAGGTCTACTATGCTCGATCATGCTTGCTGTGATAGCCTGAGCCAAACTCTCATCCTCTTCAGCATTATAGAAGCATTGCCGATCCTTTGCATCGTTGACTATCTTCTTCCAAATAGAGCCACTCTTAAGTAAGGTTGCTTCATTTCCTAATATCCAGAGGCAATACCTCCACGCCAGCAAATTTACAAGTTCAAATAGAATTGGAGGGGCGGGAAAAGGAAAACAAACTTCTGAGCTAATTGCCGATGTTTTCTCAATTCTTATTTAATACCTTGCACGAGTCAGCGCCACATTTGCTCGTTGAGGATTTGAGACAAAACCCACCGATCCTCTCTCATTGCTTCGAACAGTAGAGATGATTATCAAATCCTCCTCTCCACCTTGAAAGCCATCAACCGTGCCAACACTTGCAGAAAAGGCACTGTCAGAGTCTGAAATGAATTTCCCGATCTTCTCTTGAATTGCTCTAACTTGAGCCTGGTATGGTGATATGATACCTATGCTAACCTTCTTCCCAGTGCAATTAATTTCTGTAACATCAAAATGAAGTCAAAAGAATTCTTCAAATCAATAGTTACAGCAGAAACATCTGATATTTATAAATAGAACCTTTGAAAAGTCTCCCAACTATATCAGCAATAGCAGCAGCCTCGACTGAATTTTTTAAACTCTGTTGCTCATCAAATTCCTCTTTTCCATGGGCTATATTTATGAAAGAGTAGGATCCAAACATGTCTCCTTGGAGAAACCGTCTACTGTAGCCTGTTTCTTTGACGTTTGGCCCATCCAAAACCTGTCTGCCATAGAACTCCGTATTCGGAAATAAGCTGATTGATGGATGCATTCGATATTGAATGTTCAGAAGGTGGCTCTTGCATCCCAACTTTACGAGCCTCTCAAACAAACTTCTACCAAAACCAGCCTCCCCAGAAATCTAATAGTGATGCATTTTAAAGATGTCATGGTGTGAGAAAGTAAAAGGGTTTGATGACATCAAAAGAAAGAGGAATAGAACCATTCAGGCAAATCCAAACCTTGCTATTAACGGTTGCAGGTAATTGCCGTTCATCTCCAATAAGGATAGCATGGTGAAGGCCAAAGAGTTGTAAGGGGATGGTTGATTCACATTCTTTGAGTTGAGCAGCTTCGTCAATTACCAAGCAATGCAGAGGTGCCATTCTTAAAGTATGCAGCTTGGCAGAGGTTGACACAGTACAGAAATACAGGCATGCATTTGATAAGCAGAATTTTTCAATCGCATATTTATCAGCGAAGTTTGGAACCTGAAATTTTTGAGAAAGTGAGCGTAGAGTATTGAAGCATTCGTTTTTTTCATTTCTCAACTTTATAGGATTATAAAGTTTTCTTTTCCCGTCTACATTTTCCACTAGAATCTTCTTTAAACCTTCCTTGGCAGCACGGAGACTAAGCATCAAGTTTTCAAGTGATCTGATCAAATCAAGAGCTCTGGTCATGATCCTCATCACTTCTAATGAAATCAAAGTAGTTGGTAAGTGTGTATACAAATTTACAATACAGAACTCTAGTTGCTTTCCGGAGAAATTGAATCTTTCCCATACAAATCGCTCACGGGTCAAAAGATTTTCTTTTCCAATGTTATCCTGCAAGTACAAACGGTATTGTTCTTCAGAGTCTTCAAGTAAACTTATCAATGAATGTAAAGTGTGTTTCCAGCCAGTTGATGGATCAAAGCACTTCTCAAGTTCATCAACACGGTGATCAAGAAATACATGAAGAAGGTCATTATGATCAGAACCATCAATCTTCATTCGCTCCCGATTCCCAAACACAATTATATCTCCCATGCCATAAGTTTCATATCCACCTACATCGGCAACTGTCCTCACGACTCGACCTGCAACTTCTAACACTGCAATGTTAGTTGGAGCACATGTAAGTGTTCTGCATTTCATTCTTAATAGCGAGTGCAATAAGCAACTAAGTGTCTTCGTTTTTCCGGTTCCTGGAGGACCCTGTACTAATTTGACAGTGTACTGATGACGGCATCTGGCTGTGTAAATACAGCTTAAAACCGCAGCTTCTTGCGAGCTGTTTAAATTTAAAGACTGCAATGCAGAGGCAGCATCGCTATTTTTACCACTATAGCAGATAGTACAGTTTCCACCATCCTGCATGAGATCAGTTATCAATGCAGTCAAGCTCAATAAAGATATATGAATACAACAAACAGATTTTCCATCTTCAAAGCTGGGGTTACAGAAATGAGATGCCGAATCAAGAAACCAGAATCATAGTTCTTCTTACATTGAAATTCTTTTCCAGCACTTTCTTAATAACGTTCGTGTTCCTCCCCTCTAGTTCCAAGTTCAACGATCTCCATATACGCAAATTTGTCGTCAGATTTATCAAATTAACAGCAAAGAGCGTTCCCTTCTTCAAGTCTTCTTCATCCACTAGGGGCTTCGAAGACAGAATCGAGGTTGTCAAACAATCATCCCTATTCATGGCATGAACGAAAGCAACAAGATAGGATTGCTGGGTCTTCCTTAAATCATCAATGCACTTCAGTTTCATTTTTGTCAGGGCTATAAGATCCCCAACCCAAGGCACATATCCACCTCTGGTTTGTTCCACCGAAATTTCGTAAAACAAGTCTTTAGGTGGCTTATAATCCTTAGATTTTCTAACACGCAGAATTCTACAAGTTGGTGCACCAGCCAGTGATTCTGTACTTGAAAGCAAATCAGCATGTGTTTCTACAAGAAGGGGTGGAGTGAATGCTTTCATGTACTGAGCTGTTGACATGAAAGAGTCCGGGATCTTCTCCACCTATTAGGGGACAATCTCAGAGTTCAGAATCAATCTCAAGCTTGTAATCTGGCTTGCAGGAATCTTGGGTCATTTGATAAAAAGAAAAAAGAAGTTGAAGGAACAGTATCTGAAAAACTTCGAAGAACTTTAAAAGCATGGAATAAGCTTATGATTTTCCGAGAGAAAGTTGCAAACCTGGTCTTTGTAAAGATCCTTACTGAGCACATCTTGAATAGACCAGGATAACACTGAATCTACTAACCCTCTACCCTTGACCTTTTCCCTCTTCACATGATCAGTTCTCTTGTCCATTGATCCTGCTACACATACATCAGCTTCTCAGAAAACACAACAACAACATTATGGTCATTATGAGTTGCAAAATAAAGATCAAACTCACCTAGATAGAAGCAAACCCAGAGAAATTAATGTCTTAAACACTTCTGCTCGTGCAAGAAAAGTATATGCCCAACAAGATGATTGTTTTCCTTAGAAACAAAGACTCGATCGATCCATTTAAACTGTGTTCCTTTCATAGACTTCATGTCAACTTTCATTTCCATTTATTTTTATATTTAAGTCTCTGTTCCTCGTATTGGTCTGTCAGGGATACGTTAAGGAGACACAGAAGAATAGCTTTGAGTAAATTTAACCAAGTCAATTTGTCTGATTTCAAAATATATGGGATAATTAATAAAAATATAGTTTAACTATAAAAAACTAAGATGATATTTTTTTAATATTAAAACGACAAAATATAAATCATCTCGGGCCCACTTGAGTTAACATGTCAAATCCACTACTCTGATCATAAGGCCCTATAATCTTATAGAAAGCAACAATTGATGAAGCCGATAACAAGGAACGAAATAAAAACTCTTTAACTCACAAAGAAAAGATGAAAAAACAGATTTCTTATGAGTGAAGCAAGAGACCCTGCAGCAACGCTAGAACAGATATTTTTTCCTAAGTGACAAAGATTTTTTTTTTTTTATTGCTACCAAAAATCCCAATACATGAAAAGAAATGAACGTACAGATGAGTAGAAAAAATGGGGCAGATTTTTGAAGATTGAGATGGAAAGAACACTGACTAAAAGCCAATCAAAAGTAAATTAAAGCAAGCAATGTATCAAGTCTTAGTCCCTATGGAAACTACAGTCTATTATTTTCCATGCTTGAGTACTTGTTCATTGTTTTGCCCTGCAGATATGCATTGCTTCTTTTTTTTCAAGCTTATAAAAGCAAAAATAAGCATCAAGATCTTTCTTTAATTCAATTGGTTGCATCAATTAAAGTTAGGGATAGCATATGAAAAAAGAGAGAGGAATCGAGAGAGGAAGCTTTTATACAAGGATGCCAGAGGACTTTTCCTGTTTATAAAGCAGCTGATCGACTATCCATATTCCTAAGTTCTCTCCTTTACTGTGACATTACCGATGCACAAATGTTGATCATTGAGTAGAGGAAAGGACACAAATGCATTCGCAAAATACGATGATGCTTTATTTACATTTCTGCCCCTGCCCCTTCCCCTTCCCCTGTACACTTATTTTCACAAGAGAATATTCTATCCACCCCGAAGTATTGCTTAGAATTAAAGCAAGTTTTATTTCCGTCAAGATGTAAGAATGGCAGGAGGTTGCAAGATGTCCAATCTGTTTTCCAGCTTTCACATATGATGAAGACTTCTCTTCATAGCCAACATCACAATCAAGTTTCACTTTATAGAGCATCAGCATCATATAACACAGTACACTAATTCCGTTATTCATGTGAAACAATTCCTTAAAATATACTATGACATCGTATTTAAGTTTTTTTTTTTTTTTTTTAAAGTCTCTTTGAGTTAACCTACACATCCAGAACTTGGACCATGTCAGAACTCTGAGTAGACCGCTGTAACTGTGTTTAAAACCATGATTTACACCCAACAATCCAACAATGAATCACCAGCCATCTCAAACTCCTACGACTGACTATCTTTTGACAGAACTGCCAGACGAAACGCCACTACCGACTGTTTTGCACTCAAATTGGAGTATTCGTGTGAAAACCCAACACTCAGATTTGGAGACGGGCACAAAAATGAACGTACCCATGAAATCTTAAAAGTTTGAAAGCACAAGGCATGAGCCTATCATGGGAAAACCCTCTGCTTGTTGAAAAGGTTTCTGAACATTTGCCCTTTCAGGATTCAATATTGGATTCTCTATGACAGACAATTGTGCTCGGGTTTTTCATCTGGTTCGGAAGTTGAGGGCACGGGGACAGAAGGAACAGTGTCACGTGCAGGCCAGTCCATTCGTTGTCAAGTCAGCAGGTCCAGCAGGCTTATGTCAATTCAAATAAAGTGTCAGTCTAAGTCAAGAAGAGCAGATCTAATAATCCTGTTAGGCTAGTTCAGTTTCATTTAGTTCAGTTAAGTCCAATAGAGTCAGTCCAGTTATATTTTGTTTGGGTCAATTGGGTTATTTCTCATTTATTTTGTTAAGAGTGAGGTCCATTGAATAAACCTTTAGAATTGGTCAAATAAGCTTTGATGGTACATTTTCATACAGCACGGAAACCTTCAGGAATCATCAATTACAATACATCCAACATCATCTGAAACTTCATTATGCACTTGCATGGAAACGATATAATGGTTCAATCAAAAGATCGCACAAACTGCAACCTTGTTGCCCAATCCCAAACATTTAAACACCCTACTTCATCTGTGTAAATCCCCAAAAGCCGCCAAAGTTTTACATGTACAGTGTGAATCGTGGGGATAAACATTTGGCAAGTAATATGACTAGCTACTCTAGACACTATACAAATACTGCAAGTATTTACTTCATGCATGGACATTTTTTTCAGCATAACGTTGACAAAACACCTACTTTCAACCTGCATCCAAATAGTATCACAGAGGGATAATGTTAGATCTGTCAACGTGAAAATATAAACCACTTAACATTGTTTTGTATTTTATTGTTTTACTTTACAGCCTTTGAGAAATATATTATGCCAGCTCCATCTCATTGTCTAGGCTTGAGGCAAGGATTTCATCTCCCAAAGCAAAGAGCAAAGTGGATTAGGGCATGCAAGTTTCATGACTACAATTTAGTTTAATGAGACGAAGAGGAAGAAAAGAAGTTGATCCACTTTAGAAGAGGGGCTTTTGCTTTAACCTTTTTGCCACGCTTATATTATAAATTAGTTTTGTAGCATCATAACATACAAAGTAATACAATGCTCATCATCCATAAAATGGTATGGTTACGCTCTTCCTAATAACTTGACAAAACAACTGATAAGGGCACTCATGCGGCCCTATTGCAGTCTGACAGGTTGATCTATAACATGTTCTGTAAGAACAAGGGTTTCCGACCAAAACAGGTCATTGACATACAGGAATTGTCCAGGTCTGATAATTTCGTGAAACGGTCTGTTTTCATATCATTGAAACCTTTCATGCAGATACATATCATGAAGTGTGCCGCACAACAACACATACTTATCAATGCATGAAGAAATCCAAGGACAAAACTGACACCCCAAAATTTACAACCATATACTAACCTCTGACAATTAGCTGATGGCCCATGTTAATCCAGTAAACTGAGTGAAGCAAACTGAATAGACAAAAACTCCACAGGATCATCTTTAGAGTGTTCATTTGAATGAACAGACCAGGTCATCGGAACTTGCAAATTCCTGCATCAAGTTGATTGTGAAATTTTCAGGAGATCAACTTGTATCATTTCAAGTGCTATAAACTAGAGGTCTTTATACTCTTCTTCCATATTTAACTTTTTCCAATAGCATTAGCTCCCTTCTCCTAGAAACTCCCACATGCAGCAACAAGATTGCAGGTATGGTGAAAGCAACAGATCAAAAGGCCATCGAGTGATAGGTATAAGACAAGAACTGCAGTCATGGTGGAGGCATCATAGCAGATGGGGCCAAGATGCCCTTATCTACAATACTCATGTGGCATCAAACAATGACAGTGGGTGGTTGTTTGTCACTGTGAGATTGATGACGTTGGTGATTGAAGAAATGGCAGTAACGGTGGAGGTTGTGGTTTCATTATACCTATTACAGTAGAAATGGCAACATGGCATGGCACAATGGATGACAAATGATCCAGGAACAAGTCAGTCTTGACAGTTATGATCCAGGATCCGATGCTTGTCAAGGTATTTGAGTTCTTTTCCGTTCTATTTTGTATTTATTTGACTCCAGACTTCATTGCTATTGGAAACAAAGATTGAGATAGCATAACAGCAAGGTTGCTTTCAACAGGAAGCATATGCTCTAATTCTTTGAACCAAAATTCACTAACAGAATAATTCCCAAGGTTAATGCTACCCTGATACTTTCAAGTCTTAATCACTTCTGCAGTAACTTTTTTACGTTGTTGGTTCATCATCACATATGAAAAGGAAAAATAAAAATTAGAAAAAGAAGCCAAAAAAAGGATGAAATTAGAGGATTGCATACCCTTCAAAGTGTCTTAACTTGCATCGATTAATTTGATCCCCTGTATATTTTCCATAGAAGATGTCAACAAGCTTTGCTAAATTCGATATCTCAGACAAAGGTAATAGATCCCAAACCTTCAGAACCTGGAAAATGCATGCATTTTCCTCCAGAATGTCTACAGTCCAGACAAGATAGAGTGATCCGTTAATCTTGTATTGCTCCAACAGTTGAGAAGAAGCCCCATTGGTGAAATTAGGATCTCTCCCTTTATGAGACTGACGCCAACCACTTAAAAGCTTCTTTAACATTGAAATAACTTCCTTACAAATCTCCATGGTTTTAATTCTCGTAACAAATTTGGAGAAACCATTATGAAAGGAAACCTGGGCATGATTGTAAGCATCACTCTCATATTTTCTGAATTATAAAAGCATAGATGAAAGAAGTATAAAATAGGGGGTCAAATTTTCTGAATTTTTTGACATCAGCCATTGATTCCTATGTGAATGCAAATTGGTCTGGTGCAACCTAATGACTGAATCAACCCCATTATCCAATCACTAAATCAAGCATTCAAGTTTACTTCCCAGCTGCTGGTGATAAACACACCCAACCAGTTCTCTTCTAATGATTGTGCACTAATGTGTTTTCATGACTAAAATCTAAGGATGCTTCAAACCGAATATCTTTCAAATAACTGCAAACATCTAAATCTTAGTTTTGTGTTTTTTTATTTTGCTACACGTATCAGCTGCCGATTGTCCACAAAGGAGCAATAAACAACCAGAACATTCATGCATGCAGAAAAGGCTATTTCTAAAAGGAAAATGGATGCTAAGATATATAAAATAAAGAAAAATCCTTTCATCTAATTAAATGCATTAAGGAAAACCACTATAATCAGCTCCATTTAACTCTTAATTTATGATACAGCAGACAGAGAAAAAAAAGGCTATATCCTGGAAAGGATAACATGAAAACACACCTTCCACCTGGCACTTTTAAACAGGACCAAATGCGCATTAGGAAAATGATCAGTTTTGCCAACCTCAATGAGTGCAGCTATGATAGCCTGAGCCAAGCACTCATCCTCATCAGCATTGTAAAAAAATCCCCGAGCCTTGGCATCAATAACCATTCTCTCCCAGACAGAATCACTATTACCTAAAGTTACTCCATTTCCCACAATCCAAAGGCAATACCTAAAAGAAGGGAGTAACACTACTTTTTACTTTCAGATTAACAAAATCACTCAAAACATGTTTGAGCCGTGCAGTAACAATTATGACAGAAATACCTTGCACGAGTCAAAGCCACATTTGTTCTCTGGGGACTTTTAAGGAACCCCACCAAACCCATCAAATCACATCTGACAGTGGAGATTAATATGATGTCTTCCTCTCCACCTTGGAACCCATCAACAGAGCGCACACTGACAGAGAAACCACTGCCAGAACCCCTACTTAATGTCTTTCCAAGTTTCTCTTGAATGGCAGACACTTGAGCACTGTAAGGTGATATAACACCAACGCTTAATGTTTCTTTCATTGAAACTGATTCTGTAAAGTGAACAAGGCATAAAACTAATCTGAATTAACAAAAGGATAAGAATTCATGCATTCATTACATAGATGCATTTGTAAAAACATTAGGAATACCTTCAAAAAGTTTTGCAACTATTTCACATACCACAGCTACCTCTACCACATTTTTTTGGCTGTGTCTATCATCAGCCTCTTCATGTCCATGGTCTACATTTATGAAAGAATAGCTGCCATACATTTTTCCTTGAAGGAAACACTTCTCATAGCTTCTTTCTTTAACAAGTGGAGCATCAAGAATCTGCTTTCCATAGAACTCTACATTTGGAAACAAGCTTATTGATGGATGCATTCTATACTGAACATTCAGAAGATGTTTTTTGTGTCCCAATTGTGCCAGTCTTAGGAATAAACTTCTTCCAAATTCAGCTTTCTCAGAAATCTAAAGATAATGCAACTTAAATTAGGTCATGCTGGAATGAGAGAGAGAGAGAGAAAACACAAAAGCAAGGGAAATGAGAAGGAAAAAAAACATGACTAAGAAACAGAAACCTTGCTTTGAACCATTGCAGGCAACTGGCACTCATCCCCTACGAAGATAGCATGACGCAGACCAGGAAATTGTAAGGGAATAGCTGATTCACACTCTTTCAGTTGGGCAGCTTCATCTATGATCAACACTTCCAGACTTGACCGTAACATATCCTCAGCATACAGCTTAGCAGAGCTTGAAGCAGTGCAAAATATCAAGCGAGCATTTTCTAGACAGAAATGTTTGATTTTAGAGACCCCAGAAATGTCTGGTAGAGTGAATTTACTGTGGAGCAATTTGAGTATTTGGAGGCAATGTTCTCTAGCCTCTTCCAGCTTGAACTGCTTAGAAAGGCCAATTCCATAAGGTTCATCCATAGATTGACTGAAGGCATTACTTAACCCTTCATCAGCAGCATGAAATATAGAATCAAGAAGTTCAAGCAACTCAAGAAATTCAATCATCATTTTTACAACTCTTGGAGAAATGACAGAAGATGGCAAGTGAGTATGCATGATTACAACATGCATCCGCATCTGATCTTTGCAGTAATTAAATTTACAGTTTACAAACTCCTCGAATGTCAATCCTTCAATCTCATGATCTTGAGAAAAATGAACCATGTCCACTTTTCTGCTGTGCTTCAAGCGGCTTTCCTTCCTGCAACAAGATTTCTCCTTCCATGTCTTCTTGCTTTCTTCTAAGGTTTGTAAAATAAGTTTCCTCCAAAAACCATTGTTATTTTGGTTTCTGGAATTTTTTGAGTTGACATCATCCTGTTTTTCTTCGTTGTTTTGAAGCTTCTCATATCTAAGTATTCCTTTCTCTTGTTCTTTGAAATTTTTGTCTTTCTTTCTGTTAGCTGGTTCTTGCAAGTACTCATGGTAAAGCTTGCCAGGATCTTCAAGCAAGCATATCATCAATCTTAAATGATAATTCCATCCAGATGAAGGTGCAAAACAATCAGAAAGTATATGAGCTCGGCAGTCAAGAAATACATCAAGAAGGTCATCATGGTTATAAATCTTCATGCGCTCACCATTCCCAAATAAAATAATATCTCCTAGACCATAAGTCTGATATTCAAGCTTTGGAATTACCAAATTCAGAAGTCGTTTCGTAACTGCTAAGACTGCTACATTGGTTGGGGCACAGGTAAGGGTTCTGCATTTCCTTTTAAAAAAGGCAAATAATAATGCACCAATAGTCTTTGTTTTTCCTGTCCCAGGAGGACCCCATATTAGTTTGACTGAATTCCGATGATGACATTCCCTCGCACATATACAAGATAAAACCGCTTCTTCTTGGGAAGCATTTAGATCAAAAGAACGAATATATGCACCTAAAGTTGATGCATCAACGTTGTGCTTTTCTCTAATGAAACAGTTGGCGCAATTGTCTACCACCTATATGATTTAGATATGAAATGTGAATAGACTCATTCTACCAATACATGTTCTGTGCAAAGTAGTAAACCACAATACAAGATTTTTATTATAGGGAAAGCAACTAAATGATGGTCATTTGTACATAAAACAAAAGGAAATTTGTGTATGAGATAGAAGGATAGCGTGAAACACAAGCTTACAGAGGAATCAACTTGCAGCACTTGTTTAATGATGTTCATGTTCCCTTCTCCTAGCAAGGACAATGCCTTCCATATTCTAACATTTGTTTTCATGTTTGTTAGAAAGACAGCAAAACGAGTCTTTCCCTCGGTATGTTGCTGCATGTCTTGCTCTTTGATGGGCTTCAATGATAAAATTTGAATTTCATCATAATCTTCATGTTCAAATCTTTTTTTCCTTTGAACTAAAGCAATCTTATATGATTCATTAGACCAGCTCAAATCACCGATGCATTTCGGTCGTACCTCTGCCAAAACAAGGAGATCGCCATTCTCAGGAATGTACACTCCCTTCCTATTCTCTGCATCATTCATTTTATTCACACCAATATCATATATCAAATCACCAGGCTCCTTGTAATCCCCTGACTTCTCAATATACAATATTTCACACACTGGTGCTGATGACACTGTTATCATGCTTGAACACAAATCAGAACGAGTTTCCTCAATAAGCGGGAGAATAAATGAGCTCCTATAATGAGTCACTGATGGGAAAGTCTTTGGGATTTTCCTCACCTGTAAGAATTTATATTACATTTTAGGGGAGTAAACATTCATCACGTTCATAAAAGAAATCATTTGTACAACATGTACATCAAACAAAGCAACACTAACAAATAATTTGAACAACATTAATTTCGCAAAAGCAGCAACAATGAGTAACACATAACATATCATCTAACAATTCAGAATGGCATGTGTCTCTCTGACACAAACAACTAAGATTCGCACTATTAACAACAAAACTTGAAAAACCATCAGTAACCTATTTTTCAATACACAGTCTTCACGTCAAAAAACGAATCAAAACACTTGGAATACAATACTCATAACACATAATCCCCACAATTCAAACTGCCTCAAACAACTAAGATTCTCCCTATACAAACATCAACAACAAAACATAAAAAAAAAAAAAAAAAAAAAACAGCAACCCCTTTTTCCATATATATTCTTCAACTCAATCAACGAATCAAAACACTCCAAAAACATGACTGCTGCTAGCTAAACTCACGACTGTGACATCCAAACTGTGCCTAAATGACACACGCGTGCCCTAAGAGACAAACAACTTCAATTTGAAAGTAGCCACTATACCTTGTCTTTATAGAGGTTTTGGTTAAGAACATCTTGAACAGACCACGAAAAGACCCACTGTATCAAGCTTTTAGTCCCCTCCATCAGTTTCTCTTTTCTTGACCCTAAATCAAAAACAAGTATTTATTCACTGAAAAGTAATAAACAACCCACCAAATTGAAACTCATATAAGTAAATGCAAAAATATGTAAAAAGAAAAATTACCCGGTTGAGGAATGCTAATGGGGATCCATGATTTGGGTGCAAACGGAGATGACGATGAGGGAAGGGAAAGTTAGTGGCAGTGGTAGAATTGAAAAGGAGCAAGATTATAGGAATAGGAGTTTGTCGCGCCAGTGTTTGCCTCGTAGAAATATTATTATCTAATACCTTAGAAGATATGGGAAAATACCGTTATGAACGCCACTACGCTACTGTTTGTCATGAGACAAGTAACTTGGGTTACTATAATGATTTTATTTTCTTTTTTTTATAGGCTCAAATTGATGTTAAAGTATATTTATTAAAAGATATAAAAACTTAAAGAAAAGAAACTAAATTGAAACCAGAAAAAAAATCTATAAAATTTATATTACAAGTTAAAGTATATTTTAGTTGTTCAACTTTTCATATTATAAAATTTTAGTCTATAGCAATTTATAAAATTTATTTTTTATCCTTAAACTTTATTTTGGTTTGAGAGAGAAGAAAAAGAGCATTTGAATTCCAGAGAGATAAAGTATAGGTTAAGAAAGATTTAAGTCACTAAAATATTTGATTTTGTATAAGTAAGGTTTTTTTTATGAATAAAATTTATACAATGCGGTAGTTTTTTCTTTAAATTTGCTTGAAATTGTGAATCTGGACCTGAAAATGCAACACGTCGCCTATTTTTTTAATGAAGGGCACGGACAAGAGGCATATGGCCCGCTCTAGGCCCACGGGTCTAGGTCTTTTTCAGGGGGCTCATGGTTTTTGAGTATTTTTTTTTATAATCGGAGTGTCCGGGCCAGTTTATATGTACCACGACTAATCCCTAAATCCACTGAATATCCTGTAAGCCTAGTGGATAAGTAAAGCACCTTAGAGGTGACAGACATGCATAAATAGAATCGAACCCGGTTGCAGAAAAAAGGAATAAATCCCTTCCCCCGCTAGGTCACGACCTCAAATACGGTTTTTGAGTCTTTCTATCTCAAGAGACTTGCGATTCTTTTTTTTTCATAACATTTATTATTTTTAATATTTTCTTGCTTTTTTTGTTTTACTTTATTGTTTAATATATAGTTTATTATTAATTAGATAGTGTAATTATTTTCAATTTGATATCTTTACTAATCACTTTAATATTTTATTAATTTTTAATTTTATAAGTTTCTATTTTAGATATAAAAAAATAAACACTATTGAATCCAGCTTGTCGCAGATGTGTTTTATTTTTTTACAACCCTGGCATTGTGTAGCCTGTGATACAATGATTAACGTCTGTTTTCTTCATCAATAAATGTGATCAGCATTGATTTTTTACTGTCTCATGTCTTTGATGATGTTGTTTTCCCACCAACATTGTCAGGCTCTCAAAATAAAAAAAAAAATAAAAAAGAACAAGAAGAAGAAGAAGAAAATGGCATCTCTGCACCAAAAAATACAAGCCCTTCTGCCCCCAGAAATATTGTTTATCGAAACTCCTGTATGAATTGCAAAGCAACTCCAGCCATGCCAGTAAGCTCACCAGCAAATGGTGTGTGTGATCACGAGTTATGAAGTATGAACAAAGCAGATTCAGGCCCTGCTTTGATGTAATCGAAACTTTTTTTTTATTCGAGGAAACTCACCGGAAAATATATTTTGTAGGCTCAAATGAGCGAGTAAAACCCCAGTTTTTACAGGCTGTTACAAAGAGTGCACACCGTCTTGACTCGAACTCGAGACCTGCAGAATAATTCAAACAAGCAAACAATCTTCAAGAAACAGAAAGGCTGTCAGCATCCAACATTGGATCAACTGCAGAAGAACTCCAAACCAGCAAGATGTCTTTTGCAGGACAACTCCATGCCGGTAAACTCACCAGCAGTTGGTGTGGTGTGTGTGATCAGGTGGTCTGAAGTATGGACAAAGCAGATACAGGCCCTGATCTGATAAAATCGAAACTTGCCGGCACCTAACATTGTCACGAATAATTCAACACAAGCAGACAATCTTCAAAAAATAAAAAGGCTGACAGCATCCATCACTGGATGTGTTCTATAGTGATCTTGAACTTTTATGTGTTAAAGAATTATCTCACCTACAAGCTTAAGCTGTTAGGTAAGGTCCCAGAATATGTTTCATATTTTTCTCTAACACACCCCCCTCAAGTGAAAACTCTTTGGGCTTGAAACTTGCACACAGGCTCATACTACCTTGTATTTAATTTTTATCAAATAGAATGGGGATGGTGAGATTCGAATCTGTAGCCGCTGGGTCAACAAGACTCTGATACGATGTTAAGGAACCACCTCACCTGAAAGTTTAAGCTGTTAGGTAATGTCTCAGAATATGTTTTATATTATTCTCTAATACTATCGAGTGTCTCAATTGCAGAACTCGAAACTAGCAAGATATCTTTTGCAAGACAACTCTGTTAGATCACATGGCATGATCCAAGAAACCAACAACACAGAGGAATTATGCGAAGATCGTTACATGGTTTTCTGTATAAACACAGCTATCGTAGCGGCTGTGCATAAAAAAGAAAACGCACTGCAAATGGACAAAACTAAATAGAACATTGGTTTGCCAAATGGAATGCATGTTGTGGCCAAGGGTGCAAAAAATGATAAATTCCGGTAAGACAAGTAATTTTAATCCTTTACATTTTTTTATTTTTTTAAAAAAAAAACCTTCTGTATATTAAAGAAAATAAAATGTATTGTTTGTGTTTTTTTTTAAAATAATAATAATAGAAAATTTGTATTAAAAAACTATTGTTCTCGCCGATCAAGCAACACTGCAAGGCCCAAGCCCAAAGGCCCACTGCCCCAATAACGCAAGTACCCTGAAACCCTAGAGGAAGAAAGTCCCGTGGTATAAATACCACGTAAACACGCCGGGGGCTGATCCTTTTGCCCACAGCAGCTCTCAAAGACGCGGCCGAGATGGTTACCCTCAAACTCCAAAAGCGGCTTGCTGCTAGTGTCCTGAAGTGTGGCAAGGGAAAAGTATGGCTTGACCCAAATGAAGGCAATGAGATCTCCATGGCTAATTCACGTAATGGAAACGGAAACCTTTTTTCTTTCATCATTTTGTCTTTTTTACTTGGTGATTTTTGTTTAGTTTTTATGGGTTTGTCTCAGTTTTTTAGGTTATTTGATGTCGAAATGAATATTAAACTAAGATGAATTTAGAATTGGTGTTTTTTTAATTCATGAGGTTTTATTTTGTGTTTTTTTTTTTGTTTTTATAGAATTGAAATGAAATCTATGATTTGTTTGTGTTTCTGAAGAACTTTTCATGTAAGAAAATTTGGGTTCAAGCTGAATTTATTTATGGAAATTAAAATATGTATCGGTGTTTGATTTGATTTTGAAGTCCTTTTTGGCTTTGTTTTAGTTCTTGTCGATCAGGGTTTTGCAGTTTAAGTTTATTAGTTTTTTGTTTCTGTTTATTTCAATTTAATGTGCTGTGTGAAATTGAATTCTATAGAAATGGATAATTAAAACCGAATACAATTAATTCCAATTCTTGAAAAATATTTCTAAGTAGCCTTGGTTTTTGTTGTTCGCTCAGCTGTTGAATTTGTGCTTGTGGTTTTGTAATAATACAGGCCAGAACATAAGGAAGCTTGTGAAGGATGGTTTCATTATCAGAAAGCCTACTAAGATTCACTCTCGGTCCCGTGCTCGACGTATGAAGGAAGCTAAGAGAAAGGGACGTCACTCTGGCTATGGTATTTAACTATTTTTCGTTGTTTAAATAGTTTTGCTAGGACACCTGTATCCAAGCACCTTTTTCTCATTATCGTAGTGTATAAAAAGTATAAACAGGTTATTTTCTTTCACGTATGGTTTTGTGTGTACGAGTTTGCGTTAACTTTCAGTTTGTATAAAAACAATCAGGTAAGCGCAAGGGTACCAGGGAAGCTAGGCTGCCAACAAAGGTCCTCTGGATGAGGAGGATGCGTGTTTTGAGGCGTCTTCTTCGCAAATACCGTGAGTCAAAGAAGATTGACAAGCACATGTACCATGACATGTACATGAAGGTGAAGGGTAATGTGTTCAAGAACAAGAGAGTTCTAATGGAAAGCATCCACAAATCAAAGGCAGAGAAGGCTAGGGAGAAGACTTTGAGCGATCAATTTGAGGCTAAGCGAGCTAAGAACAAGGCTAGCAGGGAGAGGAAATTTGCTAGGAGGGAAGAACGATTAGCCATGGTAAGAATGTTGTGGCTTGATGATGATGGATTCCTGAATTCATTGTTGATTTTCTTGATCAACCGATTCTTGTTGATTGAAGTAGTGGAATTGCTCAGCTCTGCCATATGTTATAAATATTGTTAAAGCTTTAAATCATGTAAATTCCGTGATAGATGTCGCCCAATAGATAGCAATGGAAAATATCTGAGGTTGCAAATTAAGATTAACCTTTAGATCCCTGCTCTCCCTTTTTTGCCGGTGTCTTTTGCTGTATGCCTCATTCCCTGTTGGTGCTCTGGTGTCCTTGCAGTCTCTGAACCTGGCATTAATAATTTTAATCTTGGATTGCGTGTACTTTCTGCCTATATCAGGTTATTCTGTATAACATGGGATGTTGAGATTGTTCATTGCTATTCTGTACAGGGACCTGGGGCAGAAAAGCCAGTAGCTGCACTGCCCGCCGCCGTATCTCAACCGGCAGAGTAAGCACATAAATGACATGAATACACGCTTCTACTAAATCTAGCTGTTTCAATCCAATATGCTAATCGATCCCCTTCTTTGTTTGTTTACAGGGGAACTAAGAAGTCCAAGAAGTAATCCTAAGCTCTAAGGATTCATAACTTTTGCTTAGCGTATGATCTTGTATTTTGCTTTAGTAGATGTTATTTTAAATCGTAGATATCGATGGAATTTCAAAATATTGGCGCTTGACACAATATGTAGCTCCTCCTGTTTTTGTTTATTATTTATCTATTGATCTGTTCCTACTAAGATTTTTGTTTATATTAGCTCGGTGGAGCCTTTTCCATTCTACATCCTGCTAGCACGATGATTTTTGAGTCCTGTTTTTTCCATTTATTTCTAAGGTAATGTTTGTTAGCATTGCATTTAAAATGTTTTTCTTATAAATATATTAAAATAATTTTTCAAAAACTATTTAATATAGAAAGTCAACGATTAAAAAAATCTTCAAAAGCACTGATACAATGCCTGTGACGTCAATGGGATCTTGAAGAAAAAGTATGAATGTTTAGACTTGGTTATTGGTTATGTAATAAAATAGCTTTTAACATGGGAGTGTTTAGATTTGCAGGCGGCACCCTTTCCCTTCCCCTTTTGCAGACCTTTACACGCTAATACCCTATTTGTTATTGTTGTGTTTTTTAGAGTGTAATTTGTTTGGAAATGTATTGGTTGTATTTTAAAGTATTTTTTTATTTCTAAATATATTGTAATAATATTTTTTTATTTTTTAAATAATATTAACATTGAGAATTTTTTTAAAATGTATATTTTTTGTATTAGTACATTAAAATATTATAATAAAATAAATAAACAAAACAATTATATTGTTGTGAAAATTGTTTTTGAAACACAAAAGTAAGTTTTAAATTTTTAGAATGTAATTTATTTGGTAGGGATGAGTTTACAACACAAGCTGGTGAAATATCATTAAATTGTTTATTAAAAAGAGATTAAAAAATATATTAATGATGCTTTATAACTTCTCCTAATCTATTAATGAAGCACTGCTTATGAGAAGTTCTCTCTGGATTTGATGATGAGCATGTTTATGGTATCAAATTTATATATCAATAGAAAATAATTTTTATATATATTTAAGTTCTTACGAGTGATTTTAAAAATATACTTCTTGTATTGATAATAACCTTTTGAGTACTATGAGCAATTTTTTTTAATTCATTCAGTAATTTTGTTTAATGGTAACTTTAAAACAAGAATTAGAATTTGAATAGTAATAATAATAATAAAGCTTGATTTCATTTGATGTATACACAGGTTAACATGACCTGAAAAATGAGATCCAGATTAATAATTTAAAAAGAAAATCAAAACAAAACCATCTTGATTTTCTTAAAAAATATATGTATGTATCTCGAAACCACGTACGATTACTATATATATATATATATATATATATATATATATATAAAACAATGGGCTCGGCAAAAGGAGGGTGGTGTGAGCTTGGAAACCAGCACAGAACTAAGAAAGAGCACAGGCTTTATCCATGTGGGCTCTGCCCTTGCCTTGAAGTAAAAGCCAGGAACATTCTGGAAAGAAAAAAAAACTGAAAAGGTCAACCTCATCTGCACAGAGCTACCACTATAAGATAAGTAGGTTCTGTTCCTTTCTTTTCCAAAATCAGACATCATGGCAGGAGTCGAAATGATCCCTAAAGAATATGGTTACGTAGCTTTTGTTCTTGTTGCTTATTGCTTTCTCAATTTCTGGATGGCGTTCCAGGTTGGTTCAGCTCGCAAGAAATACAAGGTCCCTTATCCAACCCTTTACGCCATTGAATCAGAAAACAAAGACGCCAAACTCTTCAACTGTGTTCAGGTCCTCTTTCCCTTCCCGCCCTCCCTACCTCTTTTTTTTCTTATTTTTGTTTGGTTTGGTTTCTTGAAAGGTGGATTTTGATTATTATTATTATTATTATTATTTGGTGCAGAGAGGACATCAGAATTCCCTGGAACAGATGCCGGTGTTCTTTTTGCTGATGGTGTTAGGAGGGATAAGGCATCCCTGTGTTTGTGCTTCCCTTGGCTCTCTTTACATTGTGACTCGGTATTTCTATTTCTCCGGCTATGCTACCGGAGATCCCAAAAACCGTCTTAATATCGGGTTTGTTCCCTCTCTCTGCTTGCCATATTCTGTCTTGTTTGAGAAGTTAGATACGGCAGAACATGATTTTTATCAATTTCATTCAATTCATAACACATGTTGAAGCATATAAATGTGCAAATCACATTGAAATTTGACAGAGGATTTGCGTTAAGTTATGAATTTCATCAACTTCAAACAGTCTATGCGTGACTCGTGCACATAATCATGTGACTTCAAACAGTCCCATGTGTGTAGGATCAACAAGGGAATGGCTAGTATGAGCACCTATGTGCTATGTTTAAGCTATTGATTGTGTTGAAAATTCACTTTTTTGGTAGCCACTCGTGCACGCTCTCTTGGTTTTGAATTGTTGATCCGATGGCTGAAACATAGATGCTCACATCTGCTCGTACCAGTCATTCCTGATAGACTTAAGTGTCGGTTGCAATTGTGGACATTCTTATTAAGGTAGATTCAGGGGGGGGGACTCCTGTACAGTAATGGTAGTGATATTATTATTTTTCTGATGCACAGGAAATATGGATTCTTGGCTTTGATGGGGCTTATCGGGTGCACCATTTCATTTGGCATCAGTCTTCTTCGAGGATAGTCCTTTTCCATTCCTTACTTGGCTTGAGCTTTTGCTTTCCTGTAATTTCCATGTCCCATCAACACTTTTGTAGTTTTGTATCAAATAAGCTGTACTCTCCCTGAACATTAATGGGAATGGGGCCTCCCTTGGCTTCTCAAATCTTTTGTTGTAGATGCTGTGTTGTTTGGTAGCTGATAGCTCTGATATTTATCTATCCTCCACCACCTCATTGCCAGGAAATGCGTCAGATTATTGTTGAATTTTTCAAACTTCAATAGTTTATGATTCTGGGAGAGATCTAATCAAGTTGACCTTTTCAATTTACAGTATAATATTGATCATGCTTCGAAAATGCAACAAGAGCTGATGGTAGATTGCAATTGTCTGGTTATTTTTTACTTAAATCTTTCTGCTGAACAATCAAACTTGTAGTATTGGATCGCTTGATTCAACTTCGTCTTTAACAATTCCAACTGCTACCTAACTGCATATTTTTATACAGAAACTTGCAATAGCTGAGACTCTGCCCACTTCAAAGCATAGTTGTCTATTTTGTTCCGTTTCGGTTGAAATTGCCGAAATATTTCGTACCAGTTAAAAAAAAAAACAAGACAAAACTGTGTTGATTTTACTTTGGTTTAAATTTCAGCCTGTTCTGGATTTTTCGGCCAAATACTGGCTGAAACGTTCCGGTTTTGATCCACCCGTTTCGTTTCGGTCTGATAGTGTTTTTTTTAATAATAAATAATTTTATAATATCAATTATATATTCTAATCTGACCATTAGATTGAGATGAAATAACACCGGAAAATAGCTAGCATCCTAGCCCTGGTCTTTGCATGCAAGGAGGTCTTTTTTCCCTTCTTTTATTTAATGGTCGGTGGGTGCTTCTGGGGTTTTATTTTAAAAAATAGCATATTTTGCTCAAAGTTTTGACACAATAACCCATATATTGAAAAGGGTGTTTGGAGAATAATACAATCTGAACATGATCATGTTTTAGGATGTTGTTTTTATAGACAACTGCTATTTGAAATATCTGCCACATTCCAGATTTTTTAAAATAAATAAAAACAAAATCATTTTAATAAAAATATTGACTCGACAATTTGCATGTTCATCAGATAACTTAAGGACCCATTCTATTTCCCAGTTTATATTAATCATAGGGCTCCAGATGACTGTTGTGGATAGAACTTGCACGTTCCATCATCATTGATGGATGGATGGATGGAAACAAAATCCCTCCATGGATATCTTAGTTGAAGTTCAAGTGATTCAACTGGTTGCTGAGGCAGCCAATATCCATACAGGAACCAGATTTAAGACCCCAACCGGCAGTCATTGCAGTGAAAGATCAGTTGCCGGTCCTGAAACCTTGCCGGAGATTGCCATTGCCACACCTCTGTGAACTCACCTCGCAGGGTCTAACGTCAGTTGATTTTATGAGTCGTTGACATTTTCTTTTTATTATTGTTAATGAGCTATATAGTTCAACTGATATTATTATTAGTACCCATTCTCTCCTGGGAAAATCTAATTCAAACTTTCTTTTATAATATCCATTTAATAATATTAGAAGTCATATTTGTCTTTTCTTCGCCCAAAATTAGTAACTTGTATTTGTCTCCTTTCTCAAATCATAGACTGAAAATTAACATGAATAAACTTGTATATCGAAATTAAATTTTAAATTTTCAAGGGACCCAAATTATATAAATTATGTTATTTTATGGATAGAGGATATGAGTGTATTTTTCTTTAAATCTATGACATGTCACTCATGTGTGATGTCCCTTTTGTTTCGGACTTTCTTCTTTTAATTTTATTATTGACCAGGAAATCACAAGCAATTGATAATAAAATCCATAACATAAAGTTTTAAAAATCGAAATGAAATTATTATAAAATGAATGATAAGAACACATTAATAAATATAATTGTGTGTTTTTGCATGAGTTCAGCTGAAAAACTTCAAATTATAATTCATAGTTTTTTTTTTTTGTCAAGTTGCAGTCACACAAATCATCATTCTTTACATATGGGTATTTTTTTTTATATGACTCATTTGTTATCTCCACACATATATCTTCACAAATCGAAATAGTTTATGTAGTAAAATGATGTGATTATCCTCAAAAGCAAAGAAATATTAAACTTGTGTAGAGGTTTTTTATATTTTTATTATTTTTAAGCATGGTGAGATACCTTTAAAATAAAAAAGAATCCATAGTTGATGTCCAAAAATGTTTTCATTTTTTTTCAATAACAGGTCATGTTTTCTTGGGAGCAATTGATAATCTAATAAATATAAATACTATTAAAAAAATTTAATTATGAAAAGATGTGTGGTGTGATGGCAAAGAGCTTGAGATCTGCGCAACAGGTCTCAAGTTCGAGTTAGGACGTGCATTTCTTGTAAGAGTCTGGAACAACCAGAGTTTTACCTACTCACTTGGGCTCACAAAATATACTTTCTAGAAGATAAGATTTCCTCGAATAAAAAAAAATTTCATCACATTGGCATGGAGATGATCACAAGGTTAACTTGGTTTGAATCGAGTTACATATTTGACGTAATAATCAGGGATTTTTATGGTCGATTTTTTCCCCACTTTATTTATCATTGCTATATTTTTTTTATATACCATTAAATTAGATGAATTTATTAAATCTAATAGAGTAAACAACTCGATTTCTATTCAGGATCACTTCCATCACATCGGCATTTATTTTATAGTGGAAAAAACCGGATAGCCCATGGCGTAGCACGATGACCCATGTCGTTGAAGCTTTTCTTTTCTCATGGGTCTTTAAAGCGTGCTCAAAATACGCTAGACACTGAGCCTTGCCCACTCCAAAACCCGAACCAAATCATCTCATCTGGATCGTGGATCCTTTTTTTCTACGAGAGACGTGGCCTTATCACCGTCAAATAAATCAGCTTTTACACCTTAAAATTTAATTATTCCATTTATGTTTACAAAATAGAAAATGGCTAGATTATGTTTTTGAAAATATTTTTTATTTAGAAATATATTAGGATAATATATTTTTATTTTTTAAAAATTATTTTTAACATTAATACATGAAAATGATTTAAAAACACCAAAAAAATTATTATATATATATTATTGTTTTCTATATCGTAAACAGTAATTAAATGTAACCTAAACCATTTTTATAAAAAATTATGTAGCAAAACCCTTACCTTCCTCCTTTTTTTTAAACTGGTTACTAGTTGTACATAATTCGTGCAGATTTGTTGCCATAACACCACCAGTAAAAGTGTTTGTTTGCGAGTATTTTAAATATTGTTTTTATAAATATATTAAAATAATATATTATTTTTATTTTTAAAAAAATATTTTTAATATCAACGTGTTAAAATTATATGAAAATAGTAAAAAATTAATTTAAAACAAGAAATTATTTGTTTTTTTTAAATAATTTCAATAGGCACATCCATGTATATTCTTGCACCCGAACAGTGCTCCTCGGCCTTGTATCAATAGGCCCATCAGGGCTCAATGAGGGCAGCTTTTACATTTTACTTAATGTATTTTTTTGGAGGGTTATATCAAAATATTTTTAAAATCATCATATTAAAATATTAAAATGATTTAAAAATACCTAAAGAATTTTATTTAAAAAATAAAATAATCAAGTTTTTAAAATACAGTGTAAACAGTCAATTCGAGTGGTGGGATCGTCCTCCAAGATAATATATAAATATAAAAGATGATTTATTATTAAAACACAAAAAAAAAAAAAATTATAAAAAAATCTGCCATCTGCCGACTTTCATGAACCACAGGACCGTACCGACGACCCATTGTACTTGGTGGTTGTGGCGTCGAGTACCATTTGGATTATCATCGTAGAAAAAAAGAAGCTAAAATAGTCATCATCATTATGCATGCCTTAAATTTCGATTAAAATCATCCATTAACCTCGTTGCAATCCTCGAACCCGGTTTAAAATAAAAATAAATTGAGTTTGTTCAAGCTAATCATTAATTAAATATAATCAATATTAAGTTTGTTTTTTGCTAATTATATATCAAGCATCCAACTATTTCAATTTCTAGTTATAGCTCTAAGAGAACACTTATTGCTATTTCACATTGGGATGTTTGGGAAATAAAAAAGATGCTTTTAATATATTTTTTTATATTTAATGAGCTGATATAAAAAATAATCTTTCAAAAATAAAAAAATATATTATTTTGATGTATTTCTAAACGAAAATCATTTTGAAAAGTAATATCAACCATACTTACAAACACTTGTAATCATATATAGCGTGTTTTTGATATTTTAATGTATTGTATATTTGGTTTAATGATATACATCACTTTTCAAAAGAGTTTTTTTTTATATAACTAATATATATATAATTTAATATTTTTTTCAGCTGAAACACGCCAAAAGATATAAGCTATCACACCCAAAGTTGTCAATACCGTTCCGGTCGCCGTTCCGGTTTTTCGATTGGAACGGAACGTTCCGGTTTCGGACCGTTCCGGCGTGCCGTTTCGGTGTCGTACTGTTCATATATAATTAATTAATTATATATATATATATATATGAAAAAAAAAATATTAATTTAATAAGCATAATTAAAATTCAAGATAAATTAACTTTAAATTATACAATACAAACACAAAGTCAAACAAACATAAATAAATATAATTTTTATTTTTTATAAAATCAAAATTGATGCAACAATTTTATTTTTTTATAATATATATATTTTTTATTTTTATTGTTTTGATTTTGGTTTATTTTTTTATAATATATATTTTTAATTTTAATATATATATATATATATATATATATATATATATATAGCATGTACAGCCGAAGGCTGTCCAGCTGGCAACCAAAGCCGAACAATAAAACCAAATTCTCAAATCTCAATTCCCATATCCCAGTATCTCACATCGTTGAAATCAGCAAAGGAGTTTAATCCCGTGGCTTTAAATTTTATCCCACATCGAACAATAACATGTCAAGGCAAATAATTGCTTCTATAAAACTCAATCAACTTGACTTACAAAGTTACAATATCTGCTCACTTAAAATGATGTCAGTGACATCCGATGTGTGCAAGTTAAAAAATTAAATGATTTTTTTATGTAGCCGAAACGGCACACCCGGAATGGGACTGAGGCGTTCCGGCCGGAATTTCCGGAACGGACCGGAATTAAAACCGAGACGAAAACGACGCCGTTTTGTCTCGGTTTTTTGAACGGAATGGAACGGAATTGATAACTATGATCACACCTCCAAACACTTATGTAGCTTGATTTTTAATAACAATAGTGTATTAAAATCATAAAAACACATTTAAAAAAAATATTTGATTTTTTCAGGTAAATTTTAATTTGAAAATAATCACTTTAACAAACAAACATGCACATGCATGCTCAATAGTCAACACACTTGTAAAGATAATTAAATAATCCCATAAAAATTAAAATAGCTAAAAAAATGAGCCTTTGAATTATTATTTTTCTGTTAAAATAACATTTCCTTTATTTTCTTACAAAAACCTGCTAATCTTGTCAAGTTTAGTTAGTTGATCTACCAAGTCACGTACACTTAACTAAATCAATGTCGTTTTCGATTCAAATTAAAACCCGATCCATATCAAATTTCAAATCACAATTTCATGGATAAGATGTAATAACTATTCCTGGAACAACATAGTAAGATTAACCCTAATTACTTACCAAAAAATTATAAGAAAATAGATGATCCCACATTAGACCACGAACGTAGAAATACAAAACACACTCGTAATTATACTAATTTGAAGTTTTGAACAGTACAAAAGATTGTACGTAGCAATGTTATGTCATGCATCGTTAAACAAAGCAAAAGAAATGGTGATGGATGGAACCCTAAACATCACCCATGCCTAACATTTCTCATCAGAGTAAAAAAGGTTGTAAGAGTAAAAATCATTGACCCAAAACTAGTAAAAAAAAAAAAAATGAATTATTGCATGAGAGATGGGTCCCCCCCCTCCTCTACACCTCTCTCCACACATATCACTCAATAGGTTGGATTATTTAATATTTTCAGTTTATTTTTAGAAAATTTCAAAAAAGAATTTATTTTTTAACATAATCCGTACCTCCTGTCAAAGACCACTGAAGGATGGTGGCACATGCCTGCTGTCATATCATTCACACAAAAAAACCAATGGCCTAGATCTTACATGTACGGATAAATTAACGGTTAAGATATAACTCCCTCTCTTTCTCTTACAAGTCTCTCTTTCTTTCTCTCTCTACTGTCCTCAGGTCCAGCTTTGTCGGGTCCCCTTATAAGGCAAAAGACACTGACCTCACTCACTGCTTTTTCTCTCTCTTTTCTCCTGTAAACAGTACTGGAAGTTGGGTAACTTGGGTGAAAGATTTGAGCTTGAAAGCCGAAACCCGCTTTGGTATGGTCATTTTCATTTTCTAGGAAGTGAGTTGATAGTGAGAGTTTCGTTCTTTTCCGGGGTGTCTTGATTTGTGTCATGAAATTGCTGAAATGCTATGAAAGTTTTGATCTTTTTGTCAAGACAGTGAAGGAGAAGATCTAAATGGATCAGTGGTTGGTTTGATTTTCAAGCTTGTTACTATTTTTGGGGTTTTGTGTTTAGGGTTTTGGAGGGGAAGAAATGAGAGAAAGGATAGGTGGGGTTAGTGAGAGTGAGAAGAGGAGTAGTGGTGTGTTTTTGTTGGATTGGAAGATGATTATTATTATTAGTATGGTAGCTGTTAGTGAGGGTTTTATATAGTAATTAATTAGTTAGACTATCTGTGTTTAGCAGTATTAATTACTATATTTTGTTATAAATAAGTGTATCTATTTAATAAAATTAAAAAGGTGGAATATGAAGCTTTCAACATCAGGGTTGGGTGGTCAGCAAGCTGGTCAAGAAGGTTTATATCTTATCAATCTTCATTTTGCTTATTAAATATCACTACTATTATGTATGTCATTTTCAGGTTTTTGTTTAGTTTCTTAGAGCCTTAAATGTCTTCAAGTTTATCCTTGAAAATTTGTGATTGGAGGTAAAGGAATTGTTTTGCTTACTATGTTTTGTGTATTATGATTATGATGATGGTGGTGATAGGGGAGAAGAAATGTTTGAATTCAGAGTTGTGGCATGCTTGTGCTGGACCACTGGTGTCCCTACCAACTGCGGGGAGCAGAGTGGTCTACTTCCCTCAGGGTCATAGTGAGCAGGTGTTCTTTTTCTCTGTCTATCTTCATCATGATTCTAATTTCTAGTTCCAAAAGTAATGCTTGTCTATTTGTTGTTTGTTATATATGCACAATTTGGTGGAGATTGAAAAGAAATGAGCTTTTTATAGGTAACTGCAACTACTAACAAAGAGATTGATGCACACATACCAAATTATCCAAGCTTGCCACCCCAGTTGATATGCCAGCTTCACAATGTCACCATGCATGTGGGTTCTATTTGTTTAATTTAATCAGTAAAATCTCCTTCATTTTCCTTTGAATTGGTTCTTGTTTTCTAAATATTCAGTTATGATTATTTCAGGCAGATGTCGAAACGGATGAAGTTTATTCTCAAATGACATTACAGCCTTTGACACCGGTAACAACTTATTAGAATTTCAAATCTGGAGTTCACTTGTTTATTAAATTGCTTTTTAGCATGAGAATATTTGTTGGTTGTGTATATTTAGTTGTTGCCTAATCACCTTTTGTTATCATTGCACGAATAGCAAGAGCAAAAGGAGACTTTTCTTCCAATGGACCTGGGAATGCCAAGCAAGCAGCCCACAAATTATTTTTGCAAGACATTGACTGCAAGTGATACAAGTACACATGGAGGCTTCTCTGTTCCTCGTCGTGCTGCTGAGAAAGTCTTTCCTCCACTGGTAGTCTCTTTCTTGGCTTTTGTTGCTTCAAATATTTATGCAATGTTAATGATTTTCTCTTTGCCTATTTACTTGCCATGCAGGATTTCACCCAGCAGCCTCCAGCCCAAGAACTTATCGCCAGGGATCTCCATGATGTTGAATGGAAGTTTAGGCATATTTTCAGAGGTAAGCTGTGGAATTTCTTTATCATTAATTTGATAAGTTTGTAATTGCATTAGGATGTAATGGTTGGATTTTATGATGATGGTGCTTTATTGTTGTGCCCCCTAGCATTTTCAATAACAATACCACTGCTTTAACATGTAATGCAATTAGAGAAAAATAGGCAACCTGCATTTTTCTATCACAATAACGTTGTTAGTGGCAGTGTGCACTGTCTTACCCTGTATTTTGATGCAATTGACTCTGAAGTGATTATGGACATTTTGGAAAACTTTTCTGAGCTATTCTTTCTTCTTGAGCACCTAAGAAATAATTCTAATCTTGATCAGCTTTGCAGTATGTTAGTTTTATCATTTCTATAGGGGAAAAAGAAATTAATCACTTGCCTCTCACCTTTCTATTGGAAAAAAGTTTCTTTAGTTGATGTCTGATTATGCATTGAGTGGGTTTCTCTTTTATTAAGATTTGACCATCCTGCAGTTTAGCTCAGTGTCTTTCTGATGGAGATGCTTAGAATTTCCCCCCCCTCATTTAGGATTTTTTAATTAAGTTGCTGAAATATTAATAAGAACTGGTCAGATATTGTGTTAGAAAATCTGTTTAGTGGAATGCTCATCATGTCTCAAATGGGGTGGCCAACTTTTTCACTGCACCACTTAATGTGTGAAAGAAATGCTAAATGAACATAAAAAGAAATTGATTATAGATATATTTGGAGTATGTTCATCCTTTTTGATGCATTAGAAGTGGGATACACAGGAGCCATATTGATAGGCATGATATAGAGGCTCATACAAGTTAGTTATCTTTTAGCACTGGCTGTAATTTTTTTGCCCCTTAAGTTGTACTTCAATACTAGGAATTAAACCTAGCACATGTGAACCAATTAAACGCTACTAAGTATATAATTTGTTTGACCTTTTGTCATAGCTTGGTAATCAAACGACCATTACATTATTGTACCTACCTAATGTGAATTACTTTCCATGAAAGTAGTTGCACTTAAAAGCTAGAGGGTGGCAGTTGTATTTGTGCAAAGGATACTTACATGGGGTTAATTAGGTCAGCACACATAAGAAAAACTTATTTACTCTAACTATGCATGATTAATACACAAAATTACATCACTATTATGGTTAGTAAATACCATGTAAAAATGGATAAATTATTGTTAGGAATAGTAATTAAAGTTGACAGTAATAGTCAGAATTGAAGAATTATAGTTAATGAACTATTTGTCCATTTATGTGGCAATTTGCTTATAAAAAGCCATGCCAAGTTACTCTATGCACATTTATTAACAGGAAAGGTCATAAGACACATACACTGATAAATTAATAAAGGGTTCAAATGCAATAAATAATGAGAAAACAACAGTTTATATGGAAAATCCCTTGTAAATGTAAGAAGAAAAATCTCAAGAACGGAATGTTATTAATAAAGGGATAAATATTAGAATTTAGAAGTAATACAAAAATACAAAAAACATGGTAACTCAAAAGTTATACTTGAATGCTGGCTAAAGAAGTCTCAGCAGAAAAGGCAAAGACTGAATATGATGAAAAAACACTCTTTCCATCTTATAAAATGGGAGAGTATACTTTATTCTTCAAGAACCTTCAAGTGTTTGAGTGGATTATTAGCCCAACACGGTGGAAGTAATTATTATGAAATATGGAAGTAGTAAATATAATTGACATACAATAATTCATTCTCTAGAAACCAACCAGGGTAAAAATTGTCCATGTATGCATCTTGAAGAGTGGTGTAAGCCACCACTGCTACAGTGTAAAGTACCTCCAGTTGAAGTAGATCATTGCTTAGATGGAAAAAGGCTTGGCTCCATCTGGTGGTACTTTTTATTGTAGTTGTGGTGGCTTACAAGCCAAGCCCACCCTAAAGTAGTTATAATAATCCATTAAGGCTACACTTACCTGCTGATAACATTTGCACTCACATTGTCTTTGTATAACCACTGCTAATGAGTTGATGCTGTAGTGCAGAATGGGATGTTCTTCTATCATGGCTTTAATGATTTTTGTGCAGGCTTACAGTTTTAATTTCTTCCTTGTCTTGCAGGACAGCCCAAACGGCATCTCCTTACAACAGGCTGGAGTGTGTTTGTGAGTGCTAAAAGACTTGTTGCTGGAGATTCTGTTCTTTTTATCTGGTATGTAATCATATTACTTCATCTCCATAATTTTCAGTCAACACAGCTAATCTTGTTGCTTCCTTCCATTAGGAATGAGAAAAACCAACTTCTTTTGGGAATTCGCCGGGCCACTCGACCACAAACTGTAATGCCATCATCTGTGTTATCTAGTGACAGCATGCACATTGGTCTCCTTGCTGCTGCAGCTCATGCTGCTGCAACTAATAGCTGTTTTACAGTGTTCTATAACCCAAGGTGGCAAACATGTTTGCAGGTCTTTTTCAATTCTGGCTTTAGGTTTTCATCTGACATGTATTCTTTTTGCAGGGCTAGTCCATCTGAGTTTGTTATACCTCTATCCAAATATGTTAAAGCAGTATTTCACACACGCATTTCAGTTGGAATGCGCTTCCGGATGCTTTTTGAGACCGAAGAATCAAGTGTCCGTAGGTATTATCGTAGTTGATAGTTTAGTGCTATTTATATTCTACCGTTAAGGTCTTTCAACTCACATAATTGGTTATATTCTGTGTAGTTTCCCTCATGGTATTCTTCTGCAATTCAATGGCTTTGAATCATGTAACTGTCATATTACATAAATATTCATGATGTAGAGGTACCTTTCTTGTGTGATAATGCTTAGGGTTAGATGGCATGCATGGGTATCATCCCTTTTGACCCACTGCTAGGATCTTAAGGCATGGCAGCCACAAATCTATGAGTATCAATGTACAAATCATTGTCTGCTAGGTTGAAACTGGAGGAATGCCAAGTCATCACAACACAATTAGCCCTGTGTGTGATTTGGGTTGATGAGTAAGTTGGTTTTGATAGTGGGCAATCAAAAGCAGTCATAATGCATGGCATGTATCCCTCAACATCAAGATGATGCCAAGGAACTGCTGTATCTATACCACTCATTTTATTTTGCCAAACTGCCATGTACTGTGTGTGCAGCTATGTTTATGTGGAAGGCTTGTCTTATCCAGGTACATGGGCACGATAACTGGCATAAGTGATCTGGATCCTGTTCGCTGGCCTAATTCGCACTGGCGATCTGTCAAGGTAATTTATTTAAAGTGTTGGACCCTGGATCCATAATACCATGCATGTTTCTGCCATTATATTCCATATTATGTTATGGAGTTGCTCAATGCATCTCTGCATTTTCAGTTGGACAGGTGTAGGATATCACCTTCGGGTGTTTGTACACATCACACATAAATAGATAGAGCTCTCTTATCCATCTTTACTTTTCATTTCAACCAAATCAAATAACCAACTTATTGCCTGTTTTTACATATATGGTTCTGCACCCATATTGCAGTGTAGTTTATTGTCCCATTAAATATCTAGCTTTTCTGAAAGTAAGGTGGAGTCTTGTCACCTGGTCTCTGCTGGAGGTGCATGCTGTCACCTTCCAAATAAAGTGGTCTGTCTTTTATGGTTTAAAATAGTATATAATACTCATTAGTCCTGTTGGAAGTACAGATGTAGACTATTTTTATGCACACACAATTATTGTAATTTGATGTTCTTCTTATCCAAAGAAAGAAAGGCTTAATTACTTTGGCAAGACTAAGCAAACTATTGTCAAAAGTTAGTTGGTGAGAACTCCCTCCCTCACATGCAGATGCATGTTTTCACCTCTATGTATACAATGCCTTTTTGATGGCCTAGGGATTCTACTTTGACAACCAGATAGCACATGGCATAGCCTGTGGCTGTTTTACCTAGAACTTATGAAGCACTGTTATATTCATAATCCCTTAACTTTGTGCTTAATTTTTACATGTAGGTTGGCTGGGATGAGTCAACAGCAGGTGAGAGGCAGCCAAGGGTGTCATTATGGGAGATTGAGCCTTTAACAACTTTTCCCATGTATCCATCACTATTTCCCCTCCGACTGAAACGGCCTTGGCATCCTGGGTCATCATCTTTGCTTGGTACATTCTCTTTATTTTATTGTCCTATTTTATGTTTTTCCAACAAAGCTAGTTGGATTGTAGTTTATACCAAGGATCTGAACTTAACAAAGTCTGCCTTTTATGGATGTGAAGTAATAATTGAATAACAGGGGAAGAAGATTGACTAGCCTCTTAGGGCAGAGGACATAGAGAAGCTTTAGATGCAGGGAAAGGGAATGAATATCATACCATCCCTCATAAATCTCCATCCAAGCTATTATTAAATGGCCTTCATCAGTAATTGCTGATAATGAACCGCCATGTGTTGACCAAACTGCAGGTTATATAAGAGACTTGCAATAGTTGAAGCAGCTGGGAGTTGAAGTGGTTGTCTTATGCATGATAGTTGGGCAGTTGGAGTGATGTAGGATGGGAAGATAAAACAGAATGAAACAGAAAAACAGTAATGTAACTGCTAAAATTTGAAGAAAATTGAAGGTGGAACAAGAGATATACATGAATAATATAGAATCCTGATAGCATGAGGAAAAACCAAAAACAGCAAGGAAAGCTAAACAAACAGCTTCTGCTTCATGGATAAAATAACAAAAAAGATTGATAAATTGAATATTATTATCAATAGGTGGATTTTTGAGATGCATGAGTGTATGATCTGGATTGCCAAAATGATGACCCAATATGTGGCTTACATGCTGCATGCAGTGGTTTTGTCATTTCAGAACACAAATGTACTAAATGTATTTCCAAAATTGAAAATCCATTCTATTGCTTGGGTGAGAAGTGCTTTGGAGAAAGTAATGTGTTTGAGACCTTACAAGTTTTCCTTGGGAGTTCTAATGACACTTTAAAAACTTTAAAAGAAATCTTTTGTGGAATGGATATTTGATCCTTGTCGAAAATGAATTTGCTAGGATGCTGAATCTCACTGACAAAGAATGCAGTTTTCTACATATAAAGCTCAGTTACATGAATTGTATCACACTTATGTTAAACTTGTTGCATTTTCCATATGTTAATTATTAGTTAGCCTAAAGTCATAGGTTGCGCTGATAATATGCTCAAGCTTAACATATAAACTACTCTAATTGGAATAGTAAAACTGAAACCACTCATATTGGATGATTTTTGTGTACCATAGTCCTCTGAAATCTAGTCCGAGACTCCAAGGTCTTGTGGAGGTCTAAAATCATCAGCTTGTGGTTTTCTGCTCGTGTATGTCTAAAGTTCACATCTTTCTCTCTCATTTTCATTTTTTGGTTAACCTCTTCATTTTCAGACAGCAGAGATGAAGCAAGTAATGGCTTAGTGTGGCTAAGGAGTGGAAGTGGAGAACCGGGTCTTCCATCTCTGAATTTTCAAGCTAATATGCTCCCCTGGATGCAGCAGAGGCTAGATCCAACGATGCTGGGAAATGATCATAATCAGCGGTACCAGGCCATGTTAGCTGCTGGCATGCAAAACCTGGGAAGTGGAGATCCCTTGAGGCAGCAATTTATGCAGCTTCAGCAACCTTTTCAATACCTCCAACAGTCAAGCAGCCATAATCAACTGTTGCAGCTGCAGCAGCAGCAGCAAGCAATGCAACAATCCATCCCTCATAATATCCTGCAAGCGCAAAACCAAATTTCAACAGACAGCTTGCCCCGTCACCTCCTACAGCAGCAACTCAACAACCAGCCAGACGACCAGTCTCATCAACACCAACATATCTATCATGGTGGACTTCAGATTCAAACTGATCAACTCCATAGACAACAGTCAAATTTGCCTTCTCCATCATTTTCAAAAACAGAATACGTCGATTCAAGCTCAAAGTTCTCAGCAACTAATACCCCAATGCAAAACATGCTGGGTTCTCTGTGCAGTGAAGGTAGTGTCAATCTTTTGGACTTCTCCAGAGCTGGTCAGTCTACACTAACTGAACAGCTACCCCAACAGTCCTGGGTCCCAAAGTATGCACATCAAGAGGTCAATGCTTTTGCTAATTCAATTTCACTCCCACGGACATACCCTGAGAAAGATCCCTCAATGGAAGCTGAAAATTGTAGTTCTGAAGCCCATAATCCTACTCTTTTTGGTGCGAATATTGATTCATCTGGACTCCTACTACCTACAACGGTGCCCAGATATTCTACTTCATCAATTGACGCTGATGTCTCCTCAATGCCATTAGGGGATTCTGGGTTTCAGAATTCTCTGTATGGTTGTGTGCAAGACTCTTCTGAGTTATTGTCAAATGGAGGACAAATGGACCCACCAACCCCAAGTCGAACATTTGTCAAGGTACGAGCCTAAGATAATTTGTTTGTCTTATCACCACTAATGGATCAAATGTCGTGAGTAATTTATCCTTATTTTTGTTTCAGGTCTATAAATCAGGGTCGGTTGGGCGCTCGTTGGACATCTCCCGGTTCAGCAGCTATCATGAGCTGCGAGAAGAACTGGCTCAGATGTTCGGAATTGAGGGGAAATTGGAAAACCCTCATAGATCAGGCTGGCAGCTTGTATTTGTCGACAGGGAGAATGATGTGCTTCTCCTTGGAGATGACCCCTGGGAGTAAGTACCAAGTTTCCCGTTTCCCCTTCTTTGAGAATTCCCACTTTTTTTAACCTAACACTGTTATCGTCACCATCATATGCAGGTTATTTGTGAACAATGTTTGGTATATCAAGATACTTTCTCCCGAGGATGTATTAAAAATGGGAGAGCAGGGTGTAGAACCCTCTGGCCCAAATGCAGTGCAAAGGATGAGTGGTGGCGTGGCTTAAGACCCCGTCCCCTGGCTCCCCGTGACTGAGTGATCTAGAGCTCTACTGCATTCTTCCTTCCACGTAGTTCATCAAATCATCACTCCCTAGAGTTGAGATGAACCTGCATGAAATCCCATCTCCAACGTGTGCACCTCTCCCGCTTTCTTTATGTCTCTTACGTTATTATATATCACTTTGACTAGACTAGTTATTCTGAAGAATTCGACTTTTATCATGGATTAGATACATCTAAGTTCACTAGCGAGTCAAAAGAATTAATTAGAATGTGGCAGAATGGTTCTAGTTATGTAAAACTTGAATGAGCAATCATGCCATCCATGCTATTAAAATATTATACTGTTTTTGGTATTTTTATGAATTATTATTCAATCAAGCGTGACAGACATCCTCGTACCAGTGTCACTGTGACTCTGAAGTGCTTACTGACCTTGTTATTTGAAACATGTGTTTAAGGAAACATGTTTAAGCAATATTCTCTGAACGAGTTGCTGGTGGGTTCGATCATGACAGACAACAGGAATCAATCAATCAAATGGATATTTTAGGATATGTTTGGTTACTGTTTTATTAAATGCACAAGCCATGCATAGAAAATATAGATGTGTCGGTTGAAAAGAGGCTCAAAATAATTAAATAAATCGATTTCTAGAATAGTTTTGGAGTGAATGAATTTCTGTGCTTGGTTGTTGTATCATTCTTATGTTTTCATAAATAGATCACTAGTTTTTTTTTATTTTCTGTAGAAGTGTGATGTATAATGGACAAGTAACTTTTAAAATATTAAAATGGTGATAACGTTTTAAAAATAATAAATAAATAAAAAAATAATGATGAAACACTAGATTGAACCAGGTTAGCCATGTTTATCCCGCAAAATATGGAATCAAGATCAAAGCAAATTAAAAAGCCAGTTTCTAATTAACTAGGAATTTAAGGCCTAAAATGAAAAAAAAAAACAAAAAAACAAAAAAAGACTTGATAAATCTAGTATGGAGGCCCACAATGTGCTACAACCTAGACCGAAAGATGCTTAAATGATACTGGTGTTTTTAAGGAAAAATCCTAAGACTCAAGTCATTAACATGATTGTATTTATTAAGCTGAGTTAATTTAATAATATAATTAAAAAAATTAACAATAAATGATAAATAAAATATAGAAATCAAAAGAAGAAGAAAAGCTCAATCTTCAAATAATTTAAATATCGAAGGATAAAATTAAAAAATACAAGTTTTAAAAAACCGAAAATATATTTTTTTTTCCTTACACTACGTTGCGGGTCAAATATTTTTCTAACAATGAAAAAAATACTAAAATAAATGCAGATGACTTGAGTTAAAAAATATCATACTAGATTATATATATATATATATATATATATATACTTTGAATAAATATTGAGCAATTAATTTAATGTAATTAAAAGAGTTAAAAAAAAAGATTCGAGATAACTTGAGTTATCAGTGAAAAAATCTTATATAAAGAAAAAAATTACAAAGTCTAATATCAAATTAAATCAAATATCAAAAGATAAAACTATAAACCATGAGTTTTCAAAAAAGAAAAAAATAACAATAAATAAACTCGAGCAAATCTCTTAAATATGAGTAAATCTCTCAAATTTACAACCAGTTAAATCTTAAACCCGAGATCAATTAAGAAGTTAAATTTAATGTTAAATGATAAAATTGAAAAAAAAAATCAATTTAAAACACTTAGAGGATAAAATTCAGTATTTAAAAAACAAAGATAAAATCTTATGTAAATATAATGGAGGGTGGAATTATAAAAAATAGAATAATTACTTCTAAAAACCATCCCGAATGAAATAAATAAAAATAAAAAGAATGGGAATAAATTTGAAATAAAAAAATGTTCATAAAATAAAAAACAATTTTAATTTTATAAATTAATTCAAATAAAAAAATAACAATTAAAAGAAAATAAACCAAGAGAAAAAACAAATTAAATGAAATGTCGTGCAATGTTACAAGGGCAGACAGAAACAGAGAAATAAAGAAAAAATAAATAAAGACAATAAAAGTCAAACCATTGGAACTACACCACACACATGCATGCCGAGAAAAGTAGACATCTCCATGTGGATCAGAAAACACCAAGAGGCTGGTTTTCTTTCGCCATATACCTTCACACGACAAGATGACTCGCTCGCCGATACGTTCCACGAACATGCATAACTTTTTCATTGTTAATTAAACTACCAAACTGATCCTGGTATCAGCTTGTGCACGTAACAGTACGGACATCCCTCTCCCTAACTTGAGACTCCTTGGTCACAAAGTAGGACTATTTTGGTCGAAACAATCTTGGAATTGAATGTCAGATGAGGGATTCCTGTTAATTGGGATGGCGGCCAAGCACAGCATGAATCAAAGATTTGAAATTTCTTGAATAAATCTCAGACATCAGCATCATCTGGTTTCATAACATGTTTCCTTGTCACAAGAAGCTACAAAATTGTAAAAAGACCAGCAGGAAAGGAGTAACCCTAGGGTAAGAGCTGGAATATGTAGACGCCAATCCAGTACAGAGAAATAAGAGGATCATTTAAAGCACTATTCCTTCTGACCCTCTTCTGCAGCAGCTTCAAAAGTCTCACCGGCCACAAGCTCTGGGACATCATCATCATCATCTGCTTGTGCTGCTCCTGCCTCACCAGCTGGCATTTCCTTCTGAAACTGCTCCGCCAACTTCCTAAGGTTGTCCAAGTTATCTGGCCCTGCAAATTGCAGTCGCAAAATATCAATGACACAGCACACAAACTGGAGAAATTGGCTACCGGTTTCACTTTTGTTGATAATGAGGCATACGTAGATTAAATATATTTCTTGCACACATTATTCAACTTCAATTTCCTCTTTTTTTTAATGAGTGCAAGGAAAAATGCCTTGATTTGATTAAATAGATTTCAAGAAGAATAACTAGGTAACAAGCTTGCACCGCACAAGTGAAAGAAAAGGGTATGCAGGCTCCAGCACACACAACAATATGTTTGCTCACGTGCCCAGCTCTAGAAATGAGGACATGTCAGTTTTCAACCCCCATTGCCAAAATCTCCAGTTGAGTGCAGATGACAAGCATTAGGTGGTCATTATATCACATGATTGTGATATTGAGCAGATAGAAACTTGAAATCAATGCCCAGGACAGAGCCAGACTGTTTAGCTTAATTAAAAAATTTACAAAAGAATATATCCTCTCCAGGGGCTTGTCAATACTGTACAAGAGGCGCTTTCAAGAAATGCACTCATTCAATGTAGGTGAAAAACGTTTGCTT
Source organism: Salix brachista (assembly GCA_009078335.1). Classification (NCBI taxonomy): domain Eukaryota; kingdom Viridiplantae; phylum Streptophyta; class Magnoliopsida; order Malpighiales; family Salicaceae; genus Salix; species Salix brachista. Next base: position 4,420,429 of record CM018575.1, read on the forward strand.
TTAGAAAACAAGATTAGACTAGAGCTAGGATAACTCATTTTGAACAACAATGCCTAACATGTCTACATTCTACTTGAACTTTAAGTCCTTGACATCTATACACACACCTTTATACAAATGTTGCATCAAGTTAGAAACTTCACCATCAGGGAGATTTTCATAGCATTTAAGTTCAACAGATTTCAATGAAAGCCTGAGAAGGGAATCAAGTTAGAAGGGCATGAATTTTAGTCTATGCAGCATGTTTCTACTTTCAGTATAGCCAATGCCTGCATACAGATTGAGATTTTTCAATGTGAAATGTTAAGAAAATATGAAGAAAAAAAATGTCATTCAGTTATTCATCCAAATATTTTAGCACCTATTTAAATATAAAAACAACAAGAAAAAATATGTTGTGCTGCTAAAAATGAACTCATCAGGTGTTGAAGCTAAAAAACCAAATGCTAGAAAAAGTTATGTACACAGAGTAAGCACAAGAGGAAAACACAACAGCTTTGCAAGGTAAACAAAAATCTCACTTAAACACGAGTACTATACAGTGTTGTCAAAGGCTAAAGGTGCTAAGAGGCGCCAAGTCTGTAAAATACCCGAGGCGCTAGACACATGACCGAATGAACCAAGGCGATATACTATAAATTAAAAGAAAAATATATGTATAATATTATATTATATAAATCTAAAATATATATCTTCCCAATTAAGATTAGATCATTAGAAAATAAAAAATATATAAAATACCATAATATGGTCATATAAAGTTGTATTTTTCACTCTTAAAACAAAATAAGATGATTTAAAGTAGTAAGTACACAAATTGAATAAAAACCAAAGCTTAAATACCATCATCATCATTCATTAATCTTCAAAAACAATCTTTATCCATGCCTTCCTCTCCTTCACTTGAATCCTCATCCTTCATTTCATGATTATAATCCAAATCCTCACCTCTCAAAACTGCACTTGTTTCGAATTGGAACTTGATCCCTCTTCAAGTATACTTCTAGCATTTGATGATGAAAAAAGAAAATGTGGCTGGTTGTTTCTCTTTTAAGGTGTCCTTCCTAGTCTGTTTGTCGACCATTTAAATGATTTTTTTACTCTTTTATATCATAATCATTGTTTTATGCAAAATATACCCCTAAGTTGTTTCTTATGAATTAAAAAATGGACAAATAGGTCAAAACATAAAACCCAACAGAAAAATAAGTACTTCAAGCAGGCACTAGCTTTAACGCCTTGAACCCACTCACAATGCACTCGTCTAGGAAGCACTTCATTGAAATCCATTGCTTGAGGCTAATAAAGGCGACGTGGCCTCTTGACAACACAGGTACTATATATAGCAAACTTAATGATTCCAACTTTTAAAGTACAAAAGCAAGAGAATGGTATGGTATGTAAAATGGATTCTACATGTAAATTCACATACCAAGTTGGTTGATAATCCCTGGAAGAATATCTTGCAGTTCTGCAGACACAAGAAATTCAATTTGTGTTAGGCCTTGTCCATCTCACTAAAGCACTCACACATATATGCAAAACTTCAGCAAATTAAACATTGAGAAAAGACAGTAGGAAAGTCATGTCAAGGCTAGAAACCAACATCAAATCGACAATATCAGAAGAAACAACAACAATTCATTCGATTAAAACTAGTATCAAATTCTAAACAGAACACCATTTCAAATCAGCTAGTACAACTGTTATTGAACCAAAGCAACACGTTAATTATTAGCAAAACCGCTGCCAGCCAAGTTGAAATAATCAACAAATAAACACCTCCAGGTTTAAAACTTACTTCTGGTTTGAGGGGTGCCTGCAATAACCCATGTGTTGGCAACAACAGAGGCTTGGACTTTAGGATTAACAAACTGAATAACCAAATCATCCTTAAAGATGTTCACTTCTTCAATAGCTGGAATTGTATTAACCCCAATTCTCTTCAAGGTACTTTGCAACTTCTTGTCATCAGTTGTTGATGACTTGTGCACCGCCTTCTTCTTTCTACACGAACAAGCCAAAAAAAAAAACTCATCAACCAAAAACACCCAGATTCTAAAAAAACCAAAGATAACACCTTCACGCACCGATTCTAACAAAAACAAGAAAAACCCATTATTTTCTCTTTTTAAAAAAAAAAAATGAAAGGGCCCAAAATTTTAAAAACACACAAAAAAAAGCCATTAAGCAAATAAGAATCCAATGCTACCCCAAATAAGCCAACCCCCCCAAACTTCAGAGCTTCAAAAACACAAAAAAGATTGAATCTTCACGGGTTCGACAGTAATATACTACCTTCTCATGGATCCCTTGCCACCAGTTCGAACAGAACCAGCCATCTTCATGAGCCTCTCTCTATCCATCTTTATATACTTCACAAAAAAGTTAGTGTCTTTGACAAAACCTTAAAAACACTTGCTATTAAACCCTAGCTTCACATCAAAAGAACTGAAACAAAGAAGTGAACTTGTTAAGGAATTAGGAGTTAAGTAGCAGTAGCAAGTACCTTGTGATACAAAATTTTCTTGAGGTGATAAAAGAGTGAGGCAGCTGTGATGAGCAGTAGCAGTGAGCACAGCTAAAACTAATGAGAGAAGCCAGGGAGAAATTGAGATTAGCTTGATGACAAGGGTTTCCATATGCACTCCAATGTATAATTACTGTACCACCCTTCTTCCTTTTTCTGCCCTATTCATTTTTATTTTTAACCTTATTCGTTTTTGTTTTTATATTTTAAAATGAAAGGTTTAGCTTTTAATAATGTTAAATAATATGAGTACGGGGATAAACAACCTATTTTTAAACTATTTTTTAAATTTGTTTTTTGTATATTTAATTAAAAATATTTTAAAAAAAACCACAAATCATTTTTCTAAACAAACCCGAATTTATAATATGATAATCATAGGTGTTAATTAGATTTTGTGTATGTTTAGGAATATTATAAAAATTATTTTTAAAAAACAATTATATAGAAAAAATATATTTTTTATTTTTTAAATTTATTTTTTATATTACCACAACAAAATAATATATATATATATATATATATATAAATTTAATTTAAAAAAAAAAACATAATTCAACATACTCGAATTTACTACTCCTATGATAAACGCAGCAATCTATATCTAACCTCAAATAATTTTGGCCTACTTTAAATTTTATCATTCTATGAGATTTTATATGATCATGTCTGCTAATTAATAGATTTTTGCTCGTAAAAGCCAGGTGACTTGTGCACAAATTTATCTCAATTCTTGATCTATTTTTTTTCCAGCTCTTATATATGAGTTTAACTTTCGAGCATAAAAAAAATATCCTTATATGTTATAAAAGAATATCCATGAAAAAAAACAAGAATTCTTTTATATATAAAAAATCTGAAAAGGAAAAAATCCAAAAATATTATTAATTGATAAGACGAGTTTATACACAAATCACATGATTCTCACTTGCAAAAACCCGTTAATCTATGGATGAAGCCTTGTGAAATGTTCATAAATATCTGATATATTGCAAAAGGAATTTACAATTTAAATATCAAATATATATAAAAAATAGATCTTAAAAATAATAAAATAAACTATAATGGAAAGGTGAAATACATAATCTCAATTATTATAACTCTAAGTGCCTGTTTGGGAGTGCGGTTGCGGTAGCTTTTGAAAGTGCTTTTTGTGCTGAAATGTATCAAAATGATATTTTTTTATTTTTTTAAAATAATTTTTGACATCAGCACATAAAATGATCTAAAAACACCAAAACATATTCATTTAAAATGTAAAAAAAAAATCAATCAAATTTCGGCCAAAAGCAGATTGGATCGCACAGCCAAACAGGCTTTAAATTCGGAGGCTCTTGGGGTTGGAGCACGAAGAAGATGAATTTATTCTTTTTAGATGTCGATTGGCTCCGCGGTTCAGGCTTCTTAATATAGAAAGTTGGTTTGCATGCAGGGGTAATGAAATCATTTTTTATGCATGGTAAGAGTACTTAATTAGCATTAGAATAGTAAAAAAAAAAAAACTTTTAGGGTATAATCAGATAGGCTAAGGGGTCTGTTTTGGGTCTCAATTATAAATGCAAAATAAGATTACTTGGATGCCTTTACATTAAAAAAAAACTTTAGGTTTCATTCAGGGTCATTTGGTCATTTCATTTTTTGGGTATAATCAAGTGGATTAAGGGGCAAATTAGTACTTTACTTTGTAATAACTTTTATTTAGAAGACTAACATGAGTTAGCAAGTGAGTTGTGGTTGTTGTTTTGAGGTGATATAAAGACTAACATGAATTAGACCTTTTTGTAAAGTTTTGAATTTTATTTTTTTCTCTTCTCGTATTTTTTTATTGATATTTTTTTATTCTTGACCTTTTTGTAAAGTTTTGAATTTTTTTTATTTCATCTTTCAATCTTAATTTGTCAATGTGCTGTTTTTCCACTTGGTTCCTCGTCTTGTTTTTTTTTTTTTTTTTTGTAGAATTTCATCATTTAGTCCAAATTTATGGTGTATTTTTTTTAAAATTTGATCCTCATTCTTTTGTTTTTTTTGTCTTTTTGTTAGTTTTTTTTTTCTTTTGAATTTAACCACTGAATCAAAAAATTGTTGCTATTCTATCATTTATTTTTTATTTTGATTTTTTCTTATTCTTTTAATTTCTAATTTTTATTTTGGATTCTTTTTTATAATTGGATTTTTTTTAGTTTCTATCCTTTAACGTTTAATTTGTTGGGATTGAGTTTCATGTATTTTGTTTCAGGTCTAATGACCCAAGTCAAAAGTTTGAAAAATTAACATAAATTTAAATCATTTTTACTCGTTTAATTTTCCAATTCCATCGTTTAACATTGATTTAAAAAAAAAAATGTTATTTTCTTCGATTTCTTTTGTATCAAGTTATCATGACTAGAATGTGGGCAACCTAAATTGACTCATTTCTTATTATTCATGTTACATGTCTATAATGCTAAATCGGGTTGACATGAGCAATTGATTTATCTATCTATTATTACTCACCTTATTTCATCATCCTAAAAGTTTTTTTCAAGTTATCATGAACACTTTTTTTTTCTATTATATAATTAAAATAAAAACCAATGTATTTGACCCTATCAAGGGTTATAATCCAAGTCATAGATTTTTCTTTATTTAAAACACACTTGAAGCATTTGAACTTGTTTTTAACTGGTTGAGAAGCTTTTCTTGAAGAGCAAAATAATGCATGCGTGTAAGAAGATGCAATATACATCTGACCAGTAAAGGAAGGCATGGCTACATGGAGCTAGGTTTGGGTGACCCAGAGTTTTAACAAATTCCCTGCTGTTCTAATAAGCATTAGCATTGGACTATACAGAGAGTGTGAAGATAGACCAATCACATGCACGCAAATTATATCAGAACATAGATGACTACCTCTTAATCACAGAAACCATGATGTCTCCACCAAGAAAAATCTTTTAATCTCTTTATACAGCTCCTCTGCTCACTTGCTCAGCTCCACAATTCGAAACATATAAATCTGAAGGATTTCAGTGAATAATTAAACTTAGACTTGTGTCTCTAATTATGATGCCTTCCAGGAATTAGACTTCTACAGTAGTATTAGTTCATATTCTCCCCTAGATCTCCAGCAACACTGACCAAATCAATGCATGCAATGGAAAAATGATGCGGCCTAATGCAAGTCAGCTAAGAAAATGAATCGCAAGTGAATGAAACAGAAAAATTACCCACAAACATCTTCAAATCACAAAAGATTTAAGCAGTCTCTATCTCTCAGGAGTACTCTGTTATATACTTTTCAGTAGAGTCCCTAATGAGAAGAGAACAGCTCCATCGGCAACACCTAGAACAACTTCACATCTTTATGCTTTCAGATGGTGAAAGAATATGATAGTGGACATTAAAATCTAGATGCTCATCCATTCACCACTCAAAGCTTCAGCAGAAATAGCAGTGGCAGGGACCTTTTGGTGATCAAAAGCTACATTAATGCCCACTTCACCACTCATCAATGGTAAACCAAGAAGCTTAGGATCTTAAGTTTTCTTGTATTCTATCCGGTACTAATCCTATCAATTCTATCTCCCTATTAACATGAAAGCAGCAAAACAATCAACTAGGACAAACACATTAGCTATAAAACTATGCAAAAAATCAATGTCAACCAAGCACTAACATTCATCATTTTTTCTTCCACAAACCTAAAATCCACGCCACATCCTATCAAATCATCATCAACCGAAACACGAGCAATTAACGCACCAGAGTCAACTGATATTACATAACAATAAAAGCCAGAGCCTTTCGGCAATAAAAAACAACACACACCATGAAAACATCATCATTTGTTCTTCAATAATAGCAACAATTCCATAATAAACTAAACATCGATACATTGAAACCAGTTGATAGTTACCGAATTTGCTAGATTATTATATACGCAAACCCGAATCGAGAAATCACCAATCTCCCTCATGCCGAACCGCCTTTAACTTGCTCCGCCGCAGGGATCTTCACATACCCAGTTTTCTTCACATCCTCCTCCTCATCATCACCACTAAAATCTCCATCAAAATAATCACAAAAGCGCGGATGCGAAGGAGAGAAAAAAGACCAAACCAAGTACATCGTAGCCGCGGTAAGAGCACCACAACCGACACCAAAAAGCAAAGCAACCACCACGCTAAGAATATCCTTAGTACGATCACGCAACGAGCTCAAGTCATAACTACCAAATCCATTCCAAACTGACCCCACCTGGTCGGTTTCCTGAAAACCCTTCTTGTCATAAATTTCATGGGGTTTCTCGTGATTAGCTTTAGGGATGAAAGGGATGAATCTGCGGTTATAGAAGTTCGAGTGGAGGGTGGAAGTTGAGGTTTCTTCGATTTCAGTTACGATCAAGAAACCAGAAGATGGGTTGCTAGGGTTAGGATGAGGGTCAAGGGGTTTGATGGACAAGGAATAAGAAGAGATGAAAAGGGTTTTGCAAGGTCTTGCTGAGCATGACAAGGAGAGGAATGAAAGGAGGATGAAGAGGGAGAGGATGAGCTTTGAGGGAGCCATGAAGGAGAAGGGTCAACCCAGAAGAGAGAATTGGCTGGCTTTTCTACTCTTGCTGGGAAGGAAGACAAAGGAACTGAGAGGAGAGGTGGTAGGCAGGGAGATTTTATTTATGTGGAAGGGGAAAAAAATAAATGAGAGGAAAAATAAGTTTTAAATTTATTATCCTATAATTTGTTTTTGAGAATTGTATTGGATAATGAGTTCACGATTATTATTTTTTTAATTTAGTGTCTTATTGTATTTAATAGAAAAATTGTTATATATATATACACACACACACAATAATGTATAAATACGGTGGTATTATATATTAGATATAGATTTTCTTATAAATATATTATTTTATATTATATATATAAACCTTATTAAATATTATTTTATATCATTTTTTTATTAATAAAACATTAAAGTGTATATGCAATTCACTCACAAAATACTATTAATTGAAATAATATTTTATGTTTTTATTTTTTATTCTTAATTTATCTTTTTTTTCTTTTTGATTCTTTTTAATTTAATTTTTTTAATATTAGGTTGTTTTGAGAATTGTATTTCAGGATTTTGTTCAAAAACATGTGTTGGTTTATCTATTAATTTTATGGATTTATTTTTTTTATTTTAAACTTCAATTTTATAGATATGTAGAAATGAGGTTTCATGATTTTTTTTAATTTGTTTTTCTATAAATTTATTTTTATCTTATGACCACCAGTTTTATAGTGTTAAATGAATTGATTCATTATTTTTTTGTCTAATTGTCTTTTTATTTAATTCTTTTATATGAGGCTCCTTAAAAATTAAACTTTTAAAAAACTTATAATTATTTTAGTATTATAATCCGTATAATAAATTTAACATATTAAAACGAGTTGACTAGGGGGGTTTAATAATAATAATAATAATAATAAAAAGGAAAATCAAGAGTTGCAAGCGGCGGCAACAGGAGGATTTCCTTGAGGAGGAGTGATCGTGTACACATGCACACAACTTGGTTTGCGGATAAACACATCTTCTCTTCGGAGTCTGTAATTGTGAGATCCAAGAAGTCCATTGGAAAAGTCGCATATTGATGACGAGCGATGACTTTTCAAAGAGAGAAAACATTTACTGCTGACTAAATCCTGCAAATAATAATAATAAAAGATTTATATTCATTATTAAAAACCTTCGCTAAGTTCATGGTTATGTTTTCATAACAACAACCACTATAATTATAGGATAATGCCCACTTTTCTTTAGGTTAAGCATTTATTCATGCTTTGATCATATCATTTGTCTTCGTGCCTGTTTGGCTAAGCGGTTGAATCGCCGTTTAGCTAAATTTTGAAATTTTATTATTATAAATGAATTTTGTTTTTGTTTTTTTTAGATCATTTTGATGTGCTGATGTCAAAAATAATTTTTAAAAAATAAAAAAAATATCATTTTGATATATTTCTAAACGAAAAGCACTTTTAAAAGCAACCGCAACCACACTCTTAAACACCCTCTTCGTCAACTCAAATTCCTGTTTAAAAGGATTTGTACATATCATATACAACGCTATTTTCGTAGAGATAAAAATATATTTGGTTGAAATGTTTTATAAATAATTTTAAGGTAATCTTTTTTTTATTTAAAAAAAAGAGAGTTATTTTCTTATTATTTTTATTTATTTTTATAGTTATTGAAAAAGAGGTTACTAGCTCACTTATTTATTCGCAATGTTGAAATTACAAGTGTAAATGTAATTACCAAATCTCATCACATACATAATCAATCAATTAAGCTCCTAAAATCCACATACAGAATGCCAAGTGTACGTGTAAGATTAAGGCTGTGTTTGTTTTTCGGAAAGTGGTTTCCGGGAAACCACTTTCCAAACTTTCCTGTGTTTGTTTGCCATTAGAAAAGTTGGTCAACGGAAAACACTTTCCAGTCAAAGAAAAATTTGGCTTGGTTTTCAGGAAAGTGTTTTCCTGGAAAATTTGGGCGGAAAACACTTTCCGGAAGTTGTGGAAAATTTAGAAATGTCATTATTTGCTGATTATATCAAATTTGATCCTCAAACTTTTGATTGCTATATATAATTTGTTTTGAATATTTATTTTTCAATTCCATCTCTTAAAATTTAATTTTTATATTAATTTTGGTCCTTATTTTTATAATTGCTATTTGCTTTTTTCTTATCATTTTTTTATTGAAATTTTTTATCTATCAAATTTGGTCCTCATTTTTTTTATTGTTACTTATTTTATTTGAAATAATTTATGAAATGTTAATTATTATTATTTTAATTTATTCACCTTTCATTTTTTTTTAATTTTTTAGATTTGATCTCTATTATTTTGATTATTATTTATTTTATTTGAGATAATAATTCTACCATATATCTTGGACCATGCATGCATGGTTTGATTTGATCGTTTTTTGTTCTCCATCACCCTTAGGCCCTAGCTTTTGAAAAATGCAAGGAAATCAATACATGTGTGTGTGATAAGTTTTGTTAAAGCCTGTATCTATAAGCTTTAGTCTAATTAAAAAAAGAATTTATTCTTTATATTATTATATATTATACTCTTTATAACGAATTTATAATTTCCAATTATTATATAAAAAGAAATTTAATGAAAAATTGGAATCTTCTAACATGAATCCTATTTATTTATGTTTTACCACTTGTCGTGGAAGTATAATTTACCACTATACTTTGACAGTAATTCGTGCATGTTTGTATATGATTAAATACAAAATAATTCCAAATAAGGTTTTGTTCATTAACTATAAGCTTGCAAATCAACACGACATAGTATAAACAAAAACATATCTTGGACACAGCCTTAACTAGATTTTGTATTAACCTATGATAAAGACATGACAATTTAAAAGGAGTATATGGAATAGGAAATTTCGGTAAGGTTTTTTCAAATATATTTTTTAATCAAGAATATATCAAAATAATATTTTTTTTAACATTATAATATTTTTTTAAAACAAAATATCTCAACATCACCACATTTAAATCATAAAAAACACCTAAAATATCAATTTTGGGGATAAAATAAAATTTTGATTATGATATCATTAGTACTATAAAATAGATTTTGACGAGACAAATCTAACAACACTAAATATTATCTGAATAGGTTATACTTGTCACCAAAAACAAATGGACCACTCTCTATTTTTGGCCGTCAAGTATGGCTCACTCGAGGTACCCTAAATGATATTTTATGATATAGTTAAATTTGTTTTATCAAGATCTTTTTGATAATACCAATCATTGAATTTGTTTAGTATGTTCTTACTCAAATAAATTCTTTTTCTCTCTCTTATCTCTCTTCATACTTTAATATTTTTTTTTTTTAAAATGTAATTTTAAATAGCACAAGCAATAAAAATAATGTTTTAGAGTCATACTAGCGAGATTACCCGCGCGTTGCGCTGGGCTGTTTTTTATGTGTATAAAACTGATTGATTTTATGCGTATTGTAATTTGTTATTTGAATATTTAATTAGTAAAATTATAATTGATAGAATCTGTTAAAAATAAGTTTTTTTCCGCCTAAAAGTGATTGTATGTTGCTACTGATAAAACTATTTTGATAATTATTTAATAGGTAGATTATACAATTGGAATCGTGGGAGGATCGGGGAGGGGCTTGCCCTGGAATGCAGTGAGGGGGAAATTTTTTTGTGATTGTTGAGTATATATTATTTGTTTCATAAATTTTTTCATTAGCATATAGTAAAATTACAATTGTTGAATTGTAGCACAGATGAGTGAACTGTTTTATGCAGCAAACAATTTGATTGATTGTTTTGTTTTAACTACTTTGATAATAATTTAATTAGTAGAGAGCAAAACCACAATTCATCAAATTGACTAAAAATATATTATTTTTTACCTGCAACATACTAATTTTTTGTTGGGCATGTTTTGACTATTTGCCGAATAATTTGTTTGACAGATAAAAAAAATACAACTGTTAAAATTTACCACAAATGATTATATCAGATTTTTTCTTCATATTATTATATTAAATTTTTTTAAAACCTTGAGATTAAATTAATGCGAGATTTTTGAAGAGAAATCAATTAATTTTTTTTAAAATGTTTTAAGATGTTAATATGAAAAAATATCACAATATATAATTAATCTTTTCTATTTTTTAAGGAAAAATTCCCAAAAATAATATATATAAAAATTTAGGACCATTAACAATTTTGTTACATGTTAAAAAAATTGGTGCCGACTATGGTGAAATGCAGGGTAATTTTTTATTTTATTATTGTAGATAACGTAGTACACTTTTTCTACTTGTCTTGTCTACGTGTGATTTTATATTTTTTTTTTCGTGATATGAGATCTAAAATATCATACATAAAAAAGATGTCGAAGTTTTTTCACAAAAATAACATTGATCAATGAATTTTTGTCACAATTATTATAGCTATCATTATAATTATTATTATACATAATCAATATTCTAATTATTATTGGTCATACTATCAATGACACCGTAATTATTGTTTGAAAATGAATTTTTATTTTTGAAGATTTACTCCTAGTATTATTATATTAAAAATATTTTAGAATACTGATAGCAAATTATTAATTCTTGAAAAATAATAAATAGGTCATTTATATCTATCTATATATATGATAATAAATTTGTATTTAGCTATTTTTAAAAATATGTACAATAACCTTAATGCCCCTGACGGTTCTTGTGCTTTTTTTCTTCTTATTCATAGGTATTGGGCCTTGAATTGATCGATTTCCATTGTCAAACAAAATTCTGAAACCAGTTAAAAAACGAGACAAATTGATTTTATCTAAATAACTTCTTTAAATGACGAATGGATCATAAACTCTTACATATAGTATCATAGTTTGTTAGAGCAGAGAAAGCTCGAGGAGAAATCAGCAGGAGTTTGAAAGCTCGAGGAGAAATCAGCAAGAATTTGAAAGCTCGAGGAGATATTAGAAAGCATTTGAAAGACTGAGGACGTATATGGTAATTAGTATATATTGGTGACTGAAGTGTAGTCTTACCAAAGCAAGAAAGGGAATTTTAAGACCTGATTCATTAATTACTCTTCATTAATAAAGGACAAGCGTGGAGGGTACGGAAGCAAGGTCCAGCAAGTGAGCGTCTTTCTCCTTCCATTTCTCCCTGCTTCCTTCCTTCCTTTCTTTCTCTGTAATCTCAAAGCGAAGGGGCAAACGAGGAGAGAAAGCAAAGGAAAAAAATGGGACTTCTTTCGAATAAGATCGAGAGAGATGTGTTAAAGCCAGGAGATCATATCTACTCATGGAGAAACGCTTACTTATATGCCCATCACGGTCTCTCTCTCTCTCTCTCTCTCTTTGTTTTTTTGCCTTTTCGTGTTACGTAATTGGTAATGTTTATGCCCCATTAGAATCAAGTTTTTAGGGAAAATGATGTCTTGGCTTGTTTTTTGGTTGCCCCTTTTTGTTTTCCGTATCTAAGATCAGTGATTTGGATACCCTTTGGGTTCAGATTTGTGAAGTAATTGATGTTTTGGTGCGCTTTTAGGATGCCCATTGTATTTCTCATTGGTTTATGACATTTGAGAGCAGGATTAATAGTCTGTGAATGCAAACGTGGGGGCTTTTTGATTGGGTAATGGGCATATGAAATGGGTGGATTTAGGCCTTTTGGTGCATTTGAATTGGTGGGTAGTGATTATAGCTTTGAATTAACTAGACATTAGTTTTTTTCTGTTTTTGTGACGCCTTTTGTGTTGGAGTTTCATACTGCTGGTTGTTACAGGAAACTATTATAATGTCTGTTAATTAATCGTAGTTATAATGTCTGTTAATTAATCGTAGTTTATAATGTCAGTTAATTGATCATACTTAGATGCTTCTTTTTGGAGTTTTGTTGGAAGTGATACAGAAAATTGTGGGAGTAGTTAAGATGTTGCTTAGAAACTTCGAATTTAAAACTTGGGATGCAGTTATAGGGTTATAAATGTGGAATGAAATGGGAAAATTAGGGCTTTTGTCAACATAATTCTGCTTTGAACAATTGGCAATTGGGCCTGCAGTCACAGAAAGATTGTTTTTTTCTTCATACAATTTTCTTGTTCACCATCTATGTTGTTTTTTCATCAGCTGTCAACAAGTTGTTCTCTCAACTTTCTTTTATCATGTTGTCTCTTTTCTTTCCTTATCCTGATAATGGGAGTTCCTCACTCACTGAATTAGTGTGAAAACCTTTGTGCATATAGTTTGATTGTCATGTATATATGAACAAATTGTTTGCTCAAACCAACCATTATCAGGTTTGTGAGGCTGGTTCAGTTGTTTCTGGTATGATAATGAATGAGAAACTTTACATGTTTGAAGAGGCTTCACGTCTTTCATTGGGCCTGATTTGCATGTATCTCGTGAAATTTGGTTTTTACCCATTCCTTTGCTCTCTTATTCAATGTTCCTTTAGGACTGGATGCATCTTTGACATTTTCAACTACATTATATGACTCTTGAATTTGATAGAATTTACTACTTTTTGATTGTTTGTGTTTTTCTCAAGCCATTGAATGCTAGCAAATGCAATGTTTTTTGTCCCACTGGAACTTGGATGTTAATGATACTACCAAAGAATACCCACAGCATATAGAATAGAATCCTTGAATTTAAGTGCTACGGAGTCATGATATCCATGGGCAATGATTTGATTGTGCAGGTAACTTTTATATCACAAAATAAATTTTAGCTCGTGTGGAGGTGATTTGATTCATGCATAAGTATCTTGTAACTGCTAAAGACGCCTCTCTGCCTTCCATCAGATTGTTGTTGTGGTACAACTCCTCGAGGCCTTTTTCAGGCTGTTCCATTCGTGTGTGTTTTTGTTAAAATGTGCAGAAGAGTTGTAATCTTTTCCATATGTTCTGATGGATAGTTCCCATTTATTTTCTGCTTTGTCACACTCTTTTCTCAACTTTTAAACTTTGGCTCTATGACTGTTTGTTTACATTGAGAGAGGGATGGGAGGAGAGGGAGAGTGCTTCTTCCATTCACTTCTATAGGAGATCACGTGGAAGTCAAAGTTTAATTCATGCAGACTGTTTTTGTTCCATTTTTGGTGGTGCTGTCTTAATGACTCGACTCATTTCTTGCGTTTTAATTTTTTCTTTCCAATGTGTCATTATCAAGTATCTGAATTCTGTGCTATCTGATTCTGGTATATACACTCAAGAGGCAGCCTATGCTCGTGTGCATCTAGCAATAATTGTGCAATTCTGAGTGATGGATATGACACTAGCATTTTCAACTTGCTTTTCTAATCAGTTCCTTTTATGAAACTAGGCATCTATGTTGGTGATAAAAAGGTGATCCATTTCACTCGGGGAGCAGGCCAAGAAATTGGCACGGGAACTGTGTTGGACCGATTTCTTGTCAGCTCATCTCCTTCTCATCCTTCAGATAATCCATGCCCAGATTGTGGTCTTCAGTCAAGGCTTGATGGTGTCATCTTGTCCTGCATTGATTGTTTCCTCTCAGGTGGTGATCTCTACCTTTTTGAGTATAATGTCTCACCAGCTCTCTTCCTTGGTAAACCTCGAGGTGGTACCTGCACCATTGCCAAATCTGACCCACCAGAAGACGCCGTTCACCGTGCTCACTTCCTCCTGCAGAATGGTTTTGGTGGATACCATATTTTCAAGAACAACTGCGAGGATTTCGCCATCTACTGTAAGACTGGTTTGCTCATCAACACTAACCTCAGTGTTGGCCGAAGTGGGCAGGCCGCCTCCTTTTTAGCAGCTGGTGCTGCTACTCTTTCTTCACCACTTCGATTTTTAACCAGCTTTAGCGGCCTGACAGCTGTGGGATATGGGATGTATGGTGTCATCCCAGTTGTGGGATTTGGGATGTATTGTGTCAGCCGGCTAGTTTCTGATATCGGAGTACGCCGTGATGTGTCCAAAATCCCTGTTGAGCAGCTTGCTGCCCATTCCCAGCTCAAATGAGCAAGAAGCTCTGGCTGACCTGGCCAGGGAAAATTAACCTTATCTACAAACAAAAATCGTGAGTGTGTGGATTGAAAGAAATGCTGTATTGTGGTTAGTTGCAACTCCAGCTGCTAAAACTCCCATTTTCAGTGATCCCCCGTCGGCCTATTCATTGATGCCGTGGGAAGTATTGTCATTTCGAAAATGGTGAAATTGTTGTTTCATGTTGAAATATTTTTATCTTTTACTATGGTTGGCTTAATTTGGTGTCTGCTCCTGCTATGCAATCTATTTATATACTTTATGCGTGAAAATATATACAAATTTACAAAAGAAAGATTTTGCTTTCAACTTCTATCTTGTATAGTCCGTCCATGATTGAGGAGGGCTGACTATTGGACAAAGGGTACTCTTGATTTTTAATTATTTTTGATATTAATTATTTTTAAATAAAAATATATGATCTATGACACCATTCTACACTGCCTTTTAGTTCTCGTTTCCAGACAAAAGAATTGGCAAGCAGTAAAACGAATTGTCAGGGACAGAATGCAGTGCTTCTTCCTTTTGCATTTTGAAGTAGCTAGATTTCATTCCCCTGTTTCAATGGCTCGCATTCAAACCAAATCTCCATGGCATGCCCGCAATGATTCGGCTTTGATGGAAGATCTTCGGGAAATATTTTGCAACTCAGCATTCCATCATCGTGAAAAAGAAAGAATGGCTCAAAAAAATACTTATTTTTTTTTTCTATAAACCACGCGGTGTCCTAGACACTGGTCCAGACTAATACACGTTCGCACCGGGTGGGCCTCGAAGGGGTGAAAGTATTTCCCAAATAGCCGACTCCATACAAGAGGAGGGGTTGAACCCCTGACCTCTTTTAAGGGACGAAAGCGTCCTCACCACTCACGCCAGGACTCCTTGGGTGCTCAAAAAAATACTTGGATACAAAAACCAAGACAAGACATTTATCACTTTTAATTACCTGTTGGTAGTATAGTTGTGGTTGTTTTTTAAAATGTTTTTTGTTTAGAAATATATTAAAATAATATTTTTTATTTTTTAAAAATAATTTTTTACATCATTATATCAAAATTCTCTAAAAACATAAAAAAATAAATTTAAAATAATTTTTTTTTTTTTTTTTCAAAAAAACTTTCGAAAATCTCTCCCATGTAAGTCTCGTATTAGCCACTCTTTCTGGAAGTCAATTTGAACAAAGAAGGTGGTGGTTTGATTCGAGCGTAAAATATCTAAAGACAAGTCCCTGTCTGTCATCAGATCGTCCTTGCCGTACGTACAGCTCCTCAGGGCCTTTTTCAGGCTGTACATGCATGGAAGTATTTTTTATTTACAATAATATTTTTTATTTTTAAAATTTATACATAAAAATAATAAATATTTTTGATTTAAAATATGAAAAAACCAATTATTTAAAAATAATATAAAACAGTTAAATGTTTTCTTAAAAGCAAAACCCCTTAAAAAAAACAAATGATAAAGGTGGGAATATGCCAACAATCGGTGATATTACTGGGGATGTTTTATTTTGTTTTTAAAATTTAAATGCACCGGTGGAAAATCTAATCTGATTGTATTATTAAACTCAACCTTGTTCATTACTTGATTCAGATTTGAATCGGTGGATGAGAAAACTTGTAACAGTTTAAAATATCATCATTTTTAAGAAAAATATTAAAAAATATATAATTTTAATATATTTCTGTACAAATTTCTTTTTAAAAATAACCGTAACAACGCTTCTAAATAGTTAATAGTAGCTTGATCTAAGTTAGAGATTGTTAATCGAAATAAAAGTGTGAAGAAAAGTCTAAAAAACTATTATGAAAGAATAAATATAATAAAAAATAGTGATAAATATATGGACTTGTAAAGGGTCTATTTTCTAAATAAATAAAAATAATTATCTCGCATTTTAATGTTATACATTCAAGCACCTTCTTTTCAATCAATTTTCCCCCCATGATTTTAGGACCTCAAAATCATATAAATCTTTTCTCACTAATTATTTTACATAAGACATAAAGGGTTCAATATCCCAAAATAAATATTATTAAATCAATGATTTTAGGAACCTTGTTTGGATCGTATTTTCTTAAAATAAAAACTAGATTACACATTTTTTTTTTATAATTTTTAATTATTTTATTTTTCAATATTGGACCGATTCAGGATTGAAACTTGTAATTTATATTGATTTTCTTTTTATGGGGTAATTGTTTACCCGAGTCACTAGTTTCAAAGGTTAACTCAATTTTTTTAGATCATTATTTTTTTTCTTCTAATTTCATCTAATATTGGTTTGACCGAGAACTAAACTCTATAATTTATTTTGATTTATTTTTTATAAGGTTATCATAGTCTCACAACTCAAATCTTATACTTGACATGTTAATATTAAAAAAAAAAACATTTTAATTTTTTTTCAATCAAACTATTTTTTTATAAGTCATGTGAGTTTTTTTTTAACTTGTAAAATTAATCGGGTCATATCTTGTATCTTGTTAGCCATTGAAGTGTTTTTTTTAGTGAAAAGATATTAATAATATTTAAATATTTTTTATTTTAAAAAATTAATGAGACTGGGAGTGTAACACCCAAAAATAATTTAGCAATTAAAGTAAAACAAATATTGAATTAAATCTCCGGTTGAGGAAGGTAGCATAAAGTTATTAAAGTTGAAAAGCTCTGCCCGTATCTCTTGGCCACCTGCTACAAGATTGTTTCCAGCTTTTAGCCGTCACGTTGGCTCCACAATAAATACTATTAATTAAATCCTGACCATTAATCACTGCACACGTGAGTGTGACCAGGTCTTTTTTGCAAATCTAGCGGTCCCGATCCGCTCAGCCCTCGTCCTGTCATGCTAACCCGATAGATGGATTTGTTTGGGGTTGTACTTGAGTTTTTTTTTGAAATATATTAATTTTTTTTTTTAATTTTAAAAAATATTTTTAATATGAGTAAATAAAAAATAATATATAAAAACAAACAAAAACTCAAATTACAAGAATATACCTGTGTGCTTGAAGTTTGATAACCGGCTAATGCTATACCCGGTCTTTGTGCCTGGAGGGCCTCGTTTTTAACGTGTAAAGGACAGGGTTACGTAGCAGTTATTCTTTTTAATTTCATCCTCCAATCAAATATAAATATTATTTAGTATTTCAATCTTGATCCCTATTCTTTTAGTTTCTATTTTTCAATGCTTTGATATAGTTGAAATACCCTTTTCAAACCATCTTTTAATATTTAATTTAATTGAGATCTGAGTTTTATGTTTTAGATAGAGAGCTACAAGTCTAATAATCTAGGTCATATGTTTGAAAAGTAAACACGAGTTAATATTTTTTTTAAATAAATTTAATATTTATTTATTAATTATATTATTTTAATCTCATGATCTGAGAGTATGGTAATAAAAAATTTTAAAAAAATGGTTCATCTATTGTTGCTATCATTTTGTATATTTAATTAAAATAAAACCAACTTATTCGACACAATTGGGTCCATAATCAAATAAACAAGTTTTCATTTATTTTTAAAACCCACTTGCAACGCATAAACATTATTTTTTATATAAAAAAATAATCCAGTCTTATAGTGAAAGCAAGTGTGTGGGTGTGAGAGAGATGAATTCTGCAAAAAAAAAAAAAAAAAAAAAAAAAAAAAGACATTGGGTGCCTGGGGGTTTGAAAGGGACCGATGATCTAACTAACGAGTGATGTGGATTCGCATGAAAAGACCCATGCTTAATGAAATGGAGGAGTCGGTCCCAGTTGTGAGCCGAAAAGTTGCACCAAACACTTTGCTCATCCAAATAATTGCATCCTCAAATTCCACAAAGCCTTCCATACCTTGCGGCGGCTAAGATAGATAGATGCCACAGCCTGGTTCACACTGTTTTTTAATCATTATTTTTATATACTGATATAAAAAATAATTAATTTTTTTAAAAAAAATAACTTTAATCATACTTCCAAGCAGTTCCGTAATCTCATAGCTCTCAACAACATAAAAACAATAAGAAGAAGATTTTGATGGCTTTAATATATCAACTACACCCATCACATTTTATTTTTATATTTTATGGAATGGAGGACCATCCATGATCCATCGATTATAAATGAGATATATGGTATAGTTTTGTCTCTCTTTCCCACTTTCGAAACATGATCAATGGCCTATATAGTTTTGTCAAAAATATATATCCCACGCTGCATCATCAATAGATCATCATGACCAGGTGCACAAGAGCTGCCATGAGAATACCCAGCAATAATTAAATTAAAATAAAATAAAATAAAAAATTAAAGTCATTGCTCTCATTCCTTAGTATATACAATGCATTCTTGGCATCTTAATCGTATGCGAATATTAAAATCAACCGTGATGGATCAACCTATCCATTACATTTTCCATGTGCAAATGTTGAATTTTGCCTTGTAAATCAGCTGGGTTTCCATTGAAACCTCACCTTATTTTCATTCCTTATCATTTTTGTTTTGAATTTTGTGTATATATATATATATTTTCATGCGAGGAAACTTTAGTTTACGAAAAAAAAGTATGTGAATAAAATTCTGATTATTCCATATTTTTACAGGGAATGCAACTTCTTAATCGAACTCGAGATTTATTGTACAGATCTTAAATTTTTTGTCATCACGCTACGTCTTTTGAAGATGATTTTGTGTATATTTTATTGAATATCTTCAAAAAAATCACTTATTTTAAACATATTTAGTCTCTAGAACTCTTAAAACATGCATTCCAATAGGCTAGAAATTTGATCGTGTAGAAGAAGAAAACTTGGCCAAAAACAAAAACAGATGCTTAACCCTTGATGATCGATCTGGGCAAGCGGGAATGCAATATGGACAAACCCTAGATAGTCACCATCTAGACTCTAGAATGCAAGCAAACCCATTAACCAAGCATCAAGTTCAGCATTAAATTATGGAACCGTCGCAACTTTCTCCATTGTTTTACCTCTAACAGGCATAAATTAATTCTCAATTAATTATCATTATTGCTGTAACCTCCTTGGCTGACTAGTCTATCCTTTTATGAGGCTATTACTTGCCTTCAGATCATGTTTGGGTTGTATTTTAAAAATGTTTTTTGAAAAATAATTATTTTTTGTTTTAAATGAAATTTTTAGTGTTTATAGATCATTTTAATGTATTGATATGAAAAAAATAATTTTTAAAAAATAAATAAAAATAATATTTTAATGCATCTCTAAATAAAAGACAATATGAAAAACAGTAGCAACCACACTATAATATATGTTTGAGAGTATAGTTGCAATTGTTTTTGAAAATGTTTTTCGCTTAAAAATTATTTAAAATGATATTTTTTTAAGGAGATGGATTTTTGAATCCGGTATACTGTTGATGCATTCTTTAGTAAAAATTGATCTTTACAACCCTTCCAAACCTGGTGTGCAGTTTTCGCATGAATGAATTTTGTCATGGCGGTGATTTTTAAAATCAACACATGAAAATCAACTATAAACACAAAAAAAATTAATTTAAAATAAAATAAAAATATAAAAAATATTTTTTTCAAAAATACTTTTAAAACATAGTATCAAATATAATCTGACTTGTTTCCCAACGAGCTCATTTGTTTTAAATCATATTTGCTCACAATTGTTTTTAATTACTTGAACGAAGATGTTTTTGCTTCTAGGGAGAAGAGAAATAAATAATAATAATAATAATAATACGACAATTAAAACTATAAATTCCTTAAAACAAACTGTAATTTATCAAAATCACAGGTTTTGCATTCCATTTTAAACAGAGCTCGATTAAAATTTAATTCTTATTATTTAAAATGTTTTTTTATATCATTAAAAAATTCTTTTTTTAAAAAATAATTTAAAAAACAATCATGTCTTCATTCTCGTACAAACATAGAAGTAGCGTGCGCCTCACAAAATCAACTCCTTATGTAATAAAATATCACTCCTCGTCGGCGCTCATGGATTCCTATTGTGAACCGGTTAAGCTCCCAGCACCCCATGACCGTACAATGGCCCCACATATCGTGTCCCCCCCCCCATATGCTCAGACCAGTTTATTTGTCAAACTTCGTTGAAAATCGGCTCGAAAAAAGATTTGAATTATTAAATCAACTCCGATGCTACTGAATTAGTTTTGTTGTCTTAGAAAAAAAAAATCTTTGAAGCTGGAAAGATTGTATTTAGATTGGGTTTTCCGAGGTTGATCAAGTTTTTTTTTTTTTTTTTTAATTTTAGACTCAACGTGGATCAAGTTTTAGATCACGTGTTTCTCGTGCCGACTTTGTTTAGCTGAATTTAATAATTATAACTTTAAATATTAATATTAAATTTACATTAACATAATGTAATAACCAAATTTACTTGATCGTGTGGTAACCTGAACCAAATTCAAGAACACGAAAAACTTGATCGTTTTCTGTCAGGCAGTCTCCACCAACTCATAACGCAGACGGCTACTTTAGTTTCTAGTCCAAGCAAGATGTTTGTGAAAAGACCCAATAGGTTTTTTATGAGATTAGTTGTGTTTTTAGGTGGTGGCGGTGGGTGTAAATCATGAGAAGTGTTTTTGATGTTGAGTACGTTGTAGTTGGATGAATTTTAGGTTTTTTTTATATAGATATATATATAATTTGACCACAAAAACAAACATGACCTTAGTTTTATTATTAAATGTTAACGTTATTGGTAGAGTGATTTGAATCGAATCTTTTTTTTTTTGGACTTTAAGAGATGTGACATGATAACAGGAGACTTGTAATCTATAAAGCAAATCCTGAATTCGAGTCAGAACGTATATTTTTGTACAAATTATTCGTTTACCTAGATTCATAAAATATATTTTTTTGGAGGTGGAGTCTTATAAAATAAAATAAAAGATTATGTTTTTGTCTACTAATTATGAAGGACTATATATATATATATATATATATATATATATATATATATTGAAAAAAAGGCCTTCTTTTCTAGAAGTTGATTCTACATTTTGAGTTAAAAAACAAAACGAGCTTTCTTAATTACCAAATTTATATCCTGAAACCTATGTTCATATTAATAATGATAAATAAAGAAGGCAAGGAAATTCTCGTAAGTGGCACCTCAAAACCCACATGGAATGGATCCAAACGAGTTTGACTCTCTCAAGCTTTTGGAGTGGGAAGAAGAACATACGGAGGTGGGCAAAGGCAACCTGTGTGAACACGTGGCGAATCCGGTTCGTTATATGACCGCGTGAACACCACGTGAGGCTGGGATTCTATTTCAAGAAAAATAGATGATTAAAAAGAAGAAGAAAAAAGTAGTAGTTTTTTTATTATTTTGCTGACCAATTGCTCTGAAAAAGGATTTCCCCACACGCAACCTTTAATGAGAAATGTCAAAATTCAATTCTACCACCGACTTGGTTTTAGTGCAAGAATGCTTGTTTTTCACATTGACACATCATCAAAACAAGAAGAGGTTATGTATATATATATATATATATATATATTTTTTTTTTTATATTATAATTCAAAACACTCATATAAAAAAACTAAAAGATACTAATTCAAAACAAAAAATAAAAATTGATTTTTGCGGTGGAAATCATGTTTCATGATTTTTAAAAATCATTTGATACACTGATATGAAAAATCTATATAATATTTTTATATATTTTTAAGCGATAAACACCCTGAAAACACAACTCACTAAAATAAAAGAAACCAGTCAAAACTTGAACTGAACCAGTTCGTTTTTTCAAAAGAACGTCATCGTTTTAAACAAGAAATAAAAAAATAAAAACATGGTTTAACCTGCTGATCTAGAAATTGATCCACTTGTCCATCCAAATCGTGAACTAGATCACTGGGGGCTGCGTCTCTCGATTAAGGTCAACCGATGACTTGACAAAAAAATCAGAACTTTTTTTATGACCATGGTTGACCTAACTCTCACCTCTGCCAGGCATGAAGGGTTCCATGGTCAAATGCATCGTCAACCACAAGACTTGGTGTTGCAAACCGTTACAAGGGTAACTGACAAAAAAATTAACTTTTTTTTTAATCAATAACGATCAAAAACTTTCCCGAATAAAATGGTAGTTTTTTTAATTATTCTAAAAAAAATTTATTTTATTAGAGCACCACCTTAGTGAATATTTTTGGTTCGTTTTTTATCAATAAAAATAATAATAATAAAAAAAAACCACAATCAAACCTAATCCCGTTTAAATTGATTGGGGTTGATTTATTTTTTTAATAAAAAATCAAAAAATAGTTTTGTTTTTTATGTTTTTTTTTCTGTACTTTAACCAAGTTATTTGTTTTTCTATTTAACTAAAATAAAAGCAAACCAAAAAATTTAAACTAGAACGGAAGAATAAAAAAAATTATAACATATTTGTTTTTTAATTTGAATCGATTCAGTTCAATTTTAATTTACCAATTTTTTTATTAAAAAACCGAATATCAAATCAGACTGAAAATTTAAAAAAAATTCAAATTAGTTATTTTTTTCTTGGTTTTATCAGTTTAATCAGTTTTCGATTTTTTTATCAACCCGGCCACCTAACCCAATAATTCTCATACCAGATCACTCCTTTTGGCGCTTTAAATCCGTAAATTAAGTGTTCCAATACCAAAATAGATTAATTTATTATAAAGATCGATGATGAAAAACTTTTTAGAGATGGCTTGATTTTTTTTTATAAAAAAGAAAAAGAAAATAAATAAATAATGGAAATGGCCTAATCTTAAAGACAAGAGAAACAGCTGTGGCGGGGATCCCCTTGAGGGACACCATTTTATTAGCTAAAATACTTAGAAAAAATGTGGCCCTCATGGATGGCGATGTCCTTCTCTACTTAATAAAACAAGTCATTCTCATGAGAGGGAGCAGCCATCCTCCTCCTTTTTTTAAAAATAATAATAATTATGAACCATTTGGTAAAAATATAGATTTGTTATTCGCCCGATACTATTTTAACTTGTATTTATATAAAATAGTTTTGTTTTTATTGTTGTTGTTTGTTTTTTAGCGGATTGTATCAAAATTATTCAATCTAATCTATCGAAAGGTGGTTAATTCAAAGAATATCTTAAAATTAAAATTAAAATAAAACAATATTGTTTTATTTTTATAAAAAAATATATTTTTTAGTAGGTTATTGTAACTATATTTGATTTCATTTTTCAAGACATTCTTTGAGTTATAATAACCTATTAGTAAACTTATCAAGTTGAATTATATTTGATAAGTTGAAATATATAATTCAACTTACCATATATTATTCGAGTAACGTGATCAAGTTTTGAGTAACATTCCATATATTTTGAGTCTTTAAGGGATGTGATGTGATAATAATAGGCTTTTGATATGCACAATATATCTCGAGTTCGAGCTAAAACATGTACTTTTTATAAAAAACTGGAATAATCGGGTTTTACTCGGTCCACGTGAACCTATAATATATATTTTCCTGGAATAGTATTTCATCACTTGACCGAGTAATCTTCAATTGTTTTTTTTTATTTTAAGAAAAGTCTCATCTTAAGTTGACATGCCAGGATAAATTTGAAAGATACTTTTTTAAAAATAATTTCACTGCCTTACGAATGATTGTTAATTTTCGAGGATTTAATTTATTTAAATACCGGGGGGGTTTGATGTTCATATTAATAAGTTTAGGATCAAAGTGGTGAGACCAAAGTTTTGATGTGACATCTTGTGTCTTAATTATGGTGACCATGACCAAATAACTTTCTCCCAGCAAACAAGGATAAATGGGTTAATATTAAATGTCCCATCAATTAATGCAAATTAAATAAATTGCTCAAATCAATTTCCATTCTGGCTGGCTCGTTAACCAAAAAATATTCGGTGCTAATGCAGGTTGCACGTGCGTGCCATTCACTCACGTGATCATCTCCATCCGTCTCCATACAGCAATGCTTTCAGAGCATTAAAGGTGTTGTGTTTCTTGCATTGAAGATGACCTGAAAAGTTAGTAGTGGGCTATGAAAACGAAAAATCTACTGCCCATCTTCCTAGCAATACTCTTATCATTTTAAATATTTGGTAAGCTGAATTATAAATTCAATTATTATTTTTTTAAATAAAATAATTAAACATCAAGTTTTAATTAGGTCATTGTCTTAACCATATCTTAAGTCTAGGTTTTATAATTAAGTTTTCCCAATAAAGGAACAAAATCTTACACTTCTATGAATTAAAAAGGCACCAAACTCTTGTAAGATTAAGATTTGTGATAGCCAGCAGGGTCTTGGCCTGGTGGACAAGAAGGGTTTCTCTCTTCCTCTCATCCCAGGTTCAAGTCTTGCTAGACACGCCTGTCATCCCCGCGGTGCCTTACATGCTCATTGGGTTTGCAGGATTTTAAGTAGACCCGGAAATTTAGTTGTGGTGCGCGCAAGCTTTCCCGGGTACCTCGTTATAAAAAAAAAAGATTTGTGATAAAAAGAAAAGAAAAAAAAAAAAGGTTTGGCTATAAATTCTTATCCAGTTCATAATTGCTGGTACCTATCCAATTCTTGAAAGCCCTAGCTGTCAATCAACGTTTTTTTAGCAATAAATAAATAAATAAAATAAATAAATAGCCAAGGCAGAGAAATGGACCAAGGCATTCTGTTTTCTTCCTTGGTTCAAGTGAAAGGGGAAAGTTGTCTTCTGGTACCTAACAAATCCGTGGAAATTCACTAAAGTAATTCTTGAAGAACGCATCAAGTAAAAAAAAAAATCCTTTTCTTTTGAAAAATAGGTTCATGTAAATTAGATTTTTTTTGTGCAATAAAGGATAAGTTGAAAAACAATTTGAAGTGTTTGATTATATCATATAAAATAAGTTGGAGAATAATTTTTTATTTTATCAAGTTTATGAAAATAACACGATCAAATTTTGACAAATAGAAAAAATTAAAAAATAATAATTATTTTTTAAGAATTATAGCTCTCACGGTTAAAATAATAAGTTTATTTTGTTTTATTGTTTATTAAGGGTTGAGTAATTTTTTTGTAACTTATATGTACATTTTTATATTTAAATTAAATAATTAATTAAATATTAATGTTATTCATTAATGAAACTCCACCGTTCTCTTTTATTTTTTTATTTTAGCTTGTTTAGATTGTTTAATACTCACTGTAACTTTATTAAACTGTACTATTTTCATTAACTTTTTGACGTGAGATAGTTTTTTTTTATATAAAAAAAGATTTATATATATATATATATATATATATATATATATATATATACACACAAGTGTTTTAATATATATATAAAAGGGTATGGCCAACCTTTTTATTTTTTGAAATTCTCTGTACCAATGACCGACACCTGTGTGTAATCAACCTGGTTTTAAGACAAAAGTACAAAACAGCTACTAGAATTTGGAACCAGGGGACCCGTAAGGTGAGAATTTGAAACTAACGGCTCAGTTACCGAAACTTAGCTCAAAGCTCTTCCTTGTTATGACAAGTGTCCGATAAGTCCTTTTCGCTTGCCGTTCTGGATTGCATTTCTTGGGGTTATTGTCGTTCGCTTTTTAGAACAGGTCGTAACTGTCCTGTCAGGTGATCACTGCTTCCTCCCCGTATAAAAGATCATCTACTTCACACCAGTTTCAGGTTTATCCTCACGTTCCTAATGGAGAGTGTGTCCACGCTCCTAAGAGCCTAGCCCTCTATTTAGGAGTCCTAGACAAGACACGTGTGCATATAATTATTGAATTATCAGAT
The DNA here is from genome assembly GCA_009078335.1 of Salix brachista. NCBI lineage: Eukaryota > Viridiplantae > Streptophyta > Magnoliopsida > Malpighiales > Salicaceae > Salix > Salix brachista. The sequence goes on from CM018575.1 coordinate 4,447,266, forward strand.
TCCAGATATAAATAATAAATTTGTCCAGCATAGGATAAGTTGTTCAATTAAAAATAATAATTATAAAGAGGAATGATGGTATTTTGGATTTTAAAGGCACATAATTTTTTTTCTATTATTACCATAAAAAAATGAACTTGATTTAATTATTTTTATTTTTTAATGCAAGGTTGTTATGATCCTATAAATGTCAACAAGATGTTATCAATCAATATCTATCTATATATATATATATATATATATATTCTCATTTAATTATAAATTTGATTTGATTGAAAGTGTGATGATAGTTATTTTTAAAAGTATATTTTGTTTATAAATATATTAAAATAATATTTTTTTAAAATTATTTCTGATATAAACACATGAAAATAATCTAAAAAATAAAAAAAATTAATTCAAAATAAATATATATTTTTTTAATTTTTTCAAAAATGATTATATAACCTCATCGTGCTTCAAGTTTTCCAAATAAAGTTCACGAAGTGTAATAATAATAATAATAAATAAATAAAAACTGGAAAACACGCACTCCTAACAAGCGTAGATAATGTCCTATTAACTCCGATGAACAAAGAGTAGGTTACAACTCAATTAATCACCGTTGATTTTCTAGAAACAGAAGAAATCAAGCGGTGACAGTCTCCGTTATATTCTATCAACAATCATTTCGACTTCATAAGAGAAGGTCTCTCGCTCCCCACCACGCTCGATCCTCAATTTTTTTATCCCCACAAACTACCTCTCTATAATGCGTTTCTCTCTGTAACCCTCCAAGAAAACAAGAAAAACTCAACCTCAAATGGCCTCTGGGTTTTCAGGCGGAGGCGGTGGCGGCCAAGATTTCTACACAAATAGATCACCCATTATACCCACCACGAACCTAACCAATAACCACCACAACCCATCATCACTGCCTCCTTATAGAACCAACCAAATGTTTCTAGAACAAAATTTATCTTCTCATAATTATCAACAGATCTCTCAACACAGAGCAATCTTTCCCACAACCACCTCTACCACCAACTTGATCGGAAAGCGAACGCTTGCCGATTTTCAAGCATTTCAACAATCACCACCGCAACAAAACCTTCTAAACCAAGCAGCACTGAACAATCTTCTTCTCCGGTCTGTAAAGCCGAGAGTTAATAACAATATTTTCCAGCAAAACACGTCTCCGATTTCCACTCTTGATTTCTCCGTTAACAACTTGTCCCCTGAGCTCCCTTCCTTAATGTTTCAACGTTACGGGCTCCCTCTTCTTCAGCAGCTTCGGCCCCAACACCATCACCAACAGCATCAGCAGCAGCCCATGAATCTAATTAGTCCAATCGGTGTCATCAACAACAACAGAAGCAGCAGCCACAGTATGATGCCGTATGTGAATATGTTACAGAATCAAAACGGAGGAGGAAATGGAATAGTTATGGGTCAAGATCGGGAGAAAAGGATGCTGAACCAGCTTCAAGAACTGGAAAAACAGCTTCTTGACGACGATGACGACAACCAAGACGGTGATGCCGTTAGTGTTATAACGAACACTAACAGTGAATGGTCCGAAACAATACACAATCTCATCACTTCTACCTGTAATAATCCGATTTCCCCATCACCCTCTTCATCATCCTCATCCTCATCCTCCACGGTCACAACTCCGGTTTCGAAACACACAGTAATCGAAGCAGCCTCGGCAATTTACGAAGGTAAAACTGATGTTTACACTGAGATCTTGAATCGTGTGTCTCTGGTTTCGAACCCAGGAGGGAATTCTGAGCAGAGATTGATGGGGTACATGTTGACTGCTTTAAAATCCCGGCTTAATTCTGCTGGAAACACTTCTGCAATGGAGCTGTACAGCAAGGAACATGTGGATGCAACGCAGTTGTTATACGAGCTGTCTCCTTGTTTCAAACTTGGTTTCATGGCTGCCAATCTTGCCATCATTGACGCTACAAGAGAGCAAAAACAAGAGGCGAACGCCTCCAGCGATGGCTTCCATGTTGTTGATTTTGATATTGGTCATGGAGGGCAATACATGAACCTTCTACTCGCGCTTTCTGGGCTTCAAAATTTGAAGCCAGCCATTGTTAAGATCACAGCCGTTGCTTCTGATAGCAATGGCGGGGAGGAGAGGCTGAGGCCAGTTGGTGAAATGCTTAGCCAACTCGCTCGTCGAGTTGGTCTGAATTTGTGCTTCAACGTTGTGAGCTGCAAACTCAACGAGTTGACTCGGGAGTCCCTCGGGTGCGAGCAGGACGAGGCATTGGCCGTCAATTTTGCGTTCAACCTGTACAGAATGCCGGACGAGAGCGTGTCCTCCACCGAGAATCTCAGGGATGAGCTTTTGAGGCGCGTAAAGGGGTTGGCGCCGCGCGTGGTGACTGTAGTGGAGCAAGAAATGAATACCAACACGGCCCCATTCATGGCGCGCGTGAACGAATCTTGTTCATATTACGGAGCGCTGTTTGACTCGATTGAGTCGACGGTCGAAAGGGATAGCTCGGAGCGAGCCAAGGTCGAGGAAGGACTGGGTCGGAGGATAGTAAACTCTGTAGCTTGTGAAGGGAGGGACCGTGTTGAAAGATGCGAGGTGTTTGGAAAATGGCGGGCCCGTTTGGGGATGGCGGGGTTCGAGTTGAGGCCACTGAGTCAAAACATAGCCGAGTCGATGAAAACGAGATTGAATTTAGCGAACAGAGTTAACCCAGGATTTACTGTCAAAGAAGAGAATGGCGGGGTTTGTTTCGGTTGGACGGGAAAAACTCTCACAGTCGCATCTGCTTGGCGTTAACTCCACTCCCTTTCTTTTTATATTATTATCGTTGTTGTTGTTTTTTTGTTGTTTTGTTTAGCGTTACCGTTAAAATATATGTATACTTATATTTTTAACTCTTTTTTCTCTCTCTTAGGAAAATGGAAAGAAAATCTACCGAACGAAATAATATAAAAAAAGGATTGTTTGGATGAATTTGAGGAAGGAAGATTCTCTTCATTTGCATTTATTATTATTATTATTATTATTATTATTATTTAAGGTTATAAAATAATAGTTATTTAAGGTTTTGACGCTAGCAATAAAACCATGAATCAATTCATGTTTTGCTCTTTGATTCGATCAATTCCCTACTGATTTAATTTGAAATATAGCTCAAATTGACAACTGATTACTGGGTTGAATTTAAGTTTAATAACACTATTTTTCATAACTAGTAAATTAGATTTTGTATTATTAATTTACAATTCATATCCTTTCTGATAAGGAATTTTTTGTAGTTTTTTTAATATAAATCTTGTAATAAATGAGTTTAGTATGTTTTATATAAAAAATGTAATATGTGTTTATTGGATTTTAAATAATTAAATATTATGGTTAAGATCATATCATATAAGTGAATGAATCTTCAGATGAAAATAAAATTTTCTCGAGATAACTTTCATGATATGAATAATTGTAAGATATGAATAATTTATGATTATTATCCACCAATGGAATATTTATTGGAGTTAATCAAAAAGATTATTTAATGATTCACTCTTAAGCATTCATGGGAGATGCAGTGTATGGTAGTATAGCTTAATGATTTTTTTAACAAAATTTGAAGATTCTTTTTTTTTTTTAATAATTGAGCTAGAGATTTGATGATGATTTGTGCTTTTATTTATTTAAAATTCACTTGGAAGTTTTTGAGGACAAGGGAATTGTTTTTACTAGGATGACATCTAAGATGAAAAGACATCATCAAATAGGGAGAGGGGAGCTTCAAACCCTTGCAACCATGAGCCTCAATTTATTGTTTTAAAGTGTCAAATCACTCTGGATTTCATATATTTACAAGCAAACCATGAACCTAAATAATCATTGTTAATGACAATTTTACCCTTTCAATATTTACCTAAACAAACTTGAAAAGGCATGAATTTCTCAAACTAAGGCTAGGTTTTGAATTGGCCATGGATATATAGATCTACTCGACCCAAGCCTGAACTTGAAATTCAACTTGAACCTAAATCAAAATAAATAAATATAGTTGTAAGCTGTAACGTTTAGGTTCGTGTTATGGATATACAATATGTATCTAAAACTTGACAGCATCAATTTCAAGCATAAAAAATCCATACCAAGTCGAGTTTTATAGTGGTTAGGGTAATTTTTTCAATTAAAGCTTGGATATGGATAATAATTCCTGACATTAATACCAAGTAGAACTTAGAGTGGTTTGGGTAATTTTTTCAATTCGAGTTTGGATACCGATAACAAAACCCGACACATGAATATTTCTTGTGATATCTAAATTAATTGTCGCAAGATTTTCTTATTAAAAAAAATATGATGCTATATATAAAAATTTTGAAGTCCCATTGCTTTCTTTGTTATATAATAATGTGTCTCTAGAGTTGTCGGACTTACTATCAATGATCAATCACTCAATGGTTATTGACATCAGCAAAATGTGCGATGCACAAGTTGTACATATCTCCATTGAAAAACCCTAATAAATGCATAATAATTCATGCGACAGTCGCAAAACAATTGCTATACATGACCTAAAACTGAGAAAGGAAACAAATGCTAAGTAGGGAAAAGGAAAGAATAGAACTGACATTAGAATTCAATTACCCCAACCAATTGTTTGAAATTTGATGTAAAGGAGAGTACCTCCTTGGTCTCTGCTAATCATAACTCGTTGATTGTCATAACCCAATTCTGGGTTATTCTTCTAAATCTATCTAAAATAAAACAAAGATAACAGAAATAAAATTAAAGGAGCTGGCGTCGGCAAAAAAATCAAGGTTGAAATTTTGGACATTTTCGAGAGCCCGATCATACCTATTTTGTGCCAAAAAAATGAAGAAAAATGCAGATTCAATGCTAAAATAATTTATTATTGGATAAATTTGCATAAAAATTAAGTAGAAAGAAATCATTATATTTTTATGGGCCAATTGGATTTAATCGTCGGTCACTTTAAAGTGGAATTATGTTTAGAAATTAATTTAGAGCCCAATCGAAAGATTTAATTAAGTGCAATGACTTAATTATACTTTAAATGGGTCAAATTAATTTTATTCAGGGCTTAATTGGTGAGAAATTAAGTTTGGAAGCTTAATTTAGGTTAAATTGAGAAAATCAAAATTTTCAGAGACAAAACATTTTTGGTGAAATCGGAAGCAAAAATTGAAGAAAAAACATCGTTCTTCCAGTCGAAAAACTTTTTTTTCACAACCCATTTTTTGTTTGTCTATTTTATATTTTTGAAAAAAAAGGCATGCCGAGGCATTATCGGCAACCATGCCCTGCAACCCACCCACTACACTGCACCACACCATTCCTCGACACCATTTCCATACCTTTCAACATGCACATTTAGTCCATAAAGGGGGGGGGGGGTTTAATTTTTACAGAAAGGGGAGGAGAGCATGGAATAATACGGGAGAGAACAAGGAAGCAAACATACAGAGAAAATGAAAAGACACAGACGATCAACTACCAGTGACATTCACCCTCTTCCTCAACACCGACACCACCTTCACCTCAGCACCGACAATCTCTCTTTCTTGACCACGCCAGCCAACAACTACAGTTTTCTTCAAAAAACTAGTGGCAACCGACTCACTTTTTCCTCCCGTAGCACCCCCTATCCAGTAAGCACCAGCTTTCCTCTCGGCACGACGACTTTTCCCCACGCCAGTAGCGACACCACCACCCAGCAGCCCCTTTTGGCGCTCCTTCCTTTCCCCACAGACCACCATTTTTTATGCGACCACCACAAGAAGAACCAACTTGACTTTCCTTACCCGACAATAGTAGGAGGGAAGCCTCTCGTCATTGTCAGCCGACCACCATGTTACTGTTCACGTAATACATGAACATTGTAGCATTCAAATTTTCTCTTTTTTTGTTGTTTTAACTCTAGGGTGGACTGCTCCTGGCCTTGCTGGTTGGCGGGCCGAGATCCAACCCAAGTTCATCAGAGTTGGGCCCTGTGGCCCACCTTGTATGGCCCGACCCATCTAGTGGGGTCATACTCATTCTGATATTTTTAAGAAAAATATAGAAATTATATATATTTTAAAAAAAATAAATATGTGCTGTTTTCGTGTATATGGTCGAATTCCAAGGTTTTTTCAAGCATATTTTAGTAAAAAAAATTATATTTTGCATCTTTCAAATGTTTTGAACCAAAATTGGATATCATAATTATTTTCTGATTGTCCGTTGGAATTTGGCCAAAATATCAGAAAAAATTTAATAATCATTTTGTTTTAGCTATTGCAGTGTCAAGTTATATTGTAAAATACATCTGCAAATAGTAAAAAAACAATGTCATTTAAATTTTTTCAAATTTTAAAATAGTCAGGTTTCAACTCCCAACGAGGTAGAGACTTTCCCACGAAGAGAGATCTACTTCGAGCCTTATTAAAGACCAACAAAGAAAAAACTGACTTAGAAAAAACAATCAAACAACAATGCAATTTGATTTAGGTAGGGTGCACTAGGGGTGATGCGTCTTACCTTACACAACAAGCTCCCTTATCCAGATTCTTGTAGACCATAAGATTTTCTAATGACCTTAATAATAAGTGGTGACTCCTAAGAATTATAGGCGTGATCTTACGGCTATAAAACCATCTCCTTTCACCGCATGTCGTCTCCCTTTCTAGAGATGGCTAGGCGTGAAAAAACATCGTCACGACATTGATCTAAAATAATTTTATAAATTAACTTAATTATGATTTGCCTCTGTTTAATCAGGCCAAGTCAACCCATGATCTAATTAAAATCATATTATTTTAAAAATAAAAAGAGTAGTAATTCAAAGAAAGAAAATATATCAATGGTGTGCACACATTGGTGGACTTGATGGGCTGAATAGAATATCACAAATATGACACCAAAAAGCACGGTAGAACAACCATCTCATCTCATGAGATCAAAGTCACTTTACACTATAGTGAAGTCAAAATATTTTTTTATTTACTTTTTATTTAAACTTTATGATAAAGTTGGAGTACCTTTTATTTTATTTTATTTCCTCAATCTTTTTTCTCCATCTAGTGGCACAACATGAACGAGTGTCTCCCGGCTCTTGTTGGCCTCGAGAATGAAAATAAACCAACAAGAGCCGGATTTTTTTTTTTTTTTAATAAGAATATGAAGAAGAAAACCTGTCCTTTCCTGGATTAGGCAGATGGGTCGCAATTAAGTTTTATTTGGGGGATATATGAAAATGGTTTAATTGATGGGCCAGGCCCAAAACTAGTATACAGGTTCTAGACACTAGCCTCTGGGCCAAGTACCGAACTGAAAAGAGGTTCCCAATCTACTGGGTCACATGACAGCAGCACAAAGCCGAGCCTCATACATTTCAAGCCCCAACCAAGAAAACGAACCTGAGTTTTTGCTTCGATTGTTGCGCTTGTGGCAGGTTCGATCGTAGTGAAAACTGGTGAATCACATGTTTACTCAGTGGGGTCAAAGTCACCCTGATCTTCCTCTCATGGTATATGTCACAAGATGGGAGATGCGCGCAAAACCATTTGCGAGGATTCTTGAATTTCTGTGGCAGGAGGGTCACACAGCTCATGCCAGTCCATCGGAGGCAGAAAACGAGGTTTGCATCTTATCGAGCTGAGGATGCTTGTTATCATCTGATAGCATTACAGGTTGCTGGGTGATCGGATGGCATTACAGGTTGGAACTAGCCACCGGATTTTTTTTTTCATCAGGACAGTTTAGAATCTGGTTTCAGTCTTCTGATAGGTGCCTGTATGAAATTGTTTAGTAGATGACAAGCAACTACCATTTCAATTTGTTCTTCCTATCTGCGTTGCATCCTTCCAGGTTTCAATGCAGATGGCACACTTTGATAGTGCCAATCTGGAGAAAGGAGGATGGAAAAACTGGAGTTCTCAATGCAGCATCTTCTGTCAAAGAAACCTTGCAATCTGCTGGTATCAAAGTTAAACTCGGTGACATGGATCAGAGAACCCCAGGATGGAAGCTCAATTTCCGGGAGATGAAGGTCTGTTCTTATTCTTTTTTGAAGTACATGAACAAAAGAAAAGAGTGATAATTAATTAATGATTTATCACTCTAATTAATTATGACTTTCATGAAGGTTTCAAGTATACTTGTTCATACAAAAAAAGCCTTTGAAACGTGTGGAACAGCCCTGATTTTTTAAAGTAAATATTAAATGATAACCCAGTTTTAACAGGGAGTACCTCTGAGGATTGAAATTGGTCTTCGATTATTATTTTTCAGAATTAATATAGCATAATCTCTGGGTGACAGAATTTGTTTATAAAAATGCTAATATTCATGTCTATCCCACTGCTGCTCACATCCTTTTCTCTGTGAACTTTGCACGTAATAGCACGTATAGGCTTCTTTAGGAGAAAAACAGGTCGTGGTCGAATAATGCAAACAATAAGTGGACATTTTCAAACACGTGAGGCATAATCATAATAGCAGACCATCCTGCCAGAAAGAAAAGGAATGCCAGCATGATTCACAGGAAGCAGAAAATTGTTTTTTTTTCCTATCAAGGATGTAAGAATTGTTTTCCTAAGACCATGTGTTTTCTTTTTCGAAGACCATCATCTTTGTCACATGATGGAAACTGCCACAGCAATGAAACTGGGAGTTTATGCTTCGTCTTAATATCCCCAGGCACTCTGGTCAAATCTCTAGATCTAGATATGTAGTTACTGGCATTATTGTTCTGTAAGCTTTGAGAGTCTGCTTCACATGATTGCAATTAGGCTTTTTTTTTTTTTTTTTACTTTTGTAATTGCGTACCGTTTCCAATAATCATAGCCATTTGTTATGAAAGTCTATCAGATTCCTGTACTCATCAAAAACATCTAATATTTTCTAACGATTAATATGGGAGTTGGAAACATCCCTGGGTAAATGAGCAAGATATCCTTGGTCAGCTAGGTAATTTATTCTGTTCTTCTCCATGTTAGTAGTGGATTAACAATTACAGTGTTGAGATCAAAGTTGGAGGGATTCACAGCATGTCTAGTATTATTCTGTGTTTGTTGACTGTAGTGATGCGGATGAACAGAGACTAAAAGAAGCAGGGGCAACCAGTCGGTGTTTTTTGCCTTCAAACAGCCTCAAGGGACAAAAACATGCGGCAATCCAGCAGAAAAAGTTGCAATTTTCACAAAATCATCCTGTCCCCCCATCAGACGTTCAAACACGGTTTCATCTGGGAGAGCTTTTACCCATGGTAAAGTTTGTCATGGATTCCAGTTCTTCCTTGTTTTATTAATTTTTACTACCAGGTTGACCAAAGCAATGCATCCTATTATTATACTATGAAAGATAATGTTTTAGGTGGTATAGACAGATCTCCATCTCAATCAGGGATGGAGTAAGTTGAAGATTGGACTTAAGATATCATTCTGTAATCCCATGTAACCATCAATCTCACCTTATTAAATTTCTCAGGAAATGTCAACTTGCTTTGACTAGCAACATGTGAGGTGCTAATAATCTAGGTTGTGACTGGCACACATGAATTGGGTGCCTAAGCTGCTACATGTGCGCAGATAATGCACATGAGGTGTAGAGATGTCAGCTGGATGAATCATGATTTCATTATTTTGGTTCGAGTTCTTAGCACTCTATCAATCAATTGCTAAGAGCTCAAAAGTAAGAGAACAGTGTGCCAAATATATTCAGAATCCGACGAAGGGTCAGATTATAAGTGCAAAAGTAGTAGGTGGGATCAGCGAACTCTGTATCCACCCTTCTTCGTAAGTGCAGCACTTTCGGTCTTTTGCTGGTGGATGCTCTGCTAAAGCATACCTACTTCACAGATCGAAAAACACTTTGCACACAAACAAATTACACTAATTCTCGTCCAAACTGAAAAGGAGCCAGTCCCAGAAAAAGATATGTTAAGTAGCAATATGGAAATTTCGTAAGATTTGTTTTTTTGGATGTATATATAGCATTGCTCTTCGTTTTGTCGGATATCTTAATCCAAAAATGTCTATGAGAAGATTTCCTAGATAAATGGTGTTTGTTAACTAAGAAAAATACCAGGGAAGATAGCTAAATTCTCTTCAGTTATCTGATTAAAGTAGGGTTTTTTATATATATGTGTGTGTATGGATGTACTTCTCAAGAAAATTATTAATCTTTTTCTCAGGAAGAGAGAGTGAGAGGGAGGAGGGGGGGAAGGGAAGGGGAGGACATGATCCATCACGTTGCTGTCTGCTGAGAATGTTAAAAGGGGCAACTGATTTATTTTATTTTATTTTATAAATGTGCAGATATTTATTTTATAAATATATTATTTTAATTTAATTTGAATTAAAAAAACAACAATTCGAGGAGAAGGGAAGGATCTGGGTCGTTCATGGCTGGTGAAAACTGGCATCTCCTTTTGATGACGTGGAAGGATCGGTGCGATTCAATTTCTTGGAAAGGAATCTTGACTTTTTCTATTGTGGTGGGGTTCCTGGCGTGGAATAAAAGTTAACGCGCTTACGTGTGGGTCCCTTTTGAAAACCAAATATTAAAAATCAATTAAAAGAAAAAAGGAAAGTATCAAATGATTGTAGAAGGCAAATTGTAAGATACTGTTTTTCATTGTGTTTTCAAAATATTTTTGAAAAATATTATTATTTTTTTATTATAAATTAATTTTTTTATGTATTATATTATTTTTATATGTTAATATTAAAAATAATTTAAAAAAATAAAAAAAATATTTTAATATATTTTAATTTTTTTAAAAACGATCTCAATCACCCTCGTAATAATAAATAGACAATAATAAGTTGGTGAGTGATGCTAGGGCAAAGAACTTCCTTCTTCTTCCTTCTTCCTTCTATTCTCACCTTTTTTGTTAGATTAATATTTTATATTTTTTGATTTTAATACGATAATATTAAAAATATTTTTTTAAAATAAAAAAATAAATATTATTTTAATATATTTCCATGCAAAAATATGTTTTTAAAAATAATAATACATCAAAGTTAACATATGGTTGTCAACTAAATCAAGATGATATTTTTTTAATTTATTTTATTAAAAAATAATACAATATCCTTTATACATTAGATTAATTTCAAGATAATTTATTTTATTTGGATTGAGGACGAGGGAGGCTGGATACGTGAGACCAAATAATTGTGTATATTAGTGTAGAATTATCATCAAACACTAAAATTAATATGATCATACATAATAAGGTTTATAATATTATAAAATCTAATTCAATAAAAAATATTGTTCTCTCTCTGCAGTTCTATTAAACTATGTGCACAATAAAAAATATTTTCCTTTTTTAAATAAAAAATAGTAATTATGAGGTACCATTCTTTTTATTTATTGGAAGCTACGAGACTTTTTGTATGTATAAATAAATAAATTTCGCATCCTCCTCTGTCAAAATCACATGCTAGCAAGTTCATTTCGATATTTCTGCTATTATATAGTTTTGACATTTCATTAAATATGTTTTTTTTGGATATGAGGAAATTCCACTTCTCTGGAAAACGCACTTTGTGAGCCCAGGTGAGCGAGTAAAACTCGGTTGTCCCAGACTCTTATAAGAGGTGCACGTCCTCACTCGAACTCAAAACTTGTTGTACAGATTTCAAATCCTTTACTATCACGCCACGTCTCTTGAAAACAATATCATTCATTAAAAAAAAATAAAAAAATAATAAGAATCACAATTCCAAGCCTCTTAGACAAAAAATTACAGTAGATTTCACATGGACTTTGCAATAATCGATGCTGCAACTCACATGGAATCCTATCCACAGGCACAAGGGATTGGAAAAATAATAATTTTCTTACGGTTAAGTCTGTTTGTCATCGAATTTTAAAATTGTTTATGAAAAAAAAAACTTTTGTTATTTTTATTTTAAATTATTTTTAATCATTTTAATATGCTAATATCAAAAATAATCTTTTAAAAATAATAAAAAATCATTTAAATACTTTTTTGAATGTTAAGTACTTTGAAAACAACCTCCTCAATTATATTATATGACTGTTTGAGAGTGTAATTGTCGTTATTGTAAGAGTGTTTTTTGTTCAGAAATATATCAAAATAATATTTTTTTTAAAAAATTATTTTTAACATCAGCACATCTAAATAATATAAAAATACTATTTTTTTAATTTAAAATTAAAAATAAAAATAAAAAATTTACTTTCCAAATATAATCCCAAACACCCCATATGATAAACGGAAGTATGAAACATAAAACGTGCCCTAAATTTCGACAATTATGTCTAATCTCATATTTATATATATCTTATCATCAGTTGCTTTTTAACGTAAGATAAAAATTATTTTTTCCCTCTTTGTCCTTTACTGCTAAGTGGGCTATTGTTTGGCACGTGAGCGTTTTTTAATTAAAAGTATGTAAAATATTTTAGAGTAAACTTAATATTTCTGAGATGAAAAATGATTTAAAAGAAATACTTTTTTTTTTTTTAAAGTAGAAACCACAGAATTGCCAAGTGGCTTTCTACATGGATCCTACGCGCTTGGGCTTTAACGCTTCATCTCAAACTTTTAAATGGACCGTGATTGGGCCCGTGTCCCATTGATCCATTTATATTTCTACAGACGAATATACCACAACGTCAACCTCAGAAGAATAAATCAAAAACAGGAAATTTCGCAGCGAAAAGGAAATTGGAAGATGCCGTGCGTGTCACCACACCCCAGAGCTAAAATTGCCTCTCTGGCCCCTCGCCCGCTCTTTTGACTTTTTGCATGTATACTTTGCTTTTACCCCATCTCCAAGCATCAAGTCTAAGTCCATGACAGTAAAGGAAGAAAATATTAGAAAAATATAAAAAATTACTATTAATTTTTTTTTAATGATTGGCATCTGTCCTCTTGCCTCTTAACTTTAGTGTTTATTTAGAAGTGTTATTGCAGTTATTTTAAAAAATATTTTTTATTCATAAATATATCAATATAATATATATTTTTTAATTTTTATAAATTATTTTTGTTATCAATATATAAAAATAATTTAAGAATATCAATTTTTTTATTTAAAATAAAAACTAAAACTAAATTTTTTTAAATTGCTTTAAAATATTTCTAAAACGCAGTATCGAAGCTTTGATATGTATAATTTATTCATGAAAGTTGTTTCTTAACTCGCCAAACATATATTAAATTAAACTATTCATGAAATACTTATTTCCATATATACAAAATAAATTTTTTAAAATGTTACTTAAATTTAGGTAAAATTACTTAAATTATAATAATTGAATAGCAAGTGTTGTTATGATTTTAATACTCAATATCTTGACAGTATTACAATAGTTTGTAAGTAAAATATATATATTTTTTTAAAATAAAACTCAAATAAAATATTTTTTAAATTTTAAACATCTAGAAAAACCAATTTAATTTTTGAAACTAAATTTATGGAAATAATAATAATTTTAAATAGGAAAACGTACAAATAAATCATTCAAAAAGTTTTTTCCCCGCTAAATACAAAATATCCTCAAATTCCCAACAAACCAGACGAATAAAAGCCTAAATAGTCAACAGGACATGATCAGGAAGGAGGGTATTATGGACATGTGATGAAAATGAACAAGGGTGGTTTCGGTATAAGGTGGAGAATAAAAAGAGAGGCAAAGATAGAGATAGGGCTTTCGTGGCGTTGGTCTAAAGTTTGTTCGTTAAAGCTTTGTATTGGCTTACTGCTTTCTTAGAAAAATATTTCTCAAAAATTCTCTCTACTCATCGAGTTTCGTCGACTGGAATCCGGCGAAGGTTACTGAAAATACACGAAGAATTGAATCTTATTGAAGATTTTGCTGATCGGACTATCTTCTATGCTCTGTTGATATTATTATCATTAGCTTCAAAGTTGGAGGCGGCGGCGGCGATTATGAATATTATTAAAGGAATAGAGAAAGAATATCTATAAGGCAAAAAAGGTATTATTTTGATTAGTTTATACGATCTGTTTGTTTTCTTCGAATTACTGGAGATACAGATTTCCATGGCTTTTGTGTGTCGACGAGAAGAGAAGACGAAAAGCTTAGATCAGGAGGAGAAGTCAGATCCACTATCTGTAGAGAATATTTTTTGAAGTTAGGGTTTTCCTTGTTGCGGTGAAATTTGGAATCTGCTTCTTTGTTCGGTGATGGGTTCTTCTGTTCCTGTTGATTTGTTATCTTGGATCTGTAATTTCTGAATACCCATCTGCGTACCATCCACTTGTTTTTTTAGCAAATCCACCAATCGCCGGCAGTGAATATATGGGTTTTCTTCTCTGCTTTTGATTGAGATTAGAAGATGGTTCCCTCTTTAATTGATGTTTTGGGTGATCTTTGGACCAGACACAATTAGTGGCTCTAGCAACCAGGTTTACTGTCATGTTTTGTTGCTCAAACAACTATTTATTTGCAAGCTGGTGGCCTTAGGTCTTAGAAACAAGAGTGACGAACTCTATCACTACTACCGTCTCATGTTCTGTTAATGACATACAAAGAAGACCTGCAGCAGAGCTGTATAGAATCCGAGCCGATGAAGTCTTTGCATTCCTTCAATTGTGTTTAACATAATCTCCCTGAAGATCTCGTTATCATTCCTGAACTACATGATAATGTGTGAAATAGCTGTTCTGATTCGTGTAGAAATCCTTTCTGGTTTAGTTGCTGATGTTATTTCCCCTTGTTTTGCAGGTAGGAACGCGTTGGAGGCTTAGATCCGTGGAAACTTTTTCTGTCAAGATTGGGGGAATCAAAGTAAGTTCTGGTATTTTCTAATATTTCCACATTTGTATAAAGTTTTGATTGTTACATGGATGGTGTTAATACAAGAAGAAGACTGATTACGAAAAAGAAGTGATTTGTCATTGTAAATTGATAATTATGTGCTATTTGTTGCTAGATTTTTATAGATTTGGTCGGGGTCTGCGTGGGAGATTCATATTAGTTTTTATTTAACTGACAGATTTTTTTTTTTTGCAGACTAAATCCTTTACCATTCCTGTGATCAGTAGAAATCAAGGAGCAATAGCATCCTGCAAGACTTTGAGTGGCGGGCCATCAGTTGATGGGCTAGGAATTATTGGATCTGGGAGCATGATGAGTGCAGTAGGTCTAGAACTTACTAATTTTATAAATCCTGATTTGACTTGGAAGAAAGTTACAAAAGGCTACCGGAGTGCCTCAAGGCGCAAATCAGTTGTGAGAAGCTTTACTGTTGAGGCAAAGGTATCAGATGAGAGTTCCAGAACTGCGGATGATATGACAGTTTCAGATACCGAGAAGGTTAACATTACACTTCTTTTTTCTTTGATCGTGATTAGCTTACCTCCATGCTATTCGAGGATTTTTAACATTAGCTTGTCTCTGTTGCAGCATGGTGTGGCTGTTCTTGGACGTCGCTTCAGTGGAAAAAATGAGCACGTACCCATTAAAAAAAGACGATTCAGTGCCCAGGGTCCTTCAAAACCTTCCCATACCACATCTCCACATTTTGAATTGGTTCTACCGAATTCAAGTGGAAAACGACGACGTAGAGCAACTGATGTGAATGTTCCAACGAAGCTCAGTCTGAAGACTTCAGAGGTTAATAATAAGTTTGATTACAGTGACGACTTCTCAGGTATTGAGATACTTGCTTCCGTTGCTTGCAACAACAGTATGATTAATGATGCTTGTGATGAAGAAAGTTCAGTAATGGAAGAATCAACACGAGAAGGAGTGGGCTCATCTTCCTCTGCAGTTCCAATCAAAGAAACTGCTGCATCCCCAAAAGATATGGCTCATGAAGATAAAACAGAGGCTTTATCTCCTCAAAATAATGAAGTTACAGTGCTGCATACATCTGCTGAAACTGAGGAAGGTGGAACAGGAGAACGATCTCTATTGTCACGGGATGAAATGTTGAGTTTGGACTTGAATGTTGCCTGGGAGCAACCTTGTGATACCATGAGCTTTGATCCAAGTGAAAATGATTTACAGACTTGCAAGGTTAAACCTGAAGCATTAAAACAGCACAACCCTCCTGATAGAGTGGTTTCATCTGATTTTAATAGGGATGATGCACCTGTTGATTTGATAGGCTTGTCTATCGGGACTTGTGAATCAAATAGAGAGGAACATACATCTGAAGCATGTTCTCTCCATGATGGAAATAATGAAGAGCATTTTCCATCTCCAACTAGTATTGCTCCAGAACCCTCCATTTGTGATGTTGCCGTTGCAAAATCTTCCAGTCAGATTGTTGAGAGGGAAGAATCCCTGGATCATCCACCATGCAATACACTTCCTAGCCTTACCCTCAAGCAGTGTTCAGAAACATGTTCATCAGATGACCAAAAAGAAAAAGTTTTGCGTATGGAATGCGTGCAAGTTGAGTCCATTAATCTTTCTTTGCACCGTCTACCAAACTTAGAGAGAGTTGCTTGCGAGATTGATCCCTCAATTTCAAATGATGATGGAGATAATTCTCAGATAGCATCTTGCACACATGAAAATGGGAAGTCAATTCAAAATACGAGTAGCTTGGAAAACTTCCCACCAATAGGACCTGCTTGGCTTGGGGTTGATGCTGGGAGTTGCGAAGAAGAACCAGGTGGCTGCCATTGTTTGCCTAATAGTGGAGATATTTATGAATCCAGTCCACCTGCTGAGAAAGGCCAACTTGTGATCGAAGTGGATACTAGAGGAGCCAATGAAGCTTCTGCTGCCAATGAAGCTGAAGTTCATTCTCCGGTGCAAGCTGGGTCTGAGGAACTGTTGCAGAAGTCTTCTGTAGATTCTACTGTTACTCCTGGAGATGCATGTGGAGCACATGGTAGTGGTTTTACAAGTGTATCAGCTAATGTCAATATGGAAGATCTGGAAGATAGTTTTGAATCAGATGTTTATCAAGCTGATAAGGTCCACATAGTTGGCACCGAAAATGATTTAGAACTTCAGGCTGGTTATGAGTCTCAGTTTGAGGATGGGGAGTTGAGGGAATCAGATGCATGCTTTTACTGGGATGAAAATGGAGAGGACGGGGAAGTTGAGCATGTTGACTATGGGTCTGGATGTGATGAAGAAAGAGTTTGTGGCATGGATAGTGAGAAAGAAATGAAGGTTGAGAGAGGTTTCAGTTCAGGATCTGATGATGCTAGTCGAAAAATTGAACATGGGATGGGGGGTTCTATGAGAGATGACTCAGTTAGCCCAAAGACAAGAACTTCTGATGTCACTCCTGACAAGGATTTCCTGTCTGGGGTGGCTGGATCAAGGAAATCAAATAGTGATTTCCTGTCAAGCATTGTGGAGCCCAGTTCCATATTTAGGAAGGACCCAACTCTTAGAAGCAGGTAAATAACATAATCTTTATCAGTTCTATTTCTGTCAATATGTTTCTTCATACTGTAATGTTTTAGTTGCTAATTTGTGCCTGTTCTCATCTCAGAACCGATAATTTGTATAATTTATATCCTCGAGATGAAAGGGGTGAAGGCTCCCATAAATTCACGGGAAGGGACAGGACTGTTCCTCAAATGCATGGAAGAAGTCCTGTAGGCCATCGCTTTGTCAACCCAACAACAGGCTACTGTGACTCAGAGCGGCGATATTTCTCTAATTATCGTGGCAATTACAATTCTGGACATCCTAGAACAAGAGGTGGTTTTGATAGCCGCAGATATGTAATATCTTCAGACCATAACAATACTGAAGGAACAGGGTTTGCAGGATCTGACAATCGAGCTCACAGGCGATTTATTAATCCTCCTTCCAATGGCACATATGAACGGATCGTCAGGAGAAGATCACCTACCAGCAGAGATGATTCATACCGTTTGCATACAGGAGCATTGCCTGTGAGAGATGGTAGTCCAATCAGGAGTGGATTTAGAAGATTTCCTCCACGAGAGGTTGCAAGAGGAGGCTTGAGAGAGGAATACCACAGGCCAGTGCCAGAGGACAAGATTGAATATTCTAATCGTTTTGCACCACGGATGCTTCGTAGAGAAAGAAGCATTTCTCCTCCCCTATGCAGAGGACAACCTCGCTACCCCTTCCCACATAAGAAATCTCGGTCAAGATCCAGAAGTCGCTCTCCATCGTTGTATTTATCAAGGGTCAGAAATGACGTTTCAAGACTTCGAAGTAGGTCTCCAGATTTTAGGACTGATGGTAGGATGGATAGAGTGAGGTTGCCATTTCAGAAGCGTTTTCCAGCTGACTTTGAAGGGGATTTTATGCCCACAAGAAGAAATCACTTTACACAGCATAACCCTGGATGGTTTGATGATCGAAATGGTGGTTTAGATAGTTTCCGGGGAAGAAAATCACCTGTGAATATGTTCCGTTCAAATCAACGATTTGATTCGGTGCGTACCAACCGGAGATTGGATTCAGAGGATCAGTTCAGACCGATGATGCGATCCAGAAAATTTAAAGATACGGGGAGTGCTAGCAGGGGAGGTGAATTTGATGGCAGTGATGATGACAGGAGAAAACACAACAGATATGATATGGTTCAGCGAGTTAGACAATATGATACAGATAGTATGAGGCGGTTTCGGTTCAATGCAGAAGATTCATTGGTGGCTCATGATGATACTCCTAACAGTGATGATGGAAATAGAATAACTGACAGAAGGCCTGGAGGGGCGCATAGGAGGGATGGTGAAGAGTAGTTTATTTGAGAGATCACCCAGAAGAGTAGATAGTTCTTTTTCCCCCTTTTGCTCTATCGTTCAAACATTTCAAGTTTTGGGCAGGAAGCTTCTCAATTCCATCGTTTTTTTCTTGCTGGTGTTGCTCGTGTGGAAGCATTCTCGCGAGTTGGATCTCATTGGCAAGATCTGCCTCTCAAGTCTCTGTTTCTTTTTAATCCTTTCTTAGGAGCTAGGTTTTGCATATCTCTTACATCCTTTTTATTTCCTTTCCATGATGTTTCTTTCCCCACCATTTAACTGTGGCTATTACAACCTCTGTGTTGAGGGTATAATGATCAACGGAAAATCAGAAGTGCTTTTTTGGTTTTCCTTTGCTTATTATTTACAATCTTATTTCTCTCTCCTACCATGCCTCTGGCCATCTTCCGCCATTGATTACTGTACACAAGGCTAATAGTAATAATAAAAGAAAGCCCAAACCCATCCTTTTTTTCTTCTTCTTGCTCATACCGGCGGAGGGAGATGGAGGAAAGGAAGGATTCACTGTCTGTTTGAATGTTTTTTTTATTCAGTAATGTATTAAAATATTATTTTTATTTTTTTAAAATTATTATTGATATTAGGATATGAAAATAATTTAAAAATATTAAAAAAACTTTTAAAATGGAATGCTACCGACAAGTGCACTGTTTCTTGCTTTTGCTATCGGGAAACAACTGGATTATAGAGGCCCAGCTGTCGTGGACAATGACAGGCCGCCGCGATGTTTGATTGTCTTGGTCTGATTCAAACAAATTAAATTCAAAGTCATAGAAAGACAACTTGGGACTTTGAAATTGCCGAGCATTTCTTGAGAGCTAAGTTGATTTTAGTTTTCTGAAAACTAAGTAAAATAAAAATCTAAATTTCCTGCTCAAATATCTAAGAACAAATTCTATATTTTATTCACAATTGTTTTCATTATTTCTTCAAATTAAAAAGCATGAATAATACAACACAAACACATGTTAGAAATTACACCTGTGTGGATGCCTTTCTACCTTTCATTTTTTATCCATTCATTGTTTATTTTAAGTTTATTTGAATCTATACAAGTTCATCTTAATCTATATTTATTATAATTTTTGATATTATATATATATATATATATATAGTTTCTTTACCAAAACATATATCAAGGTTGTCAATACCGTTTTGGTTTTTCAATTGGAACGCAATGTTTTGGTTTCATAGCGTTTCGGCGCGCCGTTTCGATGTTGTATGGTTTATGTGTATATATATATAATTAAATATATTAATTCAATTTTTTTTAGTTCAAATCCAAAAAATAAAATTATTTAGAATTGTGCAATTTAATCTAAAAAACACACAATAAAATGATTTTTCTGAACAAAATTATGAACATGTATAATATTACAAGAATATAATCATTAATGTCACAAGGTCATTAAATTCTCTGATTGCTCTGAAATTTTAACATAATATATATAAATATGTCAAGAGACTTCTCATAAAATTTCATCCCAATATAACAGCCGGATTAAGATATATGATTGGTATTGTAAAATTATTTATTATTTTTAAAAAATACTATTTGGCCAAAACAGAACTGATGGAACGAAATCAGAACATTTCAGCCGGTATTTGGCCGAAAAATCCAGAATGGTCTGGAATTTAAAACGAGGTAAAAATAACACCGTTTTGTCTTGTTTTTTTAACTGGTATGAAATGTTCGGCCGTTTTGGCCAAAACAGAACTAAACACACACACACACACATAAATAGATTTATAAGAGGATGTATAAATGAGATGAGACTATACAAAATAAATGTTCTCTCTTTTTTGTCTTAATTTCTATTGTTTTTTTTTATTGTTATACTTATTTTTTACTAATTATAATATATAAATTCATTATTAAATACATCTAAATACATAATTATATAATACGTTATCATTACAAATTTCTACTCTTTTTCATCTTGAAGTAGATATATGTTTATCTACAATCATTTTGATACACATTTCAGTAAGGTTTTTTCAAATCTTATTAACTGCTGTTAACTGTCTAAGAGCCTGTTTGGCACAGCTGTTGCTGTTGTGGTTGAGGTTGAAAAAAAGCAGTTTCATGAAAAGCGCTTTTAGCTGCGGTTCGTAATTGAAATTTAAGTGTTTGGTTAAAACTGTGGTTGAGATTGAGTTTAATAAAAAGCAGTTTTGTGTGTTTGGTTATCATGTTTTTCATATTACTGTTTACTTGTGAAATTAATTAAAAATACACATGTATACACATACGTACATATATATAAATATTTTGTTGGAATAATTTCGTATATTTATTAATAATTATAATAAAAAAATGTTTGAAATAATTGAAGCACATTTTTTTTTTGTTTTTATGTTATTTATTCAAGATTCCATTTTTTATTTTTTGATTTTATCAATTATTTTTTATCCCACATTTTTTTCTTGTTTTTTAGTCAATTAATCAAGTACAATTTTTTGTTTTGTTTTTTTATGTCAATGATTAAATATCCCATCTTTTATTATATCAATTCTTCAATATCCCACTTTTTTTTTTCTCTGTCAAATCCCAATGTTTCTTTTTTAATCAATTATTCAAGATTAAAAAAAAATACAAACAAAATGTAATTTTTTTGATGTGCAGATCTGTATGCCTCTAGTTTATACGGGTGAGAATAATTGATAAAAACAATAGTTTCAATATAAAGCAAAAAACCAGAAGTGGATGCTAACGTGCGGTAATCTCCATTTCCACCCTCCCTCCCCAATACCTCATGGCCACAAAAGACCAGCAGCCCAAAAAACTCCCACTCTTTCCTCTGCTTCGCTTCCATCGTCCTTGCTCTCTCTCTCTCCAAAAGAGCCTCAATCTCTAAAGAAACCATTCATTTCAGACCCACCCCAACAGTACTCTCCACTTCCTGCAATTACTCTCATGGTTCCTGGATCTACGACCCAAAAAGAAATATTCAAAGGTTGGAATTGCATTTCTGGAAATAAATCAAATGCTAAAGACATCGTCTTTTTTATGTGTGTGTTTATGGCTTTCTTCTATATTATGGAGAGGGTGGGAGAAGACAGGTGAGGGACCGAGGGAGACACCCGTGATTTGCAATGTGTGTTAATTTCGTGCCGCAGATGCAGATGCAAAAGCATCTCTCAAATGCTTTCGCATCTGCGGCATGAAAATCAGTTTTGATGTGGGACCCACAGCTAAAAGCTGGGGTCCTGTTTGGTAACATTTAGTGGGTGTTTGGCTCTACGGTGCGGCTGGCGGTTGAGGCTCACCGCAGAGCCAAAAAGTAGATTTACCAAATGGGAGGGTGAAATTATATGATGGGCCCCACCAATGAATTAAAATTTCAGCCGCAGTTGCAAAAGCTGAGAGTTGCTTTTGCAACTGCGGCACACTCTACCTCTGCTTTGCACCCTAATTTCACCGGAGAGAGAGAGAGAGAAGCAAGCAAATCCATCATTGATTAACACTGGTTCTTTCTTTCTTAGCAACAAAACAGAAGATGAATAAACACTTCAACAAAATGGAATCGCAGACGCAATGGATGGAGGATTTCAGAAGTGAGATTGCGGCGTAAGTGACGCCAAGTCGGGATCAAATTACCTCTGGTATGTTGAGTTCGAGGCGGAACTTAGGGCCATCGTAGTGGTGGAGAATTGGCCGGAAAGAGTCCTCTTCAAGTGGCTCACAAATTTTCCTTGTCATAACTCTCACCTGTGCAGGGAAACGTGATTCCAACTAATAATGGGAATGGCACTAGGACCAGGATGAACGCTGTGCTTGTTAGTGGGCTTGAGACGGGTGAAAAGGGATTGGAGGAGAACACAGAAGGACAAGGAGATAAGGATAATGATCATTTTCATCCATCTCATGGTTTTTTCATTTTTATTTTAAATAATAATAATAAAACAAAATAAATCATATAAAATATTGATGATAAAATAAAATATTTTATTTAATTTGCAAAACGTTATTATTTAATTTATTAGAAGATGATCACAATGTGATATTATTTTTGTTAAATATGATTGCAATTTTAATTTTATTCCCAAAGATATTTTATTAGATGTTGTTCCTCGATCAAATAGTCAGTAATCGCAGACGCGTTCACGTATGGATTTAGTTCATGATGGAATTGCAAGTAGTTTGATTATTTCAATTATTTTGTTATAATAATTATTAATAAATATACAAAATTATTCCAACAAAATATTTATATATGTGTACATATGTATGTGTGTGTATACATGTGTTTTTTTAATTAATTTCACAAGTTGACAGCAATATGAAAAGCATGGTAACCAAACATACAAAACTGCTTTTCATTAAACTCAACATCAACCACAGTTTTAACCAAACACAAATTTCAGTTACGAACCGCAGCTAAAAACGCTTTTCATAAACCTGTTTTTTTTCAACCTCAATCACAACAGCAATAACTATACCAAACAGACCCTTAATTTTAGCTCCGCGGTTCAACGCAAATACAACGTGAACCGCGGAGCCAAACAGCTACTAACCAGTTAACCGAGTCTTGGATTGTAACCATGCTTGTACTAATGCAAGTAGAGATGTTGAGGACTGCAATAAGCACTCAAAAGACTTTTGGAATTTATAATTTTTTGAACCACACTGCTAGATTCTAACATGTTTTGTTCTGAATCACTAGCTGAAGCTGATAGACTCAAAATGACTGCTGAAAAAGATGAACAAATTGCTGCCACTTCTTGCCTCATCATCCTTGGTCCGCTAGCATAAACTCCTACCTTTTCTTCCTTGCGCTCTGATAATATTTCTGCAAGAATCAAGAATCCAAAAATTTATATAACAAAAAAAATGGGATTTACATTTAAACAAAGCAGTACGTAAGAAGTTTATAAATTCACTCATGGGAGGAAAGGATTGCTTACTCTCCAGATTTGGCCTTTGACCTAGATGCACCGCGGTGGCTTGGAGAAAAGATTGGCGAGGATGGCTTTCCAGTTCTGTTTTGTACACCAATGAAGCAAGCGATGGTGTTGATATTTCCGTGGTTCGAATCTGGGTTGTTTCCATAGCATTCTCTCTTTTGTTCCACATAAAAGCTGCAGAGGAAGCTATTGCTATGGCTACACACACAAATAACATGTTGAAAGCTGAACTTGCTGGGACAAGATACTTGATGATGGTATTGTGGTCAACTGGGTAAATGTAGAATCGTGTGAGAAGGCTAATCAAGATAAGGAAAATGATAAAAGAAGATGAGATTATCGCGCCGAGCCACAGCCAGCTTTTAGGTCCTAATTCTGCAGAAACTGGTCTATCTGATGGATTAGGCCTGAACAATATTGTTCTGATAGAATTCTGGTTCTTTGTTTTTGAATCTGTCTTTCGGGTTATGTAGGCTTCAATTTGTAGCTGTAAATAGGATATGTCAACAGTGGTGCCGGAAACTGGGAGTTGCGAAGAAGGTCAAGCATGGTGAGATCAACATATTTCTTGAAAGCACATATGAGGTGAATCCTTAGAGTCTTGCTGCCTGTCGTGTTGGATTTAAAGATGATCTCGCGGATGAAGGAGATGAAAGGAGGTATGCCGCTTCCACCACTCACCAGCACTAGTCTCGCATACCTGGGACAAACAGTTTCTTTATGTTAGTGTAGCTGCCACAAAAATATAAATCTTGATCCACAGATTTTGCTAACATTTAACTATCTCATAAAATTGGTTGAAGAAGGTCCATAGGGTCCTTCAATGGCGACCTCAAGGCAGCTAGTAGGAGAAGGGACGAACAAAATCTGATACAACTTGTGAGACCAACTTCCTTCGCGTTTGATTACAATTCCTAGCTGGTCAGAATCCGTATTGTTGTTGGACTAACAGTAAAGGGATGCCATTGTATCCTGGAAATGCTAGGCACATTTATAAATGCAATGCTTGTTGGTGCGTAGCTCAACCCTGGCACAACAATGAGCAAAAGATCAGTGTCAAAAACATATCTCGAGAGTGGAAAATCTGATTGCAAAAACTTTCAAGACATCTAGTTATAAAATCTTTTGCTCACCTGAACTCTTGGAGAAGTTCAACTCTAATGTTTCGCAAGGTAAAATACGTGCTGCGACACAGAGAATGTTTTGCTGAGAATGTAAGGATCTCAAATACTGATCGATCAAGAAAAGGTAGAAACCAGGAAGAGTGAGGCAAGATTCAGCAAAACCAACATGGAAAACATAGAAGATAACAAAGACAATGTAGAGATGATGACTTTAGTAGAAGAGCTCGAAAAGCTTTCTCTTTACGCGTCCCAAACTAGTCGCCCACATCACCAATGAAACAAGCAAAGCTATTTCTCCAGCCACATTGGCAACCAAGAACTTGTCCCATTTAAGCATCTGCCACATTCAGCACAGACATGAACCATAATTCTAGTAGCTAGCACTAAGCCAATACACCGGCAGATTCCATAGAGCATCACCTATGAAATTTGATGTGTATGGGACCAATAAGTGATGTAGAATAAACCATGAGCTTTGAAGGTGTCCATGGTAATACTTCCCACCAGTCAAAAAGCTCCATAAATCAACAACCCTTTAAACATGAATCAATCCTTTTGCTATGCAATTTAGTCGAGAAGGAAATAAGGCCAGGCTTACACTTGAAATTTTTCTTGAGCAGCTTCCAGGGAAGCAAATGCAAACATATTATGCGTATAAGAATACATGGACCAAACCAACAATGCAACAAACATAGCCAGAAATTATAGCTTTGTCCAAGAAACAATCCCTGGTGGACCTTTCGTTATCACCGACCGTTTCAACAGGATAATACGATCGAGAAATGAACCTGATATTTCAAGAAAAAACGTTGATTCATTAGTCAATAACTAATCTTCCTTGAACATTGATTATTTATAATATATACCATCATGCATCTGATACTAATGTCACACTTCATTTCTCCGCCATACATGTGTCCTTCTTGAGAAAAAAACTTTGGAATTAACTAGGACCTCACTTTGGCTTTGACAAGTTCATACTTCTAATATTCATACTCATAATCTCCGGCGAGAAACGTATCGTTAGACTACAAGCTCCGATGAGTTTAAGAGCTCTAAGGATACCTATCAGCCTTTCCCTTCGTATAACCTTTCCATGATCATTCTTCTTCTCCAGATGAAGGTACAGTGAGCCAACGGTAGCAATGAAGAGGATAGGAAATGCATAAATTAGTGTGGCTGTACCTGTATATCACAGAAACAACAACAACAACAACATAACATAAGAATATAATTCCTCTCATTTTCTTACAATTAGAATGCTAAAACCTGACAAAACATGCCTTGTTCTCCAAGATAAGTGGAACTTTTTTTTCCCAGAACATCAGGTCACCAATGCAAGTAAAAGGTATTAGTAGGCTTCATAGACCAAATCATCATGTATCCCAAAAAAACCACCATTGACAAAAAAGGTCATCACTACTGCAACCATCTTCATTGCTGCACCAGAAGGTCCATAACCCATCTCTTCCTCTCTATCTTGTAGTGCTACGTCTGACCTTTACGAGTGTATAGTTAAGTCTACCATATCACACACACACATAGAGTAATGAACAGTCATTGTTCATGCATATCTTAAGAGATATATAATAACCCGTTGATCAAATTCAATTAATTTTCTTTATAAACAAAATCCTTATTCATGTCTTTTATTATGATGGACCAAATTAGTTCTTGCTCATACGAGTGTGACGGTCCAAATCATTCAATATATTTATATTCAAGTGGCTTGTAAAAGAAATTATTTTGCCTTACGTATAGATACAGTCAATGCTCATGGATAAAGAGGGTTTTGCAAGACAAATTATATATGTCAATTATAGAATAAATAAAAAAGGCGAAAAATATTGGGATCCGTGACCAAAAAAGTTGACCTACCCGGAAGATAAAGCAAAGGGTTCTCAAGTATGATCACTTTAATTTTGTCACCATCGTCTTTTGTTTACCACAAAGCAGTGGTCATAAGCAAGACGAGCTGCTTGGCCTGCAATCATTTGCTTGTTTCGTTTTCTTTTCTCACTTGAAATATCCTTGATTTCGTCCAATTATTTTTGCATTTATGGTTTAATTCCGTTTTAGGAAAGTGTGTGTATTAAGAAAGTAATTTATTTATTTTATGCTCCTGATAAATTAGCTTTAATTAGAGGTATATATATATATATTTTAGAGAATATACGAGTTGAGTTTCTTGACCAAATGATTATTTTGAAACCAACAAAAATATAAAAGAATGTATTTGACTTGCGAAATATTGATTTTTCTTTTGGTTTTAAAATTAATTTTTTTTTCTTTTTTCTGTGAGATATTCTTAGAAAAGATCATTCATATCACGACTAGTATATTCACAATATATTTCTTCTTTACTTTACCATTAAATCCAAAATTCTAAAATATCTATTAGGGTTTTTTTTACTACTGATTTTTTGTTTAATAGAAACATTTGATGGAAAGATATTTTTATTTTATTTGCTTAGTAATATAAAACTATTTTATTTAAAAAGAACTAAAAAACAAATTCTAAGAGAAAAAAATAATCTCAATTTGTCTCTTGTTATAGGATTTTATCTCTCATCCTTTAAGAATTTGTCTTTTTTATTTATTTATCAATTAAGCTTATCATTTTTTAAATTACAACTATTAATAATAAAATTAGATTCATTCCACTACATCGTGCTTGTGTTAGCATGCTGTCATAGCTTATGATATTTGTACGAGTCTATATAATAATTAAGTGAATAAATTTTTTATATACCCATTAACGAGTCTATATAATAATTTTACTATTATTTTCATCAATCATTTACAAATCTCCAAAGAAATTGTAGATTTTTTTATAAATATTTTGTTGATATTTTTAAATTATTTTAATACATTAATATTAAAAATAATAATAAAATATTATTTTAATATATTTCCGAGTGAAAAACATTATAAAACTGTAAACCATGCCTCCAACAATGTGCAAGGTTAGGCATCTTCAGGTGATCATTAAATTTGAAGCCATTATTAATCAAGAACTAATTAACATTATCTACTTTTATCGATGCCACACATGATGTATTGTTATTAATTGTTTTTATATTTTATGATTTTATTCATTGTTTGAAGCCTAATCAGAGTAAATAATAATCGTAAGATAAAATACAAGGAACGATTTGTATTGAAAAAAACATTAGTTTAAGGATCCGATAAAAAATGATTTTTTTAATTAAGACTTTGAAAAAGCAAGTAAAGTTTAATAATTTGTTATAGAAAATAAATATTAAAGACAAAAAGCAGTCTAGCAATAGCAATGATTTGCTTCACCCGTTGCATTGCATGCATGATAATTAGTAGCTTAAAAGTCACCAGTACTTCACACTTACATTCCCTTTTGAAGTAGAGATTAATTAGTACCGAAAGGCTTTGAAAAGCACACGAAGTAGAGATTTACAGCAGAATGAATCACATAGAAAGAGGAGTCCTTGCTGTATCTGTGGATGGTGCTGACCAAACCCTAATTTTATTCTACTTAATAGGATTACTATGGCATCACCAGTTGAAGCTGATGGACTCAAAGTGCAGGTTATCTGCAAAGCCAGATGAACAAATTTTGGCAACCTCGTGCCTCATTTTCCTTGGCCCACAAGCCAGGACTCCAACATCTGAGGCTTTGCAATCGAGCAAAATTCCTGCAATATGCCAACAGGAAATGCTGAAAAATGGAAAAAAGATTGAGTGATATGATCTAGATGGAAATGTTTTAGAGGGATTTACTTACTCTTAAGATCAGGCCTGGCACAGAAATGCACCTTTGTAGCTTGAGCAAGTGACTGATGAGGGAGGCTTTCGAGCTCTCTATCTGAGTTGCGAAGCCATGAACCCGGTGATGCTGCCGGAGTTGGCACTTCCAGGTTCTGAATCTGCTTCCCTTCTATGGCATTCTCTTTCTTTCGGACAAGAAAGACTGCGCTAGAAGCTAGGAAAATGCAGGCACAAACCAAAAACATGTCCCAAATTACAAAGTAGGAAAAATGGTATATCTCCCCAGTGTTGTGATCGATGGGGTAGATATAGTAACGAGTGACAATGGCTAGTACCAGAAGGAACATGATAAATGATGATGCAATTATTGCACCGAGCCATAGCCAATTGTTCTGGCCTAGACCTGCGCTAATCGGCGAGTCCAGTTGATTTGGCTTGAACCAAATGGTTTGGAGAAGCTTTTGGTTAGCTGCAGTGGGCTGCTCTTCCTCTCTGGTTATGTAGGCTTCAATTTGCAGCTGCACTGCTTGATAAATGTTTGCAGGCGTGTCATTGACTGGGAGCAGAAGGTCTAGCATGGAAAGATCAGCTGAGTTCTTGAATACACAGACAAGAAGAACTCGAGGAAGTTGATTGTTCGGTTTCGTGCTTTCAAACATGATCTCGCGGATTATGGAGATAAATGGAGTGATGCCACTACCTCCACTCACCAAAACCAGTAGCTCATGCCTGTGGAAAGATAAAAAATCAGTCTCAATTGATGAGCACGATATCAGAAATCCACGCACGACTTTTTTTCCATGCAGGCAGTAAACTGACCTTAGAAAATGAGATGAGGTAGGCCCATATGGTCCTTCTACAGAAACTTCAAGCCGATCCATGGAAGATGAAATTTCTTGGCAAAGCTTTTGTGACCAATTTCCCAGTCTTTTGACTACCACACTGAGCTTATCTAGCTCCATATTGCAGCTTGAGGTTATAGTAAAGGGATGCCATTGTAGTTTCGAAATGCTAGGCACATTGAGGAATAATATGCTTGTTGGATTATAATACAGCCCTGATCGGGACAAGAAGATTAAATATTAGTTTTATACTGATATGAAATGTTTCTGCTGCTGCATCTAGATCAAAATGTGATCTAACCTGGACTCTTGGAGAAATTCAGTTCAACACTACCACATGGTAAGAGACGCGCCGAGTCTAGTCTAGCCCGTCGCTGTGACTGTAAGAATCTCAAGTATCGGTCAACGACGAAGAGGAAGATCCCGGGCAAGACCATGCAGAAGTAGGCGGCGCCGACATGCAGCACATAGAAGACTATGAAGAGAATGTATAGCTGGTGGGTGTAGAAGAAAACCTCAAACATTTTACGCCGAATACGGTGAGAGCTAGTCACCCACATAGCTAATGCAAGAACAGCTGCAATCTCTCCAGCAACATTTGATACCCAGGTTTTGCTCCATTCCAGCATCTGAATGGTCCCACAAAAATTTCCAACGTGAAGAACACATAACAAACGCAGGAAATTAACAGCATTGACATCACTAGACCTTCAGGCATAACATCAAAATAAATGAGTTTAGTCAGAATTTACATCACTAGTCCACGTTGTAGCCTCGGACACTGATAAGATGTTTAATTCCGTTGGTGTTTTGTTTTTTCAATTTGAAATGTTTCGATTTGAAACTGTTTCGAGCTGTAATATATATATATATATAAAATTAAATATTATAATCAAGGGCCTGTCAGTGACTAAACTCATGTCGCTGCATGCCCACTACTTGTCTGGCTTCTACGAGTGGCATTCTTTGATGCATGAGAGTCGATCGAGAGATTCTAGAATTTAGGAGCACTAAATCAATTTCTTTTCTCTTTTTTCTTTGCTTGCAAACCCACTAAAGGGCTAACGTCACCATAAAATCATATGTAAAGGTGCATGAGCCTTTCATGTATGCACCTCAGCCACATATATATCCTATGTCCTGACTGTTAGAATTCTAATGAGATTAGCTTTGTTTTAGCTGTATGATTCTAAAGAGATTATCTCTTTTTTAGCTATAGAGTTCTAAATAGTTTTTGTGATTATCTCTAATAGGATTTATCATAAATCCTATCCTTATCCTATAATCTCTCAAATTGTGAGAGTTTTATGATTTTAGTTCATTATCATTGTAAGCCTATATAAAGGGAATTAAAATTCAATAAAAGTATGTGATTTGATCCAAGTTTCAGTTTTTAGTGTTCTTCAAGATTTCTGCCGATTTTTGTCTTGTTCTTCAATTTCCAGATTTCGATCTCAGCAGTAGATGTTTAGAACACTTACGGTTTAGATCTTAGATTTCCAACACTGACAAGCCTTTCTATTTTGTTTTTGTTTCGTGTATATTGATGTTCACAGGTTGTCAAATTATCTTCTACCAATGCCACTTCTAACATGAAAAAGAAAGGATGGCTTTTTGCAAAAGGAATATAAGACCACCATCAGGCCCCTCACTTCTGTCCACCAAGAAAGACAACAAGATTCGTTCCAAGAAAAAAAGAGATGATAAAGCTCTAATCACACAAAAAGTTGACGAGACTCGGATACCACATGCACCTTTGATCAGATATTGTAGGATAAAAAGTATAACAATACAAAAGCTAAGGCCAAAAGATTGACCAGGAAGCCCAATTAGAAAGATTGATAGTAATTTCAATTACCTCGGCCATTTGATTAGTCATTGCCCAGTAAATGACGAAACCTACAGTGTGTGCAGCAAAAAGAATCATCGAAAGATGACCAAGCCAGATATGATACTTGATACTGGACTCAGAGGTGAGTCCAACAAGAGGCAGAATTGAAGATCCTCGAGTTACAGGAAAAAACAGAAATGCCCAGCATATGTTTCCAACATATCCGAGTCGCAATGATACACTGCGAAACTTTGCTTGCCACCTGCAATAATGGATGAAAAGAAAAACATCAGTGAAAAGAATTTTGAAGAGGGCTTTCTACAAAATGAAAGAATGATAGATTTTCATGGAAAATTGATTCCAGCTCAAGTGGGAATGAACAAAAAGGTGAAAGGGATAGATTTCTTACACTTTCTCCACTTGTTTATGCATGTGGAGGTGACCAAAACTGACATACAAGTAGTTTCCAAGAGACCAGATCAAGAGTGAAATAAACATGGCTCCAAAAGCAAGCTCCATTGCAGTAACAATTTCAAGAGGAGCCATCACGAGAGCCGGACGTCTTAAGAAGGACAAACGATTGCTTGTAACAACACTACTGCAACCAGTATAATGTACAGTGATGTGATAAACTCCAAGAATCGAACGTACGTTTCATTCTTTCGTATCAAAATAATGGAAATAGCTGAAGTGAACTAGTAAGAAAAGAAAACCTTTTGGAGTATGAACTTCTCTGCTGCTTCTGAACATGGAGATAAATGCATCCGAAGACAGCAATGAACATCATCGGGAATGAAAGGAGCAGTAGATTTGTGCCTGTAGAAATGGCACAAAAATAATCAATGATAAGAATGAAATGAAATGGAAAACAGCAGAATGGTTAGCTGGATTGAGGATGGATAATCGAAAACCTACCCTGTCCTGAAAAATACGTTGAATTAAGCTTGCTTTCTAGCTTGGGAGTCCATGTATTTCTGTATAACTTTGTTGGCAACATAATCCAAATCACGAGCCATCCAAGAAACACCACAAGGAAGATTATCCTGAAAACTGCCATGCTACTCATCTTCTTTCCCTCGTGCAGTTGTTATGGAAGGAGGCCCTTGCACTATATATGTTTCAAACTGTAACCCTGCAATTGAAAACTTTTTAAAAGTGCTATAAGTAAACAGCCTTTGAAAAGTTTTATATACGACATAAGACTTGTCTTTTAGCCACCATCATTAGTGAAAGCACCAAGAAACATCATGGTTCATGCACATTTAAAACCCCCGTTTGTGGTAAATTACTTTCTGCAGACAATCCGATTTGGCTCAATCTGGAAAGTCAAAAACAGTTAAATATGAGAAAATGCCTCTTATAACCAGTAAAAGACAGATAATAACTGCAGAATGTGCTATAAATACATTTATAATCAAATCCTATTCTTGATGATTTATCCAAGATGACGTTTTATGTGCATATTTGCATACATTAAGATGCATAAACCAATTCATGTTCCTTTGACTTGCTTACAGAGTTTTTAGATATTAAGTTCTTCTCAACACGGGGACACATCAGGAGAATGTTAGAGTACATATTTTCTCATCTCTCACCAATCTGAAAGCAAAAGCTGATGAGGTTTGAATTGTCTCTTGCACGTTTGATTTATGTGAATGCTATGTATCGATCTGCATTCTGACCGCCTTGTTTTTTTTTCTCTTAACAAGTAGACCTTTTCTTTCTCCCTTTGATTTCAAAGCCTTATGGTTGTTCTATCAAAATCTCCTTTTACAGAGAACCATTTTAAAAAATAGATTTTACATCTAACTGATGAACTTTTTAACCTTTTTGTACCAATTGTGCAAACAACATTTTGAATGTACCAGGTCGTGCTATAGAAGCAAATTTTCCTCAGAAATCCACTAAGCCATTTACATCAAAGTTGTCAATACCGTTCCGGTCGCCGTTCCGGTTTTTCGATTGGAACGGAACGTTCCGATTTCGGTGCATTCCGGCGTGCCGTTCCGGTTTAGTACAGTTCATATATATATATATATATATATGAAAAAAATAAAATATTAATTTAACAAGTATAATTAAAATTCAAGATAAATTAACTTTAAATTATACAATACAAACACAAAGTCAAAAAAAACATAATCTCAAAATTAGAAACATCTCTAAAATTCCAAAATATTATGAAAGTAAAATGTTCTAAAATAAAAGAAATATAAATCAAACATCTTCTACATCATTAATATAAAAATATTAGAATTTCTTATTATGCATCCCAAAAAATAGTAAATACCATAGTAAGATAATTACAAAGAGAATAGTACTGAAAATCATATGTTCAAAAAGAAAAGAAAAAAACAGATTTTGAAAAAAATAAATAAGTAAAATTCGGAACACAATATGATATAAATAAAAAATCGTAAAATCGTAAGTAAAATATTTCTGAATACAATACAACATAATTATGGCTATAAAACTTCATTAGTTAAGGTTCATATATAATTCAAAATAATTTAAAAATACATTACAAAACAATTATGTCCATAGAATTTCATTAGGTAAAAACTAACAAATTTAAAATAAATATTTTGATGATATGCTATATAAATTAAAATCAGTCCCATGCCCGTCATTTTCCTCGTTATTTTTAATACATTTATCAAAAGTATTATTATTGAAAGGATTATCAGTACTAATACTGATGTCAACACTCAACATCGATATTACTAGTACTAGCTCCAACTCCAACAAATTATTTCGACATCAGGATATGAAAATGATTTAAAAACATCAATTTTTTTTAATTTAAAGTAAAAAATAAAAAAATTTAAGTATAAATTTTAAAGTTAATATTACTGATTTTCAAGAGTGATTCCATGATATATATATATATATAATTTGTCCAGCAGAATGCTGGACAAATTCAATTTCAATTTGTCCGATGTGGGACAATATAATGTGTCCCACATCGGACAAATACAATTATTTCTCAACTCTTCTCCATTAAATACTCTCCACTCCAATCTCCACTCTCCTTGTCCCACATCGGACAAATACAATTATTTCTCAACTCTTCTGCATTAAATACTCTCCACTCCAATCTCCAGTCTCCACTCTTCAGCCTGGAACGGAACGCCCGGAACGGAACCGAGGTGTTCCGGCCGGAATTTCTGGAATGGACCGAAATTAAAACCGGGACGAAAACAACACCGTTTTGTCCTGATTTTATGAACGGAACGGATTTAACAACTATGATTTACATTAAGTTTAGTTCTATAAACTCATTTGACTCATATAGCCTGTTTATGTAGAGGTTTGTCCATTACCACCCAAGTATCATTTTTTTAATCATTTTTTAGCTCCTAAATAACACTGTTACCTCTGACCAGCTTTACATTAATATTGTCACTACTTTCTAAGTTGATGATTCTTGCTTCTCTTTTGGTTCTTTCCATTTTCATTATTTGTTTTCCATAAAATTTGTTAAATTGGATGATCTGAACAGTAACTGTTTAGATTAAATTCTGGAAAATGCGAAAATTGAAGAAATTGAAGACTTGCAAAATTGAGCAGAATTGATGAATTGTATTTGCTTAATTTTATTCAAATTGGAAATGCCTATTATATAGGCTTACAAAACATGAATTACAATTGAAATCAAACACTCAACAACTCTGAGTGATTTATTGAAATGAAATTACGAAATAATAGCACACAATCTGCTATTTGAATTCAAAATTTGAAAAACACAAAACAGGACATTATCTTCAAATCAGGTGAACCGGTCGACCACTTGGTGAACCGGTCGACCGCTTCAATCTTCCTTCAAGGCAGCATCTCACACGTGTTCCAACACTCCTCCTTGAGACTTGCCTTGAACATTCCTAGCTTCATCCTAAGCATCTCCAGCCTTGATCTTGGAAGTCCTTTAGTCATCAAATCTGCCAATAGGACTTCAGTTGGACAGTGAAGAATTTTGATGAACAAATTTTTCTCAGCCTCTCTCAATGCATGAAACTTGACATTAATGTGTTTTGTTCTCCCATGCTGGACTGGATTTTGTGCAATTGCTATTGCTGACTTGTTGTCACAATAAAGCTCGGTTGGTGAGCTTTGCTTATGACCCAAGTCTGCCAAAACTTTGCTCAACCATATAGCCTGATTTGCAGCAGTTGCCATGGAGATGTACTCAGCCTCTGCTGTTGATTGAGCAACCAAATCTTGCTTCCTTGCATTCCAGCAAATTGCACCTGAACCAATGCTAAAAACATAACCAGAAGTACTTTTCATATCATCAACACTTCCAGCCCAATCACTATCTGCATAGCCAATCAAGCATACTCCTCCTGTTTTTGAGTATCTTAGGCCTAAGTCAGCTGTGCCTTTGATGTATTTCAGTACTCTTTTAGCCACTCCCATGTGAACACTACTAGGTGAACTCATGAACCTTGACAGCAAACCAGCAGGAAACATCAAGTCTGGTCTAGTTGCTGTCAAGTAGAGCAAACTGCCCACCAAGCTTCTAAAAACAGAAGGATCTTCTAGCTTCTCACCATCATTCTTTGAAATTCTTTCATTTTGTGCCAAAGGTGTTGCTACTTCTTTGCATGATTCCAGTTTGAACCTTTTAAGCACATCAATAGCATACTTCTTTTGTGACAAAAAAATCCCTAAGTTGTCTTGGTGTATCTCCATTCCAAGAAAATAATTCATCATCCCCAAATCACTCATTTCAAATACATCCTCCATTTCCTTTTTAAACTTTGCCAGCAATGAAGTATTGCTTCCAGTCACCAACATGTCATCTACATAGAGTGAAATTACTAACTGCACTTCATCTCCTTCTTTCTTTAAGTACAATGTAGCTTTATTTTCACTCCTTCTAAACCCCAATTGAATTAAATAGGAATCAATCCTACTATACCAAGCCCTTGGGGCTTGTTTCAAGCCATATAGAGCTTTGTGTAGCTTATACACCTTATGCTCATGGCCTGCCACTTTGAATCCTTCGGGTTGCTGCACATATATGTCTTCAACTAATATACCATTTAAAAAAGCTGATTTAACATCTAAATGGTATACCTTCCATCCAAGTTGACCAACCATTGCAAGAAGGAGCCGAATTGTATCATGCCTAGCAACTGGGGCAAATGTGTCCCCATAATCAACCCCAGCCACTTGTGCATATCCTTTGACCACCAATCTAGCTTTGTGTTTAAATACAGAACCATCAGGATTGAATTTAGTCCTGAATACCCACTTAACACCAATTTCTTTCTTGTTGTGAGGCAGCACTGTCAAGCTCCAGGTTTGATTCCTTTCAATGGAATCAATTTCTGATTTCATTGCTTCTATCCAAGCTGCATCCTTTGCTGCTTCAGCATAGCTTGTTGGCTCGGCATGCACCAGGTTACACCTCTCATATACCTCAGCTAGGGGCCTAACTTTAAGAACATCTGCAACTTTAAGAAAAATTTCAGTACTGGTAAATCAAACCTGTCAAAAGGTAAAGCTATTGTCCCTGCCAGTAGACATTTTTCCCCTTGTTCTTATTGTAAGAGAACAAATCACGCAGAGGCTGACTGCTGGTTCAAAGGCAAAACTCTCATTCATTGTGATTTTTGCAAAAGAAATGGCCATAGTGAAAAGTTTTGCAGGCTGAAAAAGAAACAGCCGCAGCAAGGATTTCAGCAGCAAGCAAATGTATCCGAAGAAGACAAGGACCTTGAAGAAACTGAGGAGCAGTTATTCATGGCCTTGCAGACCAGTACCTTCTCCAAGAAGAACACTTGGCTCATTGACAGTGGCTGCACCAGCCACATGACAAAGCACTTGTCAATTTTTTCCTCAATTGATCGATCAATAAAGCCAAAAATTAAATTGGGAAATGGTGACTTTGTGCAAGCTAAAAGAGTACTGAAATTTTTCTTGGGAAAAATTCCAGATTTTTTCCCTTTAAAGCTTGCTTGAAATGCTCCTTCAACAGCTTCATCATCTCGCATTTGTACCCGTTGCTCCTGAATTTGAAGCTTGCTGATTAACTCTGCTATAGATAGAGTTTGCAAATCGCAAGACTCTTCTATTGCAGAGATTTTAGCCTCAAATCTTTCTGGAATTGACATCATAAGCTTCTCTACTATCTTATGATCTTCAAATGTCTCCCCAAGGAGTCTCATTTGGTTGACAGTGTTCATCAATCTGCCGGAATAAGACTTGACATTTTCATTGTCCTTCATCTTCATTAGCTCAAATTCTCTCTTTAGTGCAAGAAGTTTGACTGTTTTAACTCTATTGCTGCCTTCAAATTCAACTTGAAGTTTGTCCCAAATCTGTTTTGGTGTCTCAAGATTCATAATCTTGGTGAAAATGTGGTTTGCAATTCCGGAATGCAAACATGTAATTGCCTTGTCTTTCTTCAATTTTTCTTCTTCATGAGCCCTTATTTGTGCCATAGTTGGATTTGCACGTAGTGGATATGGATCAGCATCCGTCTCTACTATGTTCCATAAACCTTGTGATCGCAAGAAAAACTTCATTTTCACAGCCCAAATGTGATAGTGCTCACCATCAAAGATTGGAACCGAAGAGTGTGAATGTGCAGAGGATGACGAAGCCATTGATTTCTTTCAGTGTTTCTCTCAGCCCCCCAAGTGTTTTACACTCACAATCTCTCGTGTTTCACTCAGTAATATCACCCTCAGTCCCGTAGGAATTTAGCTCTGATACCACTGTTAAATTGGATGATCTGAACAGTAACTGTTTATAACAGTTACTGTTTAGATTAAATTCTGGAAAATGCGAAAATTGAAGAAATTGAAGACTTGCAAAATTGAGCAGAATTGATGAATTGTATTTGCTTAATTTTATTCAAATTGGAAATGCCTATTATATAGGCTTACAAAACATGAATTACAATTGAAATCAAACACTCAACAACTCTGAGTGATTTATTGAAATGAAATTACGAAATAATAGCACACAATCTGCTATTTGAATTCAAAATTTGAAAAACACAAAACAGGACATTATCTTCAAATCAGGTGAACCGATCGACCACTTAGTGAACCGGTCGACCGCTTCAATCTTCCTTCAAGGCAGCATCTCACACGTGTTCCAACAAAATTAACATCTCTACTTACCAAAATTTTCCCATTTTATGGTTGGAAATTTTTATAGGCTTCGGATGGACTGTTATATCCAATGAATACTCCTTGTTCAACCTTTGTATCTAGCTTATCTCCTTTTTTTTTTTGGTAAAGTCTAGCTTATCTCCTTAAACATGTGGCACATAAGTAAACAAAGTCAACTAAAAGTTTTAAAATGTCGCATGTCTATTTTGTTTCAAAACCAGGCTTCAAATAAGGTTCTCTACTGTAAAACACTATTGTGTATCCTGTTCAGCAGATACAATGTTGTGTTTACAACCACAACCCATAGTTTCTTTAGCAACTCCTTTTCATGCAACATACATTTAGTAACCTTCATGATACTCTTGTTTTTTCTTTTACTAATAATATTTTGTTATGGTGTGTATGGTGCTGTAAGCTGGTGTTCACTGCCAGATTCATCATAGAATACTAATATATTCCTTTCCATTGTTAAGACTTACAATCCGTATCTAGCAGCCACTTTAATTTTTCAGTCGGTGTTCATGTTAAACAAGCTATTGAGAGAGGTAGTTTGGAATTATATTTTTATTTTATTTTTTTGTATATGTTAAGGCTTAGTCATTTGTGTTGGTTATGTTTGATTGTGATGTTTTTATCTATGAAAGTTGTCTTCGAAATCAAGTCACCTCTATGGTTGGATTCAACCATGTTTCAACCCTCAAGTCTATGTCCAGGTTCGACCACAACCCATACAGCCGAATTCAGCCATGTCTCAACTCTCAAGTTTGCAGTCAGGTTCAACCATAACTCAAGTTGTTGAACCAGATATTTTGAACTTTGGTTCAATATCAAATCTACAATTTGACGCTTGTTTCCAATTTCAAAATTCAGAGGGCTTGGCCATTACAATGCTTGTTTTTCTGGGAATTGATATCTTATTTCACAGATCAAGGTAACTTGCACATGTATTGCAGAACATTTACTCCAAAAGCAATGCCAAGAAAAGTTGCTATGGCAATTCCAAAAATGCCAGCAAGAATGCCAGGAACAACCAGCGAACTCCACCCTTTAGCAGTGGCCATTCCACATGCAGTAGTGGGGCCTCCAACATTAGCATTTGATGCAATTAGCAACAGCTTTTGGTCGAAGCGAAATAGCTTTCCAAGTCCAAGGATCACAGCAAGATGAATGCCAATCTGGACCAAAGCAAACATGAAAATGCTGGGCGCAGTATTGATCACATTCCATACGTTTCCACTTGCACCAACCACAGCAAAAAATACCTGTTTATCAGAAAGGAAATTGTAGGCGTGTTAGATATTTTATTGTATTTTTCACAATTAAGGAGATGAAAAGAGGAAAGGGCAAGATAAAAGAGCTCGGAAAGCAATTTACTGACGAGCTATGGAAACCAACTAAATAAACAGAGTTGTCTAAAACTCAGCTCACCTGCATCAGAATCAGGGCCAAAGCCTCCCCAGATGGTGCAAGGTGATTGAACTGGGTTGGAAATGCAGTTGCTAGGATAACAACAATGGCTGTAACGGCTGGCAGGATGCCTCCTGGAATTGCAAAGAACTTCGTGATATATTCTCCGGCCTTGCAGATAGCAAACGACACAGCAAGGGCAGTGGCAGTCTGCAGAACAGGAAGCTTGTTGCCTGACTCAGACCCGCTGTCCATTCCAGCACCTGCCAGAAAATATTCCACTAGTCAAGTTCAAGGCATGAAGGCAATCATAAGATGGGATGCAACAGATGAGATTAAAGTCTAAAGACCGGGCAGGGGAACTAAGGAAAATGGTGGACAAGATCAGCAGTCATGTATAACAATCAAAATGAAAGATTATGAATCATTTACATATAACAGAACTTAACAATTAACTCATCCAACAAAAGATAGTGGAATTGCTAACATTCAAGTAATGTGAAGGTGGAAGTTTGCATACCATCAATTGATGCTGAAGACTCGGCAGGAATCTTAGATGCCAAAGCAAATAATGATGTGAAATACACTGCGCAAATAACATTATCTGCAGCTAGCCCAGCAGCTAAAATTGATGGAGATACCCCGAGAGCATCCGAAATGGCAACATAATTCACAGCTACACAATTATCAAACCATATAAATAACCAAATCAGTCAAGCTGAAGAGTTCCAAATGCAAACAAGGACATCAATGATTACATGAATGAGGATACTATACAATTGCAAGAAACATACCAATCAAAATCACGAAAGCAGAATTATACCTCCACCAATATGTCTACCCATGAGAGCAGCTGCTATTTTCCAACTATCCTGACCAAGTGCTCGCATTGGCACCATCATATAGGCTAATACTGTTCCAACTGTTGTCGCAACTGTCACACAACAAAACCCTCAAAAACCAATTTCTAAATGGATAAAAAAGAGGAAGAACAGGCAATTTTCTTTACAAACCCAGCCCCGTTATATATCAAAACCCAATTAACCTAATTTTCTCTACAAGAAATGACTATCAAAAGTTTGATTAGTACCTGATCCTAACAAGAAAGCCAGGAGAAGAGTCCCAGTAGACTGAATTACCCGTCGCAAATCAGCTCTAAACAGCAACAATGGAACAGCCAATGGCAGCAGAAACTTCAGTACAATAGAATAAGCCGGAGATTCACATGAAATAATCCTCAAATTACTAGCTGCTAGTCCAACTAAAGTACTCACTAATGCACCACTCAATGCGCTTCCAATCTTGGTCCTCTCTGACCTTAACGACAAGAGTAACAAATTAGTTCACAATATCAAACATAAACCTCAACCATTCGAATAATTCTAAAATCTTATCCGGAACCAATTCTATACTAAAATCGATTCCAACTATTTTATCACTTTGAATTGATTGGATTTCAAATCTAAAGTTAACACACACAACCTGTAAGCACTTTTCGTCTTAAAAAACATCAAATTTAATCCTTTTTAGATGTCTCTCTCCGATGTTTTTCACATCATCGTATCAAATCATCAAAACTCACCTTAAAAAAAGTCAATTTCACAACTAAATGCTGTTCCACATTCATGCATACAGAGTTCAACGAACAGCCCAGATTGCACAGTTGAGACAAACACCAAAATATTATAATGAAAAGGCAAGGAAAAGGGAAGGTGAGTTACCAGATACCGAAAGCGCCAGTGGCGAAGAGAGCAGTCCACATACCCCATGGATCAGTAGGAGAAATAAGAGGGAAATTCAGAATCAGATTGGATCTAACAGTTACAGATGATCGAATCAAACTCGGGTTCTTTTGAGGTGAAAGAAATGAAGTCCGGTTCCTATTATTTGCTGATAGTAACGTTCTTCTGGTGGGGTTAGCAGTGATAGTAAGAATATTTTGGCGGGAAGTGAAACATGGCCGGCGGGTTTCCGGTGATGGGACTACCGGAGAGTGGAGAAATGGAAGCCTTGATGCCATTAATGAGAACCTCAAGTGTTCGTTGAGGTCAAAGTTGTCTATGGACTCGAGGAGCAAGTGAAGTTCGAAAAGTATGATAACCTTTTATTTTCTTTTTCCTCAGTGAAAATAGGAACTTTAAATTTTTGTTAAATTACGTTTTAGTCCTTGTACTTTTTATTAAAAAATACTTCAACCTTTCTGGTTTTATTTTCCTTAATTTCTAGAGTACAGTTGTTGAATTTCTTAGTCATATTGATGCTTTACAAACCTTAATATGAGGACGACTGAAAAAAAAAAGAAAAAAAAGGGGGGATCATTTTGATGTTATTTTGACCAAAAGTATTCTTTAAAAAAGAAAAGGTGACGAATTTTTGACAGGGTCTTGAGAAACCTCTCCTGGGTTTTTTTCACTATCGGGTGAGCAAAGTCAATTCATTTCCTTATTTTGCTTTTAACTTGACTGATTTCGTTCTCCTTTCATTGAAAAAAATGAAGAAAAAGGGATTAACTACATGTTGTCGTCCATTATTTTATTAATAATGCAAACGGAGATAGAATTTTATAAGCATTCTCTTCTTTGTTTTTAACGGTGTCTCCATGGAAAGGTGCATATAAACATGCATTATCAAAATTTTGAGTTCTGCAAGCATATACATCTTCCACTAGGCAGGTAGATGGCATTGATTAGCACATATATAGCAATGATAAAAGGTTTTCACAACATATAATTATTATCATCAGTAGAATAGAATGGATATCATATTCTGTGCAAAATATAATAAATCATATGCAATTCTCCATAGTGACATGAATGGAGATACATTATAATAAAACAACTCCATTTTTTAATTTTTGGTAAGAAAAAAAACAAATAAGAAAACAAATTAAGATCCCATCATCGATCTGATTCTTGTCCAGTAAAAACAAATTTACAAATGTTGCTACAAGAAGAGTCGAAATAAATCGTGGATTTTGTCGTTCATTTATCTAGATAAGCATCATCTCTTTCAAGAGCATGTGGCATAAAGTATTTTCAAACCTCATTTAACAGCTAATATATATATATTTGTCAAAGCATCCAGATTTTCATTTCAAGGGGGTATGGGAATCTATATGATAAAATCAATTTTCATAGTCCTAGAAATGTTAGAAACCCAATTTTGATACGAATAACCAAGTCAGGAGGTAATGCACAAAACTCAAGCAATTGAAACTCAAAGCAGATGATGTTCCCATGGTGTTATGTATCAAAATAATCCTAAGGCTAAAACCATACTGAGTATATTCCAAGAAACAGTAAATGGGCTTTGAAACCTTTTAGTTTTCAAAAATCTCTTCAGTACCTATCCCTTGTCTTGTGAGTGGTCAAGACTATCCTTACAAGAGTCACTGTCAGCTTGCTTCTGCTTCTTCACACTAGGGCCCTCTTCTTCCAAGGCTCTCAATTTGTTCTTTATTGCAGCTATCTTAGCACTACGACTCGTCTGCCCTAAAGTGCTACCTGTAAGGCCTGCTTTCTTTGCCTCACCAAGTGCTGTGGAAGAGTCCTGTGCTGCTTCATCGAAGTATTTCTCGCTGGCAAGACGAACAACCAAAGGGCGGCCACAAGCTAACCTCCCATGCATCTTCTCCTTGGCCAATTTAGCTT
The DNA here is from genome assembly GCA_009078335.1 of Salix brachista. Classification (NCBI taxonomy): domain Eukaryota; kingdom Viridiplantae; phylum Streptophyta; class Magnoliopsida; order Malpighiales; family Salicaceae; genus Salix; species Salix brachista. The sequence goes on from CM018575.1 coordinate 4,490,598, forward strand.
CCTGCATACTCACTTTAAATGTGGAAATCAGGAGTTTGCCTCAGTACAAAAGCAAAAGAAGCATACAGCTTACCTCTTTAGTGCTAAACTGGATAAAAGCAAAGCCCCTAGGCTCTCCACGTTTTGGTCCACGAGTGTGCCAAAGAAATTCTTCAGATAAAATCTTGCCATAGGGAGTAAACATCTTAATCAGAGCAGCCCTGAAGAGGATGCAGAATGTAAATGAAACAGCAAAACATGATAATATGAATAAATTCTGACACTTGCACATGAAAAAAAAAATCAACATTCATACATTTACTTACTCTGTTATTCTCAAGTCAAGGTTACCAATATAAACTCTACTTTCAGCCTTCTCATCAATAAAAAATTTAGGATCCTGCATCCAATTATCACACCCAGAAAACCATCACCCGTTATGCATCATGAAAGAAATAAAACATCACACCAAGATTGCACTTAAGCTCAGCCTTCCTCAGTGTTACAGAGCATTTGAATATGAGGACCAAATCAAACAAGAGATGTTGAGATACTGGTCAGGACCCATTTTGCAAGACATTCATATGTTGACTATATCAAAACCTTCCAATCCCTGGTAAAATGCCTTTGATAATGTCTTCTAAAAACTCAGCCTGTTCTCACTTTTGAGACAGGGAAAGAGAGCTTTGGTATCAATAAGCCACCCAATGTTGCATAAGATACTGACTCTTTCTTTACACCAATAGCACCCGTGTCAAATAACTAGCATGGGTTAAGACACTAAAACTCTTAATATAAATGAAAAGGTTTAAGGAAATTCTGTATAGCAACTGATTCCAACAAAAGCATGCGCACTGAACATGAACTTGTATCAGATACAGATGTCCAAGTCCAAGCAACATATCCTCTGAAAGTAAGACATGGTCTAGCATTTCTGTATAACTGTTTACTCATGTTTCATTTTTATGATCAAGATTAAAAACAAAAGGCGGTTTGAAAAACATTCAAGATAAAAGACTATATCAAAACTTCCAATTAAACAATTAAATACTCTCATTAAAGTTACAATAAACCCATCCATTCCCAAGTGCAGACCAGCAAAGGTTCGTTTTCCGACCACATGGTCTCAAACAGCAAAATACTCAAGCTTGCCTTCAACAAGCAACCTACCTAATGTTCTGTGTGTTACTCAAGCTACTCACTTTACCGTGGAACACCTGTGCAAGATACTAGATAGTCGAACACAGGCACCACGACTTGGACATTTCAAATCAAAGTAAAATGTCAGAAAATAACGAAGTCCAACATGGATATGTTTGTCGGACACAACACACACCCGTTTAGGATCCAAACTAACCTCCAAGTTTAATCAACATGATCAGGGAATACTGAGACTAACCTAAGCACCATCAATTTGATAACAATTACAAATCTTATAAAACACAAGGCAATAGACACTTATAATAATAAAAAATAAAAATAAAAAACAATAATTGAAAAGTGAATTCCTTTACCATAATGGGATTCAAGCAAGGAACTTTAAGAGATTTCCAGCATTAAGATACCTGCTTTATATTAACAAAACAAACACCAGATCCCAACATTAACTGCTGACCATGCATTTTCAATACTTATCGGTATAAAGCAACTTACGCATATTTAAGCTGAATTGTATTGAATGATTTATTAGATTGGGGAAGTTAAAAAAATAGGTTTGTAAGGAAAAAAACCTAGAAACTGGAAATTAAAATGAAATCAAGAAAAGATTTGATTTTGATTACTTACAGTGAGAAAAGATTTGAGGGAGAGAAAGAGGCTGGGGATTTTGATCACCGCTCAAAAGTAGATTTCTAGCGTCGGTTCTATTTAAGACTTAAGTACCTACAAAAACGACGCCGTAGTAATAAGATTTTTTTTCCAACGAAGAAAGCGTAGTTTTTGAGCCCGACATGTCCATTAGTTTGAATAAATTAATTTTTTATAATATAAAAATGTATATATAATATATTTTATAAAAGAAAGATAGTGAATTTTAATTGGTTTTATTGGTTTTTTAGACCGATTAAACCGTGTCTTAATTTAAATTTTTAACCGAGTTATATTAAATAATTTTTATTCTATTTTTAAATCTAAATCTAAATTGATCTTCAAACTAGTATGAGAATGAATGTGTTATAAGAAAATAAATGAAAAGGAATTTATTTTTATTTTTATTTTTATTAAAGATAGATACCACATAGTTATTAAGTTATGCAAGGCTTCATATCTTGATTTAATAAATTCATAACGTATAATCCGATTCAGCACAGGTTCGAATTTAAATTAATTTTGATAATCACTAGAGCAGACCTTGTAAACTAGGTCCATGTTTCGTATTATAGTGAAAATGGAGGTTGATTAAATAATTTAATTTTTTTATATATATTATTGGATTATTTTAATGTATTGATAAAAAAACACATATAGTATTTTGATCAATTTTTTTAATTTAAAAATACTTTAAAAAATAATTCTGTTAATCGTGCATTATTTTTATTTTAATTGAATCTTGATTAATATTTTTTAATATTCTGTTCATAGTGAATTAAAGATGAAAGCAATGCAGCCCGCCCAGTCTTTCTGGGCCAATAAATCCCACCACCCATTTATAGTGAAGCTTTACACTATAAATTTATTATCTAATAATATATTTTCTCTTTTTTTCCCATATCATTAAATATAATGTTTTTTTATTCTTTTTTAAAAAGATAATGGAAACAGCAATCCCATCTCTCGTTGAGGTGAAATTCATGGAATCCATGATTAGGGTTACAGCTCATTCATACAATAACATGCATGAAAATGACATCCACCGAGCTAAGAAATTTTGCCCACCAGGTAAGAATCCATCTGCTCAAGTCAACGATAGCAACGCCACGACACCCACAAGCAGTAGGAGCATCCAAGGGCCGAAGCAGTAATAATGGCAATTGATTGCAGTGCACCCCTCTGTCAAATTGTGAAGAAATTTTGTGTCTTCTTCTACAACCACATCTTATTCCGTCAAAATTCATGATCTGGGCCTTGGGTCGGGTCAATCACCAGGCTGGTTTAAAAACGCTGACGGTAAGTTTAACAAGTATTCATTTTATACTCAGCTGAGGGCAGGCATAAGCATATGGGTTTCAACTACAAAATAGGAGCGCAATTATCCATTCATTTCCAATCTAATTCATTGAAGGAAACGAAGGCTGCAAAATAGTATTCTGTTTCAAGACTTCCATCAACAGTTTGAGTGTACCTTCCAATCCCCTAATGGAAACTAACCTAACTGAAATCCGACCCACTTTCTGCAAATCCCAAAGCAATATTTTGCACTACTGGAAAAGGGATCAGAGATTATTTAATTTGAGATGCCCCAGAAGCACCTTCATGTTCAAGATTGGGTTCTCAAATGTCAAATAAGTACTCTGTTAATATCGTGTGAATGTGTGCGTTGCGTGCGTGTATATATATATATATAATATCGTGTGAATGTGCGTGCGTGTAACGTGAGAAGATTAACAGTTGTGTGACAGTCCCTCGAATCTGATTTGAAAAGTTAAATTTCAGCTGATCCTGTTCTTACACAAGCAAATCTATCGTCAACACTTCACCACCATCATGTAGTGCTCTCCATGTCTTAAAAGCTATCCCTTTTATCTCTCTCGATGAAACCCCAAGAAACCTGCTTTAATGGAAACCAAAACAATTCTTTTGCTCTCCCTGACACTGCTCTCTCATGTCTCTTTCTCCACCTCTTTCACTCCTACAGACAACTACCTCGTCAACTGTGGTTCAAACGCCGCCACCTCTTTCACTCCAACAGATACCAGAATTTTTGGAGCTGAATCCACTTCACAAGGTTTGATCTTTCTCTCAAAAGGCCAGTCTATTTCACTCAAGAACCAAAACCCATCTCCAGACTCGCCAACTCTGTACAACACAGCTAGAGTTTTCACTACTATTTCAAGCTACAAGTTCAGTATTAAGAGAAATGGGACTCACTTGGTACGTTTACATTTCTCTCCGTTTAAGGCGCAAGGCTTTGATCTATCTACTGCAAAGTTTAGCGTTTTAGTTAATGGGAATTTGTTGTTGAGTGATTTTAGTACCAAAGTTGTTGTGCTTAAAGAGTATGTAATTAGAGTTGATGATAGTGCTCTTGAAATTCTGTTTCGTCCTGTTGGTGAATCAAGTTTTGGATATGTGAATGCAATTGAAGTTTTTTCAGCTCCTGAGGATTTTATTCTTGACGAGGGAGCAAAATTGGTTGGTGCTAATGGAATTGAAGTGTTCAAGAATCTTTCCTCACATGTTTTTGAGACAATTCATAGGATTAATGTTGGAGGTGCAAAACTGGTGCCTTTTAATGATACCATGTGGAGAACCTGGATTCCTGATGAGGATTTTCTTGTTTTCAAATCTGCGGCGAAACGTGCATTTACTACTCGTGTTCCTAATTATCAGAGTGGGGGTGCCAGTAGGGAGATTGCGCCTGAAAATGTATATATGACTGCACAGCAGTTGAATAAGGATATCAACCCAATTCAGTCAAGATTTAACATCACATGGAATTTTCCTGTGGGATCTGGTGGGGTTCGGCACTTGGTTCGATTACATTTCTGTGATATTGTCAGTCCTTCACTTAATATGCTGTACTTTAATGTGTACCTAAACGAGTACTCCGCAGACAGTGATTTTGATTTGTCATCCCTTACATTCCATGTACTTTCATCTCCAATGTATGTAGACTATATTGTGGATTCTAATGATTTAGGGGCTGTGCGTGTTAGTGTTGGACCTTCAGCCATTGGTGGTCCCTTGAAAGTTAATGCTATTTTGAATGGGGTGGAGATCATGAAGATGATAAATCCTCCTGGTTCACAAAGTGGTTCCAAGAACAGAACTGTCTGGATTGTGGTGGGTTCGAGTATCGGAGGCTTTGCTGTTCTGTGTTTGATCATCTTTGTAGCGGCACTTTCTTGCAAATGCAAGAAGAAGAAACTGAAACCCAGACGAGTAGAAAATGAAGCTTGGACACCTTTACGTGTGAATGGAGGTAGCGCCCACAGTAGAATGTCAGAATTAACTTTGAATGAATATCGCAGCTTGAAGATCCCTTTTGCTGACATACAGATGGCGACCAACAATTTTGATAACAGTCTGAAAATTGGTTCAGGCGGATTTGGTGCGGTTTTCAAAGGTGTTCTTAGAGACAACACGAAGGTTGCTGTAAAGAGGGGTCTGCCAGGATCCAGGCAAGGGCTCCCTGAATTCCAAACTGAAATAAAAATTCTGTCGAAGATACGCCACCGCCACCTTGTTTCCCTCATTGGGTATTGTGAAGAACAGTCAGAAATGATCCTTGTCTACGAGTACATGGAAAAGGGTCCATTGAAGAAACATTTGTATGGCCCGGGATGCTCTCATCTGTCCTGGAAGAAAAGGCTTGAAATTTGCATCGGTGCGGCCAGAGGAATTCACTACCTGCATACAGGTTCTGCTCACGGGATTATCCATCGTGACATCAAGTCTACAAATATTCTGCTAGATGAGAATTACGGGTGCAAGGTTGCTGATTTCGGTCTCTCACGATCAGGCCCGTGTCTGGATGAGACCCATGTAAGCACTGGTGTGAAAGGCAGTTTTGGATATCTTGATCCAGAGTACTTCCGAAGACAGCAGCTTACTGACAAATCAGATGTTTATTCATTCGGAGTGGTGCTTTTCGAAGTTCTTTGTGCCAGGCCTGCAGTTGATCCCTTGCTTGGTAGGGATCAGGTGAATTTAGCAGAGTGGGCAATGGAATGGCAGAAGAAGGGCATGCTCGAGAAAATTGTCGACGCTCGTCTCGCCGGACAGATAAAGCAGAAATCTCTGAAGAAATTTGGAGAGACAGCAGAGAAATGTTTGGCTGACTATGGTGTCGATAGGCCAAGCATGGGCGATGTGCTATGGAACTTGGAGTGTGCACTTCAGCTTCAGGAATCTGATTCTGAACCATCAAGAGAACCAGGCGAAGACAGCAATGCAAATGCACCAGAGCTCCCGGCACATGCAATAGCTCCCCAAGATCTATCAGCTAACACCGAGACTGAAACGGACGGCGGTGATGGTTCCTCCTCATCAGAGATCAGAAACAGCCAAGTTTTTTCACAGTTGATGAACAATGATGGCAGATAGTTTTTTTTTTACTCTCACCGTAACTTAAACAGGCTGCATTGCATCATATCTCACGACTTCTCGTCGACACCTCCTCTTACCAACTTCTTCTTCTTCTCCTCTACTTTTAAGCTCTACTTTATCTTCATTCACTTTGAGAATATGATTGCAAGTGTTTTAAACGTTTCCAGGTTACAGAAATTCTACTATCAAAAACCTCAAATAAATATGTTTTAAAAATAACCTTACGTAAACTAAGTCTAGGGATAAATCCTAATTTTGATCATGGCCAAAATAATCCTTATCAGAAGTAAGATTTTGAGTGGGAGTGAGAAATGAAGTAGATTCGTCTAAAATGTAATCAAAAGCAAGTGAGAATGCTCGCTCACCCCTCCTTGCAGACACATATTTTTCTAATTTCTGCTGTTGAATTTCAAAAGGGGAGTAGTTTTCTCTTTCCCAGCCCTTTTAATCGACATCGTCAATTTTCTTTCGGTTGATGTTTTATTTTTTCAATTAGAATGAAATGCTTTGGTTTTGGAATGTTTCAGAGTTGTATTGTTTATGTATATATATATATATATATATATATATATATAGTTAAATATATTAATTAAAAAAGACTAGTTCAAATCCAAAAATAAAATTATTTAGAACTGTGCAATTTAATCTAAAAAAGACACAATAAAATGATTTTTCTGAACAAAATTATGAACATGTATAATATTACGAGAATATCATCATCAATCTTGCAAGATCATTATATTCTCTGATCGTTCTGAAATTTTGACATAATATATATAAATATGTCAAGAGACTCCCCGTAAAATTTTATCTCAATATAACAGTCGATTAAGATATATGATTGATATTGTAAAATTATTCATTATTAAAAAAAATATTATTTGACCGAAATGGCATAGACGAAATGATATTAGCACGTTTCGGCTGGTATTTGGCAGAAAAATCTGGAGTTGACCAAAATTTTAACCGAGATAAAAACGACATCGTTTTATCTTGTTTTTTAAATTAATACAAAACGTTTCTAACATTTTAGCCGAAACGAAATGAAATCTACAATCCTGATCTCAATAGAATTCAACGGCATTCTTACAGCTCCATTTATGAATGATGAATCAATCGGTTGCGTTGTCCAGCTGCATGATGCCGATTTGCAGAAGCTCAAAACACCAAGAATTATATCAGTGCCCCACGTGCCTGTAAGGTGGTTTCGTGTGGTTGATGATATTATTAGTTAGCCCGCAAGTCAAATATGCAGTGAAGCTGGTTATCCCTTGCCTGCCTCTATGTCACCATGATGAGCTTCTAGCGTCATGGTATGGGACATTTCACAGCTCATCCCAGAAGACAACTTTATTCATCTTTATAATTATATTCAATCCACTATGTTGTTCTTACTATCACAACCATGGTTGTCAAAATCGGAAGTTATTTTTGAACTCGGATCGTAAAATTAGAATTGTAAAATTGTACTTTAAATTTATCGTACAAAAACCGTAAAATCACAACTAAAATCGTGTGGATAGAAAAATAATAAAATCGTAAGTAAATATTTTCGAATATAATATAATATAATATAATTATGGCTATAAAATTTTATTAATTAAGATTTATACATGATTTAAAAGAAATTAAAAATACATAACAATTATATCATTATATTAGCATTTAAAAAATACTTATTTTTTTGTTTTTTTTATTTTAAAATAGGAGAGAGAGGGGGCAGGCTAGCCTTGGGAGAAAGAGAGGGGGCAGGGGCTAGCCTGCGGAGAGAGAAAGGGAGGGGAGAGGGGGGGCCTAGCCTGGGGGGTGGGGTGGGCGTGACAGGGGCGGCAAGATAGGGGATAGTCTGTAAAGTCTATAGTCAGAGCGGGATGGATTTTGGGATTGTAAAATCTGATCGATCCGGTCCAATTTTACGATTTTGAACTATTTTGACCTGAGTTTGATCGAGTTTGACCCAAAACGATTTCCCCCCGATTTAACATGATTTGATGAGTTGACAACAAAGATCACAACCATGAATATACAATTAAGTTCTCACTTCGAAAAAAAAATATAATTCTTACATCTAGGAGATTAATTCAAAAAATTACAGTTCACAAATAATCTAATTGTTTTATTTTTTTTAAAAAAAAGATGTTTTAGTATAAATCTAGCTAAGTATAATATAGTTAACGTTAAGCCAATCAAGTTTTTTATTTAATAAATTACTTTTTATTTTTAAGTTTAATCTACCGTGATCCCGTTTGATATTCCATTTCAAAAGTTTTTTTTAGAAAAAAATAAAAAAATAATTATATAATTTATTTTAAATTAAAATAATTTAATATTTTTAAATTATTTTTGTGTGTGGATGTTAAAAATAATTTTTTTAAAATAAAAAAAATATATTTTTAAATAAAAAAATTATTTAGAGCAATATTATTTAAATTAAAACAATTTGACGCTACTTTAATGATTATGAAAAAAATATAATAATAAAATTTAAACAAAAAGGGAGGGATAAGAAAACTGTCGGTTGGTGGTTTTGTAGTTTATGATAATCGCCACGATTTGTGGGTCCCGCTTTTTTATCCCTATCACCGCTCCTTCTAAATGATAACTGTAAGCTTCTATTATTCCAAAATGCAGCCGTGCCTGGCAGTTGCTAAATATATAAAGAAGCCCTTCTTCTAGGGTGTAATTATAATTCTGTCAAATCTCTAGGGCCAATGTAACAGTATTCACTCCCTTTTCTTTTGAAAAAAAGTTTGGATTAACTACAGATAAGTCCTCTCTATTTAGATTAGTATCAAACGGATCCTCATTCAAATCTCGTAACTTATTTGGGACACTTGATAATCTGAAATAAGTTGTTCAAATCCTTTCATGTGAAAATTAGGTCCACGAATAACTCTAATTGTACCTGATAATTAGTTTTTGGATAATTTATAAAAAGTTATGAGATGCAATTTGTTATTTTTGAATAAGAAATTAAGAGGTTATTGCTCTAATTTACGCACATGTGAATAAGTTTTTTTACTCTTGTTATCAATAAAATAAAATGAATATAAAAAGGACTAAATTGAAACAAAACTATAGTCAGGGAACAAAGTTGAAAACCCAAAACGTTCCATCACATTACAAAATGAAAGAATTTATTTTTTTTATTTAGATTCCTAAAATCGACGAGCTCTTCTTCCTTTTCTCTCTTCGACTAAAATTAAAGTCTTAGCATTTCGAGGCCAAATTACAAAAACCTCCCTCCCACTCCGAAACTGGAATTCTTCTCACAAACACCAGAGAGAGAGAGAGAGAGAGAGAGCTTCTTCTTCTGTGTGTGTGTGTGTGTTTGAATTTGGAATAGGGCTGGGGTTTGTTGTTTTGGATTGAACTGAGATTAAAGGAGTAGGAGGAGATGACGGAGGTTATATTGCATGTGTATGATGTGACTAATAGTGGATCGGAGAAGACGAACAACACAATTTTGAACATTAACAAGATCTTCAAAGACGCTATTGGTCTCGGTGGCATCTTCCACAGCGCCGTTCAGGTTCATTTCTCTGTTTTTCATTTGTTTATTTGCAGCAGTTGTGGTGGAGCTAGCGTAAATCAAAGAGAGATCTAGGGTTTTGTTTTTAATTGTTTAATTCTATGTTTTTTTCAGCTGAGTGTGAGATCTGGGGTTTAGGTTTTTGGGTTTCGGTTTCAGTTTCATTTGAATCGTTGCGTGATAAAATTTATCAGTTTTTTTCTTACTGTTTTGGATTTTTTATTGTGAATTAAGAGGGATAATTACTGTTGTGGGTCCCAATCATTGACATGGGGAACTGACGGTGATTCTGGTGTTTTGGTTTTGATAGACATATTTGATTTGGTTTGTCTTTCAAGAACTAGAACTTTCAACTGTGCTATAAACTGGGTTGGCTCTGGACATAACAACTGTATTGAAGAGGTTGTAATCACACCGGGAAGGGGGTGGAGATTTGTTTTGACATGGAATATGCAGAGGGGACATTTTTGTGTAATTAATTTCCTTGCAGTTACCTTTGGATTTATTTAGTTTTTTGACCTAGCATTCTTTTGTTGATTGAGTTTTGAGTAAAGTTTCCTCGCATTAGTGAACTTGTTTGTGGAAAATTGAACTTGTGTGTGCAAGCAGTGTCGTGAAAAATTGTCGTCATGTATCCTAATATGTCATCTACAGTTAGTTTCTAAGTACTGAAGTATGCAATAAAGTTGCTATATGTAGGCAAATGCATGTCTTAAAACTTGACACTGAGCTCTTGTATGTTACTCCTATATCACACCTTTAACTGGTTCATTGGGATTTGTGTATGATCTTCATGTTTCTGTTACTCTCTTGAAATCAAGTTATATTGAATTGGAATGTGTGATTTAAGGGTAGTAAATCTGTTTGTTTTATGCGAGACAGATACATGGAGATGATGAATGGTCTTTTGGGTTTTGTGAGCAAGGAACTGGAGTTTTCAGTTGCCCTTCTACTAAGAACCCAATGTATACATATCGTGAGAGAATTGTACTAGGAAAAACCAGCTTTTCAATCTCTAAGGTGAATCAGATCTTGCGGGAACTTAGTAGAGAATGGCCTGGAAATGCCTATGACTTGCTGGCCAAGAACTGTAATCACTTCTGTGACGAATTTTGCGAAAGGCTTGGTGTGTCAAAACTTCCAGGTAATAACTTTTCTTTTCTGTTTTTTTTTCCAGATAACCCCGAAGAATTTCTGAAACTTGAATCCATTCCATGTTTGAGGATTAATTGGCCAGCTGTAGTGTGATTTGTTTTGTACTGCTTCTGTAATGGAAAACTGTTTTCTTTCTGAATACAACTCCTTAGTAGACTCTGATTTATGTTAGAGAAATAATGTAAAATGCGAAGACATTTACGAGTGGTTTATTATGCTGGAAAATGTCCTCGATTTTGACAGTGACCTTAAACCTGGCAAGACTTTTACCCTCTCCCATCCCCACCCCTTTTCTCCACGGGATCTGTGCGAAATAGATTCATTAGCCAAAATTCCTCTGGAGTTACTTGGGTATCATTATCCATTTTGCTGTTTCTTCATATCGCTGCTCCATTTCACTTGACCGCTGACCCTGCATTTTTAGCTGTAAATTGAGGCTCCTTTGCTAATAATAAAGTAAATTTTGGATTTGAATTATAAGCTTAGCCTTGTTTCTTCTGGATTGTAAGCATTCTTCACCCTTTTCAAATTAAGAAAGAAGGTTGTGATCTCAACACTATTGTTCTTGTTGCAATTGTCCTGAAGTGGATGTTACTGTGATTTGTCTGACAGGTTGGGTTAATCGTTTTGCCAATGCTGGTGATGCTGCCATGGAAGTAGCAGGAACTACAGCCTTCCGGGTGAGATGCTCATGTTTTTGTTTTTCTTACTTCCCTGGATTATCTCTATCGTTGGGATCGTTTACCATTGTCAGGTTCAAGTAATTCTCTTACTTCCCTGGATTATATCTCTATCCTTGGGGTCATTTACCATTTTCAGGTTCAAGTAATTCTCTTACTTCTCTGCATGTCCCCCAGCCCACCCACACATTTTGTAACAGACACCTCATTAATGCTTGTAATTTCGGTTCAGTGTAGTCTGTTATTCTTCACTTTCCCAGCAACTGTCTTATTGTGATTCCTGTTTATTTTTTTCTCCAGTTATTTTGGTAATATGTGAATGTGAAAGTGATCTCTTATGGATATCGTTCATGCAAGAAATCTTTTCACTCCAGTATACTCTATTTGATTCATGCTGCATTTATATTCTATAGACACGAGTTTAAGAACAGCCTGCATGTGGATTAATAATTAGATGTGGATGTTCTAATAACCGTTTATAACATTTCACTGATACAAAAATGTGTGTTTGGTTTCCTGCAGTTTAGACAAGCCAAGACTGAGATAGTATCGGCCAGCAAAGTTGCATATCGTTTCCTTGCGAGTGTTACTTCCAATAACGGGTCTGCTCTTGAGTCCCCTGAAAACTCAAACAGAGGAGTCCCAAGATTTCAAGGAACCTGGTTTAAAAATCTCATAGCAAACGGTGTCAAACCATCCAGTAGCACAGAAGTTGATAATCAGGACGAAAACATGCTTCTTCAGCACCAACGCAGTATGCAAGGGGCTGGTCAACTGTCACGGCAGATCTCACAACAAGAATCAGATAAGCAAGGGGCTGGTCAACTATCACGGCAGATCTCACAACAAGAATCAGATAAGCAAGGGGCTGGTCAACTATCACGGCAGATCTCACAACAAGAATCGGATCTACCACCGCTGCATCAGAATTCAAGGCATGATGAAGCATTGCCCGCATCTAGCACATTTTAGATTCTTTCATTGTGTATGTTAGTAAAATTGTTCGTCGCTTTTCCAGCTGAATTGTTTCTCTAATGGTGGTGCCTAAAAGGAACCCAAGCACGATGAAAAGGTTATCAATATCAAGTATTTTTCTCTTATCCCACATGGCACGGCTGATCTACGTGGAAATTGGACACCCTTTTCTGGTATAAAAATTAAAATTGAACGAAGAAAAACTTCCGATTAGCTCAGTGAGAAAATATTACCTAGGGGCCAAATACCATTCTAGGTAACAGTAACAATTTGAAAAGGCCTGTCTTTGCCCCCAATAATCTCTCCCTATTGAGACCCAACTTGTACAGGCATGAAAATCTTGCATAGGGCAAATGGAGGCTCTGGCCATGCTTGCCCTTCATTCTTTCTCAAAAAATAAGCTAACATTTAAGATGCAAATCTCAGTAATTAATAACCATCCAAGCTTCAATTCCTGTAATTGTTAGTTGTCATATGAAGCAAACCTAGAAGAGCTGTGTTGTGTCTTCTATCATGATCCTCGAAGGAAACCATTATAGTTGTTGGCAATGTTGCCTACCAAGTCTCCAAGAAACGTGCTGTGATGACAAAAAACTTGCGATCTGCACAGTAAATCTCGGGTTCAAGTCAAGACGTATATTTCTTGTAAGAACCCGGGGCAACCAAGGTTATACCACTCATTTGGACCCATAAAATACAATTTCCAAAAAATAGGATTTAGTGCATCCAAAAAAAATGTTGCCTTCCAAGGTGGTTTTTCCGCTTACATGAAGTGCCCACTTCAAGTGACAGAGGAAATGGCTGGTACGAACCAATGGTGTACGTTGTTGAGTTGCAATGCCGTGGCTTCAATCACTATGTTCATGATCGGATAAGGTATCTTCTTTTTAATTATTTAATGAGTAGATATATTCAGACAGTTTCTCTTCAAGAGGGCTTTTAAACAATTCCTTTTATTCCTCTCATTTAGCAACTCCAACCAGGGCTATATGCCCTTGCTTCCTGTCTTTAAAAATTGATGCAAGAAAATAAAAAATCAAATATCAATCCAGGTGATTAATTAGCTTTCCTTTTAGCTTCGTGTGATGTTAGGATCCAGATCCAGATAGCTGTTTACGTTTTGGGTGCTGATGGTGGGGGTTCACAAATCAGAAGCTGTGTGGGTTGTTACTGGTTTTAGAGGGGGAAAAAACATAATAAATTTGTGTAAAGAAGATGAAGCAAAAAAAAACATAAAATTGCTCAAGTATATGAGCATGTTTGTAGATGTATGTTTTTCCAAATTTTTAAAATCTTAAAATTTAAAATGTTGGTGGTTATTTTTCTTAAGGTTTGAATTTATAATTTTTTTAAAACCGAAGTTTAAATTGTTGGTGGGTTTTTTTCAATGATTTTTTTTCATAAAACAAATTTAAAAATCATGATTTTAGTGGCCTAATATAAAAATAAAAATTTTCTTATAAATAAATTTTGATTTTAAAATTTTTAACTTTTAGCTTGAAATTACATCTTTTAACTTTCATGTTACTTCAATAATTTTATATTTAATTATGATAAATTACTGAATTAATAGTATAATTAACACATGATTATATTGTATAAAAATTAATTACATTAGTTTACAAGTAAATAATTGTATAATAAATATATTAAAATATAAATGGATTGCTAAAATAGCATTTAATTTTACTATTCAGAATAACCATTTAGCCCATTGGAGATGCTCTAATAGATCACCCTTACCGGACGATTGCAAATCAAGTATAAAAATGATTCCCACGTAAGAACCAGAAATGAAATAGAAATCTCAATCAAATGGACAACGTTTTACTCTAGTAGTCGATAACAGTTGTCTGTTAGAATCATCAGTCCAGAAGGAAAACAAAAATAGCAGTAAAATGACATTTGAAGTCACAGAACATGCTTCTCGAGCAAATGACATGAAAGATGCAGATAATATGCGCTACATTTGTTCAAACCCGAAGCAGCAACATACAAATCTGATAAATGACATTGAGGCGTTCATGAATATATACAAAAACATTGTTTCAGAACTCAGTTTTGAGAGGTGGCAGAGAATTGCTACTCTACCCTCTTAGCATTCCATTGATGAGGAAAGTGTCAACATGCGCATCCTCTGCAATCTGGAGTGATGAAGCAACTTGTGCTGCTATAAGTTCATCGGAGAACTCAGTAGTGCCCCAACTGCCATCGTCAAAGTATTGCACTGGCAAACTCTTTTGAAGAGACTCGTATGAAAATGACCAGTCATTATTTTCCCTATCCCCCCACTTGCATCCAGTTCCATAAGTACTAGACAGCCACCCTACTCTTTCAAATGAATTCCCCGAGCAGTCCTCGTGAGGATGCGACGGTGTCTTTCCACCCATGAAAAGGCCAATATTACCAGCACAACCCCAAGTGCTGAACCCTTCTTCTTTGTTTAGCACAATTTTACATGAATCATCAGAGTCCTCGCCAAGTAAGACATGCAGAGCAACAGCCTCTGCAATTGCAGCACACTCTTCATCAAGTCTTTGCTGTTCTTCCTTCTTTTTCTGCTTCTTTTTCTCTAGCTCAGATCGGATTGCTGCTGAAGTAGCTAGGGCTTTCTCCAAACGCCTCTTTTTCTTCTCAGCTTGCCTGAGACGATCCACCTCACCTTTCACCTGCTTCTTCTTCACTTTCCTCGCAGCAGGTTGCACTTTATTACATGCTATGCTGTCCATGATAACAGCTGAACTACAAATATTGTCCTCCTTTCAACTTATTAGCTTACAGTGAACTCTTCTAAAATGTGTACATTTTCCCTATAACTTTCTTTCGTTCTTTATCTGTTCTTTTTTTACTCTTTGTTTGCTACTAAACAGTACTAGCTTATTTCAATATAGAAACTAATGTAATCTCAAAGTTCAAGTACTACACCCACTCAGGTCTGAAAGAGTACCTCATCTTCCGGACAATACAATCCCAAACAGAAACAACAGGAGACAATGATAGAGAGAAATGATAAGCATCCAGAGACTCATCCCTTGGCACCATTCTTCCTAATTTTCCACAACCCTTGCATTTGCCCATTCTGTGCACACCAAGAAAACCACAAAGCTGATCACAACTGCAAAAGCAACAATCTCACTCCAGTACTTCAAACAGCTCACATGGCCTTCCCCTTCTGTGGTCGAAAAACTCAACAAGTCAATAGATGAAACCAAACAAGAAACCATCCAAGGTAACTTAAGCAAGCTATACACACATAAGAAAGCCATCCTGAACAAAGCTACCAAATATATTCTAAGCCTCCATTAGATCTTTGTTTCAGCAACAAAAATACAAAATAGAGTTCAAGACACCTACCTCTTAACTACTTCAATAATTCACAACAATTTAATTGCAAATTAGAGAACCCTAACCAATAAACAAGACCCTTCAGACTAATAAAGTTGTGTTCTGTGCATAGGTGCTGGCAGAAACACTTATCATATTGATGAGAATTTGAGAGTTATAGTTAACATTGCCTTGTCTAAAGCGGTGAGACTAAAAAACTCAGCAAACTGCTATTAATCATCAAAAATCTAAAAGAAAAGGAAAGTAAACATGATCCTCGCCGCCTTAATAAATCATCCACACCACCATTCAACAAAATCTGGATTCATTGTCATCCTCTCCTTATATAAAGTCAATTAAAAATCACACTTTCTTTGTTCAGATTTCAGATCCCAAAAGACTTCAGTTTTTAGACACCCAATCAACCATTCAGGTAGCAAATCACGCAAACTGATCACATCTCAAAACTCTAACCGATTCACGGTTTTCTAGTGACAGATAATAACATTATAATTCAAAGTTCGATCCTTTTTCAGATCCAAGGCCACAGCTTTTAAAAGCATTATAATTCAAATCAAATCCTAACCAAACAAACCTACTTCACCAAACTTAAAACATGCAATAAAAAACCAGTTAAACAAACATAAAAACACTAGATCCAAAAACCCATCATGATGAAAAACACAAAACTCACTAAGAAAGATTACTTCAATAAAATAATACTTAAATCAATAAGTCAGCCAAGAAAAATTGAAAGAAGAAAAAATCCAAACTTTAAAGGTACAAAAAATCAAACCTTGTTTACTGAGATTGAAGAGGTTTCCACTTTTCCCTCTAAGAGTGAAGAGATCACAGAGAGAGAGAGAGGGAGCTGAAAATACAAAGAGCTTATGTGGGGTGTTTGGATCTACAGAAAGTGAGAGTAAAAAAGAGAGAGAAAATAACTACTGTAACATGAGACAGGTGACAAAGGATAAAGGGTGGTCTTGTAATTCTCTGATTAGACCTAGACACGTGGCCGCTCATGGGTTGTTGACTCCTATGGTGTCACTAATAAACCAATGACACATGGCAAGTTTTGGTGAGAGTGATCAAGATTGGTGAAAGTGGGTCCCTGCTTTGCTTGCTTGAGGGTGTGGAATGTGGATGTTTAGCCATCAGGGTGGTCAAGTAGAGATGAAGTTGGGTTTTGGAAATTAGGACTGACTTGTCAAGTGAAGTCAAGTGTAGCAATCAACAATTTTTACTCGAGTAATCTTTTTGTACTTCAATTTTGTTAATTTATAATAAAATAATAATATTTTTTAAAAAAATTAGTGTATTTAGATTAATGTTGATGTCAAAAAATATTATTTTAATATATTTTTAAATTAAAAAATATTTTAAAAAACAATCATAATTATAATTTCAAATAGAATCTAAATATTAAATACCAAAATAATATTCATAGGTTGTATTTTGGGATTTTATAAATCCAACCTCGCCAAAACATTAAAAAAAATTAAAATAAAAATCAAAATGTTAATAGTATCTTATGGATAACTATTAATTAATGTTTTGTAAGGTTGTCATATGGATAACTGCCACAATAAAGATATCATTTATGAACCTTAAACCTCTAATTGAATTTTCTTATTATTATCCAAACTAATCATTAAAGACAATATAAAAAGTAATTCACTTATCATGTCATGATTTACATATATATACTTATTATATGGTGTCAAGATATCAAAAAAGAATGTAAACATAAAGTATATGTGTTATGCTTTTGGTGATTTTTAATGCAAATGTACTTTTTAAGTATTTAATACTCATTTTATTCACGCACTCTCACACACACATTTAAATTACTTTTCAACTAAAATATTCTCTTTGCTATGTAATTACCATTCAATGAAATACTTTCTAGCTAAAAAGTAAACAATTCTTAATATCATGCTAACTGTTTTAATAAAATAAATCATGAAAATATATGCATAAATTATTTTATTCAAGTGTAATTCACCACAAAAAATAGTATAAGAACCTAAGCAATTTTTGCTAGTTCACGTGCATTTGAACTTGTCCAAAAAAATTCTTTGATGCATCCTATGACATTATATATAAGCTCCTATCATGTTATATAAAGATATCAGAAATGAAATCTATGTTTAATGTATCTAACAAATATATATATATAACTTAAAAAACAAAAGGTGTTATTTACTTTACATTTATCTTAAAACAAAATATGCTACAATTGTATTTATTATTATGACCTTAAGATTTTTAACTTATAAATATGAAAAATTATATTTGAAAGTGATATTTGAATCTTATAGGAAACAATGAAAATATATAAAAGTGTCAACATGTTAAAACAAAGTTTAACCATTTATTGTGCAATTCTAAACAAACTTTCAAGCCTAACTTTTCTCACTTAAACTTCTCCAAAATAATAATTAAAGTCAATATAACTACAACTACAATAGATACAATTAATCTTAAGTTTCGTGAACAAGTTTCACCACACGTATTAAATTACAAACAAACATCAATACCACATACAATTTACACAATGTGACATTGTCTACATTTGAAATAAAGATATATTGCATGTCTAACACAAAATAATACCAAAGACATGTTGAAATTAATAACACCATGGTAGCCATGATTGTCATAATAATGGCAAGCAAAAGACAACATCAAACATCATCCAAACTATTTTTTTTAAATAAAACAATTAAAATTAATATATGGTTTATGAAGATTTTTACATATATATATATATATAAACAATACAGTTTATAGCATGACAAAGAAATTGTAATTCCTTATCTAATATAAACAAAATTGAAATAGGAATAACAATCAAGACACAAAAATATTGAAAGATGTTAAATGCATAAAATTTACTTATTTTTTTAATAAAAGATAATTCAAACATTATTAAACAAACAAATATGATTTAATTAAGATAATAAGATTGAACCTAGCTTCAAGGTTTAAGGTTTGATCTTCTTTCAAACATAACATTAATTTTAATCTAGTGATTTTCTTCCCAATATTTTCTATTGCTACCCCTATTTCTCTCTTGCTTCTAACTAAGAAAAATTTAATTGCAAAAATATACAACTCGTTATCAAGAACAACACCATCAATAAAGTAAAACTCTCGCATCATATTTATGTGTTACACCATTTCTTATCCCTAATAATATAAGTGCAATCTCTCTTGCTAGACACGTTATCAACCAATTGGATCAAGTGTGAAAAAAGTTGCATTTACATTCTAACCCCCCCCCCCCCATTTTATATGTAGATTTTTGGATGGTTACTATTATCATTTACAAAATTAACACCAACAACTCAATAGTGAAATCCTTATTATTAATATTTCTTAACCCATCATCCCCATGATCATCATCAAACAACATTCCTTGAAACAGAGTTCAAGCAAATTATCCAGTTGCAATAATGTTGGTAAATATAATGTCATGTATATAACACAATGATGACTTAATACCGAAATGCCTAAAATTTATAACTCCTCTTATTTCCTACGTCATATAAAATAAATGTATCAAAGGAATCAAAATGAAAGAAATAAAAACTTAAAGTAGGTTAATAATATCTCTCTAGTCCAAGTTGCTTTATCTTGACCTTAAAAACCTTCCACATCCTTGGTTGATAAGTTATTTCTAAACAAATGATTAAAAGTTAATATCCTAGGTACAATATAATCATTAAAAATGAGAATATGTATATGGGTGAAAAACTTTCAAAGACAATAATGTATTAATAAAGTGTTGTTGATAAATAATACACATAAAAAAAACATAATAGGTATGGGAAAGGTTGGAATAAAGCTCATAAATGAGTGATTATAATAGTGGCAATCATAAATATTGTTGCCTAAGAAAAAAAGAACTGTGACACATCATGTTAAAAAAAAATAATGGAATGTCATATGAAATTCCCATCAAATGAAAATAGTAACATGTAAAAGTGGCATTTTTTTTGGATTCAAGAAAAACCCACCTCCCTTTAGGCACTCTTTTTATGAGTTCGGATTAAGCAAGTAAAATCTCGGTTGTCTCAAACTTTTATAAGGTGAGCATATCGTGACTCAAACCTGAAACTTGCAATGCAGATCTCAAGTCGTTTTCCACTATGTCACGCCCCTTGCAGACAAAAAACTTTGATGGAATGATAAAACAAGAAAACAACAACATATACTACACCCAAACCAATAAAAATAAAAACAATAATCTAACATTTGACATGCTAAGACTGAAAATAGGCCTAATACATTGTTAAGGTTGGCCTACCGATATTTATTGATGTAAATTACAATGGTTTATCAACACAGAAAAGAAGAGGATGAAAGCCAAACATATTTGATGGAAGTATGTTAAGGATCTTGGAAGAAAATGAAGATTATTTTTGCCCATATAATGTTTGTTGTCTTATTTATAGGTAAAGACAAGGTTATCAAAATAGAGAGTTGACTCTTAAAATTTTATGATTTTACGAGTTAAATGTATTTACATGCTAAATCAGACTAAACTTAAAAACTAGTATAATCGGATCTGACTCGTGCAAAATTAGTAAAATTGGTCTGATTTTACGAGTGTACTTAATTTGTGATGCGAACAACCAGGTTATTTTTGTTAGTTTTACTAATTTAGACTTATTAACTTGTAATCTAAAAAAATTTCATTACGACTTGTTATGATGAGAACAACCAAATTGTTACAAGATTCTTGTGTATTTATCCTCATTTAGTAATTTGACCGTATTGGAAAAAAAAATTTGATTTTTTTTTTCATGTCATTTCTTTTTTGATTTATATTATTTAACTTTCTTATGTATTTAGACCACTAATTGATTATAATATTGTTGATTCTCTTTATCATATTTTAATGTAATTTAATTTATTGGCTGAAATTGTCAATATATATTAAAAAAAAATGTACTTGCAATTTTACGACCCGATTTTACATTGTGTTTTTCGTGTCGTGTAAAAAAAAGCGATTTTTACAACCTTGGATAAAAGTTTCTTTTTGGAGAGAGGAAAATGAGGAGTGACCTCATATTATAAATATCAAAATAATAATAAAAAAATCAAAGCAACAAGGTGAGGAGGACTATATATGATTGAAGGAAACACAATAGATGAGGAGGCTAATTGGGGAAATGATGAGGGCATTTTGATCAATCAATAAAACAACATGTTTTTTCAACCAAAAGTTGTGAGTAGAGAGAGGTTAATTAACTAAGGTTAAAAATTAGCAAAAACAAGTGTAGAATGCTTCTTGTGAACTTGTGGTTGGATTGTCATTTTTAATAGGTCCCACATTCTAAAAGTATGGTTTAAAATTTAAAAGTTAATTAATTACTTTAATTATATGGTCTATCCTAAATATCGCAACCAACACAAAACAAACACCTTAATAAGTTTCATGCTTAAATCAACCACTTAATGAGCAAAAAAAAAATCCTACCTTATTTTTTAACAAGCTTTTCCATTTAACAATCTAAAAAATGATGGTTAATTAACTTTATGTATCCTTGTATTTTTATAATCTTTTGATCTGGACCTTCACTATTTTTTTTTTTTTATAATTTAACCTTTTTTGTGTTTATTATTAAATAAAGTTTATCTAATATAAGATGTTAATTGCTAACACAACTTTAAAAGTGGGTTTTATTGCCCATTTTCTCTCATCCTATGAACCAACAATTAAGTTTTTTTCTTTGTAATTTGGAGAAGAAAGGAGAAAAAACAAACTAAAAAGGGATGTAAACAACTAATATTCCATGATCAAAATTGAACAATTGGACCACTTTTCAATCCACACCAGCATTTAATGCCTGAAATTGGATGAAAGGGACTCGATTAAGCAACATAGATTAAGTAAATAGGGTTAGATTAAGAAAAAATAAATAATGGAGGGTTACATTTAAAAAACAAACAAGTATAGGGATGTGAAAGTAAATTAACCCATTAATGCTACTGTCAGAAAGGAAAAATAAATTATTAGAAGGTGACATTAAACAAAATACAAAAGTATAGGGATGAGAAAAGTAAATTAACCCAAAACTGCTACTATCGGAAAGGAAATCTTAAGAGCTTCCTCAAAGCCAATCATTTTCAACGCTTCCTCGTTTGGCCGCTAAAATGATCTTCCTCTACCCTTAAAGCAACCCACCTCAATCTCACAGTCAAAAACACAAACACTTGGCAAACAATGCTGACACTAAAACCCTTACCCGCAAACACAAAACCCTCGTTCCTCAATTCTTTAACCCCATTCAGACCCAAAACCCAAACCCTAACAAAACCCTTCAAACTTCACTCAAACCTCGCAATCCAATCAGTCCTACAATGGAACAGAAAGCCTGAACTAGCCGGTCAAACCCCAAGAGTTGTTGTGATAACATCAGGCAAAGGTGGTGTCGGGAAAACCACAACAACTGCCAATGTTGGCCTCTCCTTAGCTCGCCTTGGCTTCTCTGTTGTCTCAATTGATGCTGACGTAGGTTTGCGCAATCTAGACCTTTTGTTAGGGTTAGAAAACCGTGTAAATTATACTCTTGTTGAGGTTATGAATGGGGATTGTCGGTTAGACCAAGCGCTTGTCCGCGATAAGCGTTGGTCTAACTTTGAACTGTTGTGCATTTCTAAACCCAGGTCGAAATTGCCACTTGGGTTTGGTGGGAAAGCACTTGTTTGGCTTGTTGAGTCTTTGAAATCGCGGCAAGAAGGGTGCCCGGATTTCATTTTGATTGATTGCCCAGCTGGGATTGATGCAGGGTTCATTACGGCGATAACTTCAGCTAACGAGGCTGTTCTGGTAACAACTCCTGATATTACGAGCTTGCGTGATGCGGATAGGGTTGTAGGGTTGTTAGAATGTGATGGAATCAGGGATATAAAGATGATTGTTAATAGGGTCAGGACGGATATGATTAAAGGGGAAGATATGATGTCGGTGTTGGATGTGCAAGAAATGCTGGGCTTGGCATTGTTGGGGGTGATTCCGGAGGATACAGAGGTGATTAGGAGTACTAATAGAGGGTATCCACTTGTTTTGAATAAGCCGCCTACACTGGCTGGATTGGCATTTGAGCAAGCTGCTTGGAGACTTGTTGAGCAGGATAGTATGAAGGCTGTTATGGTGGAGGAAGAGCCAAAGAAACGTGGGTTTTTCTCGTTCTTTGGTGTATAGAGGTTTGTTCTGAGAAGAATGCAACGAAAGTGGGAAGTTGTGTATAGTTGGGTTAGTGTAAGCTTGATTTCTTTTTAGCACTGCTTTTATGTTTTTTTTTTTTGTCATTTGATGCTACAAAGATGATTTCCAGCATTAGTTGTAGGGGTGATGAATTTGAACTGCCCATGAGTTGTGTGAAATTTTGCAATGTGAATTAGTTTTTGTACTTGGGAATGTTTCTAATTGGATTGTTGCTACCTAATGATGTTGTTGTGTTTCTTTTTGCTCATTAATTGTTGAACCTCCATTTTTCTTTCTAATCTGTAATTCACCAGAGATGGATAATCTGTTGAAACAGATCATTTCTCACTTGCAAGCTTGAATGAGAAAATGTTAATTAGATTTCACCACAGGGATAAATTTGTTGTAGTAGTTTTGTTTTGTTGTTTGAGCATGCATTTCATGGACTGATTGTGTCTCCTAAGATAATTAGGTCGATATCATGTGCAGTAAGCTTGCCATTTAGATTGTTTGAATTCCTACAGTTTTCAGGAGTAAATAATTATGGGTACCAGGATGCTAGAATATGTATCAACCGCCAAGCCCTGCCAGGTCACAAGGGAACACTAGATGTTTATTTCACCCAGAAGCCAAAGAAACAGGAATTGTTTTTTGTCAAGATGTAGTTATTGACTTGAAAACGAACCATATGAAGGTTCTATGCAAAAAACTAATGGACATAGAAAAACTTTATCATTGTGTATCAACCCATATCAAATGAAAGTCTACTGCTTGCTTCCAATTGTGTCGAACATGCATTAGTTTTTGTACTTCATTTTTCCTAGCATGGGTCTTATATTTGCTTATTTGGAAACTATTGTCTGATGATTTCAATATGTGTTTTGTTACTTCGTTCAGTTTTCAACCATTTACTTTTTTGTGCTTATTTTGGTTTTGATTATGTATATATATATATATATATACATATATGTTTTTATGAATTTGTGTCTCCTTCTGGGTTTTGTTCCTTTTTTTTTTTTGCTTTCAACAATCATCCTTGACCCCTGTTTCACCAGCACTTGGTTAAGTTGGTTTGATTAAATTTTTAAATTAAAAAATGAATTTGTATTTATGAATCTTTTTCAATGAGAGGAAAGGGAGGGGGAGGTGGGTGGTAATGGTTGCTGGAGATAGTGGTTTGGTCTTTTCAGGCAAAAAGAAAATCAAGAAGGAAATGGAAAATTGAATTTTAGTACTCTTTTCCTCATTTCTCAATGTTCAACAGAAGTGGATGGAAAAATTAGAAAGGAAATATAATATATGCACTTTATGGACACTTGTACCCTTTTCCTTTCCTTTTCTTTTTAATTTTAATATGCTTTTCTTTTCTTATTGCTGTACCCTTTTCCTTTCCTTTTCTTTTTAATTTTAATATGCTTTTCTTTTCTTATTGCTGTACCCTTTCCCATCCTTTTCTTTTCTAATTTTAACATGCTTTTCTTTTCATATTGCCGTATTAATTTGTCATTCATGTGCTCAATTGCTTTCCATATTATTTCAACCTTACCATATTTCTATTCATAGAATAAATACATCAATGTTTGGGTTGGTTGAGATAAAGGGTTAACCATATTTTTGTCATGCCGGGTTTGGGAATTGACTCGAAAAAAGATCTCGATCATTGATTCACTGACTCAACTTAAAGGTAGTTGGGATCAATCTGGGCGAATTTTTTTTATTAAAACAATGTTTTACATTTTGTTTCAAAAGTATTTTTGAAAAAAAAAATGATTTTTTTAATTTTTTTAATTTTAAATTGGATATTTAAGTGTTTTTAAATCATTTTGATGTGTTCATATAAAAAAATAAAAAAATATGATTTTAAATTTTTAAAAATAACTTCAATTACATTATCAAATAAATATTTAGTGCCGGTTTGGTTTGTGTTTGGTTTTGTGGTACAACCCTCATTTGAAAAAAAGTTATGCGCTGATTGTTTGGTAATATTTTGAAGCGGGAGTGAACCACGCTAACAGTTCCTATGGCCCACAACTTTTGCGTTTGAAACCTGGGTTTTGTATGCAGCAGGTCGAAGTTGCTTTTTTCGACTTTTCTTTCATTCCACCGACGCCAACCAGAGTCATCCTACAGACCAGCAACCCATCTCTGCAAACTCGAAAATTTCACTTCTCTTTTTATCATCTTTTTCAGACTTGCAAAACCCATCTTTCCCCAAACCTTGCAAACTCTGACTTCTGTGTGTTTTTATTTTTTTTCCAGCGAACCCATCTTCTCAAATTGCAAACCCATCTCAAAGACAAACCAACAACCCATCTCTACAAACTCGAAAATTTCACTTCTTTTTTTATCATTTTTTTCAGACTTGCGAAACCCATCCCTCCCCAAACCTTGCAAACTCTGACTTCTGTGTTTTTTCATTTTTTTCCAGCGAACCCATCTTCCCAAATTGATTATTAATAATATATATATATATATATATATATATATATAGAGAGAGAGAGAGAGAGAGAGAGTTCTAAATGTGTGTATATGTTTATGCTCTTCACAATTATTTTACAAGTAAAAAGCAACATGCAAATTTAGGTAGTCAAACACACAAAACTGTTTTTTTTCAACCTCAAACTCAATCACAGTTTTAACCAAATACTTCACTGTTTATTTTGAACCGCAGTAAAAACGCTTTTTCTAAAACTGTTTTTTTTCAACCTCAACCACAAAAACAAAAGCAATACCAAACAGACCTTAATCTAGTCATAATTTTTTTTTTCCCAATTGAATTTGAAATTCAATCTGAATTTTCAGTATAAGTTATCGGGTCAATCCAAGTTTAATAATAAATATGAATTTTGCTAACATTTCACGCTACTTTTATGGAAGGAAAATGATGGAGTTGTATTATGTGCTGTGTCTTCTAATCTAAGTTCCAATTATGAACCTCTCCGAGTAGTTTATTTTTCCTTCTTAATTCTAGAACGAGTAACTAAGGAATGTAGTTCCGTTTTATGCCACGATTAACCAAGAGATCTAGATTAGCCCCACATTTGTTCATCAAGGCTTTTTGCCTTTTTGCCACATTTGTGCTAACTTATTTCCAAAATAGTCCCTCAACCAGACAAATCCAAGGAAAGGTTAGAGCCATTGACAAAAGACTTGATTGATGAATGTCTAAATGCCTTGGAAATTTAATTTAGAGATACAATTTAGCTAATACATATAGGATTACTATGGGGTTAAAAAATTGAATTCAAATTTAATGGATCATTTATATAGATGATCCTATTCAAACCAAATAGCTTACAAATAGCATGGACCGGACCTTATTGGGAACAATTTTGTATTTTTCAAGATTTTATAAAAGAATTAAAATGATAGTTTTGATTATTTTTTTTAAATAAATAAGTTCAATCAAGCTTTAGAGTTGAACTCCAAGGGGTTGGCCTAACGGTTGAGGCTTGAGATCTTGAGTGGGGTATTCCTCCCAGGGTCCTGAGTTCGAATCCTATGGGCGTAAATAATTTCTTTGGAGCCATCGAACTTAGGCGAAGCCTATGAATTAACCGTCCCGTTCGACCACCCATTCCAAAAAAAAAAAGTTTTAGAGTTGATGTGTTTGGTTGATTTAGATTAATTTAATTTAAAATCTATTATAACCAAGTCTCGAGTTGATGATGGATCACTAGGCAGCATCAGATGCTGTTCTTCAAACCTCATAACACTGCTCATCAGCACAAGAGAAGGGAACTATAGCAGTAAAGCAATCTTCAGTTTCCACCACTTCTGTTATAAAATAAACTAAGACAACCTCAACATCGAAATAAATCCTTTCCTTTAACCCCCCCAACCTGTCTAAGACAGCGAAATGCCACCGCCATCACTCCAAAACCCCATTCACACTCTCCTAAAACCCCTCCTTTTCCTCTTCATCTTCTCCGCCACCACCACCTCCCACACCTCTTCCACCACCTCCTCACCAACTCTCTCCACCACCCTATCCCAATGGCAATCCGCACGCGCCACTTACTACGCAGCATCCGATCCCCGGGACACAGTAGGAGGGGCGTGTGGATATGGGGACTTAGTTAAAGCCGGATATGGAATGGCAACTGTGGGGTTGAGTGAATCAATGTTTGAACGTGGAGAGATCTGTGGCGCGTGTTTTCAACTTAAGTGTGTTGATGATTTGAGGTGGTGTATTCCGGGGACTTCTATTATTGTTTCTGTCACAAATTTTTGTGCTCCAAATTATGGGTTCGCTTCTGATGGTGGTGGAAAATGTAATCCTCCTAATAAGCATTTTGTGCTGCCTATTGAAGCTTTTGAAAAGATTGCCATTTGGAAGGCCACTAATATGCCTGTTCAGTATATAAGGTAAAAATCTGAAAGCCCTCATGGATTTTGTTGTTTTTGAAGTTAAGTTTTTAAGTTAGGCACATATTTAGTCCTTTAAATTCGAGTTATGCAAGAGAAGATGAGCTGTCTAATTCTGTCAAGATTCGAAATTTGAGTGTTTAGTTTGTTAATTTTCAATGAATTTGTCTTCAGTTGCTTGAATCGTTCTTGCTAACATGCACTGATACTAAAATTTAGCCATTGAAAAGAAGAGAGTCACCAGCTAAATTTGTTTCTTTGTGAATCTATTTCTTCTTTCATTATTATTTTTTTCTTTCAGCCTCAGTTCCTTATAGGACCCATTAGACTGGCAATTCTGAGTTATTTTACCAAGCTCCTTTTTTTCTAAATTATGGACACCCTGCTTTATGCTTTTTGCAGCTGCCATTGAAAGCTTAAACTTTAGGAGTTGTTGATGGTTAGAAACATGAAGGTTTGCTGTGATAAAAAAATAAGTGCTTGGTGTAATTTTAGCAGCTAAGCAAGTAGACCAGGGAGGGGGCAATCTAAATTTAGTGCTTGGTGTGTCTTTGTCCCAGTTTCTTGCTAACTTATATCATGGCATTATTTGTGGGGCTGTTGTCAAGAGATCACTGTTTTGGCTTTGAAAATTCAAAGGGGTTTTTATTAGCCTACACTTTTGGTTCATTGGTTGATGGAAAATACAAATAATGCATGATGGGAGACAGCCCACTATCTCGTCTCAATCCTGCATCAAAAGAAGTAAAATTTTCACTAATCACTAGTATATGATAGCGACAGTTCCTTTGCTAAATATCTCTACGTATCTTTAACTGGAATTTGCTGAAAGTATTTCTGTTATTTTGACTGCTAGAGCAAAAAAATTTGAATCACTCCAGAAATAAGTAGACTTTCTCTTCTTTTTATGATGGCAATGGATGTATCACATTTCATCTGAAACTTAAATGCAGGTTCTTGAAGTTTGCTACTGTTGTTTTCAATTATTATTAATTTTTCTGCTTATCCTTGACTGTGATTATGTTTGAAAAGGATTAAATGCAGAAAGGAAGGAGGGATTCGGTTTACCATCTCCGGGTCCGGTATTTTCCTTTCGGTGCTGATCAGCAATGTCGCAGGTGCCGGAGATGTCACTGCAGTGAAGATCAAAGGTTCAAGAACAGGCTGGCTTGATATGGGCAGGAATTGGGGCCAGAACTGGCATGTTAATGCTAATTTACAGAATCAAGCTCTCTCATTTGAGGTCACTAGTAGTGATAGTATGACTGTAATTTCTTACAATGTTGCTCCCAAAGATTGGAGATTCGGACAGACCTTTGAAGGTAAGCAATTTGAGACTTAACGTACAAGCAAGAGGATAAGATGATAAATAGATGAGGCCATTCTTTTCTTTTTCTTTCTTGTTTTGCTCTCCTGGTAGGTGAAGATGTATGTATCTATGGTCCAAACGATTTGGTTTGAGAAAGTAAATTGTTAAAGTCTGTTGCTCTCTGAGTACCAATCCTGCCTTGTTTTGTCATTTAATGTCACGAAGAAGAAGCTCGAACTCCATGCTTTTGGAACCTAGCCTAGCTCACCGGGTTAACTGGGATTCTGTCGATCGAAAAACCGAGTAGAAATTGACCTGGTCAGATCAAACAATCTAATTGGTCAAACTTAATTAGATAAAAAAAGATGTTATTTTGAATTGATTTAAGATTACTTGACTCCTAATCTAAAACCTCGAGCCCCCACAGCGTTTAATAAATTTATCTTAGAAGAGAGGGACACAAGTGCAGGTTGAGCTGTGGCTTTACTTTTCTGGTTGCTGGTCTGGATTTGGAGTAGCAAATGGCTAGGATTTGGGGTTCGATTGGCTGGAAAAGGCCTTGACTGGTTCGTAGTGGTCCACTGAAAGGGACTAGCCGAAGACTGGTAGTTTGGTGATGATGCTATTGCAAGTTGGATGGCATGCAGCTGGAGTCGACTAGAAAGGCAAAGCCATTTCTTTTGTAGCAAATAGTTGTTTTACCCCTTGTGTTTTAGATTTGGTCAATTGACACCCACAAAATATTGGTCAGTTTAGACCCTAATCAATAATTTCCCTCATAAAGGGACCAGATTCACCTTATAGGAATTCAATAATCAACTTTTTTTTCGAAAAAAAATATAAAATGATTTTTTTATTAAGTCGACCAGTTTTAATACGCACACCCTAATTCCTTTCTAATTAAATGAGGGCCGATAACAAATATTTTTGTATAAATCGATCAAATTTAAAACTTATAAAGTAAAACGACTAATTGCCAAATACATATGGTGTAAAGGGATTTTTTTTTTTATCTTTATAAAAATACTAAATTAAAATTGAGGTTAATGTTGTTGCATGTCCATGCAATCTAATCTTGTTAAATTTAGCCTCTTTAACTTGAATTATCTAGTTACAAAAAAATAATAATCATAAACTCAAAATATGATATATAATGGATGATTTTAAAAAAAAAAAATATTAATTCAGAGATATAGTGAGTGATATTTTTTAAAATTATTAAGAAGATGACATATTAAATTGACTTAGATTAATATGTCAAATCTACATCTCGAATCATGAAACTACAATTTCTAATCAACTTAATATTCACAGATGAGATTGAAAAAAAAAGAATAAAAAAAAATCAATTCAAGTTAATATGTTAAATGGTAACTCTAACAATGGGGTACGGATAACTCCATAGACAATGTTCCTCGGTCTCTACCATACTGCTTCGAACCTAATCTACCTAGATCTTTGTTTAAGGTTTCCAAGTTCAATACCTTCTGCAGAATCTGATGGGGGAGTGTTACCATCTGAAAATGCGGTCTTGTCAAAAATGTATTGTCATCTGAATGTTCTACATAAATACAAGTTCTACGATTAATGATTATCTGAAACATTCATCCTGACGGCTAGTTTCAAGTCCTTCATTCCATCTAGAACTTCAAGTCAAGTTTGACCATGTTGCAGATTTATGTTTGATTAAATCAAATGGGGAAGATTCAATCTCATAAGAAATAAATGGTTTCAAAATATCTAAACCTCTATCGGCAGCTCCAGTATCTTCATTTCAGTTTTGATCAGCAATGTTGCAGGAGCTGGTGATGTAACTGCAATGAAGCTGCTTTAGGTTTTTGAGACCTGACCTGGGCAGTCAGAATGTAGTACAAAGTGAGTAGAGAAAAATGGTTATTTCCCCCTTCTTGAAAGAGAGAAGAAATGGGCAGAAAGAGACTAGACCTTACAAAGAGAGAAGCAAGTCTTCATTAGACATCTTTATCCAGTCAACCCTGCAGGTGTAAGCTGAGAATGATCAGATGTCTTATTTATATAGGAGATGTAAACCCTATCAGGTGATATTCTCGAAGTCTTTTTCTTGTTTTCTTTCATCATAAGTAACTAAAACTTAGTGATTATCAAGCCACTATGTGATGGGTACCTCTACGACTGGAGCATGCTCAAACAAATTAAGCTTTTCTTCATCAGCACAGACAGTTGTTATGCCATGCCGGATACAAAGCAACATTAAAGCATTTTAATTGATCTGTTCACCAAGAAAACCCAGCCCAGACACAGCAACTGTCCTAACCAATACAAGTAGCCAGACACTTGTATCATGGGAATGTAGCAGTACCCCTTCAATAATCACAGGGGGTGTAATTGCTGTGAAATTATAATTTGATTGCTTAAAGAATGAATTGTAGAAAGTAGAGAATAAAGAGATTGAATTCTGAATGATGTGTGTATTACTCATTGATGAGCTGAATACTTATACAAGTATTTGTAACAATAAAGTAGACATAAGGTTTGTGTGTGTGCTGATTGTACAATGTAACTGATTTACATAACAATAATAATAACTGAAAAGCTTAACTAATTACAGCATCTTCAACACTCCCCCTCAAGTTGGAGAGTGGATATCTTGCACTCCCAACTTGCGAATCATAGGAACGAATAAATCTTTTCCTAGAGGCTTTGTCAAGATGTCTGCCAGTTGGTGTGCAGAATTCACATGCTTCGTAACTATCGATCCATCTTGGATTTTATCTCTGATGTAGTGACAATCCATTTCTATATGTCTTGTTCGCTCATGAAAAACTGGATTAGCTGCAATGTGTAGAGCAGCTCGATTATCACAGTACAATATAGCAGGTTCTTCGTGGGAAAGACCCAAATCTGTCAACAGAGAACGAAGCCAAGTTAACTCACAGCATGCTCCCGTCATTGCTCGATATTCTGCCTCGGCTGAAGAAAGAGAAACTGTTTTCTGTCGTTTTGATCTCCAAGATATTAATGAGGGCCCAAGGAAGATACAGTAACCGGTAGTGGATCTCCGAGTAAGTGGGCAACCTGCCCAATCTGAGTCACAATAAGCTCTCAATCTAGCATCATTATTTGAAGAAAAAAATAGACCTTTACCAGGAGCTCCTTTCAAATATCTGATAACTCGAAGTGCTGCTTCCATATGCAATTTCCGAGGCTGATGCATGAATCTACTCAAGACATGTACAACATATGTTATATCAGGCCTAGAAATAGTCAAGTAAATCAATCTGCCAACAAGCCTTCTATACTGACTGGAATTCTTAAGCAAATCACTTTCATCTGACAATTTCAATCCTCTCTCCATAGGGGTATCAATCGGGGCCGATCCCAGCAGTCCTGCATCCGCAATTATTTCTAACGCATACTTGCGTTGTGAAATAAATATTCCATTCTTAGAAGTGGACACCTCAATGCCAAGAAAGTATTTCAAATTACCGAGCTCTTTGATGCGAAAATTACTATGCAGAAACTTCTTAGTTGCATCAATGCTAGCAATATCATTTCCAGTAATCAAAATATCATCCACATATATTAACAGGGCAGTAAATGACTTGCCTTGTTTTCTGGTGAACAAAGAGTAGTCAGCTCGTGACTGTTCAAAACCCGCGGAGCAAATAGCCTCTGAAAACTTGGCAAACCATTGGCGAGAAGCCTGTTTCAAACCGTATAAGGACTTGTGTAGGCGACATACCAGATCAGTCTCCCCCTGTCGCCGAAGACCAGGTGGTGGGGACATGTAAATTTCTTCCGTTAAGTCTCCATGGAGAAATGCATTATTTACATCCAACTGATGTATTGGCCATTTGTGAGAAGCAGCCAAAGCAAGTAAGCAGCGAACGGAAATAATTTTGGCAGTGGGAGAAAATGTGTCCTGAAAATCAACACCTTCCAACTGAGTGAAGCCCTTGGCGACTAACCGAGCTTTGTACCGCTCAATAGAACCATCTGATTGGTGTTTGATTTTAAACACCCAACGGCAACCAATGGGGAACTTGCCAGCCGGAAGAGGGACGAGAGTCCAAGTACCATTTTCCTGGAGAGCTTTTAATTCAGATGCCATCGCTGCTTGCCATTTAGGATTAGAAGCAGCCTCTGAATAGGATCGTGGTTCAGTGGCGGAGCTAATCTGAGCAGCAAAATAATGAAGAGCAGGTGTATACCGGTGATAAGAGACAAAATTAGCCAGTGGATATTTCGTACCTTTAACCGGACCTGGTAACAAGGATGATGATTGGGATGAGTAAACGGTGGAGCAGAGGTAGTCACGAAGCCTGGCTGGTGGAGCCGTGGGTCGGGTGGAACGCCGAATGGGAGCTAAGTCACGGGATGATGGTTGAGGTGGGGAAGGTGGAGGGGAATGTTCGAAAGCGGAAGGTGGGAGTGGATTATTGTCTGGTGAAGGAGGGGAGTCGGGTAATGTGTTTGGTGATGGTGGTGGGTATGTGAAAGAATCAAAGTGTTCATGGGCCGGTATGGGTATTGGGCCGAAATTTGATGATGGGTCGGGTTGTGAGTGTGGAGGGGAAGCAAAAGGGAAGACCATCTCATGAAAAATAACATCGCGACTTGTAAAAATATTTTTATTTGATAAATCATATAATTTATAGGCTTTCTGACCAACAGGATAACCAATAAAAATTGACGGTATGGAACGATTATCAAATTTATGGGAAGGATGGACATTGGTAGCGTAAGTTAAACAGCCAAAAACACGTAAATGAGAAAATGAAGGTGGTTTTGAATAAAGAAGTTCGAATGGTGTTTTAAAAGAAAGAACCGGTGAGGGTAGTCGATTTATAATGTGTACAGCAGTAAGAGCACACTCTCCCCAAAAATTGTTAGGGAGACTAGCCTGAATTTTTAATGCTCGAGCTACTTGTAAAATGTGACGGTGTTTACGTTCCACAACCCCGTTTTGTTGGGGTGTATAAAAACAAGAATGTTGAAAAATAACACCATGATCATTAAAAAAGGTGCGAAGAGAAATAAATTCTCCACCATTGTCACTACGAAATATTTTAATGTGTGTCTCAAATTGAGTACGAACATAATTAAAGAAATTTTTCAGAAGTGATTGTGCCTCATTTTTGTGACTCATTAAAAAAATCCATGTAAAACGCGAGTAATCGTCAACAATAGTGAGAAAATAAAAAGCACCAGAAATTGAAGAGTGTCGATAACGACCCCAAATATCACAATGTATTAATTCAAAAGGTTTTACAGAAGAGATAATACTATGACAAAAAGGTAAACGACTCTGCTTAGCTAAAGGACAGATAGGACAAGATTTAATTGACTGAACTGGAAAATTTAAAAAGTTTTTTGCGATGAAATTTAAACGAGATAGTGGGACATGACCTAATCGGTTATGCCAAAGATCGGTGGACGAAATGGTGAGGTTGCAAGTCGCTTGATGTGTTGGTGAGATATTCGGCCCAGGTTTATTTGGCGCCAGTGCCACCAAATAATAGAGCCCATCACGCTGTTTACCCAAACCAATCATCCTCCTCGTAGCCAGATCCTGCAAAATACACAAATAAGGGAAAAAGGTTATTGAACAGTTCAACCCTTTCGTCAACCGGCTAACCGACATCAAATCCACTTTGAAAGTAGGCACACATAGCACATTTTTCAAATAATAAACGGAATTAAGAGGCAAAGATCCTTTTGCAATGATATCCGCTTTTTCTCCGCTGGGCAACACTACAGGAGGTAATGAGCAAGCAGTGTCCGTTTTGAATAGTGACTTCAAAGATGAAGTAATGTGATCCGTTGCCCCGCTGTCAATAATCCAACTACGGGAGATATTTTTTGACAGACCTGGTTTTGCGGCTGTATGTGCTTGAGAACTGGATGCCTCATTTTTGATGTCAAGCAATGACAGTAGCTGTTTTATCTGCTCCTCTGAAATCCCCATTTTTGAACTGTTAAATTCTTCTTTGGACTGGCTGCATTCGGGTGGCCTGTTATAAAATGGGCCTGGGCCTGTGGACACATTATTGGAGGCGGGCCTGTTGTGGAAGTCTGCTGGCCTGTTAGAAAATGGGCCTGGGCCCGAAAACCTGGCCCGTGGGTGTCCGGCTGGAAAGCCCTTTAGTAAAAAGCAGGTTTGGGCCCAATGGCCCATCTGCCCGCAATGTGTACATTGCGGGCGGCCCTTGGGTCCATTCGGCCCGTAATTCCTTCTCTCTTCATTCAGCCCAAATTTTCTTCTATCTTCTTCTCCTCTCTGCACGCTGCGGCCATGGAAGCTGTCTGGAGAAGGACGCGACCCATATGGTCGTTCGTTCCTTCTCCCTTCAACCGTGGACGTGGTTCTACCACTCCCACTCCGAACAGCCATGGCAGCACTTCCACCATGGGTGTCTCCGGTATGGGTTGAGCTGAGGAGGCGCTGCTTCTCCTCCTGAGAAACCGAGGAGTACGCCTGCCGGACTGAAGGAAGAGGGTTCATCAAGAGGATTTGGCCTCGAACACCACTGTAAGTGTCGTTCAACCCCATCAAAAACTGCATGAGCTTTTGTTGTTCCTGTTGTCCCGTGGGTATAGAGTCGGTGTAGGAGCTTAATTCGTCCCATAGACCCTTCAATTTTGTGTAGTAGAGTGAGACCG
The DNA here is from genome assembly GCA_009078335.1 of Salix brachista. NCBI lineage: Eukaryota > Viridiplantae > Streptophyta > Magnoliopsida > Malpighiales > Salicaceae > Salix > Salix brachista. Next base: position 4,525,991 of record CM018575.1, read on the forward strand.
AGAGGTGTTCTTGGCGTGAATAAGAAATTTCTCTTTGGATTTCAAAAATCCGGGGAGCATTACTTTGAGAAAATCTTTCTCGGAGGTCCTCCCAAACTTCAAAGGCAGTGTTGTAGTAGATGACACTGTCTGAAATTTCGGGATTAATTGTGTTAATTATCCATGAGTGCACCATATCATTGCACCGAGACCAAGAGGCATAGTTCTCAGGGTCTGTTGAAGGTGATGGTGGGGTGATTGAGCCATCTACGAACCCTAATTTGTTCTTAGAATTCAAGGCCAAAGACATGGCCCTTCTCCAGGTAGAATAATTGTTCCCATTTAAGGGTTTTGAGATGAGAATCAGACCGGGGTGGTCTGAATGGTGAGAAAAATAGGGGCTTGAGACATTTGATGATTCTGGGTTGGAATTGGCAATTTCTTTGCCATGGATAGATTGGGTTTGTTGAGTCATTGTGGCTGGATTTTGGGTAGATAATTTTGGGTAGTTTTTGGGTATTGGCTTAACTTGAACTGGAACTGAATTTTGTGTTTAGACAGTATTGAAATTGATTCTGAATTTTGGATTGATTCTGGGCAGTTGCTGAATGTTGTTTGAAGATGATTGAATGTTGATTGAAGATGATTGAATGTGGATTCTGGGTAGATTGAAGGTGTTTGAATGTTGATTGAAGATGATTGAATCTGCTGATTTCAACTGGAATTGGATTGTGTTGATTCTGGGTATTTTGTGATTGTGAACTTTTGCCGGAAAAATTTGATTTGAGAAAAACTATTGATCCAGCTCTGATACCATGTAGAAAGTAGAGAATAAAGAGATTGAATTCTGAATGATGTGTGTATTACTCATTGATGAGCTGAATACTTATACAAGTATTTGTAACAATAAAGTAGACATAAGGTTTGTGTGTGTGCTGATTGTACAATGTAACTGATTTACATAACAATAATAATAACTGAAAAGCTTAACTAATTACAGCATCTTCAACATGAATGTCTGACTACCAAAGGAAAACAATAATTCGACTCAATCATTTTCAATTCTTCCTTGTGTTTTCATACATCCTATCTCTGGTTTTTTCTATCATAACAATATTGAACCAAAGTTGGATCCCTTGGATGCGGATGAGTTTGATTTCAGCATCAATGGATGTGCAGAAAGATTCCATGGGTTGGTTCAAAATCTCTTTCCTCTCTTCTTCTCCTGTATAGCTGCCTACATCTTCTGATGAAAGTTTCTGTTCATCTTCACCTTGTTCTCTTCATAATTCCTCATTGATCAAGAACTTGACCCCAAAATATTCTGGCAGAAGAGCTTTTAGTGCATCGTGAAGGGTGAAGTATTTACCTGCAGTGCAAGAAAAACAAGAAATGTACTCTAGAGGACACTGAAGGTTGGCAACTTGTCGCAGCACATGAATTAGAAGATTTAAGCTCATTGTAGAAATAAGCAACCAAGGCTACAGAGTAGCACACAGTGTAGATGGATTTACAAGGCTGAGGCTTCTAAACATAATTATGGTTAACAGGAAATGCTTAGAAGAGCTCACAAATATCTCCCCACCACACAAATGGAACATATGTCAAACAGAAATGCAAAGAACACTATGTGATGGGTCATTTCTGATAATTTCAATCAATAATGACAGTTCTTGGAAATTGTTTCAGCTGGTGACTAGCCAAGAAAGTGAGTCATAGCATTATAAGGGCACAAAATAATCCAGGATAGAAATTTTATGTAGACAAACTTTAAACATAAGCTAGACTCTTGTGGATTCATAGTATCTGTAGGCTTACATTTCAAGGAACAGCAACTATTTTTAACTATCATCATATAGCTATGCATTTTGTATTCAGCAGGAAAAAAGATTGAGAAATCAGCAGATGTCATTGCATTCACAATTAGCAGAATAATCAAAACAAACATGGCGGATGGCTTACCTTCTTTATGAGTTTTGAGAGGACGATTTACATAAGAATCTGAGACAGCTGAGGTTTTACTCACTTACCTGGGTCCACAAAGTACGCTTTTAGAGGATGAGATTTCCTCGCATAAAAAAAGAAAGAAAAGGATTTATATAAGAAATTTGATCCCAGTTATCAATTTCCAGTGCACCATCCTGATCTTCAAAATCCTCATGAACACTCTAAACTGGGATTTCACCTGACAATAGTTCAGACAATAATAAAATCCAAATTCAATAAAAACAAGAGAAACAAGAAATGTATCTGCATAACTGAGAACAAAATTATAAACAGTAAATGACTACTTATTTCCTTTTATGTCCACTTTTATAAAAATCAAAGATTGAAAAATAAATGAAGATTGCTGTCCATCGTCTAAAAAATAATCTCAAGGTTTCAAGTGAATGGAAATTTTGAACCAGGTATACATGTGATGATGAATGGGTAGATGCGACATCCTTTTGCAGCATACATAACAAATGATACATTGCCCTCTACGTTTCTTCTCATATTTTAAAATTCTTTGGCCTTATTTCTTTCTGGTAAGTTTGCAAGTTTCAACGTACAGATAATTTACATTTGAGAAAACTTCATTGGTCATGGCGAGATGCCTTCAGTGCACACTATGATTAAGTGATGAATCAAGAAGATAACTCCAAGAAACAATGTTTGTAAAAAGAGATATCTGTATTGCCCTCCATTTCACAATGCACCTTCATCCTCTTGCTTAATAACGAGCAACGATTTAAGAGCTTATTTACATATTCCAGGTTCAACTCAATCCAGATGCCCATGTGGAACTCTGTAAATTTTACTGATTTTGCTTTCCGGCTTTCACTTGCGCGGCTGTATCTGCCTCGTCTGTGGCAAGCGCTCCAACGCATTAGTTGTCGATGCCGTTTCGTTTCAGTCGAAATTGTCAAAACATTTTGTACCAGTTAAAAAAAAAAGACAAAACAATGTTGTTTTTATCTCAGTTTATATTTTGATCCGTTTCAGATTTTTTTGACTAAATATCAGCCGAAACATACCAATATTACTCCGGTTGTGCCGTTTCGGCTACAGTAAAAAAAATTATCTCCCGCCACCTCTCTCTCGCCTGGACAAATTGTTTTGTTGTTCATCTCCAGCCTTGATTTATTTCTTTTTTCCAGGATGACCTAACTTTCTTGTCAGGTCATCATATATATATATTATTGTTTATGAGAATATTAAAAATGCAAGAAATAAATCAAAACAATAAAAATTATAAAAAAATAAAATTGTAGCGTTAACTTTGATTTTATAAAAAATAAAAATTATATTTTATATTTTTTGTTTAATTTTTTCATATATATAATTAATTAATTATATATGAACAGTACAACCTCGAAACGGCGTGCCGAAACGCTCCAAAATCGAAACATTCCGTACCAATAGAAAAAACGAAGCGTTAACCGAAACGGTCTTGACAGCCTTGATTTCAAATTAAGCTTTGAAATTGCAGCCCTGGTAATCAATGACCAAAACATAGAAACTTGGAAAGAAAAGGACTAATTTGAAAGGTTGGGGCTAAAATCATCAAAAAACCAGACTGCAAGTTGTATCTTAAGATAGTTTGATTACCTCTTTCATCGAAGTAATAAAGCTCCACTTTACAGGCTCCTCGCCTTCACAGGGAATCAACAAATTGCTAGGATATCCTCTAAAATGTACCTGCAGAAATTGATCCAAAAATGGCTATTGGTTGAAAAGTCATGAAATAATTCAGAGACTCTCCAGAAGAATCAGCAACATGGAATGGGCGGATTGCATAGAGTAATAAAACCCCCCTAAATGCAATGCAGGTCCTCAAGCTGAATTCTAAACCATTCATATTCATATATGAAAATACTGTTAGTTTTATATATTGTTATATTCATGTAAATATATATTTATTAGTAATATAAGTTTAATTTTATAATATTAAATTAATGAATTTAATAAAGTTCATAGACTTTGCAAAATAAATTATAAAATTGTTATAATTATCGGATTTATATTATATTAAATCATTGTTTTTAAAATATTCTTGGTCGATATTCTCTTAAATATTTGATTTTATAAAAATCAAAGCATATTGTATTTATTTTATAAAAATTAAAATAATATATTTTTTGTTTATAAGAACTTATTTTTTATTTATTTTACATACTAAAATCTTTCTTATATCAATTTCAATTAAATATATATTTAAAACAAAAAAATTTAAAGTTATAATAATAATACAATTGAAACTCTTTCTTAAAAAAAATAAAACTCCTTCTTAAAAAAAATTGAAACATAAACTAACAAGGTGCTAAACTAAAAAAACATCATCAGTGATTACCGAAACTAACTCGTGAAAAACTGAACTAAACTGTTGTTGTCCCATTAACATCAGCAAACCATAAAGAAAGAAAGAAAAAAAAACACACTCTTCCCTTCATTTACAATTCACAAACCCCTCCCCCATACCAAGCAATTCTTCCTCAATACTGATCTTCACCACCACCACCAACAAAAACCAAAACAAACCCATTAAACAAAGAAAAAACCCACTTTTCCCTTTCCTTTTTCCATTCAGGAATCATTGCCAAACCATGACATCAATGATCTGAACAGAAACAAACCAAAAAGACCAAAAATTTGTGCAAATAATGTTCGGTGGCATTCAGATAGGAGTCTTGGCAGCTTGTGTGGTGTTATTTGTACCAATGGGAATGGCAGGTTACCATTTAAGCAGAAACAAGATGCTTTTTTTTAGTGGTGCCCTTTTTATTACACTAGCTGTAGGTGTTCATTTGACTCCTTATTTCCCTTCTGTTTCTGATTTTGTCACTTCAGTTCAATCTGTTAATGTTTTTGATAATCGTGAGGATTCTTGTATTAATTTGGTTAATGAAGTTGTTTGGAATGTGAAACCTCGTATTATCAGTAGTAATGTTAGTGATAGTAGTAATGATTCTGTTGGTTATGACAAGATATGGGATTGGTCTAAAAATGGGAAGGTGAAAGGTTGTGATTTTGAGAAATTGGGGAGGGAAGATGTTAAGGATTTGCTTAATGGATCTTGGGTTGTTGTGGCTGGGGATTCACAAGCTCGGTTGCTTGTGCAGTCTTTGTTAAGTTTGCTTTTGGATGAGAAAAGGATGGGAATGATTATGGGGGATTTGTTTAAGAGGCATAGTGATTATGAGATTGTTGTGGATGAGATGGGCATGAAATTGGATTTTGTTTGGGCTCCATATGTGGTTAATTTGACGAATTTGATGGTGGGGTTTAAGCAAAATAGAACTTACCCTGATGTCTTGGTGATCGGAGCAGGGCTGTGGCATATGCTTCACGTCAACAATGCATCGGATTATGATATTGCATTGGAGAATTTGAGGAGTTCGGTGGTTTCCTTGTTACCATTTTCGCCAGAATTAGGTACAGATGGGCCTGTGACAGGTTCTGTATCTGTTAGGTCTCCACATTTGTTTTGGCTTGGGATGCCAACGTTGATAAATGCGATGTTGAATACAGAAGAGAAGAGGGAGAAAATGAATGATAAAATATGGCATGCTTATTATGGAGCACTGCATAATAGCAGGATCTTGCGCAGTTACGGTGGTCCTCTTCTGCTGTTGGATATTCAATCATTGAGTTGGAATTGTGGACCGAGGTGTACAAATGACGGGATGCATTATGATGGAACTGTTTATGAAGCTGCTGTTCATATTCTACTAAATGCATTGCTTATTGAATCTCATCAGAAGCTTGGATCTACAGAGTTTTGAATTTCTACAAAGCTGAGCATCTCACATTGGAAAGACACAAAAAGACTATACGGAAGCAATCTAGATCACTAGAACAACAAACACGGGAGGCTGAATTTCTACCTGTATTGCTTCTTTGATTTGGTACAGGTTTTTCTCCTTCGCCTTTAGATTGATGCAAGATTAAAATTTTGTACTGCTCCTTGCATACTGAAATCCATTTTTTCTTATTTCTCTTTCACATGGATGAATATTGGATACTCACTAAACTTATATTCAATGGCCATTACAGACATGAAAGATTTGCACGGTAAAGTTTATATATGATGTTTTGACAATTTGTAGCAGCAAATAAAGTTCTGTTTACTGACTATTCTTTGATTTGAGTGTGTTTTTCTCTGTACTGGAGTTGTATGTTCTGTACATGGTTTCAAAGTTATCTAATAAATGTGTTTGGTATTCTTCCTTCCCTGTATTATTTATTAACCAATTCAATGGAGAAACCAAAGAACCATGGAATTGAGGCTTATGAACTCAGATCTTTGAGAGTACTTAGCAACATGAACTCACTGAAAGCCCACCCTTGGCCTTTGGTTTCAAACCAATGTTCATCAGCTGCAAATGAACCATAGAATTGAGTTTTATTTCAGAAACAGGGAAGTTTAAATGGCATTATGAAGTTTGTGAATCAATTATTTCATAGTTATTGCGGTTTGAGAGGTCCTTTATTCCAAGCAACCCCTTTCACACAATTTCCTCTTGTTTTGAGGGACTCTGAATCATCTAATGTGAGAAAAAGAGAAGTGTGTACCTGATACCACTGAACCTCCCTTGGGATAAAAGCTTCAGCTTCTTGATGAATAACAGTATAAAATTAGAGAGTGGGATGGGGGACATGTAAATGAAGCAGTCTAAGCAAAAAGAATACTGTTGTAGCAAAACAGAAATCTATATCTACCATTTTCTTCCTTCAACAGTAAACACCTTTGAGAAGTGACGATCCTCATTCCGAGCTGAGAACCTGTCAATCTTCCAAGTGTGTAGACCACTTGCAGGCTCCTTGACTGATGAAAAACTCTCTCCTTTACCAGAGTTATTGATAAAGAAAACCTCCACTTCGAATATGCAATTGTATTAGAAATTAAAACTCCAGAATTTCATAGAAGTAGAAAGGTATAGTACCTGGATTCAATTAATGAAAAATTCATAAAGTTTTCTAGCATATTTTCTCTGTAAAACCGTACTGTATTCAGATATGTCCTTGGTAGATGTATAGCTGATCAAGTTTTCTGTATGCACCCTGTACCTTTATCTTTGATCTTGCCATACTTTTAATTTGATGGTGTAGAAGTAAAATTCCTTGACAGTGTATGGATATGTGTATAGGCAGTTACATAATCAACGGAAATAGCAAGAAGGTTATGCGTACGTCTCAATCACATACAGTTCATCTCCATAAAGTTGCTCACCTGGCTTATTTTTACCCCTTATAATTCCACGACTCACTTTCTTGGTTATAGTCACCAGCTGAAACAATTTCCAATTGATTGAAATGATCAAATATGACCCCTCTCAAGTGTTCTTTGTATTTCTGTGTGGCGTCTGTGTCCGTGAGGTCTAAGCATTTCCTGGAAACCATTATTATGTTTAGAAGCCTCAGGCTTTGTAAATCAATATGCATTGTCTTGCTCTGCTGCCTTGGTTGCTTATTTTTGCAATGAGCTTAAGAGTCTGTTTGTTTTTGTGTTTTTGAAAGAAAATAATTTTTTTTCTTTGCTTCCAATTAAATGTCTTTGAGTGTTTTAAGGTTGTTTTGATGTGCTAATATCAAAAATAATATTTTTAAAACAAAAATAATTTTGATACATTTCTGAACTAAGAACATTTTGAAAATCAATTGCAACAGCAATTTCAAATACTCCCTTTTAAGTCTTCTCATTCATGTGCTGCAACCAGTTGCCCACCTTCAGTGTCATCTTGGTTCGTTTGGCATTGCAGTCAAGTTTAACTGGAAGTACTGTTGGGAATGCCGAAACATCAATATGGTATATTCTTTTCAACAAGGGTGGCGGAGATTAGGGGGAGGCTGGCAGGGCCCCGGACCCTTGCAAAAAAGAAGAGGTTATATATATGGAAAAACTCGAGCTGCATAATGTATGAAAAAACTTAATGCTTTCCATTACGTAAAGTTTGTAAATAATTCTTTTGAAAACCTAATGTTGAATGTTGCCAGCTGAAACAAAACTGCGCCAACACTCCATAAATCAGCCTGCATATATGAGAAATTATGTTAATGATATACTTCAAAAATTAACTTCGATTACTGTCAGATGCAACCCTAGCGTTGGGATGCACCTCTTGCCATGGTAAGAAGTAAAACAGAGACGCATTGCTTTTCTTAAATAAAAACGTTATCCCTTGGAAGATACCATGTGTTTTTCTTGGCGAACATACCAATTAAAATGCTTCAATGTTGTTTCATGTTCGGCATGGTAAAACACCAGTCCAGACGATGAAGACAACGAGCTTAATTTGTTTGAGCATGTTCGGCTCTTAAAGGTACTCATTACATGGTTGCTTGATAATCACGAAGCTTTAATTCCTTGAGGAGAAAGAAAATAAGCCTTGGATACTAGTTTAAAACAAAATATTAACCTCAAATAAGTTTTTCGTTGTAGCTAACAAAATAAAATAAAACCTCTAATATTAAATTCATATTTTATCACGAGAAAAAAAGTAAAATATTCAAGAATTGATTCAAGATTTATTTATAGCATTCCATGCAACCCCTTAATCATAGAAACAAAAGGTAAAAGGTAGTCACTCATGTTGTTTTCAAGTTACAATAGAATTCTTTTGTTTCATTTATTGTCCTCAATTCATGGCTCTTGATACTGTAGTGGACGTTTCAATTCTAACTTGGTTGAAACCTTCAAAATTAATGCATTAAATACCTCTTTCAATGTTTTTATCATAAACCGAGTCATTAGATTATTTGAAACATGTAATAGGTCCTTGCTGGTGATTCAAGGCTGATCCACATCACCTTGGGGAGAAAAACTTCTTCGGTGGTGAAACCATTGGGTTTGTCAATATAGTGGCAACTATGGCCATCTGTTTTTTATGCCATTGAGAAGTTTGGAAACTTCATAGTCAAAGCTGAGTGTCCCAAATTATCAGCTTGGATTAAGAGGAGAGCATGCAAAGGGAGAGTGGCCAAAGTTTTTCCAGACCCAGTAAAGGTCTCTGACTTTGTTGTCATGTTCAGAAAGATGTAAGGCATCGAGTAGTCAAATGCATGCATATATTCCCTTTCAACTTTGTGCAAGAATCTGATCTGTGCAAGTTTGAGTTAACTTTGTAAGGTCTAGTCTCTTTCTGGTCCTTTCTTCTCTCTTTCAAGAAGGGGGCAAAATAAGGGAAATAACCATTTTTCTCTACTCAATTGAATAAGAAAGGGGTAATTCCATTGTTGTATCAAAGGCATTGTGTTTATGTGTGTGGGATCTACACTGAGAAGTGGCACAGTTGAAAGTCAAAATAGGGATGCAATCTATTCCTTGCCAGAAAACAGATCTCAGTAGAAACTTTAACTCGTCCATTATGTTCATTGCAATTGCAAAACATCTACATGGAAGAGTCATGAAGGAAGGGGAAAGGGAGAGGGGGTAAAGTATGCTAACTGTATATCAGTCCACAGCCAGAAGAAAACTACCTATACAGGCGTCGTTTACAGTAAATGTACAAACACCCAGAAAAGAGTTGCACCCTCGTGTATTGTATTGTCTGCAAACTTCAGAATTCCTGAAAATAGAAGAGAACATAAATTGTTAGTTAAAAAATAAAAAAAAATTCACCTTTAAATTGAGGAGGGGAAATTGGTTTATGTCTGTTCCTACAATTCATTCAGCGGATAAGCAAGCTTCTCAAACCAGACAAGATAACAGACCATAATTGTAAGACAAAGCCACAACTAATGATAGTGCAAAATGTAGGTTAAACTCAACTTTAAAAGAAGCACCAAAAGACTAGGCAACGTTTCTCAAACTTACAAAACTAGAACAGTTATTTGCACTAAAACAAGCACCTATAATGATTATGGTTTTCTGTTCCAGAGTATCTGGATAATGCCTCGCTATTACATTAGTACAAAAGAAGGATGAGGAGACAAATGAGAAGAAAAGGAGAGAAAGCAACACAAAGGAAAACACTGCAAAGTGTTCATACTTTAATATTTTAATCAGCTGAAGGATGACAGGTTCACGCTTAACCATATGGAAAGGTTCCTGATCCAAGAACGGTCTTCCAAGCTGTTTATGTTGGCATTGAATCAGATTGATGTTTCTTCACTTCATCAAGACAAGCTAGAACATCCTTGAATTCTTCCATGTCAGAAAAGCTCTCGGCCTGAATTTTCAGATACATCATATTTATCATTGTTTACAAAACAAGTGAAGAATAAATGTGAATGTCTGTGTTAGTTCATACAATTGACAGTCAACTAAGGCTAAAATGTTCACACTGAGCAGGAAAAGACATGCAAAATACACTGCACCAATTCCATTTCTAGTAAAAATCATAAAATCATATATCTTGCCTGTCTAACTATGTTTTTCAGGTGCATCTCAGCTGTAGAGAGTTCACGGCGACTACCAGTAGCGGATGAAATTTCCATGTACACCTTGCACAGTTCCAATGATGCACGTGCGTAAAGTTTAAATCGATCTCTATCTTTCCACAAATCGGATCCCTGAGAAAGAGCTTAAATAATTAACAGAAACAAACAATTCTAACAATAGCCTTTTAAACTAAAATAAATCTGTTTGTAAGGACATGATGAATCTCTACATCTGGTATGAGTGAATATCAAGCCATACCCAATAACAGTGCAGACTAAAAAAACTAGCAAACCCAACAATTAACGTAATTAATGTCATGGCCATAACATGTAGGTTTGGATATGGACGCAGCATAAATTTCAGAAATACTTCGATGAGCTAATTCAAGGAGTGCCTATGAGCAAAAGATATCACAGAGGAGACTTCAATCCAATGGGCACATGGTAGCAATATGAATTGTTTTGAGATGGTGGTAGGGACCACAGATTCAGGGGCTATTTTAAGAATTTGACTTGGTCTATCATTTAGTCTTAACAAAACCTGTTTAGAGAGATCTCATCATATTAATTTTTAGTGGTCAAGTAGTAACCAAGTACACATTTTTCCTTCCAAGGACAGTTGACTAAACCTTGGACCAGGGAGGAAATCACAAAGCATAGGATGCTAGTGTTAGACATGTGCGTTAGGAAAACAGAAGAAAAGAAACAATCAAGTTCAATATGCAAGGACAAGATGGGAGAACCTGAAAGGAAAAGGAAAACTTTTAAGGATAAGCTACTATAAAAGGGGGATTGGGCCTTCATGCAGATGTCATTTGAATGAAGATGGATTGATGCACCAGAAAGATGGCAGCACAAGTTGGGTAGTGGGAATTGGTCTACCACCAAAAACACCTGGTATTAGAATGAAGTGGTGCGGAACAACCATCAAGGCCAAAAGAGGACGGCACTTGAATCATTTTCTGCAACACTTGAATGGACTTATATCATGCCAGAATTAAGAGGCTTTTGGAAGAAATTTAGGTGTGGTAGAAGATAATTTTAAAAAACTAAACTGAAAAAAGAAGAAAAATTTGAGAGAAATGATGTTTTTCATTAAGTGTTTTATTTTTATAAATACTCATTATAAGATCTTCTTTATACTTATCTCATGTTCTAATTACATGTCTATTTACAAGTCTCAAGTCCTAGATAATTAAAAAATTAAATTACTCAAAAAAAATTTTAATATGATAAGAAAAAATATTATGTTGACTAAACCAGTCAACTGCATCTGTCAATAAATCATCTAACCTAAAAGCTTAAGCTATTAGATGAGGCCCCATGATATGATTTATATTACTCTCTAACACACTCCGTCAAGTGAAATCCCTTTGGGCTTGAAACTGGCATACAGGTTCACATTACCTTATACTTATTTTTATCAAATAGAATGCAGGTAGTGAGATTTGAACTTATGACCGTTAGGTCAATAAGGCTCTGATACCATGTCAATAAACCATCTCACCTAAAAGTTTAAGATATTAGATGAAGCCACATAATATTATTTATATTATTCTCTAACATATTCATTTAATCCAACCAATCGACTGGTTCTCAATTGCTAGACCAATTCCTCTATTTCTTAGAGAAACCTAATATCAAGTATAATTTTCAACACTCCTCTTAAACTTGATTTTTTTATAACTCCCAACAAACCTCATTTTTACAAAAAACATCATATTTGAATGGTTTTGAAAAAATATTTGTGACTTGGTCTTGAGTCTTTAACTCCAACTTTCTTATTTATAATGCAATCCCATAGGTAATGAAATATTATAACAATGTACTTACTTTTATCATGAAAAATTGGATTCTTAGCTAAACAATGATTGATGAAATGTCCACAAAAATTTTGTTGGCATTTCTTGTGACATTCACAATTTTTTTAATAATCTTCTTAGTCATATGAAATGACAAAAACATTTTGTAGTGGCTATATGTTAAGCTTCATAAGTTGATAAAATGACTATATATTGAACTACCTGTGAATTTTGTCTCCCATGTAAAACACAAAACCTGTAGTGCTCTTTCTATTATCCATATCCCTGACCCAATCACTATAACTATAACTCAAAGTGTCAAAAAACCATTTCATTTAAAAACTTAAGTTGTTAAGTGAGACTTCAAGATATGATTTATATTATTTTTTAACACAAAACTGTTTGAATATCCATAGAATAAGCCAAAATCAATAATACCTTTGATATACCAAAGTATTTGCTTTAATGTTTTAAAGTGATATTTAATGTCTCCATAAATCCACTCACAACTCCTATTCCAAAATAAATATTTGAATGAGTACATGTCAAATATCTCAAACTCTCGACTAAACTCTTTAATTTTGTAGAATTTATCTTTTCTCTTTCTATCATTCTTCGACAACTTCATTTCACGCTCAGATAGAGTATTTACTTGTGCACAATCCTCCATCTTGAACTTCTTGAAATATGTAACAATTATTAACAAACCATGCATGGAACCTTAATCTCTGCTAAAACATTTCCATTCCTCAAGTCATATGCAAGGGTAGGAGGAATGAGTGTGGAAACCCTTCTTCAAGTAGGAGGAATATGTAATGAAAACATGATGTAATTATGTGTAATGAAAACATACATGAAACATTTACGATTTGACAAGACCATAACATGAAATGTTAAGTATCAATTTGTCAAATGCATAGCCAACTCACATCCCTCCCTCCCTCTCTCTCCTTGTACATCATGCAGATTCAACTCCAACTAGTTTCAGATTGAGGCATATTTAAGATTTCAGAATGTAATACTACCTTTCTTCTAGTAGTAACCTGATTTCTGATGCTACAGTAAATGAATGACAAGAAAACTGGGAAATTGATGTAATTATGTAAAATGACAGCATACAAAAATTATGATTTTACAAGACCATAACATGACATGTTAAGTATCATTTTGTCAAATGAATAGGCTATTGAGTCACATATACAATGATTGTGTACTACAAACAAGCTTCAGAAATGCATCAAATGCAGTAAAATGAGTCACAATAACATAATATAATAATTGTCACTCTGTATATATATACCTGATATGATCTAACTTGCTTCAATAGGGCTTCAGAGCACATTGTGAGATCTCCTTTAAGTTTTTGCCACCTTGCATATAAACCCCAAATATCTGCTCTACTTACTCTTTTAACTATCTGAAACGTAAAACAGGGTTATTAAAATGAATCCACCATACTTATAACATGTCTATATGCCACATTTGTCGAGAAAGATAATCAAAACAACCAGAATGTGACTGCAGCCATTCAAAAGATCATCAAAATCGCCAATAACAAGATTTTAAAGCCCATTTAGTTTTGAACAGCTAAAAGCAGTAATCAACAGATAGACAACACAGAATGAATGAAAGAGATTGCTTGTGAAATTGTACGAGTCCAATCATCAAAACTGTGCCCAAAATGATAAACACTATACTATGCACGTGCATGAAACTTTGGTATGGAAAAGGGCAAAATTAAAGTATTTGCAAACCTGTTGAAGGATTTTTCCAAGCAACTCCACCAGCTGCTCAGTTTCGCGTGACCTTCCAACTGCAATTCTTTGTTCTGACTTGTTTATCGAGTCATTATGAGTGGTAAGACTAGTATCATCCGACACACTGGGGGGCTTAAAAGGTCTCCTTGAAATCTGCTCTTCTATTTCTAACATAATTCTCTCTAATATATCGGCATCAATTTCTTTACCAGTAGCTTTGCCACTGGTTATATTCAAAACCATCCGAACAGCTTCCAGAGCCTGCAAAACCATGACAAAAATATTCTACTATTAACATGTCGTTTGAACAGCTTCCAGAGCCTGCGAACCACGACAAAAATATTCTACTATTAACATGTCAGTCCACAAGTTCTATGATGTGCTAAAGTGGAATTTTATAAATCAGTGTTGCATAGTCACATGCACTACAGCACTAGCATTTTAAACAGAATTGTGTCCATGACAGACTGCTTAAAGCATATCCTATTATGCCTAAACATCTTGAAAATTTGACATCAGATCAGAATGCAACTGATGGTAGTTCTAGAAACATTTTGGATGTGGACCTATATGCAGGGTGAAAGGACCAAAGTACATATGCAGGCGTACCTTATGAACATTGCCCACATCCAAGGCAACATGACTGTATTGTGCCCACATCTGCCAGCTGTCTCGTCTATCAGGAAGTTATATGCCAGCTTTAGTACAAGGAAAGAAAATGTGAACATGCACATCCAGTATTTAACAAGGAAAGACATACTTGAACTTCAGGGCTTCATTGAATGCAATGAAGGCCTCTTCGCTCCTCTTCCTTATCATATGTCTGTTATCAATGAGGGGAGCCATAATTAAGAATGAAGATTAATGAATGAAAAAGATTGTGTGTGTGTGTGTGTGTGACATTAAGCATCTAGAAATTATATTTTAGCAAACATGATGTCAATATAAGATAATTAAAAGAACACTATATCAAGGATGGGCCAGTACTACTGCCCGCAACAAAGGGCCACAAGCAGAAAGAGTCTTCCATGGTTGTTTATGCTTTAGCTGCAGCTTCCCTAGTGGTCTAGTCGTATTTATGCTTTTATGTTCTACCATGTCAAGGTCATTGGTAATTTGTATCTTTGTTGGTGGGAGACTTTGATACAGTAAGAGAAAGAGAGAGAGAGTCAATTTGGGATGGACAAAGCACAAAATAACTGAAGTGAATATAACATACAAACAAGCAATATTATTCCAAGCTTCCCCATTCTCAGGATCAAATTGAACAGCTTTAGTAAACCCAACCAGTGCCTTGTCAACATCCCTAGCCTGCATCATTATTTCAAGCAAGTCTTAAAATCTGTAACCACAAAGTAGAAAGATTTTTCACTATGCTCTTGATGCACAAGTTACCTTCAATGCAGCAGAACCAAGAGCAAACCAACCATCTGGATATAAAGAATTCAGGGCCAGTGCAGCCTCCCTGTAATTTAACCAAGAAAGAGTTTGCAATCAGGATCTATCCCTGTTTGACAATATAATCAGATTGAATTGTAGAAGAAGAAAAAGAAGGTGAACAGGTAAACATACCACATGATTTTAGATGTTTCATAGTCCCCTCTATTGTAAGCACTACGGGCAAGAGATCGCTGGCACACAGAAAACAATAATAAAAAAAAATGCATTGTCATATAATATAAGAAAATCATTGACAATTTATTTGTATTGAATGAAAATCACCTTGGCTCGTGCAGATTTATTATTTGAAACTTCAATGGCTTTTTCATAACAGCTATCATCATTTGTAACATCACCCAATGAACACCTGCAAAATAAGTGAACCATCTAGAAGATGAAGCTCAAATCTCAATTTCATTAAAAATGAAAGTAGGAAATATCATGGCAGAATGGGTCCATTGAATGCACATGCGCATGCACACACATAGCATATATATAGGAGCAAGGAATACAAAGATTATTAAATGGAAGAAAATAAAACCAAAAGGGCCTTTAGTTCATCTAAATAGCAGCTAACTTGTAATTCTAAACACTCATAAGCAGGTTGCAGGAGGCCAAGTAAACAATTTTGCATGTCATGCTGTAAAAACTACTTTGATAGGGACTAATTGTTTTAGCATTCAAGAAACCTGATCTAAATACCACATATTACAGCATAGGAAGTCACTTCTACAAGTTTTTACAGCCATTTGTGCTCCCAAAACACATCTGAGTGCATAAACAATAGACCTCCCACCCTACTTGAGGAAACGTACCGTTCTCCACAAGAAACAACAAGCATATTCCACATTTACTAAGCCTGATGACAATGTTGAAAAAGATGACATCTAGCATATTTAAGTACACACTTAAGGTGCAATCATCTTTATGACAGCATAACCAATTCCTTAAAATACTAAAACAAAAACGAACCTTCACTTTTTGTGAAACTTATCTAAACGAACCTCACTGTTCCAGCCTTTGAAAACTGAAATTTTAATGTGAGAAAAGAAAAAAAAAACAATGAGTTGGCCTACCTTTCTTAATTCAATATGATTAAACTCTTTGACAGAAATAATTTGGTTCAAACTGAAGTTCTATGAATTGTTTTGCATCTTACAGCAAAGTCAGATCAGCCCGTGAGCACCTATTGTTTGATCAGTGGCCCCCATATTCAGAATATGCTGTCTTTCCCAGGACTTTTCTCTCAAAATGTTTGAAAATCATAGAAATAGTGTGACTAAACATCTATATTGCTTTAACATAATGTTTGAAAAACCTTAACTTTCTCAGAATATGGTATGTTAAATAATGTTTGAAAATCTTTTCTCCCAGGAAAAGAAAACAGCACAACAACAACAACAACAAATGAACTTAATAAGATCAATTGCTTTAACATAAGATTAGTTGAATTACTAGAGATTAATCCAATACATATACTTTACATTCTCTTCGATCTCCCAGCATTCACTAACTCAACATGAGCTCATCAGTGACGTCTGTCTTAGAAAAGTTAATCTTTTTCAATGACAATAATAGCTTATAAAAACCTTAACTTGCTACATTACCATAGTTTCATAAATCAAACAGGAAAAAAGAGAAACACTTGAAAGAGAATATTGAATGGAACCAAACATACCATAACCTTGGGTCGTTGGGCATTTCAGACAGTCGTTTCTTGATTAATTGAACAGCTGCTGCCCTTTTCTCCAATAAGCTGCTTTTCATGCAGTAACTTGTATCAGGACTCCCAAATGGCAGCAGGAAACAAACAACAAAAACAAAAGTGCACAAAATTGACAAGATAGAAGAACAAGTTGATGTCAGTTTGACCAGGGCTATCATGGGTGATCTCACCAGTAGCAGTATATTAAGTTGTCCCATAACTCTAAACTCTCAAAGATTGTAATTGCCTCTCCCATCAAGCCACAGCTAATTAGAAGTTCACCATGTTCTCTAAATCAGAAAAAAATGAAACAGAAATTAAAATAATCAGCAGAATAATTAAACATGTTTTCAATTTTAACAAATATTTCATATCACTAAATTGTACTTAAGGAACTATAAATGAAAACATAGTGCTTGCAGACAGAAGGAAAAAAAATACTTTCGCAGGGCAGGAATAGTAGGTATATTGGCGACATAACAAAATGGAATCCTTTGTGCCACTCTAGGCAAAGAGTTGTGCAAGCCTTCAACCTGAAATAATTGCAAACAGTCTCTGTAAAATTCTCAATCAAACAACTCTCTTCTGCCCTCCCCCGAGGGAGTGTTAGAGAACTTAAATACCCTAGCATTAAAAAGGTTGTAGTAGGATATGGAGCAAAGTGGTGCAGAAATAATTAGTGCTGGATGCTATACTGAATAACAATTACAAAAAGTTAAAGAACATAATCCACTGGCAAGAATCAACAAGAAAAATACTATTAATTATATGCAGTCACTGAAAGGGCATGGATTTAAATACAAGAAGCCTGTATAGGCCTCAACTTAGTATCATGTTTTACCATTCTCTGTTTTTTTCTCCCTTGCATAGTTACAAAATTTTGCCTACATCATAAATATACAAGGAGAATATTTTCAGCTTCCACAAAAGCCTCAACAGAAGGTCACAGCATTATTATTATTATTGCATTTCCTATGAGCAATAGTTGAGCTCTTTGAGTCAAATGGTTTTTGGTTGTTGTTCAGACACTTTCAGAAGGTAAGCCTCTTTTCGCTGTTTTTTATTTTATATTATTTAGGGAAAAAAATGTTAAAGGATGATTTTGTGACAGACAATGTGGATAGCTCATATCTCAAGTCAAATGACCCAAAATTTCCCAATTCTTGTTTGTATTTAGCGTATTTCTTGTACCAATAATATTTAGCATAAACAGGTGCTGACAATTTAAAGAAATGTTGGGAAAAGGATGGAAAGTTAGCAGCTCTAAAGAACAAATGATTCAAAAGGGAAATGTAAAGAACAAAGCCCAAACAGCTTAATATTAACAGGACCAGACTGATACGGGAGGAGGATGTGCAGAATACCAATTTCTCCATCATCTCTAAAGCCCGCTGCTTTGTGCGAGTTCGAGTTTTTTCCCATCGGATACGTAGGAGGTCACAAAAACACTGTAACTAAACAAGAAAAATCAAGCAGGAATAACAAAATATTAGGACGATCAAAATTTGATCATTTTTCTTACTAAATGCATGACAAAATAATGGCAAGTATAAAAACTTCAGTGCTTCAGACACAACCCTTACACATATAGATGACAACCACAAAACACAGTCCCATGTAGATTCAAATGGACAGTATCTGATGACAGTGTTAATATCTGTTATTGTTTGAATTCAAATAACTAATTTCCCTTTCCCTGAAGGACAGTATTGGCAAAAGTCAATGAGTTCATAAACCATATTAATAAAAAAAAGTTATTAAAAAAGCTCAAAGAGCCAAGGACCTCAAGTGCAATTACCCCCCCTGTAATTTTCTTTTTGATGCGATATCTACTACTCTAGGAAATAAAAAGTACAAGCTTCTATCAACTTACAGTAAAGTATGATGAGGGCTGAGAATCAATGGTCTCTATAAATGGAGCCATATCCCATCCTGAAACAAAAATTAGGGCATAACTTAAAAAAAAAAGGAGCCGCCAATATTTATTCTTCAAACCACTGCACCCCTTATAAATAGAAAGGTGAAACAAATTAGACAGTATCTGATTGAATCTTGTACTATTAGATCAAGGGATTCATATATCATGTAACACCAATCAAGCACCCACGTAAGCAGAGTGAGAGTCCTTAAAACTCCTCGTGAAAAAAACCCTAACAAATGAGAATAAAGAAGGCCAATAAAAATGAACTGTGTTCAAGAAACACAATGGGTTTTGCCTAGTCTCAGTCAACTCAGAATGTCCAGGAAAATTAGGGCTTAAAAGAAATTTTGCGCAAACCACAAAGGGAAAGGTACATAGAATCCCATATAATCTACTTGAAAAATAATTAAAAGACAAAAGAAGAAGAAGAAAGACAACTTCTACTGTATTTCCAAAAGGACCACTGCAAAAGCATTCCATTCTTTACCACACCATCTACTCCCAAAAGAATATTAATGTGAGAATATTAGAATATCTGTTACACAAGACCTTTATGGTGAACCGGAGTTTAACTGGGGATTATCTAAAATTTAACTGCCCCTTCATAAAATGGAGACCGGAAAATGGAAAGGAGAAAGGAAACAGTTTATAGGTCATTAATTAAATGCAGTTAAAACCGCCTAGTTTAAAGTGGGATAACTAATATGGGACTGATGACAAAACTCAATCAGACGGTTCATTTCACAGATCAGATGTATTCAAGAAACTTACTTTGAAGCTCATCATTAATGTGAGAATATTAGAATTTCTGTTACACAAGAACTTTATGGTTAATCGGAGTTAAAATTGGGGATTGTCTAATATTTAACTGCCACTTCATAAAATGAAAACTGGAAAAGGAAAGGAAAAGGAAAACATTGTTTATTGGTCATCACTTAAATGCGGTTAAAACTGACTAGTTGATATTGAAATAAGTAATGTAGGAATGATCACAAAACTCAACCAGACCATTCATTTCACAGCTCAGATGTATTCATGAAACTTACTTTGAAGCTCATCATGTCGACTGCTTATTTCAATCAAAAGGCACCGTGCCAGAATCACTGCCTGTTGAACTGCTTTTAAAGGGGCAGCCCCAAGAGGAGCAACATTTTGATTACCTTGTGCTCCAATCTCAGACTTGTCATTAGTCTCTAATAATACTGGTGTCATGTGAATGTCAGAGGCTTGAGATATTTCATGCCAATCATTCTTAGCAGTAGAATCATGTGTCTTGATGCCAGGGCTCATTGTGGAGCTGGTACCGCCAGTGTCTGATGAGCTTCTCTCCACAACAAGTAGCCTTTGTTGCTTTGGTTCTACCTGTGTACAAGAATGATCCCTGAAGCCAATGAAATTTCCAATAGATCCGGAAAAGGTGCGTTTAAAATTATTTACCTGATGCACGGTTCGATAGCCAAGAACCCCAGTAAGGGAAAGCTGAATCCCTGATGCCACTTCAGCTGATTCAAGATGCAATCTGACACCACAGAAATGCTTCAGCAAAAAGAGTTTAAAGGCAGACAACTAAGTGATTAAAAGACTATGATTCTTATAAGATCTGTTATGACCAACATTTACATATTTTGAAGTAACCTCGTCTGGATTTGCTATTTTTTTCAAGACTCGGTTACTTATGTTCAACAAAAAATTGTAAATGAAGAAATCACACCAATTTTATGGAAGCAAACAAATGAAACTACATTGAATTAAGCCTTGCTTAATGCTGCCGACATTAATCAGAAAGTACAACAAAACAAAGGCACGTAAATAACTATTGTAACTGATAAACAGAGATAGGAAGGTTTCACAACAAAAAGAAACAGATAAACATCTCCAGAATGATTTTTCTAATATCTGACTACACAACTATACAACAAAAGTTAGGTTAACCTCAAAATTGAAGTTAACAAATATCTAATACCTGCATGAATCGACACGTCCATAGGTCTGTTCCATTATTCCTGCTTCCAAGTGGACTGTTGAGACAATATCAGCCGCTTCTTCATTACCCAACTCATCACCCCAGTAACTTGTTACTTGTTCCAAGGAGCCAAAATGACGTAGGGTTTCACCCATAGACACTTGCAATAAATCAAATAATGAAGAAGACAACTCGTCCAAAATCCTTTGTTCAATAAGCAAGACCCTAGCAAGCCACCATGAAATGCTTCTGATTCCATATGCCGAAGAGATGCTTCCTTCAAATAACAAATCTTTTGCCTTCATGACCAACATTTTAGCAAAAACTATACACTACAGAAAAACAACACAAAATTGATTGGTATGAACAATTCAAATTCAATAAGCTAGATGCTTTTATCAACAAGCTAAAAGCCACAAAATTCATTTCCTGCTATCGATGAATAAAACATGAGACAGCTGAAAAGGGCAAACTTTACACGACAATTGCCCTCAAAAACACTATTTCACTTCATGCATAACTAAAAATTATAGACCCATCTTGTCGTCTTGCAAATTATATACGGCAATGAATTACATTAACAAACTAAAATGTCAGTACCTGAAGATAAGAGAACTTCCCAAGCAAATGTGCGCCATCTGATATAAGCTGATTTCGAGCCCAACTATCCCATTCTTTAGATTCTTCAACTTTCAATAGCAAAGGGCATTCAGGTATCTCACTCACCGGCCTAAAAAAACAAATTTAAATTAAAAAAAAAATATACATAAACAAAATAATCAAATCCCACTTGAAAATGTATAAAAAGAAAAGGGTAAAAAAGCCTACCCTGTGATATTACCCTGAATGAAGCAAAAGAACGCAGCAATAGCAACACAAATGACCAGAATTACCCTGAAACCATTTTCTTCATCGCCACCACCATCCCTTATAAACTGCTCAACTCGCTCCACCAACTCAGTGTAAACTCGGTCGGGTGACTTAGTTGAGTCAAGTTGTGTTGACGCAGTGACTAGCTTGGCAGAGTCAGAGGAGAGAGCTTGGAGGTAATTTCCTGATTGGATACAAGTGAGGAGGAAGTTGATGTGAGAGTGAAGGTTGATAGGATCGGAAGGTGGAGATAGAGAAGGGGAATCAGGTGGCGGCGGTGTTAGGGTGCAGCGGAGGAGACGGAGCTCGTAACAGCGAAGGATTTGAGCCATGGTGTTTAATTGGAAGAGAAATGGCGGTGCTGGCGGTGGCTGTTTGGTTTTGTAGGGTTTAAGGGGAAAGGGGTTTTGGCCCTTTTTTTAGGTAGGGAAAATAGCCGTTGTGAGGAGTTTAAGGTTAGTTATCCGTTTCTAAGGTTAATTTTCTTAGATGTTTTTGTAAGCTTTTAATATTATGAAATTGTTATGTATGATTTTATCATACTTAATTATTATCATTATTACAATTTTTTAAAATTATTTTTTGAAAAAAATATTTACTCAAATAATATATATATATATATACACGTATAAACTGCATTATTTTAAAAAGTATTATCGAAGGTTTTATTAACTTTTAGTATAATAATTTGGCATTAGAATTAGATATATTTTATTTGAAAGTGTTATTTTTAAATATATGTTATGAGAATATAGCTAATAAACAATTCATGAATATTACTTTAATGCATATTCTTTTATTTAATATTTTTTCAAAAAGATTAATATAAATTATGTTAATTGTTTTGTTCAAATGAGTAGAGGTCATGTAAGATGATAATAAGAAACAAACAATATTCTATAAAGAAATAAGGATCCAGATCAATAATTTAATGAGCTTGTAGTTTTATTGTTTTTGTCAATTTTGATATAATTGGTTTTTCAACCTTTTCTTTTAAATTTTATGGGAAAATAAACTGTTAATACTGTGTTTGTCATGAGGGTGATTAAAAAAATTTATTTTATATTATTAAGGATTTTTATAGTCATTAAATAGAAAAATAATGAGAAAAAAGAAGGAATTACACTATTTTTTAGGTTTTAAGAATCTCTTCAGTCTTAGTTTTTATTTTCCTTGATTATAGTCGGAGTGAAATTTAGAAATTAGATATTATAAATATAATATCCAGTCAAAAAAATCTAAAGAGTGTGTTCTTATATTATTATTATTACTACTATATAGTATATACATGTAGGTTCTCTTTTAAAAAATGAAAGAATAATTTTATTTTTCTAAGAAAAAAATATGGTTAGGCCCATTTACAAAGCAGCCTGTAAATCTAAAAAGTGTAGGTTCTTTTTACTGGGCTCTCCTTTGATAGATCTATAAACCATCCAGGTGGTGTGGTTACCATGACAGCCAATTACTTCCACTAGCCCAACTCTATTAAATATATATATATATATATATATAAACTCATAATTGACAATAATAATAACACTATATATGCTGAAATTAAAACAAATGAAAATATTTATTTATGAAGTACTTTAAATTGATAAGATTTTTGTGGTTCTCAGTGATGAATTTTTTTATTATTAATTTTTTATTTCTCTTTTTTCAAGTTAGAAACTCTTTTTTTCACAATAATAATTTATTTATTTTATTATTAATTTTTAATTTTTTTTAAAATTCAAGTTAGAAACTCTTTTTTCACCCCACCCACCCCCTCTTTTTATAATGAATTTTAAGAGTTAAAAAGATTGAAGAATTAATTCTCATAATTATCAACCATGGATTAGCCACCTTAAAATAAAAATTAGATCTAGAAAACCCAAAAGTTTTCATAGTAGAAAAACCAAGGGCTCTTTGGGAATAGTTTTTTATTCATTTATAATTTATTTATTTTTAAAAACAAATCCAACAATTTGAACTTATGGATGACCAAAGTTGTACAAAATGAAACAAGTAAAATTGAAACTTTCAAATCAAGAATTAAACATTATTTTCAAATTTCATATGCTTTCTTTTCAAATATTATTATTAGCATAACTAAAATGTGTGGTTCGATTCAATTTTTCATACCAGTTAAACTAGTTAACGTATTATTTAAAGCATTTTAAAACAAATCAGTGTCTTAGCTCGGATGATTGAGGCATATGAGGCAAGTCAAGGTCACGAGTTGAAGTCCCATCACACATATTATTTGATTTAAAACAAGTTATTTGTCTAATTACTTTAATCTAATGGAGTGCACAACTCAAGTCGCATGTAAATATTAATTAAAGAGTCAATCATAATTTTTTTAAGTATAAACAATGAAATCAAGTTTAATAATAATAATATTAAAAAAGTTTTTGATAATCTAAATTTGAAATTTTTGTGCTGTTTGGGAGGACCCTAACCTTTTTTTCACATCGTCCAGTACATTATAGTTATATTTTCATATTCGATTTCTCAAAACTATGATTTATCTCCCTCAAAAAAATTGTATATAAACCCCATCGGCATCTCAAAGCAATATTTTCCATGGTTTTTGTCTGATCAAGTAGTGCTGATCTGTGCTCAAGCCGGGCATTCAATTCTATACCTGGCAGTGAATTTTTTTATTTTAATTAACATGGGACGTATCTTGATTAATTTTATGGATTCTAAAATTAATAATCATATAAATTTTTAATAATTATAATATTAGCAATAACATGATTAAAACTTGAAACCACCTGTATCAAAATTTTGCATGAACTAGAGGGTGACCGAGTCGGCACGTAGTTGGCTAATTGATCATAAGTCGGGAGGCTGTATCCTCCATACATGCTATCAAGCCTTACTCTTTGTCAGAATGAACTGTCATCAAAGAGTGTGATGTAAAAAAATTAAATTTTGGAGGTTTCGAGTTTAAGTTAGAATATATATTTTTTATAAGAATATGGGACAATCGAGATTTTATCCACTTACCTGGACTCACAAAGAGCGTGGTGTGATGGCAAAAAATTCAAGATCTGCACAGCAGGTCTCGAGTTCTAGTAAAGACATATATTTTTTATAAAAGCATGGAACAATCAAGATTTTACTCATTTACCTGGAACTAAACAATATACTTTCCAAAAAAATAGGATTTCTCGAATCAGAAAAAAGAAATAAGAAAAAAGAATCAACTGTCTCGATCAAGAAACAAGTTCATAGCAATGGAACCCACCAACACAAGCAGCTGCTTCCAACTTGTAAGATTTGAGAGCGGGACCCGTCCAATTATTTAAGATTGAAGTGCATGGAAGCATATAAGGTTGGGGATGAAGCTCTTTCGCAGCATGTCTACACCTGTTTGTCAGCAACAGCAATGCGATGTTTTGTAGCATCTTCCATGGGCATGTGGACATGAAGCCTTCGTAGGGTATATCTTTAATTACACGTGTCAGATGCTCATCCCTTCTCATTCATATGCCCATTCCATATATCATCTTAGGGTTGTGACAAGCTCCATTTTCGAGACCCACATGTCCCAAGCTGCCCCCTACTTCCTCTAACAAAACCCTTCTGTGTTTTTGTTTTTTACCCATAATTATACATATATGTGTGTGTGTGATCCAGTGTGTGTGTAATCCAGTCCAGAGGTTTATATTCATCCTGCCCGAATGGCCAAACCCCATGAAACTCTGAGGAAGGTCTGCTACAAGGGTTCGAGTCCTCTTTGTGCTCCTGTGGCTTGCAGGATATTCAGTGTATCCGGATATTAATTGTAGTACGCGTAAGCTGACCAAAACACCCTGCTTATAAAAAAACAAAAAAAACCTTCCGTGTTTTTGTTTTTTATCCAGAATTATACATGTGTGTGTGTAATCCAGTCCAGAGGTTTATATTCATCCTGCCCGAATGGCCAAACCCCATGAAACTCTGATGGTACGAGTCAAGACTCGACACTGAGAGAGTGAATTATTAGAGAGAGGTAAAAATTAATTCAAGGTTTGTTATTTTCTTGATCGATCATTTGTGCTTGATGTTGCACCCATGAATAGCCCAATTACACCTCGGACTGCCACTTTACTGATACAAAAATTATTTTTTATTTTAAATATCTATATTTTTGTGGCCAATATTTAGAGGAACAGGTTACAGGGTGAATAAGATTCTCAAGTTTTAAAAATGTAATTTGAAATTGTAGTAGAGACTTTGTGAGAAAATTATGATATTTATTTTTAATTCAATAATCTAATTTGAGAAAATCTATGTCGGATAATCAACGCGACGGTTCCTTAAAAAAAAAAGCAACTTGTAGAATTATTTAGTTCAATAATCGAATCTAAAGTGATAGTTATTCTTGTCAGATTCCATGTTTGATACGTCCAAGCTTCTTCTTCATGAATTTCTTTTCAAGCTTAGCCTTATTTATTTTATCCATAAATAAATTTACAACATATTCCACGTCAAACTTGTTCCTTTTATTGTATAAAACTGATATAAATATGTATTTTTAATAAATTTCCTCATAATAATATATAAATTTATATGTAAACATTTTGACTGATTCGTTGGTAGAAAAACAAAAGCCTTCAAGGCTCGACTGGTCGATCAGAATCCGGCTGACCAAATGCATAAAACAATGGGACGGAAAGTTACGAGCACTGTCCCAAAAATTAAAAGACAATTGAAGGTGGAAGTGGAGAGCCTTTGCAATGCATGCATGGTCATAATCTTCAATGGATTAGTTTGGGACTTGTCATTGAGGAATAAGTGGTGATAGTTGAGAGAGATTGTTTGTGAGAGTATTTTTTTATTTAGAAACATAATAAAATAATATTTTTTATTTGTTAAAAAATCATCTTTAACATCAGCACATCAAAATGATCTGAAAACATAAACAAAAATAATTTCTTACTAATTTCTTTCAAAAATATTTTGAAAACACAATATCAAACTGGCACGGGCTCTCAATAATAGAAAAAGGTATTAATTAGCAACCGCGAAGTCTTGTTAAGATCTAGTGTCCAAATACATAGTTGTCCATCTTATAATATAGATGTAACTCATCGCCAACAAGGTCTTGGCCTGGTGGTCATGAAGGGCTTCTCCCTTCCTCTCACCCCAGGTTCAAGTCTTGCTAGGCACGCCTGTCACTCCCGCAGTGTCTTACATGCTCATTGGGTTTGCAGGATGTTCAATGGGCCCGGAGATTTAGTTGTGGTGCGCGCAAGCTGGCCCGGACACTCCGGTTATCAAAAAAAATATATATATATATATATGTTGTCTGCACAAGAAGCAATTGAGAAAACTCTCAAAGATTTCTTGAAATGTCTAAGTCATTACAAAAGCAGGTTGGATGATTTTAATGTATCACAAAAGAATTTCTGAAAAGTTAATGAACAATCTCATCAGCCTCCACCCCTTTGGATTTTTCATCAATTGTAGACACATTCTAATGTTCTTGAACTATTTGTTTTTTTCTTCAAAATTAGTTTTAATCAAATTGTCTCAATCAAAATTAATTAGTACATCCATGAAAAATACTTTCCTACAACCTCCTTTCATGTTTGAATGACCCGGGATGAAAATTGGAGAAAAACAAATTCATTTGTCATTCGTAGGTCAAGTTATCTCCATGATTGAAAACGATCATTAGATGCAATGTTAATGAATCCAATTTGCCCACCAGTTGATCTTGAACCTGATCAGAGTTGTATTTCAAAAACAAGTAGGAGATAACCCGACAAATTAACTCGTGATCCGATCAAAACTCAATTTGAAAATTTTTATTTTTTCAAAAAAAAAATATTTTGATTTATTTTAAATTAATTTTGCTTAACTTGTGACCTAGGATTTCGGTCACTACCAAAAAAATTATCAAATAACAATGAAATCATCAATGAAGTATTTTACATCTTTGATTAACAATGAAATTGCCAATAAAATAAAAATATTTTTAAAATAATCAAGAAATATTATGTCGGTGATTCTATCGGTAACATGACACGTCATGATTTATATCTTAATCATTATCTTCTCATCATACAACCATTTACTACTACCTACACTCAATATAATACAAAAAGCTAAGTTGTTTGGGTTAAATATTGTAACAATAAACACAGATTATTATGGATTGTAATAGTATAAATATTTTTTTGTATTTCAGTGCATAAAATTCCTTGAACTTGAACTTGGAGTAAATATATATATATATATATATATATATTGAAATAAGGTTAAAAAATAACATAAAAATTAGACATAACAAATATATAACAGCACTATTTAAAAGTTGAATTAATATAGCATAAAAAAAGGTTCAATTGTTATTGTTATTTATCACTATTTTTATTTTGCACTAATATATCATTCTTAGCTTTGGATCATAATCTTGGACGTTGGTTTTAGGTTACACCCACGGGGCCACAACATGCTTGAGGTACAATCACAGCATGAAAAGGATAATCATCCTTTTTTTTAATATTAATTATTGTAACTAAAAGCCAAAAACCTTGATCACTCAAAAAAAAGCCCGTAGTCTTTCCGAACCAACTTTTCACCTATTTGTTTGGGATGAAACCTTTAAGATTCATGTTGACCATGGTACGAAAGGACCCAAAGCTCAGATGGATTTTTTTAATATATATATATATATATATATATATATTATGAGAATTAAAAAAAAAAGTAAAAACAACAACAACAAAAAAGAGTAAAATAAATATTATGAAAATAAAAAAAATCATTTGATCCGGAAAAAAAGATAAAAATAACAGAAAATTCTAAAAAAAAATGAACAATGAGAAAAATGAAAAAATATTAATTTTAAAATGATCACCAATATAAATAAAAATTTCAGATTTGAAACGAATAAAAATAAAACCTCAATAAATAAAAACGATAAAAATTAAAAACAAAAACTAAAAGCATGGATGCATAAATACATGCAAAAAATAAACACTGTCAAAGAAAGACTGAAAAAAACAAAGAAATTTACTACATAAAAAAATAAAAGAATAAGAGCCGAAATGAAAAATAAAATATATAATTAATTTCAATTGAAGGACAAAACTGCAACAATTCAAACCCTGAGACCGAAAAAAATAAAGAATTTTTGTAAAAAAATTGCCTTGTAATTTTTTTTTAAAATTAAAAGAACAAGGACCGAAATAAAACGTACCATATATAACCAATTTTAATTGGAGGAAAAAATTGAAATTAATTAAAATCTGCAGACCGAAATAATTAAACAAACCAAAAATAAAAAGAATGAGGACTAAAATAAAAAAACAACATATATGATCAATTTCAATTGAATGATGCGATTGTAAGCAATTAAAATTTTCATCGAAGAAATCATGAATAAAAACGAAATTAAAAGAACAGAAACTGAACTAAAACACTAAAAAACATACAGGATTGTCATGTATTTTGCCTCTACAGGAGAGAGAAAATGGGTAAAAAAGAAAAATCATTCACTGAAGATTCCCCGACCTTCGTAACATGACACGCTCCACACGGGAGAAAGAAGACATGGCGGCTTACTTGGTGGAACGACAAACGAACATTTTCAACTACCTAGGCGTGTTTGCGTGAAAACTGACGACACCTCTTTACGAGGCGCTTGCAGTAACTTTGAATTTTTTTAATAAAAAAAGTGAAATTACCTACAAACCCATGAACCTAGCGATATCTATGAAAAAACCGGACGTGGAAGCACCACCATACCCCTAGTGTTAGGCCCTCTTTTTTGTCTTTTCTAAGGGTATTTAAGTAGTTTTACAGTACACTAAACCATGAAAAAACTAAAATACCCTCGCTTCCAGCCCCCTGCCCTGTGTCCCACCCGGGGGGCACATATGATATATTATTTTTCAATATAAGGTAAAATACTAAAATACCCCTGATTTCGAGAGTTATATTTTGCGGTCTAAAGGGCAAAACAATAATTTCACAGTTAATGAAAACAGATGCTTTATGTATATATGCTGTTTCTCTAAAAAATCGTTATTTATGAGCATTCAAGGTTTTTCTTGGATGATATGTATAACGTATAATTCACCAAATCATTATGTATGAATTTCAATTTTCTTTTGGATGGTATGCATAGCATATTTAAGTCTTTGTCACTCGTTTACCGGGCAATTAATTAAGGTAGCGAAGTCAGATTTCTGTCCTGAGAACCACGCTTGGTTAAAGACTTTAACGAGGTGAAATTGAAAATTAGTTGTAATATAATAGATTATTTATAAATTATAAAATAATAGAGGTGAAATAAAAAAAAAATGTTGAGGGCTAACCTAGTAGAATCTAATTGAAAAAAAAAAAAACAGAAGTTAAGAAAGAGAATTAAAAAATAAAAAAAATATCAATTTAAAAAAATATAGAACAAACCTGACAAACCTCTCTTAAACCTTGTATAATCTCTACAAGTTACACCACGTGAAATGTTTGACCCAAAATCAATCAAGAAGCTTAATAATTCTTAACCAATTTAATTTTGAAGGATGAGATTGACAAAAAATATTAAAAAAAACCCTGCAAAAGCCAAAAATATAACAATAAAAAGAATATCCAACAATTAGAAGACTAAGAATTATATTTTAAAGGTTACAAAAATCTTAGGGGGTGAAATTGAAAAATATATGTAAAAACCATGCAAACCTGTACAAATATCCTAAACGTGGTTAAATCTAAAAAAACTTATAGGTCATGAAACCCTAGATTCGAGTTCAATCAAAAAGTTCATTACGAGAAAAAAAAAAATAAATTTTAAAAACTTTCAAAGCAAAAAATAACAATTAAAAGAACTTGAATTAAATTTGATAGAAAAAAGAAGGATGGAATCATACAACAAAATCAATTTATAAATTTATGATCCCAATATAAAATTGTCAAGGCATAAAAAAACTAACAATAAATAGAACATGAATTAAAGTTGATAGGGAAAAAACCTAAGGAGGGTGAAATCGCAAAACAAAATCAATTTTAAAAAATAACTAAAAAAATAGCAATCAAAAGAGTAGGGATGAAACATGAAAGATTAAAATAATATAATAGGGTTGAAATTTAAAAGACACGTCAATTATATAGATAATTCAAGATAAAAGAAAATCATAATAAAAAAGATCAAATTTGAAGAACTAACAAATTAAAGAGTTGTTTTTGAATTTGCAAGGGTTGACATGAAAATCTAATTGGGGATTGAGAAAGGAATGGGAAAAAAATGATCGCTGACTCCAAACCACCATAAACGGTGGCGCACACACCATCCCATGGGATCGGGAAGCCGAAACCTTCCAAATTAACAAAAGAGCTAAAACAGCTCGGGGTGGTACTGTAGCACCAGAGACGATTCACTGTGGACTGGCCATTTCTCGGCCGTGCGTCGCGGCTGTTCGTCTGCCTTTTTTTTTTTATTGTGAACAGTGTAATGGCGATTTTAGCCCCAGTAATAAGACAAATTAGGGCTCGGTCAATCGGTAAAAACGGCTGAGTGTAAGGGACATTCCTGTAATTGCACGCGTACGGACCGGACCGGTCCGGTCCGGTCCGCCGCAGGTTTTTTTTTTAATATATATTTAAAATGGCTAATTACGGTTTTGGAGTCGAATAAGACAAAAACATGGTTTTCGGCCCAGGGGCCGTCCAGTAATTGACCATATTTTTTAAATATTTTCCGCGTTTATTGTCAGCGCGTGTGTCACACTCGTAGTCCTATTTCACGCCCCACGTAATGTTCTGGTGGCGCGTGCGGCGTCATACAGTGGACGGAGACGGGATTCCGAAGGACAGAGCGGTTCGCCTGATCTTTTTCTTCCTCCCGCGGTGGCGCGTTGCCCCTAAAAATTCCCGTGAACGCGCCGGGAACCGGTTAAAAACGCCGGACACGTTTCTCTCTCTCCCCTGCATGTCAAAGTGCAGGGGAGTCCCCCAATTTGTTCAATGTTTTACTTCAGTCCCGTAACTTTGGATTTTTGTTTTTGTCCTGATTTTGGTTGCATAAGTTTTGATTTAGTTCGATTGGGTCCTCCGATTGCAATTGATTGGATGTCAATGTTTCAGTTCGATCCTCCTTCTTTTAATTTTCGGATTCGGTATAAATTATGCAATCAATACAGTACATAAGTTTCGATTTCTTCAATTGGATCCTTGGATTGAAATTGATAATATATTGAATTTTCATTTTGGCCCTTATAGTTTTAATTTTTGATTTTCATCCCTTAATAAATTGATATTTGTGTCTTATTTTCCATTATTAACATCATAATAATAAGAATAATAATAATAATAATAATAATAATAATAATAATAATAATAATAATAATAATAATAATAATAATAATAATAATAATATGTGTTTGATTTTCCATTATTAACATAATAATAATAATAATAATAATAATAATAATAATAATAATAATAATAATACTAATGATAGTAATAATAATAATAATAATAATAATAATAATAATAATAATAATAATAAAAAAAAAAAAAAAAAAAAATAAAAATAATACTAAGAATACTAATAATGATAATAATAATAATAATAATAATAATAATAATAATAATAATAATAATAATAATAATAATACGAATAATAATAATAATAATAATAATAGTAATAATAATAATAATAATAATAATAATAATAATAATAATACTAATAATAATAATAATAATAATACTAATACTAATACTAACACTAACAATAATAATAATATATTCTTTTTCTTGCTTACTCTTTTGTTAATGTTTATGAGTGTTTTTTTTTTCAGAATAATTTCATAATTTTAATTGTTTTTGCAATAATAGCAATAGTCATTTTATATCTAATATTACTGGAGATAAAAGACAACTCAAGAAAAATAAATAAACAAATTTACCTAGGTTATCTACCATTAAAAAACGATACAAGTCACTTTTGTCTCGATTACACTGTTCCTTTTAAACGGCAAACAAGTCATTATTATATGTTTTAATATTTATTGCATATTATCGCCTAAAAGTATATAAAGAGATAAAAAATTTAGCTTAGATTTTTTTGATTAACAAAATTAATATTAGCATTCTTAAATTAATTTAATATAATAATATGATGAATAAATCTTAAAAAAAAAAATTTGGCTTTGAATTTTTATTTTGTGCTCTTTTGTTAAAGTTTATTTCTTAAAAAAAATCAAAAAGTTGGATTTTTAATATTTAACATCTAATATTACCCGAGAAAAAATACAACTCAATAAAACAAAAGGTAAACAAATTTGCCTAGATTATCTACAAGTAAAAAATATATAAGGCACTTTTCGTTTCAACTACACTGTTCTTTTTTAACGGCAAACAAGTCATTATTATATGTTTTAATATTTATTGCATATTATCGCCTAAAAATATATAAAGAGATAAAAAAAAATGACCTCAGATTTTTTGCTACAAAAAAATTAATATCAGCATTCTTAAATACATTTAATATAATAATATGAAGAATAAATCTTATAAAATATCCCTGTTTAAATTTATAATGCTTATCAAATAATTGTTACGTTTTTCCTAATAATTTTATTTTCCATCGATTTTTTTTCCTTTGATTTATGTCTGCCACTTTCATTAATTAGAATAATAATAATAATAATAATAATAGTTTTTTTTTCCTTGCTTACTCTGTTGTTAATATTTTTGAGTGTTTTTTCTTCCGTTAAAATTTTATAATTTTAATTGTTTTTGCAATAATAGCAATAGTCATTTTATATCTAATATTATTGGGGATAAAAGACAACTCAAGAACAAAAAATAGACAAATTTACGCAGGTTACCTACAATTAAAAAACCGAAATAGGTCACATTTGTCTCGATTACACTGTTCCTTCTAAACGGCAGACAAGTCATTATTATATGTTTTAATATTTATTGCATGTTATCGGCTAAAAATATATAAAGAGATAAAAAAAAAAGACCTCAGATTTTTTGCACGAAAAAAATTAATATTAGCATTCTTAAATACATTTAATATAATAATATGAAAAATAAATCTTATCAAATAATAATAAAAAAAAATTTGGCTTCGAATTTTAATTTTGTGCTCTTTTGTTGGACTGTATTTTTGAAAAAAAAAATTGCATTTTTAATATTTAAGATCTAATATTACCCGGGGAAAAATACAACTCAAAAAAACAAAAGGTTAACAAATTTGCCTAGATTATATACAATTAAAAAATATATTAGACACTTTCTGTTTCGACTACAATGTTCTTTTTAGACAGCAAATAAGTAATTATAGCACGCATAAAATATATATTCCTTTTTTGAAAAATATTGCAAATTTTTATTTATAATGTGTCAGATCTAATATTACTGGGGAAAAGAGACAACTCATATTATTTTTTTTTTACAAATTTACCTAGGTTATCTACAATTAAAAAATATAAAAATCACTTCCCATTTCAATCACACTATATAATATGTGAGACTAAGTATATGTGTTTAATATTTATTTCATATTATCGCCTACAAATATATAAAGAAAGAAAAAAAATGACCTACAATTTCTAGAAAAAAAAATTAATATCGCCATTCTTAAAAATATTTAATATAATAATATGATGAATAAATCTTATAAAAAAAACTTTGGCTTTGAATTTAAATTTATATTTTAGACCCTTTGTTTGTTTCTTTTAATAAACGGTGACCTTTTTTTCACATGTATTTTTTATTTTTTACTGTCCAACTCTGTTGTTCTTTTTTAACCGGGTTTCTTTTGTTGTTTTGTTTTTTTAACCAGAGTATCCGTGACAACAAATTTCTTATAAATCATTTAACCTTCTTAGCAAATTTTCTAACAAATTTTATCAAAAGTTTTTTACCAATACCAATATTCAATCACATTTTGGTTGAAAAAAACCATTTCTAGCATATTTTATCAATTACAATTATAATAATTAAATATTAAAATAACAAAATACAACATTTATAAAATCAATTAATTTTCTACATAGATAAAAATGCCCAGCGAAGCGGGCCCGATCAACTCGTATTGTTCTAAAATATGATGTTGGTGGTTAGACGACCCCTTACCTGCTACCAGAACAATGTAAGGGTTGCCCGTAGATTGAAGATTGACGTATGCTACACAAGCGCCAACAAAAGTTTCTAACTATATTTAATAAATACAATCCACAACAATGCCCCCTTTAAAACTCTTAAAATTTACAATAAAAACAAGGTAAAATGATAATAATAAATCTCGAGTAAGAGTTTAATTGATTCTGTCTTTAAAGATATAAAAGTAATTACACTACTCTAAAACAACAATAAATACAAAAATACAACTGGGACCGTGTTCCCCGCAGGAATACACCTAACAAACACAGCCAAAAACATCAATTTCTACTTCTCGTAAACGGTGGTTCAACCGTGTTTTTGTTGGGTCCCACCGCAATTAAAATTGCGGTTGTCTGATTACCAAACAGGTGTGAACTGTGTTTTTCTTAAAACACGGTTTGCACCGAGTTACCAAACAACATTTTAGTGTTTTATATGGAAGATGAAGACAAATGGTTTTGATGAGAGGAAATGATATGAACTGCAAGTATGGTTTATGTTACGTTTTAAACTGTATTTTTGTTCAGAAAATTATTAAAATAATATTTTTATTTTTATTTTTTTATATCAGAATATCAAAATAATTTAAAACCATATAAAAAAATTTAAATAAAAAAATGCATTTTTTTTCAAAATTATTTTAAAATACATTGTGAAACAGTAAATTAACTCGCATGGCAATGCTTTAGGCTCACTAATATCAAGAAACTTCTTCTTCTATATATAGATAGATAGAAGGTGTCTGTTTCGATGTAGAATATCAATGCTGCTTCATCTTGCATGCAGCTTTTCATCGAGTCATCTCTGCTCCCAGTCCCTGCTGCTACTGTTTCCTCAAAGTGTTGCTGCTACAGGTGCCATTCGAGTTCAGTGCTCTCTCCTTTTTATTGATTCAATGGAGCTATGCCATGAGGCTATTAAAAATAGCCATGGAAAGGACACGTCTGGGGTTTTGTGCCCTAATTTGCTTCAAATATGTCGAGGAGGGAGCTTGATCTTTCTTTCGTTAGATGTATATATACGAACACCTCCCGATCGAGGGGGTGTGGCTATTTTTTCCTTATAAGTTAAATAAAATAAGGGTTTTGTAGTGCTCTTTTCTGCCTTTTTATTTATTTAGTATAGATATTATATGCACGACCCCGAGCCTCAATAGATGTGACGTGATGATAAAAGACTTGAGATCTGCGCAGCAGATCTTGAATTCGAATCGGAGTGTGTATTTCTTATAAGAACATGAGACAGTCGGGGTTTTACCTGCTCACCTGGACCCACAAAATACATTTTTCTAGAGAGTGAGGTTTTCTCGGATCCAAAAAACATAAAAAATATTATATGCACATTAATGTAAATCCATAAGTAAATGCTATCAACACTCTCCAAACTTTTGGGTGCCTATTTTCATAGGATTATTACAACGATCTTTTTGAATGGAAAATGTTTTAGATTCGTTGTGTGAAAATGAGAGAGCTTTCCAGGAGGGTAGTGAGCTAGGATAGGTACGTAGCTATATTTTCATGTGCATGGCACGATGGAGGGAAAGAAAAAACCCTAAAAATAAAATTAAATGTCGCCGTTTTGTTTGAAAAGAAGGCAAACAAAGGCCATGTGCATTGCTGCCTTGTTTTGAAAGAAGCAAACAGAAAAATAAGCAAATTAAACTGAGGTCTCTGCGTTAGGTGATGTTGCTTTGGCAGCTTCTGGTGGTGTAGCGAGTGGCTCAGGGCTCCAGGCTCTTCACAGCCATAAAATATTTGCTGATCTCATTTTACTTTTGCTTTCTGTAATCTACTTTTTACATATGATTACAGCTTCTATAATTGCTATAATAATTTACTTTTTTCCCTAAATAGTTTTCTTGGTTTAGTTTTCGTAGTGACATTGAATTGGATAAAGAAAAACCAAATAGAGAAGCTACTCATCTCACAAGAAGTCAAGAAGAAGCAGTGAATGGTCCTACGTGCATACAAGTTACAGCACACTGGTGTCAGAGAAGTAGAGAATTGCAGGTTTCTTGCACACCAAACAGGCAGAGAACAGTTGTTTTTCTCCAGAAATCCTGCAGTGAAAACATTTACATCACAAGCAAATCCCTGCTCTCTCTCTCTCTCTACCTGGGCTGTCTCTAACCTCGAAAACAATGGCTGCCTTTCTTGCGCATCCTCTATCAAACAAGTTTTGGAGTCTGTCTCCGGTGTCCATGCGACACCATGCTGTTGATTCTGGGCCGAAGAAATTATATAAATTATTTAACAGGTGTTATTTTTCTCAATCACTTAACAATATAACCCATCATGAAAACTAGCCAGGGATTTTTTTGTGTAAATAATTAGAAAATAATGCTCCAAGTGTATTTAATAATCTCGTTTCAAATTGAATAAAGAAGAAATTTTCCATGGTACAAGTACGTCTATGACCCATTAAAAAACCTTAAATCGCAATATATAAAGTAGGCTTCAGGATTTCTTAATATTAATTGTAAATAAAAACACTGATGCGTGTTTTTAATTAAATAAGTCTAGAACAATACGCGTCCATAAATGCAAAATAAATAAATAAATAAATAAAAGTTATTAACTTCAACTAAATTCTAAATTAAAAAATTAAGATATGATTATGGATAAAGATATCTGACTATGCAACAAAAGTGTTTATATATATAAAATCTTGGTTGCGTTCAAAGCAAAAGACGACAGAAATTGCTAGGAGATAGAAAACACGTGCGATCAGTAAGATTCATGATATCCCATCTCTCTCTCTCTCTGCTACAGTCTCTGCACGACGTACAAACTACAAAGTGAACAAAAATAGTAATGGAAGAAAGAAACTGATGGACACACCCACCCACACTATAAACTATAAACTATACTAACTTACAATATTAATCACGACAACAGCAATAATAATATTTTCTGCTACTGGACATCCTTGGAGCAGTGTCTCTGTTCCGTACCTGTCTCTCTTCTCAGCATTTACTTACAGGGAGAGAGAGGGAGAGGGAGAGAGGCAGTCTCTCATTCTTTTAATAGTAGTTTCAAGTCACTGGCTGTGGTGTCTGAAAGCCAGGCTTATAGGGAGGGGATATTCTTCATCCGCCAGTAGTAGCTACTACTTGCCCTCTTTTTTACCCCCCTCTCATTCTGCTTCTCTTGTCTTCTTCTGGATTGTTCTCTCTCTGTCTCTGTGCTTGTGTGGTTTACCAGTGCACGAAATTCTCTGTCTGAAAATGGGTGAAGAATCCTTAAACACAGTCCCCTTTGACAGAACTGTTGAACAGGTCTCTCTCATCTCTCTCTTTCTGTTGGAAAATAACGTCTTTTTTTTCTGGGTTTTCTTTCTTCGTCTTCTTCTGTGGCTTGGTTACATTTTCTAGATTTTGTCTTTCATGTCTTTTCTGTTACATTCTGTGGTGATTTTCTATATGGGGTATCAAAAGGGAGGCTGTGTATGTCTATTTCTTCTGTTACAGATTGAAAGGTTTCTGGTTTTAGCCTGTTTGACATTCTTATCATCTGTTCTTCATCTCTTTCTCTGTGCTAATCACTGTAAGAGTTTAAGCAGACACATTGCATTTATAAATATGTTGCTTACATGTTTCTTTCTTGTACCAACATAGAAAAAAAAAGGATTTGTTATTCAGTTTCTGTAATCTCGTCGCTTTAAGGCTCTCTTTGGATTTATATTACCAATCCTCATTTTCATTATTTTAAAACTCAATTCTTGATTTTATTTTTCTTTTGTTTGCATTTCGGACCTTGCTATAAAGTTTCAGTTTTTTCCTTAATTTTGCTCTTGACCAGCATAAGAATTAGAGTTTAGAATCATAAATTTCTTTGAATTCACCTAATTATGCTAAAAATCTGATACCAAATTAAATTTTAAAAAATTTCTGATAATATTTGAATTGTGTAATCTTGAATGTGATAGATACTGACTCAGACTGTAGTGGTTGATGAAGTCCTATGCTCTTAACTTGTTTGTAACTTTTTTCCATTTTTTAATCGGATTCAAGATTCTTTAGAAATCTGTGCAATGATGTGCAGGCAATTCTGGCTATGAAGAAGGGTGCACAACTTCTGAAGTGTGGAAGAAGAGGAAAGCCCAAGTTCTGTCCATTTAGGCTTTCAACGGTATGTGAGTTTTATATGGAATAAAGTTGGTAATTTGTGGGAGAACTATGATCCGCTGTATGGATGCATAACTCTCTATCATTGTCCTTTCAAGTGTTAGTATCGCCAACATTTGATTAGTATGCATCACATGTTGATGCGAATTTTGCTGTTTCTTGTATCTTCTCTGGCTTTAAGATAAATTAAGTGAAAAAGGTTGTTTTGATTTTGCATTTCAGGATGAGAAGTACTTGATTTGGTATTCTGGACAGGAGGAGAAACAATTGAGATTGAGCTTAGTTATGAAGATTGTTACTGGACAAAGGACTGTACGTAATCAAGGATGCTCTTTGATATTAAGCTGTGCCCCTTAATCTGTATCTAGTTGAAGTTGGATGCCTTCTTTACAGTTTCTATGAATGCTGATTTCACTTCCCACTTTTCTATTTTCAGAGGCAACTTCAACCAGATAAAGAGAATCATTCATTTTCACTTATATATACAAATGGTGTCCGCTCGTGCTCACTTGATTTGGTAACTTCTGAATTTGACACTTTTATGAACAGATCATTTTCTGGTTAAGATTTATGGCTTCATTACTGTTTTTATTCATTATCTTTTACGTAGATATGCAAGGACAAGGCGCAGGCTGATTCTTGGTTTATAGGCTTAAGGGCTGTGATTTCCAAGTGTCACCATTCTAGGCCTTTTTGTGCCCTGAAGAACCACAGAGTAGCACAAAGTTGTGTAAATAGTCCAGCTGGCTTTATCAGAAGAAAACATAATCTGGGAATTCTGGAGGATGACAATGAATTGTCGCAGGTTTTAACAACATCCCTTTTTCGTGTGGTCTCTTTCACAAATTTAACAGTTTTTATTTTATTTTCCATAATGTTGGTCTTATGCAAAAGTCACTTGTGCACAGATGATATTGATGACATTCTCGAAAAGAATTAGGAAGTATCGAATCAATTGAGCTTCTGTTCTGAAATGTTAAAAGTTTCAGTAGTATATGCATGCTGTTTCGGGGTAATTAAGGGGAAAAACTCTCAATGAGACAAACAATCCAGGTTTGAAAGTGTTTGATTACTTTTGTTAACCGGTGGCAAGTAATTAGCTTATTGTGTGTTTTCCTGTTCTCGCGCTCTGCATTTTTCACTCATGATGCCTGCAGTTTCCAAACTCCAAATTTATTACATAATAAAATCTTACTATGGATCTAGGTATACGGTGCTGAGCTTTGTTTGGTTTATGTAGTTATGAGTGCTATATACTTTTCTTTCTTTGTAAGATACACGTGCTCATTGTTTCACTTTCCATGTTCTTTGCTGTCATATCTATATGATACTGTGCAATACAACTGAAATATTTTAGGTTTCACTGATATCATTTTTTTTGTGTTTTATGAAATTCTACATTGAAGGTGCGTAGCTTATATGGAAGTCCTATGCAGTCAATTTCAGGCAGGGGTTTTTCCGATGGATTGTCTCTTTCTTCTGATAGCCTTTGTTTCTCAGAGGCAAGTCTTCCACAATTACAAACTGTGGAGGATTTCTTAATTCCATACACTCGAAATGCTGAACCACAAAATATAAAGAAAAATGGATCTGATAATGCGTTTGCAGAGTTCCAAAAGAATATGCATTGTAGAATTATTGGTTCGAATCAAGGGTCTCAACGAACAGAGAAAAATGAGGTCTTAAAGGATGTTTTAATCTGGGGAGAAGGAGTAGGAGGAGGAAATATAGGGTGTGTGGGCCACCATTTTGGTTTCCACAGTACATTGCAAGTGGATGCTTTATTGCCAAAATTGCTGGAATCCACCATGATGTTAGATGTAAGAAGTATATCCTTAGGAAGGAACCATGCTGCCTCAATCACCAAACGAGGGGAAGTTTTCTGCTGGGGTGAGGGGAGTCGGGGAAAACTAGGGCATAAAGTTGACATGAATGTGAGCTCTCCAACAATTGTTGAATCCTTAGATGGTTTCCTTGTGAAATCTGTTGCTTGTGGTGAATACCAAACTTGTGCTTTGACAGATTCTGGTGAACTATATGTCTGGGGTGAGAATAAATATGGTGCTAATTTGGTGTGCGAGGAGAGAACTGGAAGCCACTGGTTACCACGTCAAATTTCAGGTCCATTGGCTGGTGTCAGTATATCAAATGTTGCTTGTGGGGACTGGCATACAGCAGCGGTGTCCTCATCGGGGCAGTTATTTACATATGGGGATGGGACTTTTGGAGTTCTCGGTCATGGGAATCTTCAAAGTGTTTCTCATCCCAAAGAAGTTGAATCTCTTAAGGGTTTGTGGGTAAAATCTGTTGCATGCGGATCATGGCACACTGCTGCTATCGTGGATGTCATTTTTGACCGGTTCAAGTTTAATGGTGTTGGCGGGAAATTATTTACATGGGGAGATGGTGATAAAGGGAAGCTTGGGCATGCTGATATGGAGAAAAGGCTTCAACCAACATGTGTTGCACGGCTTGTGGAACATGATTTTGTACAAGTTTCTTGTGGAAGAATGCTAACCGTTGCACT
Organism: Salix brachista; assembly: GCA_009078335.1. NCBI lineage: Eukaryota > Viridiplantae > Streptophyta > Magnoliopsida > Malpighiales > Salicaceae > Salix > Salix brachista. Next base: position 4,567,544 of record CM018575.1, read on the forward strand.
TACCAGGACAGGAAAGGTCTATACAATGGGAAGCTCAGTGCATGGACAGTTGGGGAATCCACAGGTCAAGGATAAATCAATTGCAATCGTTGACGGAAAGCTTAAAGAGGAGTTTGTTAAGGAGATATCAACCGGGTCATACCATGTTGCTGTCTTGACATCAGGTGGAAGTGTATATACATGGGGGAAGGGGACCAATGGGCAATTAGGATTAGGCAATGTAGAAGATAAAAACGTACCAACTTTGGTTGAGGCTTTGAGAGATAGACAGGTTCAAAGTATAGCTTGTGGATCAAATTTAACTGCTGCAATCTGTTTGCACAAATCGATATCTGTCAGTGATCAATCAGCTTGTAAAGGTTGTAGAATGCCCTTTGGTTTTATAAGGAAGAAACATAACTGTTATAATTGTGGCCTTCTGTTCTGCCGAGCATGTAGTAGCAAGAAGCTAATCAACGCATCTCTGGCAACTAATAAAAGCAAGCTTTCTAGAGTCTGTGATTCATGTTATTACAGTTCGCAGAATATTGCACATCCTGGTGGAGGTTCCAGGGAGCAGTTGTCCCAACAGAAGGCCTTACATGATGAAAAAGAAGAAAGGGGCAGAGCAACCCCGCCAGGGCATCGTCTACGGTTGACGAAGCAGTCATCTGTTGAAAGCCAACCTGTTGAGAGGAAGACATCGAGAAACCAAGGGGAAAAGCAGCAGCATTTAGAAACTGTCTCTTCTATTTCAGCTGGATTGCCACGATGGGGACAAGTTTCATGTCCTGCTATATTTGAATCTTGCGACAGAAATAATTCTGTACATCCTCTGGAACCAATATCTTCCAGTTCCAGTTCCTTGAATCTGGAAGATGATAAACATGAGTCAAAAAGGATTCTTGTTGAAGAAGTTATGAGACTAAGAGCACAGGTAAGGCCTCACATGCTTTAGCTTCATCCTGATGATTTTTTTTTTGCCTTCCATTATGCCACACTCGTCTCACTTTCTTCATCACGTGCAATCTCACATGCATGCATAGAAGCATTTTTTATACAACTGGTCTTCACACCAGTGGTGATGTGATCGAAAGGTTAGCCTTTTCCATCAGCATTCCTTCAATTATTCTTTTCTTGACTGTTTTTGTTTCAGCCAGGGGATGGTTTGAGTTTCTTATCACTTTTTCATGCAGGTTTATCCTGTAAAGAATACCTGTTGCACGAAATAGATTAGATTAGTAGCTGTCCTTTGTACTTGAGAGTGCCAGTTGCTCTGTTGGCAATGTTATGATGGCTAAACCAAAGTTCTCAGTGAAGCAAAAGGATAATCTCAACAGTAATTTTCTACATGTAGACTTCCACAGCATCGATCTTATTGAGCATTAAATATTGTTAAAATGAGTGCCATACGAGTGACATGGTACTCATCAAATGCTTAAGCATTTGGCTTTACTTTACTTAAAAACAAAAATGATGTTTTGGGCCTTCTCTATGCAATTTGGGAGGGAAGTGGCTAGGGGAGAAGCAATTACAAATTTATCGTTTTGTTCTCTCATGAGCAAACCAGAAGCCATATTGTTTTAGAAGAATTCCATAGATATTTTAAGCTGATTCTGTGCTGCCTTTAGCTTGAGTATATTCTGCTCAGCCTCTTCAGAGCTCTTTGTTTTTTTGTAATAGGCAAAGAGCCTCGAAATGCAATGTCAAACTGGGAGCCAGAAGATTCAAGAATGTCAACAAACAATAGAGAAAACTTGGCTACTGGCTAGGGAGGAAGCAGCTAAGCGTAAAGCAGCAAATGAGATAATTAAAGCTTTGGTATTAAGGGTAATTCTCTTTCCTTCTGTCATTCTGTGGTTCGGTTTAATGTTTTCCATCTTTAGTTGCAAGTCTTTGACATTCTTCGCAAGACAAACTTACCAAACGTTGTTAACTCGTGTTGATTCATGAGAGATTGGGAGTTCAGCAATTAAAATGTTGAGTATTTGAGTAAATTCAACTAAACAATCATCAATATTTATTCTTTCAGATTCATTCAATGTCCGATAAAGTCTCAGTTGGGAAAGGAGCGGAAGACAGAGGGGATCCGTGTCAGCCTAAGGCTAGACCTCACTATACAGATACCCCTACTGTGCTTGCCTCAACTCATTCACCTCTCCAAGTTAGATTGCCAAAAGACTGCAACGTAGATAGTTTATCTAGCTCTCCGATCGTGTTTTCCAACTCGCTAAAGTCCTTAGATGGGAGAGAGTTGTGCCATGAAAATAGTATGCAAGGGGAAGGTTTACATGCCTCGACAACAGATCCTCGACGGAAGGGAACTAAAGCGTCAAAGCTTGAATGGGTAGAACAGTACGAACCTGGTGTATACATTACATTTACAATTTCGCCGGGCGGAGAAAAGGGTCTAAAGCGAGTCAGGTTTAGGTAATTTATTTCCCATCTTAATAATAAGCTCTGGAACATGTTAAATACAGGATTCGAATATCTGCTAACTAACCATACATACTTGATGTGTATTTTACAGCCGTAAACGTTTTGCCGAGAAAGAAGCCGGACGATGGTGGGAGGAGAATCAAGCTATGGTATACCAGCATTATGGCATTGAAGAATACAACAAATCAAATCAGAATCAGGAAAGGAGCTGATTTTTACTTGCTTTTAACAATAGGTTGCAATGTATTGGTTCTCATACCGAAAAGGGAAGCGAATTGTATAATTTATCTGAGGATCCTTCTCTGTAAGCTCTGTACAGATCCCAGATTAGGTATGTTGTCAAGTTACTCAGCAAATGACTCATCTATATATCTTAGCCACTTGAGGTAGATGATCCAAGTTCTGAAGATGAAGTTTTTTCCCCAAGAGGGGGAAAGTTTCTTGTAGCTAAAGCTTCATATTGTCTGAGTCTTTTGCCTATGCCATTCCCTCCTGTACAGTTTCTCACATTTCTATATGGATGTTGATATAAGCTGGACTTGAAGACAAAAACAAGACGAAATAATGGGATCAAAGGAGGTATTTTTTCTTATTACTTCCAGTTTTTGAGAAAATAGATAAATTCATTCAACAATTGCTATAAAACATATTCATTTTATGTTGCTTGGTTTTGAAGGGTAGAAAATCTTTCTTGGTTACTTGTCAATCTAAAATTGTTTGAAGTATCTGGTCTTCTTGTAATTTTTTAACAGTGAATTTACTTCGTCTATGAGCTTTTTCAAAATTTCCTCTCACTATTCTTGATGTGATTACTCTATTGCCCTTGCAACCAAGAAAGTCTTAGGCAAATAAAAACTTTGGGGTTTAGAGTTTTTAGGGTTATATTTGTCATTTCACAATATTTTTTTAACAATAATCATGTGGTCCAAGGGGTAATTTAATAATTTAATTAATAAAAAAATAAAAAAAATTGTTGGTGCGCTCGTTGAATGAGCTAATGAGTGAGTCATCATGTTGTCTTCAGACAACACAATGCTGCCTTCTTGGACAACATGTATGACAAAATTCCTAATAAATTGATGGTGTTTGATTTTATTCCCATCCCTTTTCTCTCTTACTTAGTTTATGTGTCTGCCCCTCTACATTTCATAACAACTGTTCTTTTTTTTTAAAATCTTTTGTCCCTTCTATTTTAATTGTTTTTTTAATTTGAATTAATTTATACATTTAATTTTTCTTAATTTCATCCTTTATTTTTTTTTTCAAACTTGATCTTTATTTTCTTATTGCTATTTTTATGTTAGTTTTTAAAATTGATTTTTTTAACAATTTCATCCCCCTTCATTACATTTTCATATAAGATTTTATCTCCAATATTTGGAATGATATTTTAAAAAAAACTTGCAAGTTTTCTAAATTATTATTTTTGTATTTCATCTTTTAATATTAAATTAAACTTCCTGATTTACTCCAGGTCTATAATTTAACTGGTTCTAAATTTGAGAGATTAACTCAAGTTTAGAAGATTCGCCCGAATTCATTTGTTGTTTTAAACTCGTGCTTTTAAGTTTTATCCTTTAGCACTTGATTTAATTGAATATTAAGCTCCATGATTTTATTTTTTTTCTTTATTTAGGTTTTTTATTGACTTTAAAAATGACCTAGATGTTCTTGGTTCTTTTTATTTTTTGTTCTTTGATGGTTTAACTTTTTTTTAAGAATCCTTTTGAATTAAATTTAATTAATTTCCCAATACTTATTTTTAAAAATACATCGCCCGATATGTCACCATCTTTATTTTTAAACATACTTTTAACGTTAGAGAAAATATATGATCCATAACGTAGCAAGAGGCAAAAAACCATTTTTTTTAAGTTTATGTTTTTTTAGTTTCACCTTTTGACATTTGATTTATTTGAAGATTAAGCTATTTGTTTTGTTTCTACAATATTTTTCACTAATTTTACAAATGATTTCTTTTTATTTATCTTTCTTTATTACTTATTTTAATCATGTTATTAAATTAACCCGTCTTAATGGATCTAATAAAGTAAATAACTTGAGTCTTAAATTTTTCTTTCTTCTTTAAAAACACTAGCATCACTTGTGCACCATGTTTTTTTTTTTTTAATGTTAGTAACAATCCGGTCTGGGTTGCGGCATAATACATGCCACCATTCTAGGTTTGGTCAAGTCATTTTTTTGGATTAATTGAATGTTTTTTAAACCTTCAGTTTTTGGTTAATTAGAATAAAGATTTCTAATCTATTTTGATTTGGATTCCATGAATTATTATGAGCTAATGTCTTGAATCATATGCTTTATAGGTTAAACATGGTTAACTTGAGTTAATTTAGTGTGTTGCAATCTTAATTTTTATAAAAACATATTATCCAGTATATCACCATTTTAATATTAATTTTGTTTTATCATTATATATCAAGATTTTGATTTTCTATAATTTCTATATATACAATTTTTAAAATTATAAAAAATTATTCAACCCAACACAATTAAAAACCTAGTGTTAAAACAAAGAAGAATGCTAGTTGAATCGAATGTTTATATTATTTTTTTCTTTTCTTTGAAGAAACAAGAGGTTGCTTTCCCACTTAACAAACAAAAACATCTATAGAATATATTAAATAGTTTCTCTTTTCCTTTCCACTTTCGGGCTTTTGATCCATTTGAATCTATACATGACGTACGTGAGAGAGACTGAAGACCATAAAGAGAACATAATGAGGTTTTTCTTTCGGCAGTAGCAAAATTCATTAGTGAATTCGTATTTAAATTCTATTTAATTATGACAAAAAATAATGATTTATATACACCATTTCTCCTCCTTCTTTTGCAATAGAATAAGGCATCAAGAATCCAACATTTCTTGCCACCCAATGATTGCTTCATTATTAAAAAAAAATCTCAAAATCCAATTTATTATAGCAACTAGCCGGCCTATTTTTAAAGATAATTTTGTGAAATAATAAAAAATACATGAAGATTGAGTTTGGATTTGTGTTTTCTTTTCTTTATCCAACTTCGATGGAAGTGCTATCCTATGTATAATTACCTCTTTGAACTATAGTTAATTTCTTTTTTCTTTTTAAATCAAATTAAATTTTATTTAGAGTTTGACTGATCGATCAAGTGGCTAGTTGACTCACTAGATTAATTCGCATCAATTAATATAAAATCTTGTCCAAATGACAGGTCATATAACAATGCTTTGAGCATTTCACGTTTTTAATATTAAATTTAAAATTAATGTGTAATAGCATTTCTCTCCTAAATTTTCTTGAAAACAATCAATCTATATAGGATGTGTAATAACATTAACGGGCTGTTAAAAGAAAACAAGTTAAAGAAGACGCAAGCAAATGAAAAAATGAGGAGTAAAGCATGGATAGAACTCCAGAAAGGAGGAAAAGCACCAAAAGATTGATTGATGTACAGGAAAAGCATGCATGGTAGAGAATCATTTGTCATCACTTGAAAAAGAAAAGAAAAGCTCAAGAAGGTTTACAAGCGATCCCACTATGCCACGTGTCATCTTTTCTTCACGTGGAAAAAGATGGCCCCACATGACCCCTATATGAACCCCAGCCTATGACCAGCTCCTCCATATGATACCTACCAGTCTTTTAGGTTTTTCTGCAGCTTGGCAACTAGCTAGGTTATGGCCTGGCACCATCTTGATTATTTCAATCTGAGCACAATGCCTGTGGGTATGGATTTTCCACAGATTAGAATGTGATTAGGGCTGTGTTAACCTGAAATCTTTGAGGATTAATATCAATATTTTACGTTAATTAAGGGCATCTGGTTTATACTTATAGTGATGAGAAGTACGTACATCAATTGATCAATCTATAGCTAGTCAATATTGCTGGGAATTATGATCTGTGTGCGTACTCAGACTAATAACCATGCAGAGGATCTCCTTCGATCGCCTGTAAATCGAAATATGCGATTGTTTTCGAGTTAGTAATTGTTTGTGTTAAGAACATCTGTCTCACAATATTGGTTAAGTAATGAGGATCATTAAGGCCAGCACTCTCATTTTTTTCCCTAACTACAACGATAAACTATGGCTAGTATCAACTAATTATCTCACCTAAAATCTAAAATTATTAAGTGAGACTCTAAAATATGATTTGTATTATTCTCTAACACAACTGTTCAAGTGAAAAAAATTTGGGTTAGAACTTGCATAGCTCTAGCTACACTACGTACCTTGTGTTTGATTTTTATCAAATAAAATGACAGTGATGAGATTTAAACTTGTGACTGCTAGGTCAATAAGACTCTGAAACCATATTAAAAGAATTATCTTACCTGAAATCTTAAGTTATTAAATGAGATACTAAAATATAATTTATATTATTTTTTAACAGCGCCACAACAGCACTCCCAATCCCGGAGAAGGCCATTTACTTTCATGGTCTGCACGTAATCCTGTCACGAAACGGGCTCACATGAAGATTTTTACCTTCAAACAAAGCAGCATCATTAGTGGAGGTTGATATTCCAAAATGGTGTTAATTTTATCATTTGTGCCTCCGCTTCCATACATACATACATACATACATACATACATATTGATGTCTTTTACAAGTATAAAACTCCACACACACACACACACACACATATATATATAAAAAATATATATATTTTATCCTATAACACAAGATAATGTGTTCTATACAAGTTTCAAAACTAAAAAACTTGTTCGATCGAAATGATTTTATGACAAGAGAAACCCCACCAAATCTCTTTTTGCAATGGAGTTCACATCACAAACTTTAACAAAACTTTTTTGAGCCAAGAACTGATTCTAACAATCAACGAGGCACATTGGATCATGGAGTAGTTTAAAGAGGTAAGATTGCATGAAATCTCACAAGGAATTATGCTTGGGGAACCAGGCAACATTTGCAGTTAAGAAATGCAGCCGCAATTCGTCTAGCTAGGACAGTTTGTCGTTAAGATATAACAGTAGATACTTGATCCAACATGGAAAGGGTGGCAATGCATCAAAATACAGGTATTGTGTCATGTGGACTTGAGATTCCAAGAAAGGATGAGGATGAAGCATGGGATAATTGGAGAGAGTAAATTAGCTTGAATCGAAAGAAAACCAGAAGAATCGTTTGATAGGGAAAAATAATTTAAAAGGGAAAAGGGCAAGTCTTGGGCCCAGTGGCAAACCAGGACCTATCTCCTTTTGCTTTTTCTTCTCCTCTTTTTGTTCTTATATGATAACCCCAACCAGCGCCATCATTTCCCCTCTCCATCCAAACTTGTGATCGATCTTTTCTCTCAAGCAAGCTACCCGCCATCTCTTGCATGCCTTATGCTCTTCTTCTGCAAGGTCACATCTCTCCCTCCCTCCATCCCATATTGAAGTACGTACATGCATGATCATGGCATCTAAATGTTCCTGATTAGATTTTCTTTGCAAAATTATCAATCAAAATCAGATTACAAGACTAAATTTTGTGTGGAATTACATTTGATTGTGTGCAGAGACTTGCTGTACACTTGTTGATTATATTACTTTCCAATAAGGGCTGGTATCATTTTTCGAGAAGGAGACTAGTTATCGTTTTTTGAGTTATTACTTACAGATATTTCTTGATCAAGATCAGAAGAAGTTTCAGAGGAAATTAAAGAGATGGCTCCTGTTTCATTGCCTCCTGGCTTTCGTTTCCACCCTACCGACGAAGAACTCGTTGCTTACTACCTCAAAAAAAAGATCAATGCACATAAGATTGAATTGGAGATCATCCCTGAAGTTGATCTCTACAAGTGTGAGCCATGGGATTTACCAGGTATGATATCTCAATCCCCGAGTACTCCATTGATCATCACTCCTTTCCTTGCATACTTGTGCATAATTTGAATCCTCGAAATAAAGCAAGAAAGATATGCTCGATCTGGTGCCTTATTAGCTTGCTTGCATGATCCATATTGTAATATGGAAGCAAATAAAGATTGAGTGAGCAAAGGGATAAAGAATATTGAGAGAAAAGCAAAAAAAAATACAGTTTTTTTATCCCTTTCTTGTGAGATAGCTTTGGCACATATAACTAGACATGAAACTCTAGCTTTATTGGTTTTTGATTGCTTCAAGCCCTAATATCTGCTACTAGCTAGGGCAGACCACATGATCAACATTCTAGTATAATTTTTTGCAGGCTTTCTTGAACTTAATCCTCATGTTGAAAAAAAAACCCTAATTACTTGGAGAATATGGGATTTTTTTAATGTTTTTTCCATCAAAATGTGTTGGATTCTTTATCGAAAAAAAAGGTGACAGCAAGAAGTTAAGCTAGCCGCATGCCTTTTCCAAAGGAGAGACAGAGAATGACTTCAAATACTCTTTAGGGATTCTTGCTCTTCTTTTTGTCTAATGATTATGTTTTTAAATCCATTTACATGCATTGATCATACTTTATTGGTCAAAAATATTAAACTTTAGTAACATAAGATATGCACTACAAAATAAAAATATTTTGTAGCAGTAGTTAAAGGAAGTGAACTGTGGGACTACAAGACATATGGTCCCTCCATCTTTAGGGTTCCTGTTGTGAACATGAAGTTGTATTAATTTACGAAATAATTCCCAAGTCAAAAAGCTCTTGAAGAAAGGAACAGATTGCATTGTCAGCATAAGTGTCATGGAATGCTTTATCTGCATTAATTCCTTCAATGGAACATGTTCTAGTCTTTGATTGATCATTCTTTTCGAACCTGCCATCTAGATGCTTGTATGATCAGTAAAATATATAAAAAAACATATTTATATATTATAATAACATGCTTAATCGTTGAAACATATTGCAGGAAAATCATTGTTGCCTAGCAAAGACCTGGAGTGGTACTTCTTTAGTCCTCGAGATCGCAAGTATCCGAATGGATCAAGGACTAATCGAGCAACTAAAGCTGGATATTGGAAGGCCACTGGCAAAGATAGAAAAGTGATATCCCAAATGCGGGCTGTTGGCATGAAGAAAACCCTAGTTTACTACAGAGGAAGAGCTCCCCATGGTGCTAGAACTGGTTGGGTTATGCACGAATATCGCCTTGATGAACGAGAGTGCGAAACCAATACTGGCTTGCAGGTGCAACTAATATTCTCATCACCTTTATCTTCACACACACACACACACACACACACACACACACATAAATGTATGTATGTTTTGGTGATAATTGCATGAATTTGTGATATCATTTGATTATAATCAAGTTTTTACTGGCATGGGTGAACCTATGCAGGAATCATATGCACTATGTCGTGTGTCAAAAAGGACCACAACTATCCCAAAGATTGGAGAGAATTATGAGTCTACGACAAATCGAGTGCCTTGCGAACATTCTTCGAGCATTAATGAGCTATATTCTGAAAATAACGGAAGATGTGAAGAATATGAGAGTACAAATTATACTATGCATAGAAATGTAGATACTTGCTCACCAAGCTACCGTGCCGTCGGATCCCCTCTCAACATCGGCGAGTCAGGAAATGGGAAATGGATACAGTCCATGGATGGATTTGGCATGTCAGCTCCACAATTTCCAAACTATTCAACAGTTCCTTACCCACCATCAAAGGTAAGAATATTATCTATTGTGATTATGATAGACATAAACTAGCAAAACCTTTGATTAGTGACAGATATATATACACCGTCGCGAAAGAAAAAAAAAAGATTAAAAAGACCAGCAAAAATTAAATATTTGATAGTATAAATAGAAATTTCTTACATTCAATGGTTCTGGCAGGTTGATATAGCACTAGAGTGTGCAAGGTTGCAGCACAGGTTCACATTGCCTCCATTGCAAGTGGACGATTTCCCTCAGTTTGGATTTACTGACATGAAAGTGATGCAACAACCTTCCATGCAAGAATGCACAAGCACTCATCAAACAGACATTTTGCAAGAAATTCTTTCAGTAGCTCAGGCATCTCAAGAACTGATAAACCAGTCCAGTTTTCAAGATACCTGGGGTGGAAACTATGCCACTGCTGATCATGATTTCACTTTCATGGACGGGAAGGATGTCCAGCATAATGTGTACAGTGACATGATGATGAACTCTACAAGATGGGCTGACAAACCATGGTTTGACCCCAGTACAAGCAGCAGGTCTATAGACATGAGTGACCTAGATGAAACATTCAAGGCAGAGAGGATGGTAGAGAACTTGAGATGGGTTGGAATGTCAAATGATGAACTAGAGAAGGTACGTATATATGTAGCTTTTGATCTTTGTATAAATTAACCTAGAAACTTCTTCACTCCTAGTTGGAGAAATATGAGTACTCAATCCTTCTCCTTCCTCATTGGGCAGAGTTTTACAGAGGACACCAAGATTGTTCCAATAGAAAATATTTCAAATTTCAGGAGTAGAGAAGAGCATGGAGTTCTAGGTATTTTTATTTTTATTCTATCTCCATGTCTTAATCCAGTCACCTCCCTTATTATTTGTTTCTAGTATTCTCCTTCTTAATTGGAAAACTGATTAATTTGCAGGAGAAAATGGACAAACTGCAGGCGACTGCATGGGATTCAACGACAGTGAGGATTTTTCACTTGCATTCATCAATGACGAGCCTAGTGATGATAACTTCATAGAGGAGAGCAATGTGGATGATTTGGCTAGTTCACCAAGCTTTGAAGTTGTGGAGGAAATCAAAGTTAATCATGGACTTTTCGTTTCGACTCGCCAAGCAACCGAGACATTCTTCCACCAATTAGTCCCATCACAGACTGTTAAAATCTACCTGAATCCAGCAGTGGTGACCACCAACTTTTGCATAGATCATACAGCAGAAAATACACAAAAATATGACACAAAACCATCCAAGACTACTGCAAAGGAAAACTTCATTGGAAGCAAATCATCAGTGCAGAATCCTTGGAGGTACTTAGCAAGCAATATTGTTTGTATGATTGTCATTCTCTTGATGCATTGTTTTTACTTGGGAGAAAACGTGGAAAATGGGAAATTAATGGGTGAATTCATGGGAAGTGGAAGTGTAGAAGAGGAAGGTTTTTGCCCTAGCAAAAATATGATCAAGCCAATGAAGAAGCCTTCAGGAAAACTAATGAAGAGGGATGGGAATGAGAAGGAAAAAGATTTGGTGGTTACCATAAGAGGTGGTGGAGGGAGTAAACTTGGTTTGTTTCTGAAGAAGCTAGGGCTATTTCTAACCATTTCTTTTGCTCTTTGTAGCATATTGGTGAGCCATGCCATGGCCTCTTGACTTGATTCTTGATTTCATTTACCATCTAACTATAGTTGTTGAGTTGGGAAGGCATAAAATCTTGCCTGCTCTAACGTTGGAGTCTAATGTATTCTTATAGACACACATACACTCATATACCATTGTATTCTCTATATTGAAACTTATAGTAATTGAATAATTGTAACTGAATTAGATTAATGAAACTTTCATATTTTTCTGGTGTCAAGTTTGATTCTAATGCACCTCTCTTTCTTTTTATACTTGTGTAATATTCATTTGTTTGCTAAATTTGTACTCTAATGTAAAATCTGGATTTCGTCATTTCATTGTTTTCGGTATTTAATTACTGTTTCGGGATAAAAAAAAAGATAAAAATAATTTATATCCTTCTATCTTTATATTAAATGTTTTTGTTTTTTCTAGACACTAATCAAATACATTGAGGATCTCATTGTTTAATATGTTCAAGAGCACAACTTTGTTGATGGATTTCCAATGGAAAGTCACTTTATCTATATATGCAACAATAATTCTATCTTAATCTGATGATCATATCGAGCATTCAAATCCTTTGCGAAGTAGTTGTCCCAAATACGAAGCATGTGAAAAAAAACGTGTTGTAATGAAAAAAAATGATATCTGTATTACCAGTCTCGGGTTCGAGTTAAAACATATTCACCTTATAAAAATCTGAAATATTCGGGATTTTACTCGCTTAAATCAATACCTAAAAGAGAGATGAGATTTTCTCAAATCCAAGAAAAGCATTGAGATACGGAGCAAAATTTTTAGAAAAAAACAGGTTTAAGCTTGTGAAGGAATTATAAAGCACAATATGGGGCAAATATATATATATATAATATATATATATATATATATATACGCGCGCGCGTGCACATACACTCACCCCTACATAAAAGGAGATTAGGTCTTAAGAGTTCTATGCATCCCCATGATTTTTTTTTTCTTAAAAGCAAAGTAGTCAAAGTTGTTCCGTTCCGGCCGGAACGTGCCGTTCCACGTGTAAAGCCGGCACAAAACGACGACGTTTTTGTGCCGGTTTTAATTCTGGGTTGTTCCGCGAATTCCGGCCGGAACGCCTCGGTTTGGTACCGGGCGTACCGTTCCGGGTCCATCAAAATGACGTCGTTTCATATATCCTTAAAAAAAAACTTAAACCTCTTTCAGAAAACCATGAAAAAAGATCAGATCTTTGAAGAACATGATGCAGAACTTGGAAAGAGGCTGCTTTGATGTCGAAGGCTAAAGCTTAAGAGGTGCAGGAGCAATTGAGATTTGAGAAGCAACTGTAAAGTCTAGTTTTGGAATGTTGACTGTTGGTTGGAACTTGGATATGTTGCGGATGATGAGGAAGTGAGGGTTAGAAGATTGCGGATGATGAGGAAGTGAGGGTAGAAGAAGAAGATAGCCGACAATGTTAGGGTTTTAATGTTTTATAACGTGGGCTTCCGAAAAATGGGCTAAATATCACGGCCAGACCAATTTGTAGCCCATTCGTCTAGGGCTTAGTTTATTATGTATATTTATAAACAGGTCTTGAACAAGATCTTTTTTTTTTAAGAAAAAAACTTTAAGTTTTATTTCAATTAATAACAGAGCATAACTAGTTTTGGAATTTTAGAGATGTTTCTAATTTTGAGATTATGTTTTTTTGATTTTGTGTTTGTATTGTATAATTTGAAGTTAATTTATCTTGAATTTAAATTATACTTGTTAAATTAATATTTTATTTTTTTCATATATATAATTATTTAAATATGAATAGTACAAAACCGGAACGGCACGCCGGAATGCACCGAAACCGGAACGTTCCGTTCCAAACAAAAAACCAGAACGGCACCCGGAACGGATTTGACTACTTTGCTTAAAAGTGTTTGTTTTATATATATGTAGAGGGAGAAAAAATGTATTTTTCTTTTTTTTTGGGACCAAGGTTCCTTTCTTGCTAGTGGGCTCATGGGAGAGGAAAGGATCAATGGTAAAATATGAAAAGACCATACAAATGACGAACAAAAAGCAAAAGGCTTAAAAACAAGATGACAAATAACTAAATATGGTAAAATGGGTTCACTGGGTGACAAAACTGTTTGTAATCCATCAAGAAATGAATAAACCATACTTTGGTCTCTAAGTTTTTAGTATTATTACAACTTAGTCCTTCATATTTGAAAGTATACAAATTAGTCCCTTGACTCTCTTTGATGTCCACCGTCATTTCATTAAACCATATGTTACTTATTTTCTTAATCATGCAGAGGTACCATTCACCAAATTAAATTCACAGAGAAAAACCAAATTAACAGGAAACCAAAGGACTAACTTATAGGGTTTCAAACATGAAGGACGAAGTCTTATCTGTATTAACTATTAAGAAAAGAGAGACTAAGGTATAATCCACTCGTAGAAAATCCATGCAACCGCGCGCACATACCGACGAGTTTGTCATCAAAGCCAGGCTACACAGTGAATATATATATACTAGATATATATATATATATATATATATATATATATATATATATATATATATATACATCGGAGATAAAATGTAAAAAATTTAAGTAGAGTTTATTACATCATGAAAGATATTATATCTTTTATAATGTAGATATTATGTTATGAAAGATCATAAAAACGAACTAACATTTTCAAAACCATTTCATAATAAGGGAAAAAATTAATCACAAAATCATTATTGTGCAAATAATTAAATTATTATTTTATTATTGAAAATTTAAATAATAAATTAAAATATCCTATTCAAAAGAATAAGAGAAAAATGAGGAAAAAGTACCAAATTATCACTATTGTAATCTCAACAATCACAAAATTCAATCAACTTATAAATAGTAATGAACAACGAAAACCATAGATCAAATCATTATTATTATTATGAAATTGCGATTATAATAATAATAATAGTTATTATTATTATTATTATTAATAAAAGCTAGTTATAAAAAAAAAAATTATAATTGAAAAACAACAATGTCCAAGGATTATTCGTGACAAAAATTCCTATTAAAAAAAAAATATTCAAAGAAAAAAATATGAAAAATAACATATATAATTAATTAAAACAAGGAAAAAGAAAAAAAGAAGAGGAAAAACATTTTCAAATATTAATGAAACAATAATTATGGTAATTGTTGTTATTATATGAAAACATTAGAAGAAGAATTTCAATTTGAGGACCAAATTAAAGAAATCAAAACATCCCAAACAAATTATAAAAAAGAAAATCATTTTAAGAAAATTATTCGCATTTCAAAAAATGTTCAAACTTTGAATTACACTAGCTAATGAACAGTAGAAAACATTGTTCTTTACTCAAAAATTATTTTTCAAACTCCCGCGACCTGCCACGTACATGTCACCATTACCACTCGGCCAAGTGACTTCTTCTGTCAGTTGTAGGATCCAAATAATTATAAAATCTTATATTTTTAACTATTCAAAAAAATCGTTGCCACAAAGATTCGAACTCCGCCTTGGCAGGTAAATGGTTCTTAATTATAATTAAGTGAGGATATGAATAATAATATATATAATATTGTAATTTAATTATTACAATATAAATTCATAGATATAGCGATTCGATCATGTCAAGTGCAAGTTTTTATAAAATATATGAATTTAAAATCGATATAAATTTATTTTTTTAGTCTGAACAAATAACCAAAAAATATTATTTACCTGTAATTATTCCTAATTCATTGTATTATGATTAGTTCATTTTATAATTCAATTTAAATCAAACAAAATTTATAAATTGTGGACAACTCAAAAATTAAAAAAAAAAAGTTGTTAATTTTCTATCAACAAAAAGGGTCGAAAACAAGTATAAATTCATCGTGACGTTATTGCCATTATCATTGCTATTAAAGATAATTGCTAACATTACTTCCAAAACAATTAAAATAATTAAATTTCCATGAAAAATTAAAAAAAAAAAAGATTTTTAAAAAAACAATAACTAAAATTATCATTAATTGCATAAATAAAAGTTTAAGGTCATATTATTTGATCTAAAGAACAAATAAAGAAAAAAAAAAAAAAAAAAAAAGAAATTAATATTACTTTTAAAATGATCCCGAAAAAACAAAGAGATTACCCTTTGCAACAGTGATTTCACTGTTCATTATTAGACAAAATTGTGCTGCTGAGATTCAAACGTGACCGCTCGGCCAAGGTCTTGTTTGTGCAGATATTGGATACAAATAATAATAATACTAATAAATATAATAAATGTTCCAAAAGATAGTTTTAGTGGGATTCGAACTCGCGCGCACAGCGCGCTGTAACCACTCGGCCGAGCGGCTTCTTTCATCATCTCTAGTATCCAAATGATAATATTATGCTTAAGTAATACAGTAGAACCGCGATTGGTTATTAAAATATAAATATCATCACATTAAACAAATAAAATCAGAAAAAATATGAACAAAACTATAAAAAAATAAGATCTGAGGATTATTTGTGGTGTGTTTAAGTTAACCCAAACACCTCAATTAAAAAAAAACAAATAAAATTATATATAAGTAGGAAAAAAAATATAACCAGAAAAAAAAAATTCATGAAAAAAAATAATTAGAAAAAAAAAAAGGAACGAAAAAAAAGAAAAAAATAATTAGAAAAAAAAAAGAGAAAAGTAATAAAAAAAAAAAAAAGGAAATCACTGTTCAAATCCACAGTGAAAGCAGTCTGGATGAACAGTATTACGTGCACAGTATTTGTGCGATCCCATTTAGCTTATAAGATAATATATATATATATATATATTATGGACAGACCTTCAAAGTTATTAAGAATGTTGTTGATGGCAAGAGCTATCTTTTGAAACACTATAATATAAAAAATAAATTATGCAAAATGAAAATTTTTAAGTTAATTACCATGTATCTAATGAAATCAATTGCTGATCTGATACTGATACTAATACTTTACATGGCAGCGAGCAGAATGGATGAAGTTTTGGGGAGTTTCTGTAAATCTTGAGTCGAGAGCCAGCAAAGTCAATACATGAACATGCATTTGTTCTCATGTTCCTTCCATTCAACGTTCTGGGGTTTCGATTTTTTCAGGGTCAACAAAATTTTCAGGGCGTGTGATCTCTTACAAAGGAAACATACAAGTTGAAGGTATTATAACTCGACAACAGTCTGTGGAAGATGCAGGTGGAGAAAATATTGACAGCTCTATCAATAAGATCACTTGCAACACCTCAAATCCTGATGACATGGAAGAATTGCATAGATTATATATAGAGTTATCAAACTCGATCAATCTAAGTAACCCTTTAATGATTTAGCCTTTGTTCCTTGCCGATTTTTAAACAAGATCATACGAGAGTTTACTCGTGAGATTTACTGGCAAATCAAAGCTTATGGAGATACGATCAAAGAGTCCAAAGCTTAGCATCTCTTAGAAAAAAACAATTCATCCTAAAAAACAGAGACAGTTAACAACGGTTGGATAATTTTTTGGATTGAGAAAATGCTCATGCTTGAGAATTGCTTGGAAGAAACAAAGTCAAAAACACACTTAGATCCAAAGCCATGGCGACTAAAAGCCCATCCCCAGATGTCCTTCTTCAATTTACAGATCAAGGATTGCAAATGTTCACCCTTTCCATCCAATTCATCCCGATTGATAAGTTTTTATCAGTGTTTTTGGATAATGAGGCAATTTCTCATAGTTTACAAAGAGCTCCTGAGTTTGAATCTTATTTAATGATAATAGCTTTTGAATTTTTAATCTTTATTGCTTCGAAAAAAAAATGATCATATTAATATAAAAATATTAGCTGTGATGACTCAAAATGGACATTTTTAGAAGCTGTTTGGGAGGGCAGTACAACCGTTGTTTCCTCTTTTTTTTCTCTCTCTTCATTTTAAATGAATTTTTTCTGGTGTTTTTAAATTATCTTAATGTGCTAATGTTAAAAATGATTTTTAAAAAATAAAAAAATATCATTTTGATGTATTTTTAAATGAAAAATACTTTAAAAAACAACCGCAACCGCTCTCCCAAAAAAAGTACCCCCCAACTATGCTTAGATTGTTTTAAGTTATAATTATTAAAAAAGTTTAACATATGATGAGGAGGTGAAAGTAAAGAGAGAAAAAAAGAAAATATTATATCTGTAAAAATATATAAAAAAACCTCTTCAAAAGATTATTATTATTATTATTATTATTATTGAAATCATACTCATAATTTATTAAGAATAAATCATATTCATGTTGAGAGAAAAATCCAAACTTTTTTTTAGTTTTTTAAACCATTTATTTTCCGGTACTTTTCGAATCCCCAAAGCCTCCATTCCCAAAAAAACCCAAAGCCATCTCCATCAGTAATTCAGTATACCAGTCACTTCACCAAATCTCTCGCACTGAGAGAGAAAACCCAAAATGGCATCGCCACCGCAACCAACGCAGCCACCGCCGATGACAAACGCATTTGCATTAACACCCCACAAAGTCTCAGTTTGTTTACTTCTTCAAACCTACGCGTTACCTGCTCAAACAACACCACCGTTCCCCTTCTCCTCCGTCTCTCAACACAACCGTCTTGGGCTCTACTTATTAGCCCTCACAAAAGTTAGTACTGTTGCGAAAGTCATTGTCTTTTGAGAGAAAGTCTTCAGGCAGTGTTTGGTTCGCTTATTATTGGAAGTCCGATTTTGATTAACAATTGCTTTTTAAATGTATTGGATTTGAATTTAGAGGTGTAATGAGTAATGGGTTCCATTTATAATTTATAATTTCTTGTTTATGAAGGAAAAATGTCTTGTTGTATTTTATATTCTGGAGAGAATCAAACATGTCCTTAAGTGATTAAGATTTAAATTGTGTTTTTTTTTTTATAAAATCTGAATCTTTCGATGATTTTGAGTGATGTGTTCTGTTTAGAAACTTTAATTTCTCGTTTTTTAAAGGAAAATAAAGGATTATTTTTATATTTTCAGCTTTTAAGCGAGCCAAACATGGCCTTGAGTGGAAAAGCATGAAATTTTGATTTTTTTTTATAAAATATGTGGATTTGATGTTGCAGTCTTATGATGATATATCGGAGCCGAAGCTAGAGGAGTTGTTGAATCAATTGAAGGAAATCAGTGGGTCATTGGGGCATTGGTTGATAGATCATTTGACAGGCAGGTTATCATCTTTATCAGCGCCGGATGATTTATTTAGCTTCTTTACTGAAATGAGAGGTTAGTTTTTGGTCTTTTGTAATACCTTTAGTTTAGTTCTTTTTGTTGGGTCTTATGTGTTTGTGTTAAATTAGTTGGAAGTCTTAAAATTTGTTTGTGGTGTCAGGGATACTTGGAGGATTGGATTCAGTTGTTATGGAAGATAATCAAGTTATTTTGGACCCAAATAGCAATCTGGGATTGTTTCTCCGTCGCTGCATTCTCACATTTAATCTTTTATCGTTTGAGGTATTGTTGTATGCTTGCTTGTGGTCACAACTGTTATTTTGTTTAGTGTGCCATCATGCTTGATATGATCATTGTTTTCCTCTAAATGAAATGGAAAAGGCAGAATGGCAGAAACTTGATTTTGAATAAGTGAAATTGAATGCTTTGATGCTTTCTTTTTATTACTTGCATGACTAGGTGTTTATTATTAAAAAATGTAATGCAGGGTTTGTGCCATCTTTTGACAAATATTGGGAGTTATTGTAAAGAAGCCATGTCAAGTTGCATGCCATATGAGACACGGCTCTTAGATGAGTCCAGTAATGATTTGGAGACATTATCAGAATATGAGAACATGGATTTGGAGAATTTTGTGTTCGGAAAAGTTAATGAAGAAATTGAAGCAAGGAAACAGGCCAGCGAAAGAGTTCCTTTTCACCTTCATGGGCCTAAAGCACTTTCTGGATTGGTTGAAGGTATGATAATTATCTGCTATCTACTTGTCCTGGCATGCATGCTTGAAGATCGAGCACTTTTCATGAAATATTATGATGGTTTTTCTCCTCCTTTAATATCCGGCTTTGGCAAAGTCATGAGTAGTTAAAGCGAACAGATCTTTTTGTTACTTATCTTTTGTGGTGCTCCACAAAAATTCACGTACTGATTTGTGAATCTATAATGCATGCAAACACTGTGGATCTAAAAGTATGTCCAAATTTCTAAGTATTCCTCAGTTTAGTAATGTGGTGAAGATATTACCAACAGATTTTGAGAATGATAAATCAAAACTTGCAGATATTGAGGTTGTTGCAGATCCAAGTTCCAAACATGGTGACAAATGTGGAGAAAGTAATGCATATATACATCCTCCAGGAAATGAATTGAGAGATGTCGATCCCTATGGGGAGATATTCCTAAGAACAAACTGGCAGGTACAAGGCTACTTAATGGAGCAAGCAGATGCAATCGAAAAGTAAGCATCACAATGACTTGCCAACTGCTATTAATAGTCTGTTTCTTCACTGTTTTGCATTACAGTTTAGTTTGAAACTGATAAAATAATATCCTGTTTCTGGTTGCAGGCATGACAGTTCATTCTCTTTCAATTCTTCTGAGCTTGTTTTAAGGCAGATTAAAAAATTGGCACCTGAGCTACATCGTGTAAGTTAGCATGTATTTTTACTGTTGAGCCTATTATATATTAATATATATTCATTTGTTTTGTAATCATTTTTTATGGATGCGCTCAATCCAGGTTCACTTCTTAAGATATTTGAACAGCCTGTATCATGATGATTATTTTGCCGCTTTGGATAATCTTCATCGCTACTTTGATTATAGGTAACAAAAAGATTCAGCTGTCTATATAATTCCCAAGTGCCAGAATTTAAATGTTAATGGAACGTATATGATTTACCTGCTTTTAATTGAGGTCTCTGCTTGGAAATCCAGCAGCATCATGGTGTCTGCAAAAAGTTTCATTTGTTAATCATTAGCCCCTTTTTTTCCCTCACTTTTTCACTGGTTAAATATATAGTTAAAATGCTGATATCCTCTTCTGGAGTACTTGTGGGTACAAGAATCTCTCTTCTTTTTTTCTCTCTATATTTCCATCTAATGCGGTAACTTACTCTACGTTGATGCTTGAATATTTAATTTTTTTTATTTTAGAGGGAAGTAACTTCTTGCAGCTAGCAATTTCATGGAGACTCAATGCCAGAAAAACTCAGGATCTTCTCTTGGTTTCAAATCCATAGTTTTGCTTTTCTTTGAGAGTTAATACTTTGGTGTGGGCTCCAGAGGGGTCCCCTCATACTTGGACCCCAAGTAGAATTTGAATGTCCCTAGTCAATTGTATCTGGACAGCCAATATGCCATCTCAGTTTTGTTTGGATGATGATACATATAGAGTCAATAAAATGGATTATTGATAGGTTTGGGGGCCTTACAAGTCCTATCTCCTGATGTATGTTATGCCTTGTGATAGATGGGAGAAGAAAAGTTATCTGTTAACTAGGGATATATAGAACATGATATTACTTGAGTGTACACTCGGTTTCTCCAAGTAGGGTGGAGGTTTTATTCTTACTGCATTTGGTGGGTTGTGGCAGGAGGAAGGATTGTTAGAATATCTGTAGATGTTTTATGTTTGTATTTGTTTTATGATAGTCACTAGAGTAATGTTGAGAATTTCAGGATCTCTATTTTAGCAAGGTAAGTTTTGCTGGATGGGGTCACTTTCTTCTCTCCCCTTTGGTGCAGTGAGTTGTGGGCAAAGCTTTGCAGGCACATATTCTCATGAGCGGATACTCAATTTGTCTTAATTTGAATGGAAATGAATGACTAATGGTAAACAAAATGTTGGAGTCAATACCTTCCATGTCTGTGTCTTGATGTTCTTAGTAACACAGTAAAACCTAATATTTCATCAGATTTCTCTCTCGTTCTTTTTTCCTTTTTTTTCATCCAGAAAGGTTATTCTTTAGGCTGGACTGATTGGTCATTGCTGTTGCTTATGAAAACCAAAATATGTTGAAGAAAATTCAATTTTGTGTAGGGCAAGTGCCAGTTACCAAACTTCATTGCACTTTGACAGTCACCACTTGGAATAGATGGTATCTTTGAATTAGTTATATAATTGACACCATCTGTAATCTTTTTCCTATCTCAAATGAACTAATTTTATGCTTTGGGTAAGAAAGTGGCCTTATTTTACCAATATTGTCACCAAAGTGCAGGGGCCGAGGGATTTGATTCAGTTCCATCTTCTGGGTCTAATGGCTCTGGAAGATATGAGATTGGTCTAATATATTTGGGAATGATGCATTTGCACTTTGGGCATCCTAAGCAAGCTTTGCAAGTAAGCATGAGAAAAATCTCTTTTAAGAAAAATTAGTCATTATTGCACTATTTCTGCCTAATTCGTACCGACTGAAAACTTAACAAGTTGGATCTCTGCAAACTCGCCAAAAGTTTTTGGTTCAGAACTTGATTTTGGGTTAAAGCTTCAATTATGCTAGTTTGCCAAATCCCGGGGAATTCTTGGGTGGTTTGGGAAACTTGAGCTTGCTTCATTTGAGTCCAATTAGGGGCATGTGAAAAGTTCTACTTTTCATGTTTTTGATTGTTTTCATATGGTAATTTTTTTGCTTGTACTTTCAGGTTTTAACTGAAGCAGTTCGTTTTTCTCAACAGGTAATGTCCTAAATTGCTGTTTTATCAACTTCTCAAATCATGATTTCTAATATTCTTGCACATGCATGTGCTTTTCTGAAAGCTATTTCTGCTTTTTCAAAAATTCCTTTTATGTGGTTATGTGGACGGGCTTATAATTGGGTTGATGCTTGAGCTTGAATTGAATGATTTATTTAAGCTACCAATATTTAAAATGCTTACCTGAATTTTAAAATGCATTCCAACAAGGATTGCCTATCATCCTCTGCACTAATTTGCGTAGAAATTATAGAAACGTGAGAAGATATTAACCGGCTCCTGGGTCTTGGTATTTTCAAAACCTACTACCTTAGCCTTCTTAATGTTCCTGGATCTCTGAGATAGGGCATAGTGAGTGATTTAAGTATTTTACCAAACTGCTTTTTGAAAAAAACAAATCAAGAAGAAATGACTCCCTTCAATTTTCAAAACAAAGTCACAAATCTGCCTTCCATATCATGTATTTGAATAAGCGCTATGGACATTTTAATTGAAACATATGAACAAATCATATCAAATAGGTTTTCCAAGTCGATAGTTCAACCTCGGTGTGTCTCTTAGTCTCTTGGTTAAACATAACACATAAATTTAAGGAGATATGGAATGCATTTTGTTGTTATAGTTCTTTTTGTTGCAACACAATTTTAGAGGCTTTGCCTTACACTGTAGTGCTGTATCTATTCTTAATTATAATTATTGTATGTATGATGGTGGCTGATTATTATTGCAGCAAAGTAATGAGAGTTGTCTTGCGTACACTTTAGCAGCTATATGCAATGTGTTGTCTGAATTTGGTTGCTCAAGCTCAGCAGGAGTACTTGGAACTTCTTTCTCACCTATAACCAGCATGGACACTTCATTGTCTGTTGGGCAACAATTGTTTGTTCTCTTGAGGGAGTCTCTGAAGAGAGCAGAAAGTTTAAAGTTGAAACGATTGGTTGCTTCTAATCATCTTGCTCTGGCCAAATTCGATTTACTGGTGAGACTAGGAATCACTAGAGTTTCATCTTAGCAGCCTATTACTATTATTTTCTTTTCTTGAAGAATACTGTTGTATATTATGAATGTGTTTAAGCCAGTGTTCTTGTGATGGTTTATTGTTTGTCAAATATGTAGTTTATTGTTCAATATGAAACAGTGGGTCAATTGTAGAATATTTGGTTTCTTTCCTGTGTCCTCCTACCTTTATCAGTGAATAATAAACCCATTAAGAGGAGAAAGTGGGCTCACAAAATCTACACAAACGTTTATTACCAAACCTATGTTGTTTCCAGTAGTTTGTTACTATGTTGTGCATATAAGAAATATTTCAGTGAAGGTGGCTGGTGTTTGCTTGCTTTTGTAGTGAGTAGACATGCAGACTAGTGTAAAAAACACAGAAAAGAAGAACATATAAGTTCCTTTTAAATATTGTTTTTGCAATACACTTGCTTGGGACTTATACTGGAGAGTGGGCTAGTCTGGTGCTGGTGCATTTGGCTTGTTTTAGAGATTTAAAGGTTGTTTCAATGTTGTATTTAAACCTATGAGTTGCTAGTCTTATTGTGAAATAATATAAATTATATCTTGAGGGCTCACCAAAAAGCTTAAGCTTTTGGGTGAGATGATTTCTTAACATAGTATCAGAGCCTTGTTGACTAAGTAGTCATGAGTTCGAACTCAACACTCTCATTCTATTTGATAAAAATTAAGCACAAAGTAATGGTAGTGTGAGCCTGTACAAATTTCAAGCCCCAAGTGTTTTTACTTGAGGGTGTGTGTTAGAGAATAATGAGGTCTCGCTTAATAGCTTAAACTTTTAGATGAGGTGGGTACGTGGCGTACTTGCACTTCTTTGTGATAATATTCTGCTCCCAAAAACAAGCAGTATAATTCCTTTGAGGATCCAATTTGTTCTGGTTCTGTGGAAACAATTCATGGGGATGGCTATATCACTGTTAGTTTGGTTCCAAAGTTTGAAGTCACAAATACTATGCAGAAAGTGTGATGGAGTTCTCGTTGGGCTATTAAGTATTAAATTACATGTTGGTATAGTAGTAGGCATAGGATTTGGCCAGAGATAAATAAATGCTGGTTTGGTCCAAATATTGAACTCAGACATGTTTTGTTGAATATGTTATGGTTTTATTGGTTAAATTGTACTAGGCCCTTGAACTATTGGTCAGAGTACCATTAGTCCTTGGACCAAAAATTCCACGCTAGCACTCCATGTACTAATCATTGATTCAATGTAGTCTGCCATTAGTGGAAATTAGGTTTTTGTTCAAATTATTACTGGTTTTATCAATTTTTATTTCAATTTTATTAAAAGAAATATGAAAATATGTATTTTTTTTTTAATGAGGTCACATGATCTTCACATGCCAATTCCATTATAATTTGGATGGAACCCTAATTTTCACTATCACAAACCAAATTAAATCAAATGATTAGTACAGGGACTACTGGTGCAAACTTTTTAGTCCAGGTACTGATGTACTTTGACCAATAGTGTAGGAGGGTCTTGTACAATTTAGCCTTGTTTATTGAATCTGTAGAATATTTAGTTAAATGTTGATTCAGCAGTTGGAGACTCGTTTAAAAATTCTTTGACCTTTATACTGTCATAAGCTACTTATTTTAGTTATATTTTGATTTGCAGCATGCGCAAAGATCTCTGCTGTCATTTGGTCCCAAAGCTTCCATGAAGCTGAGAACATTTCCGATCAATGTTTGCAAGGTATTTGGTGCCTTTGGTGATTCTATTTACACTTTCCCTAAATCTGGTAACATGCAGAATTAGTCTTTTTCTATTCAAAACCTTTCCATTTCCTATTTCCTTGTTGCAGGAATTAAGATTATGTTCTAATTTGATTAGCGAATTTGGCTATGAAAGCTGCACAATGACTACTGATGGTGCTTTTAGTACAACATGGCTCAACAATCTTCCAAAGTCAATGGATTCACCATTGTTGCCCCAAGAGAATGGACATCGAAACAATTGTGATGCACACCGATTCTTTACACAACTCAGCACAGTTCCCAAATCTGTTTTGCAATTATTAGGTTCTTCATATATAATGCGTTCCACTGCTTGGGAGATGTATGGCAGGTGAATTAATGACCTTTTTGTACCTGACTTTTACCTTTTGGTAAAATTTGGCTGCTTATTTCCTTTGAAATGTTTTTTGAACGTGTGATCATGAACTTGCTTGCCTTTTATTTCTAATTTATGTATCTGGATATGATACAGATATTAAGGGTACTTTCTTTGTCTGTATAAGTGCTATGTGTATATGCATATCTTCATGTGTTGGATAGTTTGGGACTTCTTCATTCCATTATCATAGCATTCACATTTTATTCAACCCCATTTGTTAACTGACCTGCATAGCTCTTCTGATGTCTTGAGCAGCACACTTTTGATTAGGTGGAGGTGAAGCTTCCAATGAAAAATCCTCAGCATATTTTTCACGTGATTGCCCTTTTGGTTGTTGTTGATCTTTCTAAATCTTCTTCTCTCTTTTTCAATTTTTCCAGGGATTCATTTTCTTAATTTATTTAGACTTTGAGGCTAGGACTCAGGAAGCGGAACTATATTCATGTTGTTAATAACTTCTTTTTTCTGCTTTTTAAGTTTTTCCTTCGATGCCCTGTTGCCCTGTAACTTATGGAGATTATTATTAGACATCAAAAGAATGTGAGCAGTAGAAACTGAGAGATGAAATTTAATATTCTGGATTTCCATTCCTAGTCACACTTGCAATATGCTCTGTTGACCACTCCTTTCAAAGATTTAACAAAAGCTGTCTCTTAATAAGGGCAGCTTCACTGTGTTCTTGTTCAGTGCAATCTTACATACTTGTATTACTTTTCCTGGTTTGTTTGAGAATTATTGGACTCGTAATTGAATTTTTCTTATATTTTGAAAAACATTTTTTCTCTTGTTGCTTCTAAGGACTGTCTTGTTTGATTGCTCATGTTTCTTTTTCCTTTGTCAAAGTGCTCCTCTTGCTCGAATAAATTCGCTGGTTTATACCACTTGCTTTGCTGATGCTTCAAGGTAAACTTTAGCTGAAGTATCTGAAGATTTGTTCATGTTTTGCTATTATTCACTATTCCTTTCTTATTCTTGTATTGTGTTGGTTGTTTTAAGTTCATCTGATGCAGCTTCAGTACATGCAAAGCTCATCCAACATTTAGCAGTATTTCGAGGATACAAAGGTCAGGTTGAATGCTTGAACATTTTCCTTGTAGCTTCACAGTATGTTCTTAATGCATATCTGAAACACCATGGGGTTCTTTTATAAACTTTTAGATTTCAATACATGAACCTGTCACTATTCAGAAGCAGTTGAAAGTTTTTGAAAGTATCTTATATTTGGCAATTGAATCAAATTCCCAAATTTGAATTTTGCCACCAGGCTGTTTTTTGTTTCTGGCTTTGGAGAAGGGCTTGTAAAGAGCTGACAAGTCGCAGTCTATTTGTAAACATATTCCCTCTGACAGAGTAGTAAAATCTTCCTTCAAAAAGGAAATATGTGTAAATAGGCATATTTAATTTTTGTTGGTATTGGTAAATTTGCATAAACTTGTAGTTTTGAATGGAAAAAAAGGTTATACAGCTTTGGAAGTCCTTTTCTTCTCCATAACTCAGCATTTTGTTACATACACTTACACGTGCACATTCAAACCCATATGTTAACCATTCAAAAACACTTATGTGTGTGGTCAAAACTGTATGTTTACCATTCTTCCTTGACCCATTGTGTTACTTATTCTGTTTTTCCTTCTCTCTACCACCAGAGGCCTTCGTTGCTCTTAAAGTAGCTGAAGAGAAGTTCTTAACTGTCTCAAAATCTGTAATTTTGTTAGTAAAACTGCAGCTACTCCATGAGCGTGCTTTGCATCGGTGAGGCTACTGACTATAATTATTATACGTCTCTTTGATGTGTATTAAAATGTTTCGAATTAGAACCTCTTTGTCAACTAAGGTAAAATTACTTTGGTATACAGAGGAAATCTGAAGCTAGCACAACAAGTATGTGATGAACTTGGAGTTTTGGCATCATCTGTCAGTGGTGTGGACAAAGATCTGAAGACCGAAGCAAGCCTTCGCCATGCTCGCACATTGCTTGCAGCAAATCAATTCAGCCAGGTATACATATTTTGACATGTTAATGTCTTCTACTTGATTTACTTAAATTTTAATGAAATAGCATTGAGGGTTAGTGTTTCATGTTGTTGGCCCACTTGGATTTTAATGAAATAGCGTCGCGGGTTAGTGTTTCATGTTGTTAGAAATGAGAAATAGTGTTCTTTACCCTGCATGGATTCTTCAGAAGCTAATTCCTGGAAGGAGCAGGATGGCATAATTTACTATGTTTTGTGAATTGCTAATTTACTGCAAGTTCAATGTTGAACACACACACATGCATGTTTGTATGATTATTTGAGCTTAATAAGAATCACGTGCGAACTCTGTGGGTGCTCAGCTTTCCAGAGAATTAGATTTGCATGCTTTATTGTGAAAGCCAACAGCTGGAGAGGGAGAGAGCATTTGCAAGGTAGGTCTAGGTAAAGTGACCACCTAATTTCCAATTTTTAATCAAAGTTTCTGAATCCACAAAGAAATAGGGTTATTAATCCATAAGCACTGAGAAAGAAGAGGCAAACCTGCTTCTCACATCCATACACTGCTTTCAAATACAATGCATAGTACGCTTTTATAGGCTCTCAAAAGCCTGGAAGAGTACCGACTAAAATAGGAAATAAAATGTTTTAAAATATAAGCTCTTAATTATTGCAATTATCACTAAAAGAAAACTTCCTAAATTACAAAAACACTACAGAACTAATATATTACAAATATCAGCTATTGGTGTTGGTAAGTGACAGCAGTTTTGGCAGTGATAGAAATGGTGACAATCATGAAGGTTATGGTGTTGATGCATATATGATAGTTGTGATGGCAAAGACTGGTGGTGGTGTTATTGATGCTGGTGATGATGGTCAGGGGTGACGGTATTGGTTGTGGGGTGGCAATGGTAATAGTATTGGTGATGGTGGGAATGAGTGATGGTGGCATTAATATTGATAGCTAACCAAATTTTAGAAACTTTGCAAAGTGGACTCCTGCTTCAATACAGAAACCAAAGGCTAAATGAGAACAATATCTGATTAAACTCAAAACTGAACATGGAAATGCCTACTAATCACAGCACCAATTGAACAAAATTTAGAAGTCCCCTGGATATCCTTTTCATTTGTACCCTGTAGAGTGCTAGAGCCAAGAAAACTAAATCAATCCTAATAATCAGTCCACCATAGCCATGTGTGTATGGTGGAGTCTATTGATTTCTGGGCTAAATACTGTATTAATGGACGGTCCTGTAAAAGCTGAATCAAATGAAGTCTTATGGTAGTAGAGCTGGTACAGAAAGTAGAAAATGAGGCTGTAAACTAAACAACAAGCATGAGGCAATAACCAAAAGATTATTCCCTTTTTGCAAGTCAGTACTGCATCTTCGTTTCCTGGATGTCTCACTATTCATTCCCCAAATTGTTTTTCCATGGCTTAGGTTCAGTAATATTCCTTTCCTGTCTAATATGTCAGTCTTTTGCAGGCTGCCGCTGTTGCACATTCTCTCTTTTGCATGTGTTACAAATTCAATATGCAGGTTCAGAATGCCACTGTTCTTCTTTTGTTGGCAGAAATTCACAAGGTACAATGACAGATTTGATAAGTGTAGATAGATTTAGCTTGCTTTGAAGTGTGCTATCTTGTTATTTCAAGATGTTGGAAAACTTTTGTAATATGCTATTGTTAAACTTGTTTCTCTATTCCTCTCCTAAATGAATAGGGGAAAGGGGGCAAAATACAGACCATTAGCTTTTTGCACAAACATGCCGGAAGATGAAATGGAAACATTAGACAGAGGACTTGCACATGGTTACCTCTGATTACCCTGAAGGGCCATTGAATTTCCTGACACTGACTTGGTCAATCTGGCAGTGTTTTCTTTATTTCCCCTGACATTGATGCATTTGGATATATTTTATCATTTGAATGTATGTCTGTAGGTATACTTTTTATGAGCAGGTAAACTTATTGTATCATTAAAGCACTATTTTGTGTTTAGTTTTCATAAGAAATCTGGACGGATGAATTTGGTGTAGTGAATTCTCTTCGGGATTTTTATATGTCGAAGTGCAGAAATCATATGAAACTTCTTTTGCGTGTCATCAGAAATCAGGCAATGCTGTTCTAGGCCTTCCATATGCATTGGCAAGCCTCTCATTTTGCCAGTCATTTAATTTGGATCTGCTCAAGGCATCAGCCACTCTTACCTTGGCTGAGTTGTGGCTCTCATTAGGATCAAATCATGCAAAGAGGGCTCTGACCCTTATACATGGGGCTCTTCCCATGATTCTTGGTCATGGAGGGTTGGAGCTCCAAGCAAGGGCTCAGATCACTGAAGCAAAATGCTATTTATCTGATCCAAGCTATTCAGGTTCCACTCTTATCTCCATTTCTTTTTCCCAAGGGGAAGGGAGGCTCATTACTGGGTTAAACCTTTTTTTTCTAAAATATTTTTTTTCCCCTCAGTTTTCAAAGATTCTGAGGTTGTGCTAGATCTTTTGAGGCAAGCTTCTGATGAGCTTCAAGTGTTGGAGGTTTGTAGATGTCTGAACTTAAGTATTTGAATATCATGCATTCGGTTGTCAGATATAGGAGTTTCTCTGGTCCAAATTCTCATAAAAAATTTCCATGTTTTTTTCTTCGGCAATCAAGATTAGTTCTTTGGTTCCATATTAATACAGTATTTGCAATATTACATATGAATACCTATTCTGCAATTTCTCTAGACACACGATTCTTAGTTGGAGTGTTTTTCTGCTCAGACTTCCTTTTCCTTTTCTACTTGTAAAATTTTACATTTCCACACATGGTTATCAACCTAAATTTTGCAGAACATATAAAAAATTCCGGCTGTTTCTTGAGGGTTTCATTATTATAATTCCGGCTGTTTCTTGAGGGTTTCATTATTATAATTGATGGTGTTGCTTTTGCTTGACAGTATCATGAGTTGGCTGCAGAAGCTTTCTATTTGATGGCCCATGTATTTGACAAACTTGGGCAACTTGAGAGGAGAGAAGAAGCTGCAGCTTCATTCAAGGAACACATGATGGCTCTAGAGAATCCTCAGGATGAAGATGATCCTTTACTGAACATGTTTTGAAGAAAATTACAGTTGTATTTCATACAAGTTAGAATCGTGATTATGTTAACAACAGAAGCTTTTACTCGCTATGTTTTCCACCACGGGACATTTCTCTGTGAGAACTTGAGATGGATATATGAGAATTAAGATGTTTACTTCGATTGATTCATAATTTGTGTCCATCAAGAGGGTGCATTATTATTGATTTCACATTATAGAAGTGTGCGAAGAGAATTTTTGAGTGCTATTATGTGCTAGATCACTTACCAAATTTCACACTACAAACCTTCATTATTATAAAATTGAACTCAGTACACAGCCAATTTTTTTATTTTCAGTGATCATGCACACTGAAGTTGAAATCAGAAAGTAGAAGATAAAAAAACATTATGGAAAAACATAGTGAGCAGCGTCAGGTGGCACAGGACGATTGCAGTCCTGATCCAAGCTTCCTGATAACAGCTTAAGCTCCAAACAACCTGGATGTAGGGTAAATATGGTATGAGTTACTTTATTGCAGGATCCAAACAAATTAGCTATTCGGGTTTGTAGTCGACTGTGTTTGTCTTGTGCTGCACGAGACAAAATCTGTAAGTTAGCTTGCATGTAATGTTAGAAAAGTGAGAAATATTTTGCGTCAAAGAAATTTTCCGGAAAAGAATTGTACTTGTAGAGAATCAACTTCCTTGCCTGGCACCGGAACGTGTTCCAGCAGTTGGCTTTGAGGCTGGTATTTGAGCTTCTTCAGTCGCGACAGGCACATTCTTTGCCTGGAAGTGTTACACGAGGGACATGAAAAAAATTTCAGGAGTCCTATTATTTCTGATTGTAAAGCTGTAAATAGAGACTAGAGAGTTCATACCAATCCCCTGAATTGAAGATTATAGAGCATCTGGATGTATCTCTGCTTGGCTAGTTTCTGCTCCTTGTTGAGCTGCCTCCAGAAACTATACATGCTACCCATGTTCAAAACTTTGTTTGCATAGATCTTCCATGTATAGCTACAAAACAAAGAGAATATCGATTCGGTTAGTAAACGACAAGGGAAAGAACACAATTGAGGATGTCTGTCGCAAGTGTAGTTACCATTCGTTTATCCGTTTCAACCCTTCTGCTGAAAATTTATTCCAGTATCCTGGATCCACCTTGCACTTCTCAAAGAAATCAGAGATGATGTTGCTCGACTCATCTCCGTTTTTGGGATCAATATGGAATCCTGAGATCCCGTCAACGATTATTTCAGCTGGGCCTCCTTGGTTGGTTGCAAAGGTGGGCAATCCGCAGTTCATAGCCTCGATGACTGTGAGTCCAAATGCTTCATAGAGAGCTGGCTGCACGAAAGCTCCTTTTGTATCAGCGACACAACGGTACAGTTCTCCATTGCGATTTCTATCGGTCTGAGCTGCTATCCATCGGAACTGACCCTTGAGCTGGTACTTCTCTATCAATTCATGTATCTTCGTTATTTCAGCCATTTCTTCTCTGTCTTTAGATTTGTTTGGATCAAAGAATCCACCAACTATAACGAGATTAACTAAGCCTCTCAGTCTCTTGTTCTTCCCGTACCACGCGGTTAGTCCAGTAAGGTTCTTCACTGTATCGAGCCTTGCCATCGAGAAGATAACAGGCTTCTTCTTGTCCTCTAAATATCCACTGTTGTTCAAATAATTTCAGATAAGATGCTGGGTAGTTATAGAGATTCTTAATGACAATCTAAAGTAAATGATCTCTTGAGTACTTACATGTGTTCATCATTGACCACTTTGCTAAACAACAATTCTTCAATCGCAGGATGAAACTGTGTGAATCGACTCTGTTTCTCCGTGTATGGGAAATAGACAGATTGATCGGCCCCAGGTGCAGCAATGTTGAACTTCGGATCAAAGACGTTGATGCCAGATACAACCCTGCAGAGCCCTGGGAGTGTGAATGAAGTATGGCTCTCATACTGTCCTGGTCTTTCTTTGCTGCAAACAATATCATAACATATTTTTTAATACATTTTTATGGTTCAATGGAGAATTATTCAGAGATGTGTGGATGATTTTCTTGCCTTCCGGCAATCTCCTGATATGTACTTGCTATGATGAAATCGGTTGCATTCATGGCAATTGTATCGGCCATATATTGGCATGAGAAGTGATACTTAGGGTCTAATTCCTTCCACTTAACATCTGAATTTTCATACTTCGTCTTCTCCAAAGCATGTGCAATAGTTGCCTGAGTTATCCCAAGTTTACTAGCCATGAGAGTTGCAGCTAAATTCCCATCAGTGTAGTTTCCGATGATGAGATCCGGCTTTCCTTCCATTAGGTCCAGGATCTTGGTTATAACATCCTGATATAAAAACAGAAGAGTACATTCAATAATGACAGGAACCCCCAGAAGATGAATGAAGAAAGATTTAAAATGAATTATCTGACAGTTCACAACATGCCTGAGTAAACTTCTCGAGATAGGGATAGACATCGAAACGAGAAACCCACTGGCGGAGGACCCTATTTTCGATGCTGAATGGCACCCTAAGGATGATTGAATGCTTGGTGCCATTTATCGATTCCAATTCCTGATTGCACTTTGTTCCCCGAGCGTCAGGAATGAGTCGGGTGACCTGTTGAGGAAAGAACATGATTAGACAAACTCCTGAAACCCTGATCAGTTAGTCATTCCTTGTGAGGTTAATGAACTTACCACAATAATTTGAGGTTTTATGTTGAGTCCCTGATGCTCAATCCTAAGCAGCAATTCATCTTCCAAGGCTTTCACTTGGTCTAGAATATAGACCACCTGTTCAAGAGTAGTAGCACGGGTTTGTGATCGAGAATAGCAAGTATCAGTAGAATTTGTTTTTACCGCATCAGGGAATTGAAATCCATACCTGTCCACCGGTATCTGGCAAACCGAGGACATCTGCTTGACCGAAGTAACCGTGAGGAGAGAAAATTACAACATTGAATACAGTTGGCAGCCTGCTAAAAAAATTCTCCATGTTCAATGGATCCGGTGCTTGTAGAACTTCTGAGAGAAATCTCATCGTCTCCTTCACTCTTTCTGCAGTATTACCCCATCCCTTCTCGAAGCCCCACTCTTTGAAGCTGCGAAACAAAGAGCATCAGTTTCCAGGGCTAATGTGAAATTTCAGTGTCTGGTGACAAAAATGTTCACCTTATCTCAAAATTCTGATAGAGGGTGTCCTTCGGAAGTCCTGAGAGGTAAACTTCAGCAACTATCAGAGCCATCTGAAGCTTTCTGACAGTGCCAAGGGTCTCATTTATCATAAGTTTCTGCAAATTCAGATGCATCAGAAATCATATATACAAGGATTTGTAACTTTATGTATAGAAAATGAAGTCGTGCCGTTCATACTTCTCCTTCATGATTCAGAGATAGCAAGTAATCCACCAAAGGCTGAGCACTCTCCAGGCTGCCGCTGAGCTTTGAAGTTACAAACTTCGAAACAAAACCAAGTCCATTTCCGATGGAAGAAGATAAGGTCAAGTGAGGCACAGAGAAATCAAATGCTCCAAAATCGACTTCCAATGCATTAGCATCGTTTGCCCTGACAAAAAAGCAGGTTTTTGAGCAGAAATTTGCAAGGAAAACGCGGTCACATTCTAAAGACTACACAGAAGTGCATAGACTATGGCGTACCAGTTATCATCATATATCATTTCCTTGAATTTCAAGTAGTCTGTAGCAGTGATGCCCTCAACCGAAAGATCAGCAGAGTTCACCTTCACAAATTCCCAGAATCCAGGGCTTGGTCTAATGGAGAAAGCTACATGAGGTGGATTAACAGCTGCTTCCTACAAATCATAGGAGTAAATAGGAGTAATTATATTACACTAATTTCAAAAACTCCAAGGATAAAAAACGAAACCCATGTAAACTAAAAGGATAAAACTGCCTTTTACCGAAGAAAAAAAGGACCGGAATACAAACCTGAATAGAAAACCAAATGTCCCCCAGCAAACCTTCCAAGACCCTGGTTCTTTGAGCCTGATCATCTATAACACTCTCCATTTCATCAAGTAAATGTTGAAGCTTCATTGTCCTCCTTCCCTTTTCTATGAACTTGGCAAAACATCTCTTCATGTGGTACCTGCTTTGTTTAAAGGCTTCTGGCATGTTGTCAGCTATAGAGTCAGACCTCTTCAAGGTTGCCATTTGTAGTAACTCTTTTGTTTTTCCTCCTCCCTTTCTCGGTAGCAAGAAAATGGTCGAAGAAGGTTTTGATCAACTCTTGTTTAGAAAAACCAATTTATAGAGCAAATGTACGTGTTTGATCGGTGCATGAAAACGGGTTTGCTTTGGTTGTAATCAAGTGATTGGCTGATAGATTTTGTTCTTAAGGTAATGGATCTGTAAAGTCCGGTGCAGGAAAATTCTTGAGAAAGAATAAAAGAAAAGAAGGAATTTTAAGAGGTGCGAAGAGATTCTTGGATACTAAAAAAGGCTAATCAAACAAAGAAATGCTCAATATTCTATTCCTTTCGTGCTCGTAAGGAAGAACTAGGGAAAGCTAGGTGAAGGCCCCAAGACAAATTCGCCACATTCACCTCAACTCTCCGTCTTTCTTTTATATTAAATCTTTCACCACATCAAGAAGAATGACAGATTAAATCTTCATTAACATCAGATGACTGGTTTGATTGTTACAATCAAACAGAAGACACAAAACACAGCAGTCGGACATGTCTCTCTGTTTTTTTTTTATTATTTTCAGTGAATTATTAGTTTTAAAACAAACCCAGAAACAAATTTTTCTGTAGTGTTCTAACTAAATACGACTGTGGATATTGTGTTAGTCTGGTATTGCGTTCCAAACGGAGTTTTGAGCAAAAGCAGTTTTTGAGTCATTTAGTAATGATAAAACACAGTTTAAATTGTTATGGGACCCACAAAAATATTATGAAGCTTTTGTCTACGTTTCATTTTAGTTATAGTTATGAACCGCAGCTAAAAGTGTTTTTCGTAAAACTGTTTTTTTTTTAAATCACAACAACAACAACCGCAATACCAAATACACCTGTTATCTTGGAAACTAACCAAACACAATCATGGAGTCATGACATGATCAATCGAGTCATGCTATTGCTTGGAGTCATGACATGATCAATCGAGTCATGCTATTGCTTTTGTGAAGGCTAGAAAAATGGTGTAGCTTCTAAATGATGCCAACTTTCGGTTTGGATCCATGTTCAAGCTAGAGACCTCCTTGTTAGGCAACTCTTATCACGTGTCAGAATTAGGGTCTAGGAGAAAAATGGATACATTGGACCACAAGTCTTCATGTTTGGCAATTCCATGCACATGAAATCACGTTTGCTTATTATGGAAAGAAATAGGGTTTGGTATTTTTTGGATTTTGCTACAGAGCAAAAGCAATACGATAACTGAGAGGAAAAGAAAAGGTTCGGTTTTGCAAGCATTTTTGTTTTTGTTTTTTTCCTTTTTGCTTCTTCTTTTTTTTAAAAAAAAAAAAAAAAGTGTTGACATTTTCTAGAAAAGGGTGAATTACAAGTAATTTAAGTTCTTTGGGGACTAATTCGAGGTTTGTAGAAACGACCCAAACTCCCCCAAGATCCACACATTTTGTTGGGTTTGGGTATGGGCCAGCCCAAACAGCCCGAAATCGAACTCTTTTCTGTTTATAAGTCAGTACACGTGGCAGACGCCCACTTGCCCTAGGGTTTTAGAAACAGCAGCAAACCCTCCCTTCCCTCGCCTTTATAAACCCTTCCTCTGTCCTTCCAATCTCTCATTCTCCTAAACCCCAACACCTCTGTAGCTGTTCCATTTCTTATCTTCCGCTTTGATTATGTTTTCTTTTAGGTTAAGTAAGTTACTTTTCAATGCGTCAAATACTGATTTCCAGCGGTTTTGACATCATAAACGTTGCGTATGAGCTTACGCTATATGTGATTTTCCGTTTCTGCAGTACCCATTTAGGAGCTCATTAGATTTTTACACTTCACCATGTGTTAATGCATATTTGGAGATGTTTTTATGTTTTATTTTCAATGATTTATTTCTGTAAAAATTTATGAATGAGAAGGTGGAGGTGATGATTATTTCCCCAGATGATCGAAGCTGAACAAACTGAGCGATTTTTCTCTTTCGAGAGATCCAAGCCAGATTTCTGATCCATCATCAACTTGATTTTTTTTTTAAATATTTTTTTAAGAAAATACTTCTAATGCTGTTAAATTATGGAGGTGGGAGAATTATTAATAATAAATAATGGAATTGAAGAGATGGAGATGATGATTATTTCCCCAAATGATCGAAGCTGAATAAACTGAGCGATTTTTCTCTTTTGAGAACCAAGCCAGGATTCTGATCCATCTTATTTTTTCTCCTGATTTATTTGAAATTAACAGACTTACCATCTATAAATAAATAAATAATTAAAAAATGAACCTCTTTCTTTCATTGTTTAAATATTTGATACTTTTAAATTGTGTTTAAGCCTGTGAAACACTATTATTGGTGTTGATTAAGTTCTACATCAGCTGCTTAAATTTGGACTTAATAGTAATTTCCCTGTTAGTTGAAGATGAATACTGAATATGAGAAACATGGCTCTGGATTTGCAGCTTTATGAAATCAGTGGCCACAAATTCAAATTTAATCACCATTTTAAAAAATCCTGAAAAATGTGACATCATATATCTGTTTATGGTTGTTAAATCCAATCTAATTTGACGGGTGGATTTTCTTGGAAAATCCTTGACTTGAACCTCTTAAGTCTTAACCTCTCTTTGACATTAACCACTTTAAACTTGAAAAACTAGTTGTGTTGACCAATGGTCTATTTAGAATTTGATAGATCAACAAAATTAGCTTTGCTTATAACAAAAATTAAAAAGCAAAATTGACCAGATGAGCAATAAGTTGACCAACAATGGCAAAAACCTAATCGCAGAAAAGATGAATTTGGTCAATTTTGTTAACCATGTTGTGTGTTCATGTGAAATCTACCTGCGGTGGCTAAAAGAAGATGAATGAAAGAGAGAATGCTAACAGGTGCGTTAAATGATCTTCGCTCTCTTTCTGGCATTCGAATTCAGTCCGTATCCAACATTACATTACACATTATTAAGTTCTCATGGCTGAGATATTTTGACTTGAGAGAGAATTGATAGTTAGAGTGCAATAGGAAATACAATCAATCAGGATTTTCTTGTATCTGATCCTCCATTGAACTGCTAATTCCCACCTATCTATAACCCTTTTTGTCTTGCCAGAAAACATCAACTCAGAACCACTTTTCCCTTTCTGAGGATCACTGGATTCTATGAAAGCTCGAGCTTCACCACCGGATGCGCACAGCAGCTTCCTGAGCTCCGTAGGGTTGTGCGAATTTTTTATTTTGACGATGGTCGATAACAGGAAACAGTCTTCTTCAATTACTGTCAGCATATTACTCAAAATCAAGGTGCAATTCTTTGATATCCATTTCAAGACAGAAATCTCATTGTCTACCGAAAGTTGAGAGCCAGAGTAAGCCAGGTGACTGATGGATCTCCTCTGATATGGCGGGGTTGCCCATAAGCGCAAAGCAGACAATAGGGCAAAAGATGGCTTCCCGTCTTGATGGATATACATTGATACCTTGGGCCATGAAATGAAGGAATACATGCTAGGTTCCAACGGGATAAAAACTTTGTCATTTGGATTTTCATTCAGGAGAAACCCGTAGTGTTCAAGAAGCTCCAAATTTGTGTATGTTCCATACCCTAGGAGAACCTGCAGAACAAAAGGCACAGTAAAGAACATAATAGCAGCCAACAGCTCTGCATCTATGAAACTACACAAACATCAAAAGCTATAAATCAATATTGTGACTGGCTTGATACAACTCTAGACAAAGGCATGAAACAAAATATAACAAATCATCTACAAATGAACAACGTTAATATATGTAATCTAACTTGCAAGGAGCTCATAATACCTGATTTCCCTTCTTGTAATTTTTCCTGGCATAAAAGCAATATGCAGCCATGTTTTCATCAAAGCCACCATCTGTCAAACGCTCTGAACCTATATCTGGTTGATCTCCAGTAGAGTCATCTGTGGTTTCCCCATTCAACAAAGAAGTATCTTCCAAAGAAGAGGCATTCGTCAAAGTCAAACACTCCAAACCTATACCTGGTTGATCTCCAATAGACTCATCTGTGTTTTCCCCATTCAACAAAGAAGTATCTTCCAAAGAAGAGGCATTCGTCAAATGCACCACGTTTTCTAGGTCATTTGACTCTTCTCCAGGAGCAGCATAATTAAACAAGTCTCCAACTGGACATAAACACCCAGCTTCATCCCATGGTATATGCAATGCCCTTGAGGATATCTACAAATGGGATCAGGTTGAAAGGCTTCAATTCCAAAAATATGAAAGGTATGGGTGGAAACATCTAAGCACATGACAGAATATTCACAAGCTAAATGAATCCATATGAAATCCTCGTAGGACAAATTACAGGCCTGCAACTCATACAAACAGTGCAGGTGACCACTCAGAAGAAACAGATGTACTGTACTTAAAGAAAGTTGAATATCTAAGGTATCACTTCTGGCCAATACAAATGCCATTCTATTCTGTCAACTTCATGGACCATTTACTCGCACACAGGTGCCAGAATCTGCCAGTAAGTCTAATTTTTCTAACCATGTACACAGATGAAAAAACAGCATTGATTTATGAAAACACAATAATTCATATAGTTTCATTTACTTTCAATGGAAGAGGTGAAAGTATCTCACAGTTGCTGAAGCCCAAATCCAAGCCCTAAACGTGAGAAGTTGAGGTTTAAGCTTAAGTGCATCCATCAGTGAATTAGCTTCTTTCCACTCTGACTTGGCCTTCGACACAGCCTTTTCTGCAGACCAGATAGCATCATCCACCTA
Source organism: Salix brachista (assembly GCA_009078335.1). Lineage (NCBI taxonomy): Eukaryota > Viridiplantae > Streptophyta > Magnoliopsida > Malpighiales > Salicaceae > Salix > Salix brachista. The sequence continues at coordinate 4,606,992 of CM018575.1, forward strand.
ACAATAATTCCAGATATCTCAGACATCATTCCTATCTCAAAAAACAGAACTCACTGATATCAAACCTAACCAACAATCAAAAAGAAAAAAATCAGAAACTGAACTTGCAAAGCTTGCATTTCAAACTCACTGAAACTTGCTAGCACGTCATAACTGCGCGGCAAATGCATCAAGTAAGGGTACCACCATGAACTCTTCCCTTTACCCATTTCGTATAACAAACACACAGTCAATATCTGCATTGCATTCTTTCCAAGTCAGAACCATAGCAACCTCAAATTCAAATAAACCATCAAATTCTACACTGATCAAAGAATCACTCCAACAATTAGTCCTCTCAGTAAGATACAAATCAATACAGTGAAGTCAAGAGCTAAAAAAAATGAATTAAAGAGATGAACTTCTTAACAATCAAAAGCCAAAGTTCTTATCTTTTATCTCTACAAACAAAATATTAATCAAAATACTCACAAATAAATGAAAGAAAAACTCAAAAAAACATACCTGGGTTGGGGAGAGAGAAGAGTAAGTACTATTATTGACAAAAGAACAAAGTTTCTCATCTTTCAATAAACTATCTCTGGTGATCAAAACAGATTTTGGAACTCTAAGAACCAACTCTCCTTTCTTTATATCCCTAACAGCTGCTAAACCTCTCCTGCACCCAAAAGTCAATTCCACATATTATAGCATAAACAGTGCATTCCAGTGTCGTGTAGTTAGTGTGCGCGTGAGTGCTTACCCTCCTGCATCAGGGAAGTGAGAGACAGTGAGAGAATGGCCTAAACAAGAAGTGGGGTTTTTAGCTTGAAGAGAACGATTTGCGGGGCAATCTGAAATTCCAAGGTTTGCTGCCCATTTCAGAAATCTTTCAAAACCTTCTTGCTCTGCATCTTCCATGTCTTTCTCTGTTTGTCTGCCGTTTCTCTGCAAGACAGTGAAGGATGGCTATATATGAGAATTCAGAATAGAGTAAATCATTGTTTAGTCCTTGTCGTTTAAATTATATTATAACTTAGTCCTTCTACATAATTTTCATTGTGTTTAGGAACAAAAATCATTTTCTCTCCATGTGTTTGGACGTGGTAAAAATGGGAGGAATGAAAATAAAGAGAGAGTTACTTTTTCTAAAAAATCATATTAAAATAAATATTTCCACCCATCATCTTGCTATTAACTACTATGTAACATTTCATTATTTTCATCTTTTTTTAGTATATTTCAAAATCATTTTACTTTTTCTGGTGTAAGAAAATTGATAAATGTTTAAAATGTGAAAAACACCTTTCAATACACATGTAGTTTTGGATTATTAATCTCCATGCTAGAAGTAAATAAGAAGAGGGAATTTCCACCCAAGTTTGAAAAAGTTTGAGAGATTAGAGAATTTCTACATATCTTCCTTAAAAAAAACAATTATGTGTCAAAGTATGTGTGAAAGATATTAGTTAATTTGAATTTTTAATAATTTTCAGAAATATAAATAAATTCAAACTAGTTCTGAATGCATATAGAACTTTTGTAGTCTCTTTGTTTTGTTTTCCTACTAATTCTTTTCATAAGTAGCTTAATTTTATTGTTTTATTTTTAACATTGATACAAATATTCTTTACATATAATTATATTATTATTATTTCAAAAAAAAAAATTTAGAGAAAAATAAAATGGCTGACTTTAAATGTACAAAAGTCAGAGGACTAATTTATAGGTTTTAAGATATAAAGGACTAATCTATAATTTTGTTAAGGCTATGGGAAACTAACGAATAATAAGAAAACCGTAAAAGGGCTCTCAATAATTTTGTTAAAATTATGTTATTTTATTTAAAAATAAAATATTATTATTTTAAATTGATTTATGAATCGTGCTGGATTTTGAATATGTTTGATAGTTGGTTTTAAAAATATTTTAAAAAAATAAAAATATCTATTTTTATGCTTAATTGAGTTTGTTTTTGATAGTGATATTCAAGAAAAGTAAAAAAAATCATAGCAACGATTTCCTGACATCATAAACAGGTGTCGGATATAACTTATGAGTAAATGCAGTATAACTTGAGCAAGGCATCTGTCGCATAGTTGTTAAGTTCGTTTCGTTTCGGCCAGAACGGCTGGAACGTTCCGTTTCGTTCAATAAACCGGGACAAAACAGTATCGTTTTCGTTTCGGTTTTAATTTCGGTCCGATCCGGAAATTCCGACGGGAACGCCCCGGTTCCGTTCCGGGTTCAAAATCTATTTTTTTTAAAAAAAAAAATTATTTTTGACATCTATACATCAAAATAATTTAAAAATACCAAAATATTTTAAATAAAAAAGAATTCAAATTTTAATTATGCTTGTTAAATTAATATTTTATTTTTTTCATATATATATAATTAATTATATATGAATAGTACGACACCGAAACGGCACATCGGAACGCTCCGAAACCGGAACATTCCGTTTCAATCGAAAAACCGGAACGGCGACCGGAACGGCGACCGGAACGGTATTGACAACTTTGATCTGTCGTATACGGGAAAAGGCTAATCTTTTTTTTAAATATAGTTAATATGATATCTTATTATAAAAATAAATAAATCAAAAAATCAAAATATTATAGTTAATTATGACCAGTTTAACTTTAAATAATTGTTTAAAAGTATAGTTGCGGTTGCTTTTTAAAATACTTTTATTTAGAAATATATTAAAATAATATTTTTATTATTTTTTAAATCAGCACATAGAAATATCTAAAAATACCAAAAAAAATAATTTAAAATAAATATATATATATATATATATATATATATATATATTTCAATTTTTTTCAAAAATATTTTTGAAACGAATATCAAACAGGACCTAAATCAAATCAAGCTTGATTTTTTATCGAGTCAACTATATTTTATGTATGTTTTTAACTCGTATAAATTCAAGCTCTAAATTAGTTGGATATCAAATTTGGTGGATGTATATTTTAAATCAATGATAACTAATAACCTTGAGTTTCTATAAATTCAACCTTGCCATTTCCTAATCTTATATGGGCTGTTAAGGAACCATCTCACCTAAAAGCTTAAGATGTCAAGTGAGGTCCTAGAATATGATTTATATTATTCTCTAACACTCCCCCTCAAGTGAAAGTCTTTGGACTTGAAACTTGCATACAAGTCCACTCTACCTTGTGCTTGATTTTTATCAAATAGAATGAGAATGGTGAGATTCGAACTCGTGACCGCTGAGTCAACAAGGCTCTAATACCATGTTAAAGAACTATTTTATCTAAAAATTTAAGCAGTTAGATGAGGCCTCAGAATATGGTTTATATTTTTCTCTAACATGAGCAACCACAAACAAGGAAAGCCTAGTCGGGGAAGGTTTCGGCTATTGTTCTTAGTTATGACTTTGCCCTTTAATTTTTTCTTTTCGATATGTTGTTGTTGTGAATAGATCCAAGAAATTCATCTTTTAAGTAATCCAACAAGGTAAGATCATGGTAAACAAATGAAAGGATCAATAGTTCAGATCGAGAAGTTCAGAGTCTAACTAGGTTGTTCTTTTGATAGTTGATAGTATTCTCAAATTTGCATATGAACACACGATGTTTTTGGATGTTGCAGGTTTCGGCATCCTTGCTGATATATCACTAAATACTAGCTAGATGAGATTGAGGCTAACGATTACAACTTTGGCATTTGCATATGCAAAATCTCTCATCATTCCATCTCCGAGAGAACCATCTCTTCTTTTTTTTGGAGTCGAGAAAACTTCACCCCTTGGAAAACATAATTTGTGGGCTCAGGTGAGCAAATAAAATCTCAGCTATTACAGGCTCTGACAAAAAATACACGTCTAAAGAGAGAACCATCTCTTTCTGAGTTTCAGTTCGTGTTTTTGTTGAATCTCCTCAACAAAAACACGAACTGAAACTCAGAATTGTTGTTCCTCTACAGTAAATGGTTTCTAGATAAAATAAATCAATTCACAAATTTATTGATAAAATGTGAATTTTCAAGATGTAAATTGAGGCAAGAATCAATCCTCTAGTTTTAAAATAATTTATTATTTACTCTTAATGCTTATATTGTAATTGCAAAATAAGTTTGAGGAGCCAAGAGTTTTCTTAATGTTGAAAACGTTTTATAATTGTCTATTTATATAGACATTTCTAACTTTCTTTATTTAAAAATTAAATATTTATAATTCTCATAATTTCCCATTCATCTTAACGTAAGTTATGTTCCTAGTGGATTTTTTTTCAGCAGAAAAATGTATGAGAGAGAAAAGAAAATGAGATCTATGATCAAGGTATGTATTGAAAGCCCATTTGTTTAGTTTAGGGACTGTTGTGTATCTTGACAACCAGGTCAAGGATTAAACATAAACATATATTCATTGCATGCTTCAATAATCTATATAGAGAATCTGTATATATCCTACTCGGACGAGGAAATGAGTGTTGTCAATTCATCAAGTAATTTAAGCAGGACTAAATTTCCTTAGCATAGAGGATACTGGAAACCTAGTAAATCCATGCTGGCCCTAGCTGACATCCGAATCAGTGCAGGATACATTCTTATTCGGTTTCAGAGAGTATATAAATGCGCATCAGGTTAGTCGTTCTTCTGCAACAAATCAAGCATCGAGAAAACCCTAGTCATACTGTGCGAGGGAGAAAAATACCACGTATCCTTTTGATTTCCTGGATATGGATACTGGTAGAGCGTCTAAAGACATGGCCAATGCTGAAAAGTTCTCTGCTGCTTGTAAGAAGGACGATGACAAGAAGATGGCGACAAGATCGGAGTCCACCCTGCGGGATTTCATCGAGGCCAGCGGCTCCTTCACTTCCCAACTCAGGCCTTCTCTTATGACACTGAACACTTATTATAAAGGGAAGGAGAGCAGCCATGGATCGGGCAAAAGCAAGTTTCTAGATATCGATGTTTTCTGCTAGATGGCGCATGAATTGTGGTGTCTCTAGTCATATGGTTGTAATTTGACTATTTTGATTGCTAGTTTCTTTGCTTGATCGTCATAGTTTGTGTTCATGACTCGACGATCTTGGAAGTTTATTGATCCAATTTTGCTTGAATGATATCATAGAATAGATCTTTTGGAAAACTTGTATTTCCGTTGCAGATCATAAAACATTTCACAGTCGAGTTGATCTGTGAACCGACTGCGATGCATCTAGACTTGTAGTTGATGCAAACTGTGAAAGTTGAAGCTTGTAGAGCCAAAAAGACTCGAGTGGTTCTACTGATATATATAATTTTGCAAACTTTGGTTTAAACCAAACTTATTCATTCTATTTTAATAATATTTTTAATTCATTATCAATTATTTATATAAATTTAAATGTCTATACATTTACCAAAAATTTTAACTCAACAATAAAATTGATAAAATATAAAATGAGTCCATTACATAAATCATTATTCATTTCATCACAAAACAACTACGTCATAAATTTGATATAAATTTCATCAATTTACAAACAAATATAATTTTACAAAATCCTAAAAAAAACTAACATTTACAAATCATACATTCATATAACATTTTTACATGAAAAATATAAACAAGTAAGCACTCATACAAAAATACATATACTACGAAAATATATAATAAAACTAACATTTGAGAATTGAGTTCAAATAAAAAAAGAAGATAGTTTTACATACTTGAAGTTAAAAATCCTTAATAAAATTTGAATCAGGGAAGGGATGCTATCAAATTGAGTATTGGGTGGCTGAATCAGTGGTGGGAGATTGACTTGTGTTAAAATTGAGTATTGGGTGGCTGAATCAGTAAAAGAGCTTGAGATTTGAAGAGATTTTGAGTTCAGATTATGATATATATTTTTTGTAAAAATTTAAAACAATTAAAATTTTACTCGCTCATTTAAATTTATAAAATATATTTTCTGAAAATAAAATTTCCTTAGAATCTAAAATAAAAAGCTAGAGAAAGTGGTGGATTGGGTGTGAGAAAAGCTGTCTAAGAGAAAATATCTAGCTTGACATAATTTCAGGCTTGCTGATTTACCACCTGCCTGCCACTAGATATCTAGTCAATGAAGCTAGATTAGGCCACTCAGTCGAAGAGAGGGAAGTGACTGCTTGGTGGGAGGACATGTCAAGCAGGGCTGCTTGGAAGAAATTGTTTGATCTTTCTGGTTACTAGCTACCTACCTACTTAAGTTGATGCATTACTCATTGAAAAGTCTTGCGAAATTCTCTATCTTTGAATAAAAATAATAATTATAAAGATAAAAATGGTGGCTTGCCCTGTAAATGAAAGTCCACCATCGGAACTCCCAGCCCTTCTTCTTCCATAGCAACACATTGAGCGGATGAATTGAAATCTATCGGAGAAGAGGCCAGTGATGGAGGGTGGGGTCAAGAACATGTGCTCATGCACTCAAACGACACGAGCGATGCCCCTAATCCAGGCACAGAAAAGCCATACATTTCTTGCGTACAAGTAGAAGATGTATGCATAAAGTTAACTCAACCCCACATGCTTGTTTGGGATCAAAAGTCGCCATTCATGGCCCCAGCCAAAAAGCCAGGTCAAAATCAATGCATTTGATCCGGACAATTTTGACTATCGAACTCACTCTTTTTGGGATAACTTTAAATGTTATCACGGGAACTTTGTGCTTCTGAGATTTGAAATGATTTTCCTCTTCATCTCTGATGTGGATTTATGAGCTCGATCAGTTGAGCAGGAAGAGATCATGCCAGTGGAGAAAGCAGCAACTGTGAATACAAGATTGCCCCTGACAGGATCCTAATGGGGTCCACTTTTTAGCTCCTTGTTGAAAAACATAATTCCATCTGAAATAATCTAGAACTGAAAACATCCTAGGCATTTTAGAAGATGGTCTGTATGGATCAGTTGAAGGCACCAATGTAGAGATTTTTATGGGGTCACATCCTCATGGCTGGAGGCAGACATGAAGGAAATGTGCTATCTTAGCTATATAATTTTCGAATGCCACGTGTTTTTGGGTCAGCATTACTCAGAGCAGTTTGAACATAGGAATCTATTCCACTCAACAAAAGTGCAAAAGAGAACTTGCTATTTCCCCTGGAGATTGTTGAAAACCTTTATGATGATATTAGGATTGTCACTACGAGGCTTGATTTGAAGGAAGTCGAAAGATTTTATGTGAGTTTTTTTTTATGGAACTTCAGCTTCGAAAGACTTGCGAGCTGTTTTTTGTTTCCAATTCCTAGTGTTGGGACAACATGATGAGGCAATCATAAGGAAATCATGATATGCAGACTCATTAATTACTCAATTTCTCACAACTCAGATTTTGGAAGTTGGAAAATACCAGCTTAGCAGATAACTGCCTGCACAAAAACCATCAGTAAAAGCATGGAATCAAATATAGAATATAGGTCATCACTTTGATTCACATGAACATCGCATCGTCTTCAATGAAAAAAATAAAAAAAAGCTTTCCCAGTAGAAAGATTTTACAAATGAAAGATCAATCAGAAACAATTTTGCAAGTGGGAAGAGGAATTTTCCTAGGCTGCATTAAAGGTACAATGCCTTATGCCTCATGAAATATACATAATTATCCAACAATTGAGCACGATAACAAGAAGCATACCATTAGTTAAGATCTTTTGAAACATAGCATGGCATCCAAAGATGCCCCAGTGATACTATTCTCCACAAGGACAACAATCTTTTGTTCTTCTTGCTCTGCATATGCTACTTATAATCAGGATCTTGTTTACCAAAGATCAGTGGGAATTCATCGTGTTGGTCAGAGAAACCATGTTTCTCAGCCATGCCCTTCAGAGACTCGTAGATTTGGTACATTGTAGGTCTATCCTTGGGCCTGGAAACAACACAGCTCCAAGCAACCTTCAAGAACTGCATAATTTCATCATCATGACCTTTCCCAACCAGTGCTTTGTCAATGGCATCCGTGCTTCGACCCGTGCTCACCAATTGATTAACCCAATCCACCAAGTTCCCTTTGAATCCTTCCTCTGCATTACTGGCACCTAAAGGTTTTTGTCCACTGACCAACTCCAAAAGCACAACACCAAAGCCATAAACATCACCTTTCAACGATGCAACCATGGTGCTGGAATACTCAGGAGCAACATATCCAAACTCCCCCAGATCTCCATGAATGAAAGAACTATCATTAGAATCAGGAGAACTAATCAACCTTGCCAACCCAAAGTCAGTAATCCTTGCATCAAAATCATCATCAAGAAGTATCACATTGGAACTAATATACTGGTGAATATATGGTGGATGGCACCCATGGTGAAGCCAGGCAAACCCTCTTGCCGCCCCAACCCCAACCCTCACCCTCATAGGCCAATCCAAAACACTAGTTTGACTAATGCCAAATCCACTCCCATGCAATTGAGAATACAGAGTACCGTTAGGCATATGCTTATATACCAGAAGCTTTTCCACCTCCACAACACAAAAACCCAACAATGGCACCAAATTCGGATGCCTAAGCTGCCCTAACCTATTCATCTCACCCCTAAATTGCTTCTCACCAAGCTTACAAGTATTAAGCCTCTTGATAGCAAGACTAGACCCATCAGGCAAATCCGCCTGGTACGAAACCCCGGTCCTCGTCGAAATTACAACATTCTCAAAATCAAAACTATTAGTAGCGGCCAAAATATCAGCCAACTTGATCTTAACAATAGGTTTTTGAAACAATGTCACTTGAACCAGCTTATGTGACCTCAATAACCCAATCCAACTGGAATCATCACGCTTACCACCACTTCCGCCGGCGCCGCCACCTCTTTTTCCCCTAACAAACAACCACCACCAAATCACAAACCCCAAAATCAAAGACCCACCAGCACCAATAACCCCAGCAACAATTATAATGCCAAGACTCTTACTACTCAACCCACCACACTTCCCTAGAGGCTTACCGCACAACCCATCATTCCCATCAAACGCATCCTTCGGAAAAACCCCCAATTCCTCCGGTATCGAACCGGTCAGATCATTGTAAGCCACTGAGAACCTTTTCAACCGGTCAAGACGACCAAAACCATAAGGAATCGAACCAGTCAACTTATTTCCACTCAAAATCAAACTATTCAAGAACTTACAATTCACAATCTCCGGTGGGATCGGACCTGAAAATTTGTTCCCGGAGAGATCAAGAGTGACTACATAAGGCAACCAGTTACAAATCTCAGGTGGGATCGGCCCAGAAAGATCATTGTTTGAAAGATCCAGCGTTGTTAAGCTATGACAGTACTTGAGAGACTCTGGTAACTTGCCTGAAAGCTGATACAGCGGCAATTGAAGACTGATGATTCGGTTCTCCTTCTCGTTCCAGCAAGAAACACCGTTGAGCTTACAAATGTAAGCAACAGAGCTGTTGTTGAAAGCCCAAGAAGTAAGTCTACCCAGAGGGTCTGTAAAGGAGGTCTTGACTCCTTCAAGGCAGGTGACATCATCTTCTATGGCGAAAGAGAAGGCAAAGAGGGAGAGTAGTAAGGAAAAGGAAATGAGGGTGTTCTTCTTCGCCATTTCTTGAGATTGGAGGCTTGAGGTTTGTCGACAGAGAGTTAGGGTTTGTTGGTCAGAGAAGAGGAAGATAATGGATGGCCATTGATCTAGTAGGAGGGATGCATGGTGTTTCGCTTTTTAACAACCGAAGTATAACAAAAACAAAACAAAAAAACTGTCATAATCACATGAAATATTTGATAAACAACTCTTTGGTCCCTAACTTTTCAACATTACTATGACTTGGTCCTTCATGGTTTAAAACTTGTAACTGAGTACCTTACAACTGTCAAGTAAACATGATTAGTACAGAAATGTCCCTACTTGTCTCGAGGAAGGCTATATAAAGGAAGATAAAACATATACGAGGCAACCAGAGAGAAATTGCTTTAAAATAAATTAATTGTCTAGGGAGATCTGGGTTACCTTGAATCTACCCAGAATATTAGTTGTTTAGTTTTAGTTAAAACTAGTTAAATTGTCCGCACTACGTTGCGGGCAATATATAATTTTTATAATGGTTAGATTTGAAGTAATTTATATATTTTACTAATTTAAAAATAAAATATAACATCTATACATGCAAAGTTTGATATGATACAACATATCAATACACCCTACCGCAATAATAATATCGAAGCTTTAACATCAAACAGACGGAAATAGGTAATTGTCTCGAAAGTTTTTCAACAAAAAAATAAGGGAAAACATAGTTTTTTTCCAATATTTACATCAACCTTTGTGATGTTGTCAGTTTGTACTACGTCGTAGGTCGAGTAAACAATTTTTATAACTGTTGAGATTACAATATAATATTTATACATGTAAAGTTTGATATAATGAAACAGATGAACATACTTTATTATAACAACAGTAACATTGAAGTTTTAACATTTAAAATTATCATCATTATTACCGCCAAAATAATAAAATTAATAAATTACCCCGAGGAAAAAATACAAAAACATTTAACAGAAAAACAAATAAGAACAAAAATTAAAATTAAAATTATTATTAATATTATTATTGCGCCAATAATGAAAAAAGTAAAATTAAATCAAAGACAAAAAAAAAGCATAAAAACTTTAATAAAAGAGAAAATAAAAAAATATAATAGATGATAAAACAAAAATAAAAATTATTAGCTGAAAAAAATCATTTAACTTGAAAATTTAAAAAATCATTCGTTCTACTTTGCGGGCTGAGCAAACAATTTTTATAAGATTTGATGGATCAAAATTAAAATATAATATTTATATATGCAAACTTTAATATAATAAAATAGATCAACACACCCTATTATAACAATAACAACATCGGAGTCGTAACATCTAAAATTATCATTGCTTTTACTATCAAATTAATAAAAATTATCAAATTATTCTGAGAAAAAAAAAACATTACCAAAATAGTAACCAAAAAAAACAATTAAAATATTATTATTATTAAAGAAAAAATAAATAAATGAAAGACTAAAAAAATCCTAAAAAGTTTAATAAAGGATCAAACAAAAAAATAAAATAAAAATAAAAATTATCATTGTTATTACTGTCAAAACAGTAAAAATTACCAAATTATCCGGAGGAAAAAAACCTAAAAAATATTAACAAAAGAGTAAGCAAGAAAAACAATTCATTATTATTATTATTATTATTATTATTATTATTATTATTATTATTATTATTAATAATAATAATAATAATAATGAAAGAAAAAAATGAAAGACTAAAAAAATCCTAAAAACTTTAACAAAAGATCAAACAAAAAAATAAAAATAAAAATAAAAATTATCATTATTATTACTGTCACAACAATAAAAATTATCAAATTATCCCAAGTGAAAAAAAACCTAAAAAAATTAACAAAAGAGTAAGCAAGAAAAACAATTAAATTATTATTATTATTATTATTATTATTATTATTATTATTATTATGTTAAAAATGAAAAAAATAAAATAAATGAAAGACTCAAAAAATCTTAAAAACTTTAAGAAAAGGTCAAACAAAAAAATAAAATAAAAATTATTTGGTAAAAAAAGTCATTTGACTTGAAAAAAATAAAAAAACTAAGAGAAAGAACAAAGGGAGAGAAAAAATAAAAATATCAATTTTCAAATCATAAATACAAAATAAAACTTAAGAGCTAATTGTTTTGAAAAAAATATCACCTCAACAAATAAGAAAATAACAAAAATTAAAAATCAAAGCTAAGAGCACACTTATATAACATGGACAAAAGTAAGGATTATTCTAGAAATACAAAGAAATAAAGGGATTAAAATAAAAAATTAAAAGTATAAGGGCTGAAATAAAAATAAAATATAAAGGGATTAAAATCAAAAATTAAAAGTACAAGGGCCTAAATTAAAATTAAATATATTATCAATTTCAATCAAAGGACATAATTGAAAACATTGAAACTGCTGTACCGAATTTAATTAGTCTTTTTAAACTCAATCCGGAAATTAAAAGAAGGAGGACCGAAGTGAAACATTTACACTGAATTAATTCCAATCGAAGGACCTAATCAAACTAAATCAAAACTTATATAACAAAAATCAGGAACATAAACAAAATTAAAAGCACAGGGACCGAAGTGAAACATCACCAAATCTGGGGGACTCGCCTACACTTTGACGTGCAAGAGAGAGAGAGAGAAACGGTTGCAGCGGCTTTAATCGGCCACCGCCGCGTCCACGGCAGTCAGAGGATAAAACTCGACGCACCGGGAGGAAGACCACTCGGCGGCGCACTGAAAGAGACGTCGGTAGCCCATCTCCGACCACAGTAACAGCTCTCACGCGCCACCTAAACAGTGCGTGAGGTGGAATATTGTCGGTCGCGCGTGACACACGCGCCGACAATATAAAGAAAAAAAATAAAAAATTATGGTCAATTACCGGTATATCCCTGTGTCTAAGTCAACAATTTTATCTTATTAGGGGCTATATTTGTAATTAGCCATTTTCAAAAAAATATAAAATAATAAAAAGGTAGGCGGACCGGTCCGGTCTGAAATTGTGCAATTACCGCGGAGCCCCTCCACCCATAACCGTGTTTTTGTCTTTTTCGAGGGCTAAAAACGCTATTTTACTGTGCAAATAATGATAAAAAATCGGAAAACCGGTAAACCAACCAAACCGAACGAACCGAGAACCGAACCGACCCAAAAATATACTATTGGAATCCACAGTGAAAACACTCACAATCTACAGTGTTTTCCTGGCCTCTTTTAGTTTATTGTATAATTCCAATTTTTCGTATTTGGTTTCTCTGCTTTGATAAACCCTTAAAAGTACAAAAAAATATTTTTATTTCTTTTTTTGAAGAATTCAAAAAAAAAAAACCCGAGAGAGGATATTCTCTCATAAAGGAAGGCGTCAATTTAATTAAGAGTGTTACATAAATCTTGACATAAGGAAATAAGTAATAAAATAATAGCAAATTAACTAATATCTAAATGCCGTGGGGTTTTTACTGTGCATCAGTGCACTGTGCACTGTGGATTGCAACAGTATTTTTTTTTTTTCTGCTTACTTTTTTTTTCTCTTTTTTTCTGTTTTTTTTTTTGGTTTTTATTTTATGATTAGCTCCTTTTTTTTTCGTTTGTTCTTTTTCGTTTGTTCTTTTATTTTCCTAATTATTCTTTTTCTTTTTTTTTCCCTCAGGTTTTTCCTTCTTCTTCTTTTGCCTTTTTTTTTGTATTTTTTCCTTATTATATATTTTTTAATTTTTTTCTTATTATATAATTTTTCCCTTTTTCTACTTATATATTTTTTTTGGTTTTTTGTTTTTTAATAATCGGGGTATCCGAGCTCGCTTAAATGCACCACGATTAATCTTCATATCCAAATTTTTTTGATAACCAGGGTGTCCAGGGCAACTTATGCATACCACGACAATCCCCGGATCCATATATTTTTTTTTAAAATGCTTTCCTGCTGGTATATTTTTTTTCTTTTTTTTATACTTTTTTTATTCACTTATACATTTTTTTTATAACCGGGATCTCTGACCAGCTTAAGCACACCACGACTAATTCTTGGGCCAAATTTTTTTAAAAACAATATGGATTGCTACAGTGCTTTCACGCTTATACTTTTTTTTTTGTTTTCTTTCACTTATACATTTTTTGGTAACCATAGTCTCTCAGTCAGCTTAAGCTCTTTTTTTCACTTATACATTTTTTTCACTTATATATTTTTTTTATAACCACGATCTCTGGGCCAGCTCAAGTGCACCACCACTACTCCTCGGACCAAATCTGTTTTTTGATAATCGGGGTGTCCAGGCCAGCGTAGACACACCATGACTAATCTCCGAACCAATTTATTATTATTTTTTATTTTTTTCCCTTATACGTTTTTTTGTTCACTTTTATTTTTATTTGTTCTTTGGATTAGATGATTTTTATATTTTTATTATTTGCGCAATAATAATGATAATTTGAGTGATTATTTTTTTATAAAAATCTTTTGATTTTTTTTAAAGATTTTCCTAAAATTTTAATTTATATCGGTGATCATTTTAAAAGTAATATTACTCTATTTTTCCCTTTATTCATTTTTTTTTGTTTTCTGTTTCTTTATTTGTTCTTTAGATTATATGATTTTTTTGATTTTATTATTTATGCAATAATAATGATAATTTTAGTTATTGTTTTTTTATTGTTTTTTTATAAAAATCTTTTTTTTTAATTTTTCATGGCAATTTAATTATTTTAATTGTTTTGGCAGTAATGTTAGTAATAATTTTAGCTTTAATAACAATGATAATGGTAATAACGTCAGGATGAATTTTCAATCTATATTTTCGTCTTTTTGTTGATAGAAAATTAACAACTTATTTTTTTATTTGATTATTGTAGGTATTTTCACAATTTATATTTTATTTTTGTTTGATTTAAATTGAATTATAAAATAAACTAATCTTAATACAGTGAAATTAATAATTCAGATATCCGAGTTTTCTTGCTTTTTTAATGATAATGATAAATTTATGCTGGTTATTTCGTTTGAAACTACTAAACAGACAAATTTATATCGATTTTAAATTCATATATTTTATAGAAAACTTGCACTTGACATGAATTCTGCACAGATTTATTATTTTAGCTAAATTTATATTATAATAAAAAAATACACACAATTAATATTTTTTACATTGAAAAAAATATTGTGCTGCCCGCGGCGAAGCGCGGGGGCATAGTCTAGTATGTTATAAATTGAGATGAAGCGTTTTTGAATGTCATATGGGAAATACATATAAATTAAGATTGGTCGTATATAATAATATAGTAATCAAAAAGTTCAGTACTTTGTGCATGTTTGGGAATGTGGTAACATTTATTTTTTTAAATGATTTTCATTCAGAAATGCATCAAAATAATCTTTTTTATTTTTTAAAAATTAATTTGGACATAAACACATGAAAATAATTTTAAACACCAAATAAATTTAATTTAAAATACAAAATAAATATAAAAAAAATCATTTTTTTTCAAAAACATTTTTGAAATGCAGTACCAAACACCCCTTAGTGGTTGTTTGTCATTGTGTTTTAAAAGTGCTTTCGAAAAAAAATAAAAATTTTATTTTTATTGTATACTATAAATTAATATTTTCGTGTTTTTATATCATTTTCATGTGTTCATGTTAAAAATGATTTTTTAAAATTAAAAAATATTATTTTAATATATTTCTGAATAAAAAACACTTTTAAAAGTAACCACACTCCCATATAGGTACTTAAAATAAAAAGAAAAAAGAAACATTAATTAGAGGATAAGTTGTAATTCAAGTACAAGTTTTTCTCTCTCAACATAAATAAATATAAATAGAGGTCAATGACCAATGATGGAAAGAGGAAGCCTTCTTCTTCTCTTCTTCTTACATTTTTATATCAAATCTTCTTTGAAGATATGGTTTTTAGGATATTATAGCTGAAATTAATAAGGAAAAAACATTTTAAACCAAAAATTTAAAAGGATTTTGTGAGATGAAAAGTTACGAATTAGTGAGAAGAAGAGCTTTTTAAAGAAGAAAGAAGAATTAATTTTATTTTTTTCTCCATAATTTATCTTTGGGAGAATCCATTGTGTGGGCTAGATTGGAAGACCCGTTCATTTAGGCTATTTTATTGAGACCTAGGAATACTAGATCGTGGAGGCAAGTCCACATATTTGGCTTTTTTTTATTTATTTATTTATTCTCTAGTTCATTGAACTTGAAAAGATCATTTTTTGTTGTTATGTAAAGGATTTTTTAACATTTAACTTTATTTTGTCATGTAGATTTAAGTTCAATGATTACTTTTTAATTTAAACCTTGTTTTGTTATGTCTTGAAAAAATAATCTTTTTGTTTTATAACCTAAGAAAAATCTAAACCTCTTTTTGTTATTTTAGTCTCATTTGCCTATCTTGTTTTTTCTTTTCTTTTTTTTTAAAAATTATTATTTAATACAAAAAAAATATCTCACATGAATGATTAATGTATAATTAAATAAAAAACAATATGATTGATAAACCTTATTAAATTCAAAGAGGTTTATGGCCCAGATTATGAGTTTGACAAATGAAATAAAATTTGCTCGAGTTTTTTTTGTTTTGTTTTTAATTAAGTATCTATTTACTAATTTTATCCTTTATAATTGACTTGATTGAGATTTATAATTTATTTTTATGAGTTATTGTGCTTTTATGATCACTCGGATAACAAGTTTGATTGGTTAACCTAATTTAATTTATTATATTGATATCTTAATATTTTAAAAATAAATCAACCAAGATATCATTTCAATATTTTAAAAAAAAAAGATAGTGTTCAACCCATGTCATTTCAATATTTAAAAAAAAAAATAGTGTTCAACTCTTATCAGTTTATTATTTGAAAGATAAATTGATGTATTTAACCACCTATCTTGATTCACTATATTGTAATCTCAGCATCTCAAAACTAAATTGACCAAGTTATTATTTTAATATTTTAAAAGATATCTTCCAATATATGTAGAGTTTTGAATTCATGTGAATGAATTTTTAAGCAAGTTAGAGGTAATAAGAAAGTGTTTGGAACAATGTTAGAGATTGTTTTTCTAATTTATTTTAAAATGTATATTCTTATTTTTTAAAATTTATTTTTGATATTAACATACAAAAATAATTATAAAACATGAAAAAAAATCAAAAACAAATTGTTAAACAATGGTTGCAGCAGAACGTAACCATCATGTTTTACTTGAATTCATGATTTGAAGGAACAAAGTTAGATGATAAGTGCTGTTTAGAGTATTTCTCATTCATATAATATTTATTTTATTTTTAAAAAAATATTTATGAAATTTTTTTTTTTTTTTTTTGAAACACAATGAAAGTACATTTACAAGCAGATCAGCCCATGGTTTTTTTTTGCAGGTTTTCTCCTCGTTGCATGCACGGGTCTCAGTCCTGGTTATTTGAGAGCTTTTAGTTCAGTTTTTCCCAAGGGTTTCAAATAGAGGAGCTAGCGGACAGAACAGAAACGAGAGCGCAGTGGATACAGATGATGAAGAAGATGTGATAGAGCTAGCTAGTGGATAGTAGTGGCCATGACTCAGCTTGATGCATCAGTGGAAGCTATGGACATGGAAAATTTGTAGTCATCCAGCCCATGTTTCAATTCTTAATTTCACGAGAAAGATGAGCCACTGGTCATGGAAGGGTAGCCATGGCACTTCGATGGAGATCTGTTAGTTTTGAATGAGGTGAAGGGAGACATGCAGCAGCCATCCACTGCTAATTTCTCCATGTTTGCAGAAAATTACACCACGTTATGAAGATTTCAGTGATTCTAATGTGAGCAACTTGAAAACATTAAGTATGGAGAATGGTTGAGGGCTTCACCATTGAAACATCTTCGCACTGAGACTGATCATGAAGCTTTAGAGACGAAGATGTTATCTCAACGAGTTATCCTCAAACCAGCCATGGGTGAATCTATCACAGTTCGGGCAACAGACGCGGAGAGGTTGCTCAGCTACCCCGCTCTTCACCATGAATCTGCTAACATTTTGTACTCAAGCTTGTAATCAATCTCGAGAATCCCGATGTTGTCTTCTTACAGGGATAAAGTTAAAGAAAAAGAGAATTCGATCGAAGGCCTGAAACTACTGATGACGGAGTCGGGTGAAGAGGGTTGTGAGTACTAGTTTTGGATATCCAGAAGATGTAAGCAAGCTGTCACGAACCAAAAGGAAGAAGAAGGTGAAGGCAAATAGAGGAAAGCTGAAGCATGAAATTGAATTCAAAATTACCTAAAACGACTGTGTTTGTGCAGTTCTTTTGATTTCCAGTAGCTTCGAGACAGGATCGATGCCACGTTGGCACAAATTGTCTTTATATTCGTATTGTTAGCAACAGAAGAAACACAAGAAAAATATAACAAGAATTTCATAATCCTCTCCCCTCCTCTTATTCTCTCTCACGCAGAGTGCGTGTTCTCTTCCTTATCTCCCACGCAGAAGGCGTTTTCTTCTCTTATTCCCCAAATCTCTCTCTTACCCATCATCTTCTTCCCCAAATCCTGCTCCCTGCAGAAAATTCTAACACGCAGCAAATTGGTATCAGAGCCTCGCGTCTTTGGACTCAATAGATGGCGCCAGAAACCAGGTCCCAAGACATCAGAAGGATAGATGATTCTCTGGAAGCTGCTAATCAGAGGATCAATGGAATTGAAGTTAAATTACAGGCATGATCTAATGACCTAGCACAGTTTAAGGCCATGATGAAGGAGATAGCAACTCAACAAATCGCTATTCAACAAACTTTGTAAACCTTATCGGGTGAAGCAAATTCATCTCAGAACAGAGAAATGAAGATTTGGGCCTCAGCCAGTGAAGAAGGCTGGCTCCTGCCTAAGGGCTCTGATTCGTTGAATTGTACCCAGACATTAGAGTTGAAGAGTTCAGCTGAACCTGGAGCTGATGAGGCATTCTTCAATCAAGTATCTTCGATCCGGGAGAGTAGATCAGATGACAAGAGGTTCTCAATATTTACCGGCACGAAGAGGTTGCACCTGAGAGCAGAGATACGTGAGGATCGCTTGGAATGGATGGAAGCATTGCAGGCTGTAAAGGATATGTTCCCTCGTATGTCTAACAGTGAACTAATGGCTCCTATGGACAATGTGGCAGTTTCAAATGAGCTCAGGAAGCGGCTTCAAGAAGAAGGAGTGAGGGAGGAGGTGATATAGGAAAGTGAGCAGATCATGAGGAGTGAGTTTGCCGCGCTGCAGAACCAAAGAGTGCTGCTCAAGCAGAAGCAATGGCTTCTCACTGACACACTTCGCCAGTTAGAGAATTTCCAGTCAAATAAAAAAAAACTTATCGTTGACAGAAGCAACTTGGGAGAAGCTGAGGAGTTCAGCCGGTGGTTTCCTCAGTTTAACCTTGAGGACAAGGTTGAAGCCACAGACGGGGTATTGTCATGAACCAAAAGGAAGAAGAAGGTGAAGGCAACGAGAGGAAAGCTGAAGCATGAAATTGAATTCAAAATTACCTAAAACGACTGCGTTTGTGCAGTTCTTTTGATTTCCAGTAGCTTCGAGACAGGATCGATGCCACGTTGGCACAAATTGTCTTTATATTCGTATTGTTAGCAACAGAAGAAAACAAGAAAATACAACAGAATTTAGAAATATTCCATCCCCTGTCTCTTTCTCTCCCTGCATGCATTGTGCGTGTATTCTTTTATCTTCTTAATTCGTCTTCAACCTCCTTCTTCTTCCCCAGCTCCCTCTGTTTTTCTTTCCCTCTTCTCACAGAAATTCTAACACGCAGCACAAGCAGAAGACATGGAGTTTGCTGAGACAACCACGACAACAATCGAATCTTCCATGGCTGGTTTTTGGGGACCTTGATGAGATTTAGTATCTGCAAGAGAAGAAAGAAGGGCAGCTTCGTTCGAGAATCAAGACTGATTCAAGCTTTCCATGATTTCTTGAATCGTGATTTCAAACTTATTAGTTTGCTTTTTTGAAAATATTTTTTTGTTTAGAAATATATCAAAATGATATTTTTATTTTATTTTAAAAAAAAAATTTTTAATATCAGCACATGAAAATGATTTAAAACACCAAAAATATTTATTTTAAAATAAAAAATCAAAATATTTTTTTCTCAAATTTCTTGAAGGAGGTGACTGAAACAGTAGCACTGCTTTCTGTTGTCATTTCTTTTCTTCTTTTAGTATTATTTTCTCTAATACTTTTTGAAATCTCAACCACAAAAACTATGGTAAAACACATACTCCAAAAAAATAAAAATAAAAATTGTGTCAAGCAAATTTAATATATTCATCAAAATGAGTCTTGATATGGTTTTATATACCATTTTTCTCCTCTCTTTTCTTTTTCTTCTTTTCTCTCTCTTTTATCTAGAAAGAAACGACCCTTTTTTTTTTCTTTTTTTTTTTAATTTTAGTCTCTTTAGTTTGAATTCATTGAAAAACATAAAATTTAAATTGTTTTGTGAAAAATCAAGCATGAGTAAAACGCCAAAAAAATCTTATACTACCACCAGAATCTCGAAGGCTCAATCCAGCCAATTGTTATAGGGTGTAATTGAAAACCAAAATAATATGGTTGTAAGAAAGAAAACAGAAAAGGGGCGAATGAAATGATAAAAGAACTAAATGAATTAGTTTATTTCTTGCATTTGTAATTTTAAACTATAAAAATCTAATACGTATTTAAATGGAAAAAAAAAGTTTAGAATTTAGAGAATCCATTAAAAATATATTTGAATGCTTGGTTAATTACAAATAAAGTCAATGTTTGTACACACATTAGGCTCTAGACATATAATATACCTGGGCTCGTGTTACGCCTTGAGCCCACACTACATCGTGAGTCTGTATTTATTTTTTGTAAAAATAAATTATCTAAGTGACAAGCGTGTTTTAAAAATAAAAAAAAAACTAATAACTCGAGTTATAGCCATAAAGTCTAATTAGTTGTTTTTATTTTAATTAGATGATAAATAAAAAAATGATAGTAAGTCAAAACTCTAAAACAAAATCACGATATCTTCAAGAAAAAAACCTTTGAAAGTATGATATTGAATAAAATATACAAAAAAAATAACACAAGATGGTGTGATATGCATGTAACATAAACAACAAGGGGTAAACCAATCCTCATTAAGGCGTGAAACCTATGACCCATGTCATGACATTGGAATAACTCATTAGAAAAGTAATTGAAAAAAAACCACAAAGTCATTTTTTTACAAAAATAATGTTGATGAATGAAATAAAAGAAGGTAAAAAAAGAATGTTGACTTTCGTTAACTTTTTAAATTAGAGACTCACGTCATTAAACTACAAACACCATATATGAAAAAATCTTGAGATGCATTTTTCAAAAAATCAAATATTAAATGATGAAATTAAAAAGAAAAATTAGTTTTAAACATTAACAATTAGAATAATGAAGATAAAAATTAAAATTAAAATAGATTAGAGGACAACATTTTTTTTATTAGAGGGTGAAATTGAAAATAAAAAAGGAAAACAATTAATTATAAAATTGAAAAAAAATAAAACATCATAATTTTGGATTGAGAGATGAAATTGAAAACAAAAAATAATTGCACAAAATAGGCAAGAGAAAAAAAATTAAAAATCAAAAGATTGAAGAACAAAGTAAAAAAAAAAAAAAAAAACCCATGCATGGAAATTGGGGTTTAAATGATGAAATTGGAAAAAAAATTAAAATTTGACAAAACAACCAATGATAAAAATTATAAAAAAGGACCAAATCGAAAAAGAAAACAAATTAAAGGGCAACTTTAAAAACTTGGAGTCACCCGTGAAAACTGAGAATGAGATAACCTTTCTTCAACCTAGGCTAATCTTGATCTTGAAATAACCTACTGACCAATCCAACTTGTATTAAAAATAAATCTAAAAAGGTGTGGGGAAAAAATGTTTCTTCATTTCCATTAATATTATGAATTACAATAATAATCCACAATTGTTTTTTAGATATGTTGAGATTTATATTTGATAATTTATTATTATTAATCTTTTATATATATTTATCGTGGTATTAGAAACATATCCTAGCATAAGTTTGGTTTTAGAAAAATATTTAAGCATAAAAAAGTATAGTTAAATAAATAAATATTTTTTTTATAAAACAATATGTTATTAAATTCTGTGAAGTTAATGACCGAGTTTGCGAGTTTAACTATATAATCCTAGTTGCTTCAACTTGAGGTTTAGCAGGCTATTTTGTTTTAATTTCTAATTAAATTTGACTATGTGATCATCTATTTATATTTTTATCATATATTTAAAAAAAATAATTTCAGAAAAAACACACATGTGGTTAAATTTTAGAGAGTCCATGAGCCTAGTTACGACTTTAATGAATCTAACTTTTTTTTTTCCACCCTTTTTCAATAATGGAGTAGTTGAGAAATAGAATTCATGATTTATTTTTGTCTAATTTCTATAAGGTTATCACAATTTTAAATAAATATCTTATTAGGATTGATGCTCGATTTTGCAATAATTTATTTTTATTGTAAGATTAAATAAAAATAATTTTAAAAAATAACAAAGTTATTAAACCTATTGAAGTTCATGATGAAGTGAACAATAATATCAGTAGGTTACCAAATTGAATCACAATCATATTTTATAATTGTGATTTCTAAAACAGTAATAATAGAAAATTGTGAATTAAGATATTGCATAAGTGATTATTTAAGATTGTTTTTGAAAATATTTTTTTATTGAAATATATTAAAATAATATTTTTTTATTTTTAAAAAATTATTTTTGATATCAGTATTTGAAAATGATCTAAAATATCAATTTTTTTAATTTAAAATAAATAATAAAAATAAAAAACTTCCAATTTTTTCTAAATTGTTTTTGAAAAACAATAACAAACGGGGCTAAAAATATACCAAGGAGAATAATAACAGAGTGATATTTATTTAAATAAAACACCTCCCAAAACAATTACTTACTCAAAAGTCTCTTCGTCCGAGAAAACAAACGGACGTAACCCTAAAAGCAAACAAACAGAGACGAAGCCAAAAACCTAACAACAACAAGAAGAATTCTAACAATCGCAAGAACCGATCGCTGGTACGAGAAAGAAGAAACAACATATTCAATTCAGAGAAAAGCTTATTTGTTCTTATCAAATCGCATCCACGGTTTGCCTGGTATGCATACTGATTTTATTTATCCTCACAATTTATTGACCCACTTCAAAACTTGCAATATAAATTGTAGTAAAGATACACATGAATATAGCTGATGGGTTTCTGTTATTTTATGAATTTTTTTATTTGATAGAGATATTTTTATTATGCAAATTCACAATTTTGTGGGATTTTTTTAAGTTATGATATTAAGATGATGAGTATGTGCTATTCGATGATAATAATCCTACTTTCTATGCTTTGTTGTGTCAAAAGAGAGATTTTAGAAGTGATATACACAAATTTTTGAGGATTTTTTTTATTTGGATATAATTGAATTTAGATGATATTTAGCTATGGGATGGGTTTTTGATTGTCAAGATCATTGCTTAAATATTCGTGTAGATAATTCTGGAAAAATGATGAAATGGGTTTTGTTTCTCTTGATTTTCTGAAGTGGGTTTGGTTTTATCTGAGTGTTTTTTCCCCTTAAATTTTACAATGTAAATCGTGATGGAGAAATTATTGTGGCATTTTAAGCTGATCACTATCTGTTAATATCAAGAAGTTGTTCTGTTGATTTTCTTATAATGCAATTCACAATTTGATTTTTTTTCTTGTAATTTGTTTTGTTTGTATAGCTTTATTTTGGTTTAATCTGGATTCGGTGTTTGGTTTCTGCTAATCAAGATCATGGCTTTAATAACTTTTCGTGTTCGTTGAGAGAATTTTGGAGGAATGATCAAGTGGGTCTTGGTTATATCTTGGTTTATGGAGTGGGTTTGATTTTATTTGAAGATTTACGAACGTCAAGGCTAATAAGAACTCAGTGCGTGGGGGAATTATTGAGTAAAGGTTGATTCATGGGCATGACTGTTGTGTGTCTGTTTCTTTTGTGCATATATTACAGGGAATAAAAGGAATTAGAACATTCAATCATCAAGAAAGAGCATTGCAGGGTGGTTTTGCTTGCAAACATGGATCCTGGTCGCTATGGCCTTCAGCAAGGATGGGATAATAACAGCGTAATTGTGGTTTCCTCCTTAAAAATACTGATAAAAATGCAAGAAATTTTTTAGGATTGTCCATTAGTTTTTGGGCATCATCTATCTCGTCCTTAAAAGAAAAATAAGAGAAAGCTGTTGGGGGCAGTGAGGATATGGAATGGGTTTGCGTAACCTCCTCCTATCTTGATTGGTATTTGTTGCTGACATAAGCTTATTCTCTTGAATCCACAGGCTCTGGAGGGGTATGGTGCAGTCCATGAGCCTAACTACCGGTAAGTAAGGCCTGATGCTTGCTTTCAGGGCTTTCATGGTAAAATATATTATTTGAAAATTTGTGCACTTATTTTCCTTTTTGAGTTTTGTTGGTTAAGTTATTTATTTCATGCAAGATTTCCCAGAAGCTTCTTATGCTTGATATTTTCTAAATGTCTCCTTGTGGTCTTAATCTTGTTGTCATTAAATCTTTTTCAAGCTTTTGCTCATGATTTTTCATGTCTGCTCTTCCATTAAATTATTTTATCTTAGCAGGGGTGGTGGTTCATATGATGAGAGGAGGTTTATCAATGACCGGTATTCAAGGGATAATGGCTACCCAAGACATGCCTTCCCCCGGAACATTCTAGAGAGGGAGAACTATCCCCCACCTCCTGCTGTTGATGTTTGGCCTCAATCAAGAAGGAGAAGTTATGAAGAAGAATACCCACTTGATAGGGAGTCTAGGAGACATGAGAGACCATACTTTGATACTTACCATGATATAGATGCTGTTCATGATCGGGATGGCAGCCACAGCATCGACAACTACCGCGATCATGGACTTGATAGGGCTTCTAGGTTTGGGGAACGTGACCGTGATGAATATGCATATGATGATTATGACTATAAGTCACGCTCTTCCTATCAAAATAGGGAGGATAGCCGTGAGAGGGATTATGAATATGGTAGGCATAGTTATGATTCTGATTATGAAAGAGGCAGCAGGAGAGATGGCAATTGGAGGAGGCGTGGATCCCATGATCGAGAACATGACAAGAGAGGTTTGAGCCAGGAAAAATCTCAGAGTCCACATAGACGGCATGAACGATCTCGGTCTCGTGGATTCGATGATCGTCCTAGATCAAGGTCTCCTCGAAGTCGAAGTCATAGCCGAAGTCAAAGGGAGGACAGCTATGATGGTGGAAGGCATGAGAGGAGTGAAAGGAG
Source organism: Salix brachista (assembly GCA_009078335.1). Lineage (NCBI taxonomy): Eukaryota > Viridiplantae > Streptophyta > Magnoliopsida > Malpighiales > Salicaceae > Salix > Salix brachista. The sequence goes on from CM018575.1 coordinate 4,631,915, forward strand.
GAGGGACCGTGAACACAAGCGTCAGCGTGGCCATTATGACGTGGTATGTTATGTACAGCTTTCTTCACTGTTATTTACTGCATGGCTTGATCTGTGGTGAGTCACTGGGCTTTAACAAGAACTCTGTCTCTTGTAGGCCCCATCTGCAACCGTAGTCGTGAAGGGTCTATCACAGAAGACAACCGAGGAAGATCTTTACCAGATACTTGTAATGTCTTAATTTACTTTCTTTATCTGGCACAGCTGCTTTTCCTCATTAGATGCTTTCATAACATTTATTTGCTTTTTGTGGCCATCAGGCTGAGTGGGGACCACTTCGCCATGTTCGTGTAATCAAAGAGAGGAATTCTGGCATCTCCCGTGGATTTGCCTTTATTGATTTTCCTTCTGTGGTATCTATCTGCCTAATCTGGCAAGGTTGCATTTTCTTTCAAGAATGACATTCAAATAATGTTTTTGTCTGTAACAGGAAGCAGCATGCGCAATGATGGATAGGATTGGGGATGATGGTCTTGTTGTTGATGGCAGAAAGCTTTTCTTTGAGTACAGGTATTTCTCTTTCATCATTGCCATGATTGTGTTATCATGACAGTCAATTGTGATTATTTATTCCATGTTATTATCTTGAAGTTGTACATTGCGCAAGTATGTTGGATCTCACATACTGGTGAAATCCAGATACATTCTTACTTTAGCTGTTGCTGGCTTCCCTAACACTATTCTCCTTCAATATCTGACTGATGGTGGCATTTCTTGATGTAAACGCTACATTAATGTCGTTGTACATTTTGGCTTCAAGCATAACCATTATCACTTTGATTTCTGTTGTCTTTCAGTAGTAAACCAACTGGGGGAGCAGGTGGGCCTTTTGGTCTAGAGAAATCCAGTCAGCACAGAAACATCACAGTGCCATCTGATTGGATGTGCACCATCTGTGGCTGTGTCAATTTTGCAAGGCGTACATCCTGCTTTCAGGTTTGTTTTTCCATCTCATTTTTCCTTATTTGATTTGTGGCAAGTTGAACAATTATTAAATTTTATGAATACACAATCCTGTGGCCATTAGTTTCATTTGTAAGCACTAGCACAGCAAGAACAATTCCCTGCTGGTGTTGAGCACACATGTCAAGTGTTGAAATGACAATCATTATTTTTTCTTGTGTTTGTTTGGAGGTTAATGTGCATTGGAAGTCACATTGACACCTTTAACATGCTGTCTCTTCATGGTTTGCTTTAGTCAAATAGTGTGGACTTGTAGTTCTTTTGTGCATAGCTCTTGCTTAATGATTTTAAATCAAATGGAAAAGAAAAAACATTACCCAGAGATTCTGGTGAAATTTATAATGGTTTGACAGTATCCTTGAAAACAAATTGTTGAATGGTCTCTTTTATTATGTGCTGCAGTGCAATGAGCCACGAACTGATGATGCACCACCAGCAGATATGGCTTTATCAAATCCATCATCCTCAGGAAAGAAAGGATTTGAGGCAGGTTGGTTTGAAATGTTTCTTTTTTCCTGACATGTTTTAATATATATGCCACAACTTGCTAAGCTGACACCAAATCAGGCCCAACTCATGTTTTGGTTGTTCGTGGATTGGATGAAAATGCGGATGAGGAGATGCTTCGCTATGAGTTTTCCAAGCATGCTCCAATTAAGGTACAAAATGCTGTAAAATTCTTTAATGTTTTATTAGAAAATCTCCCCCTTTTTTGGCATGTTCATGTTTTTATCGCTCCTAATTTGCAGGATCTTCGACTGGTTAGAGACAAGTTTACTCATGTTTCAAGGGGATTTGCCTTTGTACATTTCCATTCGGTAAATTCATTTGTTATTGGTGATTGGATTTGTTGAATATTTTGTTCCTCCTATTTTTTGCTCTCCAGTTTTTCTTAGTCAAAATAATCTTTGATGGTTGTCATGCAATTCAAATGATTATGAGTCCAAATTTATTGTTAACAACACACCTGACAAATATACACGAGGAGCTAAAGTAAACTTACTAATAATGATTCACTGGTATTTTAATGACAAAATTATTTAGAAAGATTATACAACAAACTATGATATGGTGGTATTGTTTTCCCTTTCACCTTCCATTCTAGGCTATAAAACTAATATAAACTGAGGTAACATTGCGGTTGTCGCATATTTTGAATGTTGCTGATATCTATACCTTAGTTACCCAATGAAATCCCATTTCAGATTGACATACTATAGTACTTTATGCCCCTAAAAGATTTTCTGTTGAAATTTTAGTTGTATGGTCCTTGCATTTTGCAAGACCCCTGCCCTCTGAATGGAGGATTTTACATGTTCTTTTCAGAATTAGAGACACAGCAAGAGAGAGTTGCTAAATAATAGATGCATTCTTTGCAATCATTATGGTTCTTGTCTTGTAGGTTGAGGATGCTACTAAAGCCCTTGATGCGACCAATGGAACCGCTCTTGAGAAGAATGGGCAGATCTTAAGAGTGGCATATGCAAAGAGCATTCTTGGCCCAGGGTCCTCAGGATCATCGCAGTCAAGCAGTTTAGCAACTGCTGCAATTGAGGCCGCAGCATTTGCACAACAGGCATATTAATGAATCTTTTCAACTATTGTAGTTTCTTTTTTGTCGCATATTTTAAATTGACGTACTAAATTTTACATGGTTTGAATGCTTTAGTTCATACTTTAGAATTTGAAAGTCTAGGGAAAACAATTTTTTTCTGTGGAAGAAGAAAATCAACACAGCCTAGAAACTATAATTTTCTGTTATTTGAAGTCACTCAGAGCTTTTCATGAAGTGATTGTTGGTGGGGAAGTTGGAGAAAGTTGACATTGCACCTGTACTATGTACCATAGAAATGTAAACAATACCTTCATATCAAAGGTCCTTTTTTCTGGTGAAATGGTTCTGTGAAGTGAAGATTGATGAGCAGATTAGAGAAAACTGATATCCCAATATGATACATCTATTTCATACCTAGCCACTTTAGGGAGTTTTTTTTTATATATATTATTATCTGTGAGGCTGTAGGCATTTCTTTTGATCAAGGACTAAATTCCACTATCAACTTGTAATTTGTCATGGCAATCAGGCAGGTTGACAAGGAATCCACTTTGTGAACTGTAGTGTTTGTCTAGGTGCTACTTCCATGTTAATGGATTTGTGCTTGAACATTTTGATGGTGATCTTTTTGTGATTTCATTGATGCATTAGACAGCAGGTTTTGTTATGGTTCATTGAATGGAGATATATCTCCGATGAATTCTTTTCTTGTCCCTATCACTTCTGTGTCTCTTGGAATATTAGTGAATATTATTGTTATTCTAGTTATATTACTACCTGGACCCTTCATCCTAATTCTATAGGCTTGCTTTCTGGTTTTTGAATATGCTGATTTTATATATGATGTTTGAATTCTTAAAATTTTATTTTTTCATCTTTTAGTATGATGCTGTTGGATGGGCACCTAAGGAATATAACCCAGATGACAAACAATCTGTCGGTGGGCAGGAGCAAGCTGGTCGGCAGATTTCAGCTCAGAAGGATGATTCTGCTGCACAATCTGCTTTTGTGTGGGATGAAGCATCTGGTTATTACTATGATGCTGCTTCTGGCTTCTATTTTGATGGAAATACAGGTTCCTTCTACATTTCTTGTTTGACTTGCACCTAGTGGAAGTGGAAGATAACATTTTGCATGCTTTGTGGATTTGAGCTATTGTTATAATGAATGTCATAACTTGATCTATACATCATTTACTAGATGGCAAGTTTCTGATTGTAGTCTGTATGCTAAAAAAAATATTCCTCAAGGGACATTGTGTTTTCATTTTTGTGTTGGATAGATAAACTGGTGTGTTTGGCTCTTTGCAAATGCTTTTTCCACATGTTTTCTCCCTGGTACAAGCTTACAGATTTTTCCCTCCCTGAAGTAGTATAAAGATATATTTTCATTTTTATTCCTGTCAAGAATTTTAATCTGATTATACTCGTGTAGAGAAAAAGGAGGGAACACTATTCCAGTGCGGAACTTGGAATTCATGTTCATGTTTAACTGTCTTCCAGGAACTCTAGCTTTCTTGCTAGTACAAAATCATAAGTTTCAAGCTAGTCACTGAGATTTTGAGAGAAAATGTTAAGATACTTCCTGTAGATCTTGCAAAAGTGCTGATTAAGCAGAATATTTTGGGAACAAATGACCTGTTTTTCTTCTCTTTTTGGAACTTTGAGTGGGCATATATAGTCAGTGGAGACTTTTTGACTGTTGTTTCTATTTTAACTTTGGAGCTTGAAATTCGCTCCCAGATTCTAATAACTCCTTGGACAATGGTGATTTGTACACACTAGGAAAAATGTAGTGGGGCAACTGCATGAGTTTATGAAACAGAATAAGGTGTTTACAACTTTACATGTTCACATATAGGGTGCATGTGTTTGCGATTTACTTCATTGTCATCCATGAATTGACTGGAGCTACTTACTGTAAGCCTGCTTTACTTTCAAAGGCTTGTGAAACATACTTCAATTCTTAAATTTATTTTGAGGAACATTTTGACCTTCACATCGAGTCTTTTGAAGACACAATTTTTTGATAGTTTCCCTGGACAAGTTTGGAATTTGGTTCCTTGTTGAGCAGAATTGTCATGAAAATTTAAAACTTGTTATTGTTCCTTGGGAACTAGTGTTGCCAAAGGTGAAAGGCGCTAAAAAGCACCAAGCTTGGAAAATGTCTGAGGCGCCAGGCGCTCAACCTGTATTATATAAAAATTACATGTATAATATTATATTATGTTATATAAATCTAAACTATTTATCAATTACGATTAGATCATTAGAAAGTCAAAAGAAAATATAAAATACCATAATATAGTCATAAAGTTACATTTTTCACCCTTAAAACAAAACAAAACAATTTAAAGTAGCAAGTAGCCAAATAGATTAAAATGCAAACTTAAATATCATTGGTTCATTAATCTTCAAAAACATCATCTATGCTTTCCTCTCCTCACACAAGTCCTCCGTATCCTCCATTTCATTATTAGAATCCAATCTTCATCTCTTAAACCACACTGCACTTGTTTAGAATTAGATCTTAATCCCTCTTCATGTGTAGTTCTAGCACTTGATGTTCCTATCCTTCTCAACTTTGTCTGTTGTCTAGTATTAGTTTTGGGGATTACAAATAAATAATCACAGCACCACTACTGTTGGAATAATGAAAAGTTGAAAACAGGTGGCATGGCAAACCCCCAAGTACACATATAGTCAACATGATGTAAGTTTGTAACAATTAATTGAGAAAAAAGTGGCCAAGTTGAGGACGCATATTAACTAGATAGAGTACACACACACAAGCAAGCTGCATTTGTACTAGTCTAGTCATGGTATGTAAAAGTAATCTTTGTAGATAGAATATAATATATATTATATACAAGCAAGCTGCATGTGTCATGACTTGATCACATAATCTTTGTAATTTGCCACATACAAAGCTCCAGCTATATAGAATTTATATATGATATTACTTGGTAGATTTTTATATGAGAAATTAAGAAAGAAAAAGATGCGATGACATAAGAAAAAAAGTTAAAGAAATACCTCTGTTGCTCTTCTGTCTGTACTCTTGACTCTTCTTCTCTGGTGGTGTTTCACTTTTGTTTTTGTTCTTTTTGTTTCAACTTTCATGTCTCTTTCTCTTCTTTAACTTTCACGGTGGTTTAGTTTTTCCTTTTCTTTTTACCCTAATCTATGTTTTTTACAAAACTACCCTATAGTTTCTTCTTGTATAAGACTAGAAAAAGAGACAAACAAGACAAAACATAATTCCTTTTATTAAACAAAAAGCAGAAATCAAAGAGAAGACTCTTTAAACTAATCCTCAGTGTCCACTGTCAGATAATTTTCATTAGGTGACGCCTTTATCGCCTGCCTCCCATGCACAGGCACTTGCCTTGTCAGCGCCTTTTCAAACTCCATTGCCTCAGGCTAAGAAGGGCGCCTCGGCCTCGCCTCGCCTCCGGCACTTAAGCGAGCGCCAGGGCGCCTTGTGACAACACGGTTAGGAACATCTCCAAAGATTCAGCAAGAAGAGAATTTTGCTGAGGTGTAATGGTTTTCTTCTAGGAATTTTTTCACTTCTGTTGCTGTGAACTAAAAACATGCTCCTTGGAAAGTGCATAGAGGCCCATGCAAGGTGTGGAATTGCAATTGCACCTCATGAGATAATTTGTGTATCCATGAGGATGTCTATTAGAAGAATTTGGGTGGAGTCATATACCCCTTTTGGTTGATATGGTGTTTGGTATGTTTTGGAGTGAAACTTTGTAAGGGGTAAACCCTAGTAGAATGTGCACTGGCCATGGAGGTGATCGTATTTCCTGCTAGCATGGGGAATGTTTAATGCTCTGTTTAGAATTATTTTATAGGACCAAGAACTTTGAATGCAGTTTGAATAGTTGTTACTAGCACTCTACATGGATCATCTTCGGAGTTTAAGGTGAAATCATAATTCCTTTGCAAGTCATTGGCTCTTTGATTGAGTATTATGCACTTGTAATATGCAGGTCTTTATTATGATGGTAACAGTGGGGTTTGGTACACATATGACCAGCAGACTCAGCAGTACATCCCTTACACAGAGAACAATGACAGTAAAGCATCGGGTAAACATTCTGAGAATTCTAAGTCATCTGATGGTCCCAGTAACAGAAAAGCTGTAATTTCTGCACCGGCTGCTACAATTACATCATCCTTGGAGAAGGCTGCCACGTTACATGATGCAGTCCAGGCTGCTGCTACAGCAGCATTAGCTGCTGAGAAGAAAGAGAAGGAGAAAGCAAAAGAGATAAAACTTGCTTCAAAAAGCAGTATTTTGGCTAACAAGAAGAAAATGAACAACGTATTAACAATGTGGAAGCAGAGGAGTCATGAAGGACAAGCTACTCGTGTGGCTCTTGATGATAGTCATCCATCTGTTTCAGCTGATGATAGGCATTTTTCAGCTGGGCAATCCACAAAGAGCAAGTTCAAATCTGATACAACAACCACAAAGGAGAACACTATGTCCAGTTCAGGAGTTGTCGCAGTCCCATCTGCCCAAACCACTGGTTTGGAGTCTCCAGTGAAGCCAAGACCTGTTAGCAACAGTTCAGGAGGGACTTTGATGGGGGTTATAAGGGGCTCTGGACGAAGTGTTGTGAAGTCTGACACTTCATATTCTGGACCATCTGCTGGTATTTCTACATCAAATGCTGTCATACCTCTAACTATGGCAGGTTCATCAACAAATGCAGATACATCTTCAGTTGCTACTCCTTTTAGGACAGATGCATCTGCATTGGGATCTTACACACCACCCGTGGCTGCTGTGAGTGGCAAGAGGAGATTTTCTGAAATGCCACTGCCTTCCTCTTCTACTCACAAGGAGCAACCACAGACTTCCTACAGGGATCGAGCAGCTGAAAGGAGGAGTTTGTATGGTTCATCTTCTGTGGGAGATGATTTGCCTGACATGGATTCACGTAAGCTTTAGCAATATGTTTCTTACTACACCTTTATTCTTACAAGGTCATATGATATTAGGAACACTGTACTTGGTACCTTTTACTTCTCCATGTATAGTTTCCCTGGATGTCTATCAGATCTTGGTTTTCTCAAACTTCTCAATCTGAGTGAATGGGGTCCCAACACTATACTTTGTCTTAATAGAAATATTAACTTGTGAGGAATCCTTTGTGTTTTCTATTTGTGATCTCTTAAAGATCGGGATTCTGCATTCAAAAGGAGTGCTTTGGATTCAATGCCATTTCCCCCTGGTGTTGGAGGAGGACGTGGGATTGGAGATGCTCCGAGTTATGAGGTGATTACAGCAGACAAGGCACTTGGCGAGAGCAATGTAGGCAATCGAATGCTTCGCAATATGGGCTGGCAAGAAGGCTTGGTATCATTCCCTTCTCTTGCTTCTAAAAACTTTAACTGCTAATTTATTGACCACTGTTTGTTACTATGCTGGTTATTCATTTGAAATGGGTAGGTAGTAAATCATTGGTTACTGCAGATAACTATGCCATTTATCCCTGTGAAATATGGGGTTTAGTTAGTACAGCCTTTTCTTTTGTTTGATAATCATATTCCAAGCATTTTGAAAGCCAATACTCCAAAGTGCTCTTAAAAACTTTCAATTTCCTTACAGTTTTGCCAATATTTGAAATTACTTCCATCAGATGATGTTTCTCTCATCACTTAATGACCACTATGTTCTGTTACTGTTTCGCTGCCCTTTACTGTTAAAGTTGAATCATATATACTGGCTGTCATTGCCTTGCATCAATCATGCAGCTAGTTTCATTACAGTTTTGCCAACATTTGAAATTACTTCTATAATATGATGTTCCTCTCGTTCTTCGCGGCCACAATGTTCTGTTACTTGTTTGCTGCCCTACATTGCTAAAGTTGAACCGTATATACTGGTGGCCAATGCTTTTGCAGCATTCATCTAACTGGATTCTAACTTTTATACACTCTGGGGATTGTCTTCTCTGTTTTTTGGTGATCGATATGATTTGCAGGGACTGGGGAAGGATGGAAATGGAATGATTGAGCCAGTCCAAGCTCAAGCCATTGATAGGAGAGCAGGACTTGGGAGTCAGCAGAAGAAGTTGGATCCTAGCCTTGAGGTACAGGCCGGGGATAGTTACAAAACGCTGATTCAAAAGAAGGCCCTTGCTAGGTTCCGGGAGATGTCGTAGATTAAGGCTTGAGCTATGAAGCAGGGGTTGTAGATGCGAGCTTAAGCTCTGAAGCTGAGGTCATCGTGATATTTTGTGGGGCAAGTGCATTTAGGTGATGTACTGTAGCTCAAATTTTTTCCTGTAGATTTGTGAAAATTAATGTGTAGAAATTCCAGAATTTTGTCTCAATTGTTTTGATTGATAGATAAATGTCTGGTTGTAATGAATGGATAGCTTTTGGTTTAATTTTTTTACTTTTAAAATAAAATAGAAAAACATCCTTTTATCTCCATTGTCTCCATAATGCATGAGGATTGGCTTATAACTTTTGACTACCACATGCTTTGCTTCCCACCTTGAGGTGGTGAAATTCTGTGGAAAATGCTACTGAAGGAATATAGAGATATTTTCCAAAATCTGAATCCTCTGGTACTCATTTTGAATGGATGTTTTCTCAGGTGTTTTTTATTCAGTCCATGTTGAAAAAGGTAAAAGGAACAAGCTTAGGTTTAAACTATAAAACATTCCTTGACTACTTAGCTAGAGAACGCAAATCTAGCTCAAGAAGAATTTTTTGTTCTTTTATTTTTCTTTTTTTTTTAAAAAAAAAATCATGCTTATATTTTTCTTGTATAATTGATTGATTTTTCTTGGTCGTGGGGTTCAAAGAGAAAGCAATTGGGTAATCATCATGTGATAGTGTCTGACCTCAGCTTATATTGTGTTACAGCACTGCATATATTTAACGGGAGACATCATCAATCAAAGTCTTTTTGGGCCTCTAAAGTGATCATGCAGGGTCTGCTAGTACAATCTAAAAGCAAATATTGATTTATTTTAATATATATTTTTTTAATTTCTTACTTCAATATTTAGTTTATTGAAGATTGATCCTCGTAATTTATCATGGTTTGCTTTACATGTGATTAGCCTGGTTTCATAATTTGCGTTAATGGTTTGACAGGTTAACTGGATTTCTTTTTAAATATTATTCTTTTTCAATTTCATTCTTAAACATTGTGTTAATTGGGAATTATAATTTATGATTCATTTTGATCAGCTTTCTACAAGGTTATTTTGGTCTCATAACTTGAGTCGCGGGTTTGAAGAGTTAACCTAATTGACTTAAGTTTTTTTTAATTCATATTTTGTTTTTCAATTTCATCCTTCAACATTGAGTTGATTATAAACTAAACTTTATGATTATTTCAATTTACTTTTTATGAAGTTATCACAATCTTATGACTCGGGTCACGTGTTTTGCAGGTTAACCTGTGTAGATTAAGATCATTTTATTGTCCTGTTTTTAATTTGTTTTTTCAATTTCAGTCTCCAACAATGAGTTTATTGAAAATTAGGTTTTATAAGTTGTTTTGATTTACTTTTTTATGAGGTTATCACAGTCTCATGATCTTGGTCGTAAGTTTGTCAGGTAACCTTAGTTGACTAAGGCTATTTTTTGTTTATTTTTTATGAAGTTATCTTGATCTTATAACTCGAGTTACGAGCTGGTAGGTTAACTCATGTAAAAAAAAACCATTTGTTTTTTTTTTAATTTTATATTTCAATATTTGATTGAAGTAGTTTTCAATTTTTTTGTTTTCTATAAAGTTATCCAAGTCTCATTACCCAACTCATGAGCTTGGTGAGTTAAACTAAGATGACTTGGGTCATTATTTTTTGTTATTTCATTCTTCAATATTAGGATTACTTATCCAAAGTTGGGGATTAACTCATATTGTTTTTGTCTTTTTAGTTTAATTGTTTTTCTCAATTTTATCATTTAATATTTGATTGGTTTGAAATTATACTTCATATATAATTTAATGGTCTTTTATGAGGCAATCCTGATCTCATTACCTAAATCAAGAGTTTCATTGGTTAACTTCGATTGACTTGGATTTTCTTATCTATTTTTTTAATTTCACCATTCAACATTAATTTTATTATAAATTGATCACAATTTGTTTCAATTGGTTTTCTATAGAGTTATCTCATTCACATGACTTAAGTTGCACCTTTGGAAGATTAACCTATGTTGATTCCAATTGTTTGTTTTTGGTCTTTTTTCTTGTCAGTTTCACCCTTTAATATTAGTTTAATTAGGAATTGAGTTTCATATTTGGTTTTGATTTACTTTCTATGAGGTTATTCTGGTCTCATAATCCGAGTTGCGTATTTGACAAGTTAACCTAGATTGATCCTATATGTTTTTGTCTTAATATTTTTTAAAAACCATGTCTTCTTGAATAGTTTTACCCAAACTATATCTTTAATAGTTTCTCGGGTTGTCTTTAGACCCTTCAAAGTTGACCAAATCACAATGGACCAACCTTTACTCCATTTATTTTACTTACACTAGAAAACACATTAGTAACACATAAATATTTTTTAATATTAGAAAATTGATGACCCATAACATAGTTTGGACAATGATCCTGGTCGTGGGTTGTTAGATTTGTTCAGGTTGACTAAGGTTATTTTTATTTTTTATAGGGTTATCTTGATTTCATGACCCAGGTCATAAGTTTGGCAGGTCAACTCATGTAATTTGTTTACTATTTTTTCTCAATCTTATCCTTCAAAATTTTACTTGATTTGGAGTTAGACTGCATTATTTGTAATGATTTTTTTTTATATATAGGGTTATCATGGTCTAATGATTTGAGTCGTGAATTTGACAAGTTAACCTAGGTTGTCCTAGATTGATCTAATATGTTGTCGTTTCAATATTATTTAAAAAAAAAACATGTATTGAATCTTTATTACATCAAACTATGTTTTTACTAGTTGTGTGGTTTGCTTTTGGATCCATCAAGTTGATGAGGTCATGACATAGATTTTTCTATGTATATTTAAAAAACATTGGGGTTTTTAATATTAAAAAACATTAGCAATATACAATGCCATACCTATTTGTTTCTTCTGTATACTAAAAAAAACTTGATTCAACTCACGACATAGCACAGATCAACAATCTAGTTAAGTAAAAATCTTAAATACACTAGGGTTTTACTATTTAGTAGCACTATTCACACACATATAAACCATTGTGGACATATTGAATATTTTTTTTATAATTCATTTTGTTCCTCAAAGTGTTATTTTGGATGATTTAAGACCAATTGATTTTTATTTTTTAGACAATGGTGAAATTGAAAGAAAAAGGATTAAAATAAAGGTACCAAACATGGGTGCAATGCTACAAGTTTCAAGAAATGTACACTTTGGTCCTTGGACTTTAAAAATAACACGAACTATACATTATCGATACCTCAAATGACATGATATTTGTCTTAGCAAAATATGCGTCGTGTACCTTAGCAAGCAAAGCATCGTTTGATTTGTTTTTCAAAAACATAAGAGCATTATCTATATTTTTGTCTTTTATAAACATTAGAGCCGAAGACAAATAATCCACCCAATTGTTGTCTTTTTTGTATAGATGGACTTTATTTTTAAAAATAAAAAACTATTTTCAGATAATATTTCTAATATGTACAGTCTTATATAATATTTTATATTTTTTTTATCTCTTGATTTTTTCTATTTTATTTCTGGTTATCGTTTGTTATTTTATTTTATTAAGTCATAATTTTTAATTTATTTGATTGCGTATACACATAAAAAAATTTATTTTCACTTACGGCTACTTTTAACTATTAAAACACATAAAAAACTTATATATTAATTTTTTTATTGAAAAAATAAATAAAAGAGGGGTGAAATATAGAGGGAATCATATTGCTCAATGACCTAATCCTTCGTTTGTCAAACAATGAGCCCACCATGATACAGACCTGTATTGTTAGGGTACTTTTCCCACAAAAGCCATCCACATGTTCCAAAAACAAAATTTGAGGTTCACGAAAATTGATAAACTAGCATCGACGTAATTTATTTATTTACTAGATAATTGCCCGCGCGAAATCGTCAATACACTGTTCACAACTGAATATTTTTTTTTTAAAAAAAAAAAAGAGGAAAAACCGAAATTGGCCCTGCTCGATCAGCCTCTCTCGCCGCGCGCCCGAGGACCATTCTCGCCTGTGCACTGCTCGAGTCCACAGTCGCCTGAGTCTTGTGCTACAGTGGAAACTCCACGCCCTTTAGTGTGTTTGTAATTTTTGAAAAAAAATAGTATGGAAAAAATACCCCGTATTTCTAACTGACAACTTTTTTTTTTTTTTTTTATAAAAAAAGCGTTGACAACTCCTAGTTTTTAGTATAAAAATATTTTTTAAATACTATATTTTTCAACTGCTATTTGTTTCAAAACATTTTTTTTATTGACTATACTAAACCGGAAGTAATTCCTCGTAACTTTCAAGTTTGAAAAAACACAGAGGTCAAAGGATTTTGTTGTTTGTTTTCAGCACATATTTTTTTTTTATTGGCCGAGTGACCAGATCAGTTTACATGTACCTTGACAAATTTCATGAGCTCTGAAATTAACGATCATGTAAGTCTCTGGTGACCATTATACTAGCAATCATAGGGCTCAAACTTGAAAATACAAGGGGAACAAATCTCTTAGTTCCAGACTGTTACTACCAGACCACCTACTATATAATTCAACACATTTTTTTGCTTTTACGGATGAAATGCATTTGCTCTTTTAACTAAACAAAATTTCTTGCAAACCATATCTAAATTCAAAGTGATCTATCGATGGAAAGTTCTACGATACTTACACTTTACTAATGTTTTTCTTAAGAAATTATGAAATCTAAAATTGAAAATATGGCAACCCACAATCCACATCACTGTGGAAAGCAAATTGGTTGCTTAAAATATAGAAGAGATTCACATCTCTCGTGGGGTTGGAACTGAAACAATTTATTTAAAAAAAAATAAAAAATAAAAAATGATGTCTTCTTCAATTTGTCCAAAATTCAAAGAACGAGTCCTCCTTGAGTCTCAACAACCTCCATATTGTTTTCTTCTACGAAAAAATGGGCCCTCTACCAGCTTGATTGAGCTCACATATGGCCATGCCCAACAGTGTTGTCTCTATCCTTATCTGTTTTGAGATAGTAATTACAACGAAATGTAAGATAATTTATTTTTTATAATTAGAAAAATGAATTTAATTTTAATATACTTAAATTAACTATATAAAAAAAACACCACACATTATTGTAATAAAACAAAAGGAAATGGACAACTATGAACTAGAGCAATCCACGTGCTCATGTAGTGCTTGCTAGTACATCTAAGCCGAGAAGTTAGAAGTTCCTATGGTCCTCCACGAGGATAAGTCTGATCGTGGTTGTTTTTTAAACTGTTTTTTATTTAAAAATATATTAATATATTTTTTAAAAAATTATTTTTAATATCATCACATAAAAATAATCTAAAAACACTATTTTTTTTTATTTAGAGTAAAAAACTATTTTTTTTTTGAAAAGCATGCTTCCCAAACATGCATAATTTGTGTTTTTTAAAGTAAGGTAGAAGTCATATGATGAAATTAATGACTACACACCACACTACGTTCCAAATAATGGATAGTTATAACAACCTTGTTCTTGGTCCCTTCGAGGTTTTGTCCCTTCGAGGTTTTTTTTTTTTTTTTTTTAATAAAAAAAAAATCTTGCCAAATAGAGATAGGAAGATAACAGGTGTCAGTTGATCTAGGAAAGTTATTGAAAGCGTGGAAAAGAGAAAAATAGAACTATCCTATGTAATTTATATAATAATATGAATTTGAATGAAAATTGTGAATGAGCTTTAAAGGGTCTAATTAGAAAAATAATATTTGAGGACCCAAATAAAAACTAAGTAGTTTAAGGCTTTCCTATGTAATTTATATAATAATTAATTCCAATTGAGAATTTGTTAAACCCTTAGGACCTAATAAATTGAGATTAAAAAAAGTTATTAGTGGTTGTAAAGCAATTGATGCTTTTAATCTATACTTTTATTTGTAGCTTAAATCGCAATTGTTAGGTTATTTTGCACAAAAAGAAATTTATACTTTTTTATTTTTTTATTTTTATGATATTTCCCAAACGATTGACAGCATCAAGAAAAGGCCAAAACAAGGGTTGTTGAGAAGATTTGATATTCCTATATGATGCTCGGTGTCCACTTCAATTTTTATTTTTATTTTTATTTGAAAATACAAGAGTTTATTGCTCATTTTCCCACCTCTAAATTCATTTAAAATACAAGTATTGATCAAAATTATTACCTGTTAGATAATTTACAGAATATATCTTCTATCGAAATGGTAAATTCAAGAAAAAGTAGATTATCTTATTATCTAAAAAGTTTAAACTCAAGAAATCAACCAATAAAATAAATCTAAATAATATTATTATCTAAATAAATCTAAATAATTTACAGAATATATGCTGTTGAGCTTCGATTTTCTGATTGAATCTAAGAATGTTCTTACTCGAGAAACACAACATAGTGGGAGTGGGATATGCTATGCTTCTATTCAATTTTTCTTTATTTGTGTTACTTGTTTTGAGTTATTTTGCTAAGAATATGTAATTTGTGTGGGGGGCCTCTCTTCTCGTCTCCCATGGACGTTATTTTATTAAGGGTCTAGATAGTGTAGCAATTGAGATCACCTTTCATTATATATTTTATTTAGATATTGTTTGAGAGTGATGGAAATTGGTTTTTTAAGTGTTTTTTTGCTTAAAAATACATTAATTTATTTTCTATAAACAAAAAAAACAAATAATTTAAAGCTAAAAAGATTCATAAATATTCAAAATCATGTTGGACTGCAATAACAAATAAGGTCTTAGTACCTAGATAACAAAAAAAAAAAAAAAAACATGTTTTCCAAGCTAGTCGACCATGGTACAATTTCTAGAATAGATATTGAGAGGTGATGAGTAAATATTTTTGAATTATTATTTTTTTATGCTTTGTTAAGAAGCTTATACTCATAACAAGGTAATGACCCCGATGAATATGAGTTTCAAAAGCTTCTAGACCCAACATACTTTGGATCGGTCGTATGTTAAGCTCAAGTCAACACGAGTCTAGTAAATTATCATACTCAATATGTTTGAATTCAGCCTCGTGCTGAGTACAAGACAATGTAGCTCTAGCAAATTATAGACCTAATATACTTGATATTAGTCATATGTCAAGTCCAAGTCAATGTGAATTTAATGAATTATAAGACTCAATATACTTAGGTTCAACAATGTATTGAGCCAAAATTATCACAGGCCTTACAAATCGCCATGCTCAATATACATGAGTTCAAACATATGCTGAGCCAAAGTAAGAATATGTTTGATAAATTGCTAGACCTAACTTACTTAGGTTTAGTCATGTGTTAAACTCAGGGTAATGTGGATCTAGAAAATTGTCAGATCTTATATACTTATGTTCAATCATATGTTGAGTTCAAGACAACACGAGTCTACAAAACCACTGAACCTGTTTTTCTTAGGCTTGACTACACACCAAACCTAATAGGTATAAAGGTCGTTAAAGATCCATATAAGGACCATAAGGTTTTTTCTTTAAACTATTAGCATAAACTATTTATGTCATAATTAATCATCTTTCTACATCTAAAGATGTGTAAAGGGTCTCTTAGAATACCTATCATATTTCCATTTAATTAATGATTTGTAAGAAATATTTGTCTCTTATTAATAACATGCAAGAGATTTTTATTTTATTTATCTTGTATTAATAACATGTAAGATCCTTATTAATTATGTACTTGGGTTATGGAGAAGGAAATATTGATATGAACATCTAATTAATCAGTATCCAAACACCGAATAACCTTATTCATAAACATACCGGGTTTAAGAACATCATCAATAAACATCGTTAATATGTTTATAGAAATAGCTTTTATAGAAATTCCCGATAGAATCTAATCATAATATTTCAATTATCTCATTTCTACAAGGCATAAATAATTCCTCCATTCTCTCACTCATTCACCAAACTTGATATATACAAAATACCCAAGAGCTTACTAACTTCTAACACAATACAACTAATTTTCCAAATTTCTTTCAAGTATGGCTGACACTAATTCTATCAAAATACACAATTTCTTAATTCCATTTCTACTTGTCCCAAAACATAATAGCAACTTATATCTTCCATGGTATACTTTACTATACTTGTAACAAGTTTATTAACAATTCCATGACAACTAAATTTATTAACCATATATATTTTAATTTATCCACTAACTTTCCATTATCTTTCACGCACACAATTCAATCAAATAAGATTACAACTTCATCATCCCCTCATTTCTTTCTAACATGGGCATCCACACATATCACAAGTACAGCTTCCCCCCCCCCATCGTTTTAAGTTGCTTCGACGCACTTTCACCTCAATTTCTTCAAACACATTCAATTTTGATAAGTTAAAATAAAATATCTATAATTTGTGTTTATGTGGTTTTATTTTATTTTTTAGGTGTTTTTCACTATTTTTTTTAAAAACTCACACATAAACATTTTATTTTAACTCATCTCATCTACCATCATCCCCATAAGTTACATATCTGTTTCATCCCCAGAATCTAACTTCACAATAAGTATATTAAAAAATAATTTTGGATACTTCTTTGGCATTTTGAACTTTTCTCTCCCTCTCTGGTTTCTTTCTAAATTGGAGAGCATCCACACAATGTTTTTATTGAAGTAATCTTAGCAGTTTCCGTTTGATATTTCAATCATAACTAGGGTTACAGACTCTATTTTTGACGCGATTTATTTTGATAGGAAATAACAGAAGGTTACTACGTACGTTGATAAGAAAGAAATACCCAGTTATTTCTTCAACCTCAAAATTCCATTACAATTTGCTTAACTTTTAATTAGGTCTAAACCTTTTCTCGGTGTTTAAGTTATATCTAGAGTTTTATAAATCAAGATCAATTCTATTTAAAACATGACATCTATATTTATAGATTTCATGAAAATATCTATTCCATTATTTTTCAAATTCTATTTTTTTTAACTACTTCTGAATTCCTACTCACCTTTGTCTATCCTAATTAAGCTTTCTTCATTCTCCCTGTGATTACCTTCACTTCATCCATGATCCGTTGAACCAGTATAGGTCTCCATAGTTGAGTAAACTATTGCTTAGATTTTTTTTATTAACTTGGATGTCCAGGCCAGCTTGCGCGTATCTTAACTAATTCCAAGGGACTTTAAGCTAAAACTCAACATGATTTTTATAATCCTAACTACAACATTCCAGCATTTTTTTAATTCATGTTTGTTTGTTTGTTTTTGCTTTTGCTTTCTTACACAATTTGTTTTTTTATAAAAAACTCATATATTAATATCTTAATTTAATTTCTCTGGTCTATCTATCTATGTAGATATCTATCTATCTATCTATATATATATACACGGTCAGTATCAAAATATAGTTGAAAAAAGACCAACATTAATTAATATCTATAGATGAAATAAAAATTATGAATGGAAGAGCAGCCTCTTATTTCTTGAAACTTTTTTTCAATGGGAAAATAAAACGAGAAAGAAATTAAGCTCATTAATCTGCTGAAACCACCCTGTACACATCTTATTTTAATATTTAATCAAATATTGAATTCAAAGTTCAAAGACGAGACATAGCAAGAACTTGTTCATGAGCATATCCTGGTACTTCTGTGTTGACTTTACCAGAAACTGAAGGCGCGCTGCTTCCAGTCGGTTTCTTGCTGGGCAAGTTCTCACTGACAGCAAAAATTTTGGCCACTTCCCTTAGTTGGAATTTCTGGATTTTTCCTGTAGAAGTTTTCGGTAACTCGGCCATGAATTCCACCCTCTTTGGAATCATAAAACTGGGTAGATTTTTCCTGCAGTGAGCAATAATGTCAGATTCCTTAACATCACTCGTCAGTCCTTTGGAATTCATTTTCACCGAGATGAATGCGCAGGGACTTTCTCCCCATTTAGGATTCGGCATAGCCACCACAGCTGCTTCCAGGACTCTTGGATGTCTGTAGAGAACAGACTCCAATTCTACGCTGCTGATATTTTCACCGCCAGAAATAATGACATCTTTTGACCTGTCCTTAATTTCCAGGTACCCATCAGGATGAATGACACCAACATCTCCAGTAACAAACCATCCATTCCTGAAGGCCCTGGAAGTTGCCTCAGGATCCTTGAAGTAACCTTTCATGATACTGCTACCACGCAGGACAATCTCTCCCATCGTCTTCCCATCACGCGGCATGCTAGCCATGGTGTCCAAATCCTTAATGTCTGCATCGGCAAGTGTCAGTATGCTGATTCCCTGCCTTGCCTTGAGTTTTGACTGATCCTGCAGTGGAAGCTTGTTCCACTTAGTCTGCCACTCACACACAAGTGCTGGCCCAGTAGCCTCGGTAAGACCATAGGCGTGCGTCACGTGGAATCCGAGAGATTCAATCTTTTCAAGCAACGGGGCTGGTGGGGGTGCACCTCCTGTGAGTATTTCAACCGGCGAGGTGATTTCGCGGCGCTCATGAGGTTTGGCCTCGAGCAGAATGTTGAAGACAATCGGTGCACAGCACAAGTGAGTCACCTTATGGTCGGCAATGGCTCGATACATGTCCTTGGCACTGGTGTTGCGTATGCAAACGCTGGTTCCGCCGCGCGCGGCGACACCCCAGGTGAAAGTCCAGCCATTGCAGTGGAACATAGGGAGCGACCATAAATAAACAGGCGCACTTCCCATTTCCCAGCCAAGAATCAGGCTAAGAGTGCTAAGATAAGCACCTCTGTGACTATACACAACTCCTTTCGGAGCAGATGTTGTTCCTGATGTATAATTCAAGGCAATAGGATCCCATTCATCTTGAACCAGCTCGCCTGTGTATCCTGGATTGCCCCTTTGGACAAGCTGTTCATACTCAAACTGACCGAGCCGGACACCGGTAGGTGTGTCGACGTCGTCGATAGTAGCAATAATTGATGGCACGGAGCCGTTCAGGAAACTCAGGGCCTTGTCTGCTAACTCCTTGTATTGGCAATCCACGAAGAAAACCTTGGCTCCTGAATGGCTAAGAATGGTGGCTATGCTCTTGGCATCTAGCCTCGTGTTGATAGTATTGAGGACTGCTCCAGCCATAGGCACAGCAAAATGCATCTCGTACACTGCTGGAATATTTGGAGCCAGCACAGACACCTATATACATGCATAGGCAAAACAAAGAACATTAAAAATGATGATCAAACGTATACGATACATTAAGAGGTGAAAAGAAGAAGAGTTCCAGGAACGAAGACTGATGAACTTACGACATCGTTTTTCCCGACGTTAAGTGACCGGAGGGAATCAGCAAGGCGGCAGCAGCGTTCATAAGTTTGCCTCCATGTGAAGTGGGTGCCTTCATAGATAACAGAGGTGCGGTTGGCATAAACAGCACTAGCTCTCTGCAAGAAAGTTATGGGGGTGAGAGGAACATAGTTTGCATCGCATTTTTGAAGTTGATCCATTGTTGGCGCAAGAAGTTTTTGGATAGTAGTCTTGCTCGAAGATGTGGGAGGAGATGAGGGGAGGTTCTTGTGAAGTCTTTGATGGACGTGAAGGGTTTAAATAAGCAAAGGCTAGCTAGAACGCGAGGGTGGGTTTGGGAAAAAAATATTTTATGGATTTGATGTTTGAACCAAGCCAAAAATGGTTTATTTTTTAAAAAAAGTTGATGGACAAATAGTGAATAATACTAGATATTTTGAATAATTAAAATCAAAATCTATAATGGTAAAAGAAAACAAATCGAGCTCAAATCCTGTCCTCGCAACATGTAATAATTAATAATATTAATTTGATATGACAATTACCAAATTAAATTATTATTCTACAGTCAACTAATTTTTTCCAGGTGGGTTACCACAAAATGAGTTCGAGTGTTGTGGAAACCACAAGGGAAATTGCTAGGAATTTTTCTTTCCTCAAATCTGAACATAGCTATTGACTGTTTTCTTCTCTTTTGAAATGGATCGTTATCCACATTTCAGGCTGCTGATTGACTTGCCCACTATCCATCTTTTGTGCTTCTTGTGCGACTGGTCTCCATGATGCTCTGCCTGATCGGAAGAGGACTAGTGCATGTTTGGTAAGGATAAATCGTTCTGTTTTCAGAAATATTTTAAAAAAAAATTAATTTTTTTGATATTTTTTGATCATTTTGATACGCTGATATCAGAAATAATTTTTAATAATAAAAAAAATATTATTTTATTATATTTCTAAATAAAAATCATTTTAAAAAACAACTTCAATCGAAGTCCTGGATAAACTGAACCTTGAAACCATAATCACATCCATGCTAAAACTCCTTTGGTAGCAAAGACATTTGCTACGGGGTCAAGTGTCTAAGAAGTTGGATTTGCTTCAAGTAGTAAACGAAACCATTATTCACCCACATCTTATTATTTCTCGGTTGAAGCTTTACAATTGTGATGTTTATATAATTATTTATAAATTGTAATGGTGTTTTTTTGGTAAAAATATTTCAATGAATAAAAATAAATAATCTAGATTTTTCCCTTGAGAATATGATTTTATTGATTTTTTATGTTTTCCCTTGTGACAAATCAATGAATCATTGAATCTTATAATCTACCAAAATAGAGTCATCAACTTGTTATTTTTATTAAAATAATTCTTTTTTAAAAAACCGATCCTCGTCAACTTTTCCAACTTGTTATTTATGTCTTGCACTGAATTAATTTCGATTAAAGTCTTAAAACTATAGACAGGAGAAATCAATGTATAGTCAACTAACTCATAAGTATTGACATGAAAACAAAAAAAAAAAGGATCGAGAGAGGTATGCTCCACGATGTGATGACCACATAAATAGGATACACTAATTTTCTGCATTTATATTTTTAAAATATAGTTCTATAGATGGTTGTTGAGAGATTGATTGAAGAGCGATAGAGACCTCAAGGGCACCACTAGAGAATATTTTTGTGGTTGTTACATTATTACATGAGAACATTATTACATGAGAGCTCAGGGACAGCCAGTGCCAGCAGCCCACAAAAAAAGTTGAAAAATAAATGAGGACAGTAAAATTATGACTACTACTACCGGAAATAAAAGAGAAAAAAAATAATGTTGCTCATAAGAAAATAAAATTATATGTATATTTGCTGGCTAGGATTGAATTGAAAAACTACGGGACTAGAGGGGGGGAAACAGGAAATATAGGTGGTGTTTTTAAATTTGTTTGTGAAATATATTTTAATTTCTATTTTTTTTTTGTTACAAGGTGGTTGGTTCATTTAATTAAAAAAAAATATTGATTATAATTTAACTTGATTATAATTTATTTTTTAAAATATGATCATCTCTTAGTGTTTTTTTCCAGATTAAGAAAAAAATAGCATCATGTGTGCCACCAATCTAGTGTATTTTAATTATAATTTATATCAAATTTACCTCCATAATAGATTTTGATTTATGAACCAGGATCTCGAAGCAAGTTTTTTTTTTATTTAATAAAAATTGTTAATGGGTAAAGGGAAATTGCCACGTAATGGCTGTCGAGAGAGCAACGGATTTCCAGGAGCTTCTGTTTCGAACTCCTCCCCACTATAATGACGTCGTACTGCTCATGCAGCAGGAAAGCTACCACTTACTTGTCTTTTTCAGTGTCTTGTCAAAAACAATATTATTATTATAGAAAGAGCTAAAGCAGCTCGTCCTTCTCCCCCCGTTCACCGCCCTGTTCACCAAAATTATTGATCCCGTCCCGTTCCGGCCGGAACGGGCGGGATGCCCCGTCCCGTTGCAAAATCCGGGACAAAACGGCGACGTTTTTGTCCCGGGTAGAATCCCGGCCTGTCCCGGAAAAACCGGGCGAATTCCGGCCGGAACGCCCCGGTTCCGTACCGGGCGTTCCGTTCCGGCCTGAAAATCCTTTTTTTTTTTTTTTTTTAACTTTTAATTTTTTTTTCTAATTTTGAGATTATATTTGTTTGACTTTGTGTTTATATTGTATAATTTAAAGTTAATTTGTCTTGAATTTTAATTATGCTTGTTAAATTAAGTTGATGGAGAGGACATAAGTTGGGAGAGTATCGAAGCACCTTTCTCTACTTTAAATTTAGATGATAAAGAGACATGTTGATGTAGAACAGGTTGCGGAATCATACATGCTGAAGAGGGATCACCCGAAATTCAAAGGCAACTGAATTTCGGCATCCGGGTCGTTGAGGTTGGAATAACGCGAAACTCACCTAGTCAATGCGTTTCGTCGTTTTCGGAAGAAATCAGTAGCTTTGCTGCTGACCTCGACCCAATTTTGGCCAAATTCCATCGTTTCGGCCCCGGAATCGTCATTTTTGCTATTTTAGGAAAGTTTTGTTTTTGCAATAACTTTTGAATTAAGAGTCCGAATTGACTTTGGTCAATTGGTACTCTCTTAGAATTCATAGGCCTTTCACATTCTGCATTTATCTCAAATTTGCCATTTATGGCAAATTTAATGTTTTATGTCCTTTCCTTTTCTGTATTGAATTAGGCTAGGGTTTTCTCCTTAAGTATGTTTGTAAACCCTGCAGCCGACTTCAACTATCATTTTATCAAATAAACACTGAGTTTGATTAAGATTTATTCTCATTATCTTTAATTTTAAGGAATATTGACGTTGGTCGTATTCCCGCGTGATTTTCTGCTGCGTCACATGTGTAAATGAGGAGAATGAGCTTGGTGGAAATGACCAACTATTGGAATGTCTTGTTGATGACTTTCCTTATGTTCCACAGCCAGATCAAGATCCTTATTTTTATATTAATGATGTAGAAGATGTTTGATGTATTTTTCTTTTATTTTAGAACATTTTACTTTCATAATATTTTGGAATTTCAAAGATGTTTCTAATTTTGAGATTATGTTTGTATTGTATAATTTAAATTTCATTTATCTTGAATTTAAATTATACTTGTTAAATTAATATTTTATTTTTTTCATATATATAATTAAATAAAAATGAACAGTACAAAACCGGAACGGTACCCGGAACGGTACCGAAACCGGGACGTCCCGTTCCAAACACAAATCCGGAACCGGGACCGGGACGGGATCAATAACTATGCTGTTCACCGTGACTCATTGTCACTGTGTAGTGGCAATTTGTCACGGTGAATCGCGGTTGTATGTCTGTTTTTTTTTTTTTATGCCAAACCTCTTTTTGTATTTTTTATGGCGGAAATGGACAGATGAGAGGGTTGGCCGAGCGGTTGTCGCGCGCTGTTCCAACACAGGCTCGCGCAAGCTCGAGACGCTCGGCCATCAATTGTGATTTCATTTGGTTTTTTATTTTTTTTTTCATTTCGTTTTTTTTTTTTTTCATTTCGTTTTTTTTTTCCATTTTGTTTTTTTTTTATTTCTTTTTTTTAAAAAAAAATAACTGTTTTTTTTTTTAAAAAAAAGGTTTTTTGAAAATGAATTTTTTTTAAATCGTTTTTTTTTTAAATAACTGTTTTTTTATAAAAAAAAAATTGAAAATGAATTTTTTTTTAAAAAAAAGGTTTCTTTTTTAAAAAAAAATGTTTTTTCTTAATAACTGGTTGTTGTTGTTTTTTATTACAAATCTGATTTGCTTTTTTTAAAAAAAAATTTAAATGTTTTTTTCTGGTTGTTGTTTTTATTTTTTGATTTTTTTCTTAATTTTTTTTAAATCCTTTTTTAAAAAAAAAAACTTTTTTTAAAAAAAAAATTGAAAATGAATTTTTTTAATTTAAAAAAAAAACAAAGGTTTCTTTTTTTAAAAAATGTTTTTTCTTAATAACTGGTTGTTGTTGTTGTTTTTTATTACAAATCTGATTTGCTTTTTCTTTAAAAACTGTTTTCTTTTAAATGTTTTTTTCTGGTTGCTGTTTTTATTTTTTTACAAAAAAAAATATTTGTATTTTTTGTTAAAAAAAAATTTGGTAACTGGTTGTTGTTTTTATTTTTTTACAAAAAATAATTTTTTTTTAATAACTAAAGTGTCCAGAACAACTTACATGCACCACGACTAATCTCCGGATCCACTTTTTTTTTATAATTTTTTTTACACAAAGACTCTTTTTGTATTTTTATAGTGGAAATGACAGATCAGAAGCTTTGGCCGAGCGATTGTCCGCACGCTGCCAACACAGGCGCGCGCGAGTTCAAACCGCTCAGACACCAAAATATGTTTTTTTTTTTTTTTAGAATTGAGAAAGAAAAAAATTTGTAAGAAAAATTGTTTATTTTTTTTTTTAATAACTGGTTTTTGTTGTGTTTTTTTACAAATCTGATTTGTTTTTTTTTAAGAACTGTTTTTTTTTTTTAATGTTTTTTTTTTGTTAAAAAATTACAAATTTACCTACATTATCTACAATTAAAAAATATTCGAGTCACTTCCCGTTTCGATTACACTGTTTGTTTTTAGACGACAGATAAGTAATTATAGCACGCAAAAAACTTGAGGTTTATTTCTAAAAACAAATTACAATATTTTTATTTTTAATGTGTCAGATCTAATATTACAAGAGGAAAAAGGCAACTCATAAATTTTTTTTTACAAATTTACCTTAATTATCTACAATTAAAAAATCTCCGACCCATTTCCCATTTCGATTACACTATAAAGTATGTAAGACTGAGTATATGTTTTAATATTTATTGAATATTATCGCCTAAAAATATATATTGAGAGAAAAAAATGACCTACGATTTCTTGCAAAAAAATAATTAATATTGGTATTCTTGAATACATTTAATATAATAATATAATTAATAAATCTTATAAATATAACTTTGGCTTTAGCTTTTAATTTAAATTTCTATTTTATACTCTTTTTTTTTGTTCTTTTAATAAACGATAACCTTTTTTCACATTTTTTTTTAATAACCGTCGTATTCAAGTCTTTTTTTTTTAAACCGGTTTCTTTTTTTGTGTTTTTTTTAACCAGAGTTTTCCGTGACAACAAGTTTCTAACAAATCATTTCACCTTCTTAGTAAATTTTCTAACAAATTTTATCAAAAGTTTTTTAGCAATAGCAATATTCAATCATTTTTTAGTTCAAAAAAACCATTTTTAACAGATTTTATCAATTATAATTTTGTCAATTAAATATTAAAATAAAAAAATACAACATTTATAAAATCAATCAATTTTCTACATATATAAAAAAGCCCAGCGGAGCGGGCAAATTCGCTCGTTCATTCTATTTCTCCAATTTTCTTAGCCCATACACTTCATTTTAAAAGTATTTTATAAATTAATGAAATTTATTTTTTTGATATTTATGTGGTAATATCAAAATTAATTTTTAAAAAATAAAAAAATTATTTTAATTATTTTTAAATAAAAAATAAATTCACCACATAAGCATTAAAGGACTATGCATGTGAGGGGTGTGCGCGCGCGCATGTGTGTGGAGGGTTGGTGCTTAAGGAAAATCATGGATATCTAGAAAAATAAGACCCCGTTTAGGAGTGCATTGCAACCGGTGTTTGGAAAAAAATTGAATTTTTATTTTTATTTTAAAAACTGGTGGTTTGATGTTTTTAGATCATTTTGATGTGCTGATATCAAAAATGATTTTTAAAAAATAAAAAAACATCATTTTGATATATTTCGGCACGAAAAACACTTTGAAAAGCTACCGCAACCGCACTCCCAAACAGGCCCCATAGCTTTTTTTTTTTTTTTGTTAATTTAATTTTAAAATGTTATTTTTCTCGTAAAATGTCATTTCCAAAGTCCATTAAGAGCTGATGTGCTATACATTATACAAGAGGGTAGGTAGGTTGGCAAATGTGTTAATTAATTTAATGATCATTCTTGTCCCAACTTGTGTTTTTTTAGGAGGTTAATATGTTTGTAGTATGAAAGGGATTAAAAATAGATTGTTAAGGCAGGGTTGACAATTAGATCTTGGTAAGGGTTCTTTTATTTTAGTTTAGTTCACATTATCAAAGGAATCCTTGTAATCCTATGAGTTTTTTATTTTTATTTTTATTTTATTTATGAGAAATGAGAAAATCCTTTTACCATCTTTAATTTTAATTTCTTACTTGAATTATTATTATTATTATTATTATTATTATTATTATTATTATTAAAATGCTATTCAGAATTTTAACCTGACCAGGTTTTAAATTAAACCGGATGAAAACTGATATAGTTAGATATAGTCAAATCCCATTTTAAATCAAATCTAGTGAAAAAAATAATCTAGTTAGATTCAAGTTAATCTAACCAAGGTTGTCAAAATCGCGATTTTGACACGACACGGAAAGGGGTTTTGAAACTCGGATCGTAAGATCGTACCTGAATTTTTCCGTACAAAAATCGTAAAATCACAACTAAAATCGTGGAGGTAGAAAAATCGTAAAATTATAGGTAAAATAGTTTTGAATACAATACAACATAATTATAGTCATAAAACTTTATTATTTAAGGTTCATATATGATTTAAAATAATTTAAAAATATATTACAAAATAATTATGTAAATATGCAAGAATAATATAGGAGTATTTAATAAATACTGATTTTTTTATTTTTAAACCAGGAAAATTTAAAAAATACTAATTTTTTAATTTTTAAATCAGGAAAGAGAGAAAGGGGAGAGGGAGAGAGGGCCAGGGCATGGGGGGCGGGGCCGGGGCCGGGGCCGGGGCATGGGGGGGCAGGGCAGTTGGCCGGCAGGGCATGGGGGTGGCCTATGGCCGTGGCAAGAGAGAGAGAGAGAGAGAGTCATATGGCGTGGAAATGTGTAATAGAAAAATCGAACCCCAAATTCTTAAATGTTGTTTATCAATGGAACATATGATCCTCAACCTTGGGATTCACACTGGTTTTCCCAAGGAGCCTTCTGAACTTGACCCGACATGTGATGAACATGTGCAGACTGAAGTTGTTTAATTTCAACATTGATAAATCTTTACGCGGACAAAACATTGCCTCGCTTCATATTTAATTGTGGTAAACACTTGCTTGCTTTTTCATACAAAAAACGTTGGAAAATCACGTGAACACATCCGACCTGCAATAAATTAAGGAAACATGTGAAAAATCTAATTAACGTGAAAATGCCAGCCAGAAATATTCAAATAGAAAAGAAAAAATCCCTGTACACAGCAGGTATATAAAGATTTTATTTTATTTTATTTTAATACTCTTAGATTATTTTGATGTCCAGTATCATTAATAATTATTTTAATATATATTTGTTTTACAAAAAAACACTTATTAAAAAACAACCGAAGTAAACATACTCTTGCTACTCAATCTGGGGCAAGTCAGAATCTTTAGTATTTTTCCTGATTAATTTGTGCCAGTTCAGTTATTTCATGTAGACACGGTTTAAGCTGCATTCCTAACAGTGTTCCAACAATATACATATATATATATATATATAATATATATATATATATATATATATATATATATATATATATAGATAGATAGATAGATAGATTATACTAGTTAATTACCCGCACTACGTTGCGGGCGGAGCAATTAATTTTTACAATTGTTAAAATTAAAATATAATATTTCAACATGTAAAGTTTGATATAATGAAACAAATCAACATACTCTATCATAACAACAGTAGCATCGAAGTCTTAATTTCTAAAATTATCATCACTATTACTGTCAAAACAACAAACATTATTAAACTAACCCGAGAAAAAAACACAAAAAAATTAACAAAAAAACAAGTAAGAACAAAAACTAAAATTATTTTTATTATTCTTAATATTAATATTACTATTGCGTTAATAACGGGAAAAAAACAAAATTAAATCAAAAGCTAAAAAAACCTGAAAACATTAACAAAAGAGCAAATAAAAAATAAAATAAATGATAAAAAAATAAAAATTATTGCCTGAAAAACGAGTCCAGCGGTTTTAACCGGCCACCACTTTGTCCACGTCCACAGTAAGATGAAACGCGCCGTATCGGGAGGAAGGACATGCGGCGGCACATCGACAGAGACGCCGGTAGCCTATCTCCGGAGACCCGAGAAGCCCCCACGCGCCACCTTAACAGGGCGTGAGGCAGGATACTGTCGGTCGCGTGCGACATACGGGCCGACAGTATAAAAAAAATAAATAAATAATGTTGGTCAATTACCGGTCTACCCCTGTGCCTAAGTCATCAATTTTGTCTTATTAGGGACTATATCCGTATTTAGCTATTTTCAAAAAAATATAAAAAAATAAAAAGGTAGGCGGACCGGACTTGTCCGGACTGAAAATGTGCAATTACCACGGAGCCCCTCATCCCGTAAGCTGTTTTTTTTGTCTTTTTCGAGGGCTAAAAACGTTATTTAATTGTGCAAATAATGATAAAAAAATCGAAAAACCAGCAAACTAACCGAACCGAATGAACCGACCCAAAAATACACTATTATAATCCGCAGTAAAAACACTCACAAGCTACAATGTTTTCCTGATGTCTTTTAGTATATTGTATAATTGAAATGCTAATATTAAAAATAGTTTTTTAAAAATAAAATAAAATAAAAATTATTTAATCCATTTCCAAACAAGAACATATTTTAAAAACAACAGCTCCCAAGTTACCACACTCTCAGACACCCTCTTGGCTAGGCTAGATGAACACCATGAATTTTCTAACCAGCATCACAGATGGAACCCAGAACTGGAAAGAGAATCATAAACCACGGTGATGTGGCTAGGCTGCTTTTCTATTGATATTTGATTCCACTGCAATGGCCAGTTGAAGAAACCAAGGATGTCGTTGGATATTGTCTACAAGTTAGAACTCACCACCGAGGATCAGAAAATTAGCACAGCCCCTTCCCCCACTAAGGTCACTAACAGTCCGATCCAGAAATTCACAAGAAAAAACACAGAAAATGCACTAGCTAAATCATACCATGATGAAATGCTCCAGAAGGGAACCAAGCAGGAGAGCTAGAGCTATTCCACCGTGCCCATTTGGCAATGCTATACTGAAATTCATTCAGCTATTCCACACCTCTCGCAAATATAGCTAGGAAGAAAGGCTGAAATGAAAACCTCTCCAAAACAATGCTAAGTATCTCAAAGATACTTAAGAGCCATTGCTGCAGGTGTAATTTCATTTTGCAACTCAACCAAACTGCCTTGGGTGTGACAAAAGGCAATTACCCCTCCGTCACCGGAATCAATGGACATCCAGGTGAAAGATCTTAGGAAATATACTCAATCCAGTGTGTATACAATGACGCAGGATGTGCTTTTTGCTTGTACAAGAGTCATAATTTACTAAACAATCAGAAGGTTACAGCAGCACTGCCATAGGCACCCAGAAGAGATTACTTTACTGAAACAAACTGAGACCAACTTTACATGCAGCCTACAAACATAGAAATCTACTACATGGGTAAGAATACTAAGTGAAGCCCCTTTCCCCTGCTAACCTAACAGCATAAGGATACATGAGGCTGGGAAGTTGAGACCTATAGCCATTCAATCAGGTCCTCCAGGCTCCAGCAAAGTTACTTTGGAAAACCATATCAAACCTAAGACACTCCTCTCTCAAATTCTGAATAGATTTTGCCAGAGAGAGAGGCTACATTGAAATTTGGACACCTGAAGGTACTGAATCAGTTTCTCTGAGCAACCGTTTGTCAGAAAATGATTTAAGATCTGAAATACTCCCATAGACCTTTAGATGAATGATGCCACAAGGAGACGACACTGGTTATTATCACTCCAAGAAGATCACACTCAGGACCTAGCGCTGTTCAATCAGACCCACTTGGCAAGGCTATGATGGAAATTACTATTAGTCTCAGTAAAATTTTTACTAGACATGCTATTCATAAAGCTATCTTTTCATATGGGACCACGGGCAATTGCCCTTGCCACTCCCTCCATTCCCAGAATGTCCAGATAGTATACAATGCACTCAATCTGGTATGAATATTTGCTAAAGCAGGGTATACTTTTTGTATTGAACAGGGATTGAAATGCAGTAGAACAAGAAACTTTCCGCACAGCTGTGAGCACACACTGGACATTAGAGAATTGACCTAGTTGTTTCCAAGTGCCCCTGTGTAAGAAAACAAAGCGCAGCCCCTTTTACCAGAAGGAAACTAAACTAGACACCTAAAGCTTTTCAATCATTCACTTGGCATACACATGCTGGGTATCTTATCATCTATCTCATACTTCCCTTCATATATTGAAAGAAAAGTCTACACTAGAGATCTCTGCACAACAAAGAGAAATGTGGGTGTGGCAAGACACACTCTTTCTGGAGATGCTATTCAAAACAAACTTTAATGTGGTTTAAGGATAAAGCCTTCATCAATTATGCAGTTCACAGTGTATTTTAAATGGTCACCAATTATTGGAAACACATATGGGTGCCAAATCAGGAAAAGAAAATCATAAACCCTGTTGAGTGCTGTAACTTCACGAAAAAATCAGAACCATTGCTCGAAGTGCAATTTCATTTGATAAATCGCCAAACATCATCATAGAAAATATAGATATAATAAGAGTGCAGTGTATGCTAAGAAACATAGGAAGCTCAATCATGAGCAACATTGATGATGCAGTGTATGCTCTCCCTTGCACAAAAGTACAGCATAGTACAAACTATGAACACAAAAAAAATCAGCACCAGCATATGCACTCAGAAGACCATTACAGTATGAAAGCTTCTAACTTGTTAATTATAACATTGATTCCTATGTCAGAATAAAAAGTGCAGCCTCTTCTCTTAGCAAGCTCACAACAGTCATAGCATAGAAAAAGTAAGTTGAAAAAAAATACAAAGAACCATCCTATGTTTTAAATTTTTGGGCTACAAACAAAAGCCAGTACAAAGGGCAACAGAAAGGCGAAAATCATTATTAAAACAACATAGCAAAGAGAGGGACACATATCTAAGCTTCAAAATCATTAAAAATAAAGATAAGGGTACCCCAAAATACTACATTTACTGACTCTCCAGTTCTCAGGACATCCAAATAAAAGATATCAATAAAGATACTCCATCTGGTGGACATACAATAAAGCAAGGTATGCTTTTTCTCTAGGACATTAATAACTCTAAACATTCCCGAATTAAGACAGCAAAGATCAACATGCTCATAACTCTACATGGTAAGAATACAAGCGTAGCCTCTTTCCCTGATAAGCTCACAATATCCACTAATGCATATATTAGAGTAGTTGATACCCAGGCAACAAACTAGCTATAACTTTGAAAGTTTCTGAATTTCAAGCTAGAAACAACAAAAGCACCAATCATTACTGATTCTAATTACTTTAATCACAAAGAACACTCAGAACAGCAACAAAACATCGATAAACTCCAAGAACATTAAAATAAAGAAAAGGGTATCTTAAATTCCATTCAATTAAGAGCTACATCCGAAAACTCTTTAAAAAATTAGGATCCCTTTTCGCCCGTTCTTGAAACTTCTTAAACCACCTATCCAAGATATCCATAGGAACAATCAACTTACTCCCATCAACCCCACAAAACGACTGCATATAATTAAACAAATTCTCCCCAACTTTCATCGCAACCCTCTCAACCCCTTTCTCCGCCGCTACATCCAACGAAGGCAATGCTACTAAATCCTCTACCGAAACCCCAATTTTCGCCGAAACGGGTGCCGTATCTGGCCCTGTCAGCTGCAACTGACCCCCAGGTTCCGGCCAATTCAGCGTCAAAACCGCCGAAGGGCGTGCTGTTGTCACCGCCCCACAAAACTGAAATTCAGACCCTGGAGACTGAATATACACCGCCAGAGCTTTATCTGGCGGAAGAGTAAAGCTGTTTAAGAGAAAAATACAAATTTCTCGTACTTGATCATATGCTTCACCTAAAATTAACATAAAAAATGAAATGATCAGTAGGGTTTTGCCACAAAATGAGTTTAAAAAAACACAGAAAAAATGAACAAAAGGGATTTAATTTTTATTACCAACAAAAGTGTTCATGTCGAGGATCCAGTGAAAAGTGTCGATTTGTGAGAAAGCCGATATGTCCATAGGGAAACTGCGGTCGGGGAACACAACACCGAACATTGTTTACGGTTGAGCTCTCTGCTTGTGTTTTTTGGGGGGTTCAAGGATTGAAGTGATGGTTTATTATTATTATTACATGGGAGTGGTGAGAGACTTATGTCTGAGAAATGGTGAAGTTGTGGGAGGCGAAGAGTCCAGTAGCATCTAGAAACTATACAGAGATTTGCAATGTTTGGGACTACGGGTTGCCTTTTTTATCTTTTTAAATTCATGGTTAATTTCTCGAGATTGTTTTTGAAAAAAATGTTTATATAAAGATTGTTTTTGAAAAAAATGTTTATATATATATATATATATATATATATATATATATATATATTAAAATAATATTTTTATTATTATTTTAAAATTACTTTTGATATAAAAAATGATCTAAAAATATTAAAAAATTTAAATTTAAAATAAAAATTTATTAAATGTTTTTAAAATGTATTGCTAGGACCTAAAATTTAATTCTTGACATGTAAATTAATTAAATTTTTAAAAGAGCATTTTGTATCATTTTTTGATTGAAAAGATGAAGATAGTGGGTATATTTTTCATATATAATTTTTTGTGAGTGTACAAGTTTATATTAAATATAAATTTTTATATTATGTAAAAAGCTAAAAGAGCTCACGAGTTGATACCACTGTGCACCCTCTCACAAATTACTATTCACCGTTACTATTACGCTCAATTTTCGGTTCGCTTCGATACGGTCAGCTCGCTTCAGTTCGGTCGGTCTGCATTTTTTGTCTTTTAGCGGTGTGCATTAACGAAATTGTCCCTCGAAAAAGACAAAAAATGCCACAGGGTTCAGGGGTTCCAAAGTAATTGCACACTTTCGGTCCGGACCGGTCCGGTCCAACTACCCGATTTATTGATTTTTTAATATTTCTTCGAAAAATTAAATAACCATTTTAGCCCTACAAAACGACAAAATCATGTTTTGTCTGTTAGGGGTGCCCCGGTAATTGACCATTTTTTAATTCATTTTACGCCGGTTTACTGTTGGCGTGTCGCTGGACGCACCGTCAGTTTTCAACGCTCACGCGTTGTTCAATCGACGCGTGCCGCGTAAATTCCTGCGTCAAAAAATACCCAACCGGCGTCTAGAATGATTTTCATCAATGTCCTCTTGCCACAGGTGCGGCGCGTGTGAGCACACGGTGGCCGTAGATGGTGTAATGGTCGTTTGAAAATTTTCACCCCGTTTCTCTCTCCTGCCAACGCAAGCTGACGTCAGCGCAACTGTTTTTTCGCAATTTTCACTTCAGTCTCTACACTTCGAATTGTGTTTTTATGGTCCTTATTGTTATTATATAGGTTTTGATTTGTTTCAATTTCGTCCTTCAATTGAAATTAATTGTATATTGTAGTTTCATTTCGGTCCTCAGACTTTGAATTTCAGAAATTGGTCTGGAATCCATAATTTTTTAAGTATCAAAGAATTGATTTATTTCAATGTTATCCTTCCATGCAAATTAAGTATAAATTTCATTTTCATTTCGGTCCTAATTCTTTTAATTTTCGGTTTTGTTTCAAATTATTTAATTTCATTAGTATCCATGCTTGGATTTATTTCAATTTTGTCCTTCAAATTATATTTATTATACATGTTTGTTTTTAATTTTATCAATTATACTTATAATTCCTTTATTTTTTTTTATATATTTCTATCCATATTTATATATACATGCTATTAGTTTCTATTTTCAAATTTTCTTCATTTCTAATGTTATTAAGTTTTTTATTTAATGTTCACTTTTTTATATGTGCTGGTAATCATTTAAAAATTAATAATTATTATGATTTATCTTTTTTTCCCCTTCAGGTCACATAATTTGATATTATTATCGGTAAAACATTCAAAATAATGATAATGATTATTTATTAGTTTTGTTTTCTTTTAAATATGTAAGACTAATTATATTTTTTGATCTTTATTTAATTTTACTATCATTGCTCTTAAATACTTTTAATATAATAATATGAGTAATAAATCTTATAAAATAAAAAAATTATGGAGTTCTTTTTTAACAATAAATATGGTCTCGCCAGTTTTTGTTATTTCCACTGTTATTAATTTTTTTATACATTTTAATTTGCGTTAATGATCATTTTAAGATATATATATATATATATATATATATAACCTAGATTTTTTAGGAAAAAAAATAATATCATTGTTCTGAAATAATTTTGATATAATAATATGAGTCATAAATCTTATAATTTTTTTTCTGACAATAATTATGATCTCACCAATTTTTATTATTTCCACTGTTATTAAGTTTTTTTTAAAATATTTATATTCTAATTTTTATTGGTGATAATTTTAAAATTAATATTTAACCTACGTTTTTTTGGAGAAAAATTTCTGTTATTGCTCTAAATTAATTTTAATATAATAACATGAGTGATAAGTCTTATAAAATAAGAAATTATAGAATATTTTTATCTAACAATAATTATGGCCTCATCAATTTAATATTAAAATAACTCATTTCAAATCTGATCTTACAGGGGAAAAATGCAACTTACAAACAAAATGGGTAGGAAAAATTACCCAAGTTATTTACAATTAAAAAATATATTGACCACTTCCCCTGAATTTCGATTACACTGTTCCTTTTAAGAGAAAAAAAAACATTTCTAACAGATTTGATCTATTACAATTTCATTAATTAAATATTAAAATAACTAATTACAGCACAT
Organism: Salix brachista; assembly: GCA_009078335.1. Lineage (NCBI taxonomy): Eukaryota > Viridiplantae > Streptophyta > Magnoliopsida > Malpighiales > Salicaceae > Salix > Salix brachista. The sequence goes on from CM018575.1 coordinate 4,667,347, forward strand.
AAAAAAAAATTATTTGTTAGTCTTGTTTTCTGTTAAATATGTCAGGCTAATTATATTTTTTTATATTTATTTAATATTAGCGCCTTAATATATATATATAGATATAGATATAGATATAGATAACCAACTTTTTTTTTGGAGGGGGGGGGGGGAATTATTGTCATTGCTCTTAAATAATTTTAATATAATAATATCAGTGATAAATCTTATAAAATAAAAAATTCTGGATTTTTTTCTTCTAACAATAATTATGGCCTCAACAATTTTTATTATCTCTTCTGTTGTTAAGGTTTTTTTAAATATTAACATTTTAGTTTGTGTTGATGCTCATTTGAAAAATGATATTTATTATTATTATTATTTTTAGATTATTTTTATTTATCTTTCAGGTCAATTTTTTTTTAATCTACCTATATTTATTTTTATTTTGTCATTTATTTAGGTTTTTTTTCTTATAAATATGTGAGACTAAATATATACTTTAATATTTATTTAATATTAGCACCTGAAAATATATATATATAGACAGAAAAAATGACCTTGGATTTTTGGAAGAACAAACAAATAATATAAGTGTTCTTAAATACTTTTAATATAATAACATGAGAATTGCAACTTACAAACAAAATGGGTAGGAAAAATTACCCAAGTTATCTACAATTAAAAAATATATTGACCACTTCCCCTGAATTTCGATTACACTGTTCCTTTTAAGAGAAAAAAAAAAACATTTCTAACAGATTTGATCTATTACAATTTCATTAATTAAATATTAAAATAACTAATTACAGCACATAAAAAAAAATTATTTGTTAGTCTTGTTTTCTGTTAAATATGTCAGGCTAATTATATTTTTTTATATTTATTTAATATTAGCGCCTTAATATATATATATATATATATATATATAGATATAGATATAGATAACCAACTTTTTTTTTTGGAGGGGGGGGGGGAATTATTGTCATTGCTCTTAAATAATTTTAATATAATAATATCAGTGATAAATCTTATAAAATAAAAAATTCTGGATTTTTTTCTTCTAACAATAATTATGGCCTCAACAATTTTTATTATCTCTTCTGTTGTTAAGGTTTTTTTAAATATTAACATTTTAGTTTGTGTTGATGCTCATTTGAAAAATATATTTATTATTATTTTTTTTAGATTATTTTTATTTATCTTTCAGGTCAATTTTTTTTTAATCTACCTATATTTATTTTTATTTTGTCATTTATTTAGGTTTTTTTTATAAATATGTGAGACTAAATAAATACTTTAATATTTATTTAATATTAGCACCTGAAAATATATATATATATATAGACAGAAAAAATGACCTTGGATTTTTGGAAGAACAAACAAATAATATAAGTGTTCTTAAATACTTTTAATATAATAACATGAGAAATAAATCTTATAGAATAAAAAAAAACCGTTTTAATTCAAATTTTGTCCTCTTCTGTGTAAGCTTTTTTCTTAGAAATATTTGATTGTTAGATTTGAGATTGTTTTTAAAAAACAAAAAATTAATATTTAAGATCTGATATTACTGGGGAAAAAATATAACTTACAAACAAATTAGGTAAAAAAATTAATCCAAGTTATCTACAATTCAAAAATATACTAATCATTTCCCTTGCGTTTCGATTAAACTGTTCTTTTTAAGTGAGAAAAGAAACTCATTTCTAACAGATTTGATCTATTAAAATTTTATTATTTAAATATTAAAATAATAAATTACAACACATAAAAAATCAATTAGTTTTCAACATAAAAAAAAGTCCAGCGCAACGCCCGGGCAAATAACCTCGTTTCTATCTATATATTATCAGAAAACATCATTAAAAACAAAATATAAGAAATATTTCATATGGGCTATGCTTTAAAGGTATCAAGTCCAAGACCATAATCATGCGTAGTCCAAACCCACAAACCTAGCAGGAGAATTCTAGTGAAGTAGAGGATGGGGGATTCGAAACGGCAACAAAACTCTTCAATTTCTAATATGAAACGCACAAATGACTTCTTTGCTGGCAGTAGAATATAAAAAGCCATGAAAGGAAATAAAAGAAAAACACCATCTCCTCCTCCTCCTATCTACTTTAAAACCCTACTCTCTCTCTGTCTTCCCCTCTCTCTCTCTCCAGCACTATCAAGGATACTTTGGGTTTTCAATTGAATTTTCTCGTCAAGATCCCCAATTGATCTGGTGAATCTCTCTCTCTCTCTCTCTCTCTCTCTCTATGTTTTGAACAAAACCCTTGTTTTTTTAATCAAAAACTATTTTTTTTAATCAATTTCGATTCTTTTTATTATCAGGGCTCTTGAAGTTTTGAATTTTTCTCCAGGAAGGGTGCTGAATTTGAGCAATCAGCCACCGCTACAAGGTGCCTTTCTCTCTATTTATTTTGTTAGTAATTTTTGTTTTCCTCATGGGTTCAGGACTAGGAAATTCGTATAGATGAATAAAACATAAGATTTTGATTTTTTTGTTTCATTAAATTCTAGTTTTTTTGTTTATGGCTTTTTTTCTCTGTTTGTTTGGCTGTTTGTTTCCCAATTACTGATTTGCTTTGCGTCACACTTTTCATCAATTTGAATTAAGATCTAATGAGTAATTTGCTGCTGTTGGTGACAAACCCTTAATTCTGTCTATGGATTTGGTTGTGCAGGGTGTCACTTTTGATCTGTGGGATAATAGCTGATTTTGATTTGGTAAATAAGAGTCAAAGATGGAAGATTGGGGTAAGAGATTTTTTTACATACCGTGATAATTTATATCTGCTTGATAAAAATTAGTATGGTTGGATTAATTTGTTTAGTTGTGCTGGATAGCTGTATTTGCCCCAACTTGAAGGCAGACTGTTAATTATTTATTTTGAAAGCATAAGACACTGTGAAATATGGGTTTTGCGAGGCATTTAATTCACTTCATCAACCGTAGCCCCTGACTTAATTTTTGTGAACTATTTCTTTATCTTGCACTAGTTAGAAACTTAAGGCTTTTACACTAATTAAAGGAGCTTGTGTAAATGTAAGAATTGACCTGATGTGCCAGGCTTGACTGTAATCCACCCTGCCTATGTAACTCGAAACAGGTGACATCCAAATATTTCACCAGGATTGGTACCTGTAATAGTAATTCACGTGCTGCACTGCCAGTGGTATTTTATTTAAGATATTGAAAAGAAAATAACAGAGAGAGTACTGTCAATTCTATATTTTGAAGCTTACAGAGAATCTAATATTTTTCTCTTTTTCAACGTAAATCTTTGATTCTTACATTGTTAGATGAAGTTTTCTCCATGTTCATTCTTTTGATTCTGGTATCCAATTTTAGTTAACATGTGTATTTTTTTTCCAGAGGAAGAGCAAATTCCACCAATTGCTGCAAAAGACAAGCCTTTAAGTAAATGGGATGATGAAGATGTTGATGAAGATGATGTGAAAGAATCATGGGAGGATGATGATGAACCTGATCCGGTATGATTGATAATGTGATCATTGCTTCATTAACATTTATTGGTCACTTCCAAATTTCAAGAAATTGAATACTAAAATGTTGAATTTTATAATAGGTTTGGTGATTATGGGAATATTATACACAGCTGATTATGGAAAGCAGTAGATGGGGATAGGACTCTTTGACTTTTGTAATGGAACATCAATTTAGCATGTGGGGTACTCATCACCATTAAAAGTTTAATTTGCATTAAAATATATATATATATATATAAATTGTTTTTTCTTTCTATGATTGGGGAGAAATTGATATAGGAACTAGTTAATGACTGGTTAGAGCATCATGTTATAATTGTTTTCCCCTTTGAAGCACAGGCTAGAGCATTGTGGTAGTTTTTCAATACGATTAGAAATGCCTTTAATTGATGTTTTGAAAGGAACTCTTATTCAACCTGTAAAATGTTTGCATATCTCTTGGAACTAACTTTGTGGTTCAAGGGGAGTGGGAGCTTGGGGAGGGGGAAGAGCTGTGGGCAGAGCTCATTATGAAGTGCATACATATGCTCTATTAGACTTTAGCTTATATTATGACTTTATAAACATGTTTTATTTCTTTTATTCTATAAATAGTGTGGGGTTTCTGTGTATTATTGTTTATATATGTTGGTGCATGATCTGTTATTTGTGGTATCTTTATGTGATTGGATCAGGCGCCTGTAGTGGAACCTCCTCCTGAAAAGGCTCCTAAAAAACCTGAAACAAAGCCTACCGAAAAGAAGGGAAAAACTGCTGAAGTAGTGAAGGAGCAACCACTTGATCCATTAGCCGAGAAACTTCACCAGCAAAGGTACTCAAGTTGCAGCTTTCATCTCTGTTAATAAGAAATTTGAATAGTTCATAAAAAATCTTCATTTATACATTGCATCTCAAAATTGTGCTATCCTTGAATTACTCTTCCACTATTATTACACGTGTCAATGACTTAGGAACAAACATCCAAGTGCAATTTGATGATTTTTCCCACTCATACCAATTTGATGCAACTCCAAAAATAAGATGCTAATATCAAACATATTTTTCTTTATGTATAACTTTCGCCTTCCTTGAGTTGTCTTGTGTAATTTTTCTGTTTTAAGGTTTGGCTGCAATGGGTTTTTTCTCCTTGCATTGTTTTGGAACTGAAAAATAAAAATATGAAAAGAGAAAAGTTCCTCAGCAGACAATCTTGGAGATCTAATTAATCTGCTTGAGAAGTTGATTTGTTTTCATAGTGTTGATGGTTTGGTTATGGTTAGATTGATAAATATTCCATATGCACGCACAGTTTGAACATTTAAGATTAATGGATTTTTTTCTTAATATATTATGACCTCTCACGAAAAACTACCTCAATGATTGTTTTTATGAAGGCTGTTGAAGTCATATTTAGTTTTTTTTATTTCTCTGGCAGCATTAAGTTTCTCATGCAATTTAGTCAGGAGGTCTTGGAAAAACATGCAGTCGGCTTTTTTTTTACTTGTTTTATTCTATAGGTTCCTCTTTGCTTGTTCTTGTAAGAAGTGTTCTCTTAAAGGGTTTACTCGATTGTAGGCTGGTGGAAGAAGCTGATTTCAGATCCACTACAGAATTGTTTGCTAAGAAAGATGATGATAAATCGCTTGATATTTTCATTCCAAAATCCGAAAGTGACTTCTTGGAATATGCAGAACTCATTTCTCATAAACTTCGTCCATTTGAGGTTCTGTTGAATTAGCTTTGGTTTGTTTCCTCTTTTCAATTAAATGTGTGTAATATCTGACCTGGCAAAACGAATACATTCTTAAATGCAGAAAAGTTACCATTATATCAATTTACTCAAGACAGTAATGAGACTGTCCATGACCTCCATGAAAGCTGCAGATGCAAAAGAAGTTTCAACTTCTGTGAGTGCAATTGCAAATGAAAAGATAAAAGCTGAGAAAGAAGCCACTGGCAAAAAGAAGACAGGTATGTGTTTCCACTATTTCTCTTAACTATCAACAATATGAGACCCAGACATTATGAATTTTTTTTTCAAGTCATGGATTTTGAAACGTTAGTTAAATGAAATGAAAGTGTTGCTTCAGAACAGGGGAAATCTTCAGTACTACTTATGTTGTATTGGCTTCTTCTGCTAAGATTTTGCTATTTGTGGCTCCAGGACCCCACATGCAACCCCCAGATACTGAAACCTCACTGATGGTTTTGAAGATTTATCCATTAATAACGTTGATGAATATAGTGCATAGCTTTTTAAAACTTTTTGTCAATAAATTTGAAACTAACCAGTTGATGGTTTCATACCCTGTTCTTGCAGCTGTCAAGAAAAAGAACCTTATTGTCGATAAGCCCAGTGATGATCTGGCGGGTAATGCCTACGAAGCTCTCGACGACTTCGACTTTATGTAATCTGTTTCGCTGACAGGCAGTAAATTTTTGGGCTCTGCATGCTGCATCATAAACACATTTAAACACCATGATTGATGGATGATATGATTGACTTTATGCTGTAAACAATGTTGTTAAAGAGGAAAACCTTGCATTTTTTTTCTTGCCTTTGTTTTTCAATTTGTTCAGTTGAACCCTTGAAAGACATTATTCATAATCGAATCCGGCTCTTGTTCCATGCTTCATCTTTCTCATCTGTCCTTCTACCCACTGAACTTCTTTCCTATAGCTCGTGCATTGCTCATTACCATCAGCTAATTGTGGTTTTGAAGCTTCATTAAAAATAAGTTTTTAATTTATTTTTATATGAAAAATATTTTAAAACTCAAGACTTTCAAAAAGGCTTAGAGTCTTATTTTGTTTTATGAACTGGGTTTGATAAAAAAGCCTTTGGTTTTTGATTTTGAACAGCGGTTTGCCGTCGGTTCTAATATTATTTTTTACCCCATGATGATCTGATATTATATAATTTGTGTTTAAATGTTCAAATTAATCGGTTTTTAATGATTATATAGCTATTTTGTTAACGATTCACTCAATAATTTTAATTTCGAGTCCATATAATACAATTTTCTAAATATATTTTCTTATATTGAATTTCTTAAAATTAAAATGAAAATTTAGACCGTGATTGTGGATGGGTGCTTGTTTGAGAATTTTTTAAAAAATATATTAAAATGATAAATATTTTTTATTTTTTAAAAATTATTTTTGATATTATTACATGAAAATACTAATTTTTTTTAATTAAAATTAAAAATAAATGTTTTTTTCAAAAAAGAAATGAAGTGAAAAATTATCTATTCCAAGGTTGCTGTCGTGGATAAAAACAAATAAAGGAGGTAATCCTAAAACTAAAATAAAGATAAAAATAATGATAATAGGATATCCGAAAGACCAGGGCCCACCGTCGGCAAAAAAATAAACAATAAACAATAAAATTAAATAATAAGGCCAACCACAAAGTCGGATACTCGTGAGATGCTCACATGTCACGTGTACATCTTATATAAAATAACGTGCCTGTCATAAAAAGTACAAACCTTTTAATTTAAATTTAAATTTATTTTCATTTAAGTCCTTAATGAAATTTGTATCTCCATTGAGCCACTATTAAAGATTTTAAATTTTTAATTAACCTTTTCTTTTTTAATCACACTCTTGGTCGAAATTATACAGGGAAATTAATAGAAAATAACGATCATTTATAAGAATATATCTTAATAATTGGTCTCATACTATTTATTCAAACAGACAATATGAAAACTTATACTAACAAATCTAATTTATAAAATAATATATTTAAAATCTACAATCAATTTAGAATAAAACTCAATTAACCGATCAATTTGGGTCAAGACAATTCATATTTTATCTATTTAATGATTTCAAATAAATATATTAAAAATAATGTAGACTATATATATATCCCATTAAAATTATCAGGTCTCATATCTTATTATAAGTTTTAATATATATAATTTTCAACCAATAAAAAAGCTATTATATTTATAAATCACATGAAAGTGGCTCCCTTTCCCATACATAAATTCTTAAAAGAGATCAAATATCTATTTTTCTAATGAAAAAACTAGAAATACAAATTTTATTACGGATTTTCATATTACTAGTCGAGGCTAAATTGGAAATCTCGAGATTGATTTATAAGAGAAGAGGGGATAAAAATGTAAATCAGTTGATATATGCACTAAGTGTCAACGCAAATAAATTCATCTCATGCCATCAAATCCAAATTTCCATATAAAAGTAGAACAAACAATAGAAGTTGTAAGAAAACTCCATTAGGGACTAAATTGGTAAAATAGTTCTGAGATGAGGACTTATTCAAAATGTGCCAGAAAGCAGGAAATATTTAATATCTCCATCAAATCCATTCCCCGATCAACCATTCTTGCCATCAAGCAAGCGATAACTCCCTTCTAACTCTCTCTCCTACACGCTTCACGATATTTTTCGAACTGCGTAAATCGTAAATGGCGGATCAAGAGCCGGAGGTGATCAACGGAATGGAAGCAAGCAAGAAGAGAGGGGACTACAACGATCAAGAAATTGATCTGTATACTATTATCCACCGTATGATTGTTATGATCGTGTACCCTGATCCAGGAAGCAGTGCTTCATCAACTTCGCTGCTGCAGCGGATCAAGACTGTGTTATCGGAGAACTTGCCTTTGCTTGGCGAAGGTTCTAGAAACAGTGGAAAGAAGCTTCTTCAATGGACTCGGCGAGGCAGTCCCTTAAGAGCCCTTCTTGTTATATCTGTAAGAGTGTAGTTTCAGTTTCAGCTTCTTCTTCTTTTCTTTTGATTTGCTGTGATTGGCTGTACTATGTGCTTTGTGCCTTGACTTGCTGGTTCGTTACTGAATTTTGAGTGAAAATTGCGAGAAATAAACTTTTTTTTAGTCGAATTTACTATTTTGAGTTTTTTTTTAAGAAAATAATATCATATATGAAGTTATATGGGACTCACCATTCCAACATTTAGCGTTTAAGTTGAAAAAAAATAAAATTTCTCAATCATTTTAGAGATTTTATTTCTAATTTTCTTACTAGATTTTGATTTTTTACAATGAATAATTTTGACTTTTTTTTCATGGGGGGGATCGAGGTGGTAGTACTCTTGTTGAAGATTTATTGATTATATATCATGTGTTCTCGTTTTTGTGGAATTCTAAAGATATTGAATATTTAAAAAATAGTTAAAATCTTATGACTAATTTGTAGACTTAGTGCAAAATTTCTGTTGGTAATGAGAATAATATTTTTAAGTCACTTGGATTGGTCGAATAAGTAGTAAGGATCACAGCTCTGAATTCTTTGTGATCCTGGCTCTTCTCAATCTGGTAACTAGAATTGTTTCTGAGTGTTGACGGGATTCGACAAACCATGTGGTGTTATATGATTTGTGGAGTATGTTGTCTGTACAAGTGAAGCTCTGCAGCCCTCCTTGCTCACCTCACCTTATTGTGGCTGTACATACTGTTGATTGGAATTTGGAGGAAATTAATAAAGTGATCTTTTTTATTAGCAGCGAAGCTAACTGAGGCATTGTCGGCATGAGTGATGATTTCTTAGTACAAGGCTGTGATGTTTTCATTCCTTTTGCCCTGTTTGCATATTTTGTTTGTGTTTTTTCAAGATTATTGCAGTTGCATCGTGTCGAGTTTGACGTGCAATGTTTTCTCTCGAGTACTTCAATTTTGTGTTGCTGCCTTTCATATTGTGTTCAGGACTTCTCAGGATTCTGTTATTTTTCGAACTGTTACAGGTTGGGACTATTGCTCTTCTTTCCATGACCGGAGTGATTGTATTTATGCTCTTCTTTCTGGCAGCTACTTTCAATGCTATCGTTATCTCTCTTCTCATGTCCTTGGCAGCTGCAGGAGGCTTCTTGGCTCTGTTCTTTGCGTTTCTGACAGCTATATACATAGGGGCATTATCAGTAGCTATAGTTGTCATTTCCACTGCCATGTTTTCAGCAACTGTAGCTATTCTGGTAGTTACAGGTACAGAGAATCCGACTTTCTATCTTTTCTTTGAATCTATACCTAAAATTTGTTCAGTTTCTCTTCCTTCAATTGGTTAGTGAGTTAATTGTAAAGAGTTTTCGAGGGTTCGTAGTTGATGTAACTCGTCTATTATGCGTGATAAATAACCTCCAACTCCTTGATTGGGACTTAAACTTTGTTTGAATCAGGCTGGATTGTATTCTTCTGGACTGTCTGGTTGGTGACGAAGAAAAGTGTCGGAATTGCCAAGCACTCATTAACGCTGACTGGATCGGCAATTTCAGCTTGCTCTTCTTCCATACATTCTCAGTACCGCTATGAAGAACTAAACAAGTTGGAAGCTTGAAGCGTCGTGTGATGAGATGTTCACTCATGCAAACATCCTCTTATGACCTGGATACCAGTACATGTTTTTGCTTTTAATAATATCCCAGGAACTGCAGCGATTACAGTGTTTATGATCATGTGTATAGCTTGGAAGCAGATGATAAGATTTTGTAATGTAGTTTGAAAGCACAAATGGTTCATGATGTTGCTTGCGTTATTCGATTATCACTCTTTTTCCTCCCTCTCCTTCTACCTCCTCATGTAATATTGCTCTTCTTACAGGGAGATGCTCTGTGTTCGGAGCACTGGAAACCTGGTAGCAATAGGATCAGAAATCTGACATACCCTGAATATACAAGTAGGATTCCGAGATTGCCTGTTTCGATATTTTTCTACTGTTGGACAATGCTGTCTTGGGATTCTGATATGATGTATTGTGACATACATTAGATGCGGGAACTGTGTATCTTTCAGTCTACAAGGATCTAACTTGGATGTTCGGACTTGAAATTTTTGTTAGCCTATAATGCTGGAGATGGGTGGACTCTGTTAGAGAATCTTACGACTTTATCTAACAACTTGATTTTTTAGGTGAGATGGTTGTTTAACATGGTATCAGAGATTTATTAACCCACCGATCACGAGTTTGAATCTCACCACTCTCATTCTATTTGATAAAAATCGAGCACAAGGTAATGTGATTCTGTGTAAGTTTCAAGCCTAAAAGACTTTTACTTGAGGGAGTATTAAAAAATAATATAAATTATATTTTAGAGTTTTACCTAACAACTTGGTTAAGATAAAATGATTACTTGACAAGTTTATCGCGGTTAAAATGTTAAGGTTGGCCCTTAATTGCCTGGTTAAAATGTTAGGGTTGGCCCTTAATTGCCAACTGCCAACGAGGAGAGGGTGGGAGAGCTAGGAGTAAGACACATAAACACTTGCTAAACTTGGGTTTTCCGGTGCATCTAACTTAAGTCATTTGGTCTGAATAATGCTATTCTTAAAAATCTTTTCCAGAGGTTACTAATGGTTACTATCTTTGAACCAGAAATGATTCTGGATAAAACTAGCTTTAATCATTAATATATATATATAATGTTTTTTCTCCCCGTTCAGAAAGCCTAAGTCAATGGTTATATTAATAAATTCATAGCCGACTGGAATTTTTACACGAAACTATCCATCTCAAGCCAAATAAAATAAAATAAATAAATGTAAAAGAGGGTAGAAGATATATTAATCTTTCAACTCATTGACGTAGTAGTTTCAGGATTGTATTTCTTGTTTCTGTGGATGTCTTCCAGGGTTTTATTTGGATGGTGTGGCTATGGAGATGTTAGCCAACAATTTGGCACAGTAACCTGGAGGTGGGCTCATTGCGGTTCAAATGTCAGGATTGGGCCTTAACTGGATACACGTAGGTGGGCCCACTTGTTGAAAATTCTCTTTCATTGAGGGAGTGACCCTGGTGATCTTTCCCAACTAGAAGTGTGATGTAGTCGGATCAAAAGTTAGGATTTTTTTGAGCCTCTACTAGAATCTAACACAACCAAACCGTTTTTTGAGCTACACTTATCCTATTAATCTAAAAATATATTTACTATACTGTTCATATAATGTATTTTGAGCAGATTCTCATCTGGTTGGGCAGATCCACACTGTACTGCTCATAATCACTTAACCCAACTACATCGAAGTGATTTTGAGACAGGATATATTAGCTATACTGTTCATGTAATGTATTAGTTAGGTCACATGCCTTCCCTCATCATATTTGCTTGAAGATTCTATGTACAATGGTTGGTTATCTTTAATTTATCCTGGCAAATATATGCCTACAACCTCATGAGGGTTTATTCAGAAAAATCATATATACAAGGAATTAATGAGAAGAACTTGTTTGAATTTTAGGCAGATAGCTAGGTCAGAAGGATAGTGCACTCAGCTCATATATAACGATCTTTAGTTCTGCACCGACTAGACTAAGATTGTTGTCTTAAAATTGAAAAGGTTCAGAAGTGAAGAATTTCTTACAAGGCATATCAAACCCTAAATTTGGATATCATCACGAGGACCACCATAATGGAGTACTGGTTACTAAATAAGTCATCTGTGGAGGCTAGAACTATGCGTGACTGATAAGAATTTGTCTTCTTGAGACAGCATTATTTCCTGGTTCAGATAGAAGTCAGACATCAATGCTAGTAAACAAAAAAGGGTTTTTCTCCAAAATCAAAATGATTCTACTTCCATTATCAAATTTCAGCTTTACAAGTGATGATTAATCAGGAAAAAACACAGGTGGCAGGATGCTTCCTGTCTACCTATAATATTGCCCTAACTTTGTCCACAGATAACGATAGTTCACTAAGATTATAACCAGAATCAGAATAAAGCAACGGATCGATGAAGAAGACATGATCAGATCACATGATTAACACAATGAAATGAATTAATTAGCAGTAAGCACTCCTACATCCCTTTTTTCTCATCGCTTCCCCTCCTTGTTTCTTGTTTGTTGCCACAAAACACACATTTTCTTCAAGCAAAAAAAGACTTAAAATGGCACAGAAATAGAACTAATTATGTATCTATGCCTGCCCTCTCATTCACGAAGACTATGAAATTCTACTCAAGGAACTTAATTCAAAGAAAAAAAGGACAACCATGGTATATAGCAAAGGTTATGCATGATCAGCAGTGTTCTTTCCCCTGCCAATCTGGTCTACCTAATGTGAACTCCAAGCTGGGGCTCTTGCAATCCAAACCAGACCCCAAGTAGCTTTTCAGCCGAGTCGAATCGCATTCCTGCAGTATTAATTAAGAGAATTTCATGCCAGTAATCAATCAAGCAAACCGATGTAATTAAACTCTCATCCCATATGTTAGATTCTGGAAATTCTGAAAAATATTTTGAGGAATTTTGGACTTTGGGGTGATACCTCCATTAGCTGTCCAGATCTTTGTCGTGACTGGAAAGTTCCTTGTCTGTGCCCATCCATGTCGTTGGAGTTTTTTTGCAGCCATGCTTCCCTACCACTGAAATGTATAAATAACTTAATTAGCTCGAAATTATATTGACATGGTGCACAGCAATATCTTTGTTCTAAAGTTGAAAGAATTTTAATCAAGCCACGCATACTAGTTAGCAAAGTGTTTCTCTCATAAGGCTGTCTACAAGCTGTATATCATATAGTACGGATAAATTGTTGTCTCTCAAAATGTGAAAAATGCATCCACTAATTTATGAAACAATGCATATCATTATCTACAGTTTAATTTATACCATTGATTTAGCTGAAGCTTAAGTAATTTGAACGATAATATTGTCTCTAATTTCAAAGCTAATAAGAAGAACAGCTCAACTTTCCTTTTCACTAACTCCGAAAATGTATGCATTCCATCTCAATCCATGCTATTTATTGTTTAAGAACAGCCTGAAACGGATGTGTCACAGGCAGGGACAAAGATGTGTTTGATGAACTGTTCTTCAAAGCTTGAAGAAATTTCAACACAGAACGATGTAATAGAACTATATTAGGGTTATCAGTTTTTGTTCTCTACTCCCGTAACTCTATTTATACCACCTCTCCTTTGCGGTAGAATCTCTTATAAGAGATCAAAAGTAATCCTTGATATCTTCAGCAAAAACATCATCGATCGATGGCATCCAGAAGTCATATTTGTGTGATCGATTGTGATCTTGATCATTTTGACTTGTGTGTATTTTCTTAAGTTACAAATGCTAATATAGAGGTTATTCTCCTGATTTGAAAGCAAGGACATCTTATTTATCAAATTAATAATAAAATACCTAAATAAGATAAATGCAAACCACCAAGTTAATCCTTGTTTGATGAACTGTTCTTCAAAGTTACATATGTCTGATTTTCACCAAAATACAATCGCACAGTACTCTTTAGTATTACAAACAGAATTAGCACCAGGACTGTAATTGATAAAAAAAAAACAAGTGGGGGGTAAAATTATCGATGAAATTTTCACCTGGAATTCTACGTGCTATATGGTGGAAGCAGGTATATACTAACTAATCAATCAATTAACTACTAATCAAACAATGCACAGCACTAGCATATATAGTAGATTTGTTTTTAATTAAACTTTAAGAAGGAAAAAGCACATAAGAAGTCAAGATGGGAGTTGATCTTTTTGGTGATATATGCGATGTGTCTCTTGGAGGGAATAAGAACCAGCTGAGTTTAACAGTAATATATAGTAATTTTAAAAGGAAAAAGAAAAAGTGTAGCCGTGGGAATTGCTTCCTAATTAGTGTACGTTTGATTGCATTTTAATTACTTTTCTTTTACAGAATACGAATGCATTAAAGCTACTACTACTGCAAATCTCATGTCAGCAATGAAATCTTCCAAGACATAAAAGATGAAAAAAGAAAAAGAAGAGCATGTATAATATATATAGAAAGCTAAAGCTGCCTGCCTAGCTACAACATGCAAGAGAAGAATTCTTTTTATTACTCAAAAAATGGTGTGGACGTGAGTGGGTTCTGGATTTCTAAGCTGATCAAGTACCATGCAAAAAGAAAATAAAGAAGAAGACGAAGAGAAAAGCATTCTATTTCATTAGTCCATCGCTTCCTTTCAAAAAAGTGTAGGGCACAGAAGATAGAGACGCTGAAAAAAGAGAGAAAGAGGCCGTACCTCGAAGAGTTACTCCATCGAGTTGTAGTAGAAGTTAAAGGGTAGTCTATGTCTGGCTGTACAGTTGACCCGTCTGATTGTACTCCTCTTTGCAGCCCACCACGCTCATTAGCATTACTATAACTACTTCCAACTGGAGACCTATCTTCCTCCCCAGATCCATCTGCTTGATTTACCCTCCAACAGATTAATCTTTACCCACCAAAACATTCAAATGAAATGCGAGTTCTTTCTTATATTGTACACAAAAACTCATCACAAAACTCTTGAATGGACACATGCAAGTGTTAGATGTGTTTGTGCTTGTGTGTGTGTGGTGGTGCAGAAGGGATAACAAAATCCTTGATTGATAGGGTTTAGTGCTGGTATATATAAGCTAATTAATGTGATCAAGAGGTTACAAACTTAGCTAAAATTAACAGCTAGTAAAAAAAAAAAGAGCAACTCCTCCAAAAAAGAGAAGAGAGAAGGATGAAATATTGAAGACCAGGCAAAGGGATTTACCTGAAGAGGATGCAGGCTTGCCAGTGGTCTTAACAGTTCTATACATCTGCAAGATCCAATAGGAATCCATAGGTCAAAGACTATTCAAAGGAAGAAATATGAGCTAGTAAGAAAATTAAACAAAATGAATAATTAAATCTAGAGATGAAAACTACCCGTTTTCTATTTTTTATTTTGGAAATCAATCTCTAGCTAGCTTCCATTTTTCTTCTCTCTCTGTGGGCTTCTGTGCTTGTCTTGGATTGATTCATTAATCACGAGGTCGATGTTTGATAAGGTTGTATAGTAATGAGTATTTGTATTATTGCGAAATGATTACTACTTTTGTCTGTTCTCTCTCTCTCCCTCTCCCTCTCACTCCCTCTCTCACACACACTTTTTTCTTTGAAAGCAGAAACTTGTCTGTCTGAGACCTTTCAGAAGTTTCAGGCTCATTTCCTCTCTAGTTTTCTTTAATTCGCCCATTCACTGCCTCCTTTGGCTACTGTGCGTGTGGGATACACACCTTCCTCTCCTCTATCCTCCTCACAATATTCTAGATAGAGGGGGAGAGGGATAATTACCTGTAAATGGCTCTTGACATGAGCTAACGTGAGATCTTTAACATCCATGAGTTCAAGAACTGACTTTGGAGTAGCTCCTATGAACAAGAAGCCAATCCAAGAAAGAAAAAACCAAAAAAATAAGAGCTCCAAGTACAAAAATTAAATAAAATCCCAAAACAGTGATAGCAGAAGAAAACTTTAAAGTTCTTTACTTTCATGGCCTCCAAGAAGCTCAACAGCATGAACAAATCTAGCATGAAGTGTGCTAGTCCATCTCATTCTCGGGGCTCTCATGCTTCTCTTTGTTGGAAACTTTGGCAGGAATCTTGATCTAATCAACCCATGAGGAGAACCCTCAGTAGATCCAACTCCATATTGATTATGGTGGTGGTGGTGCTGCCATGGGTGGGATTTGAAAGCATCCGTTGATAGCCCATTGAATCTTGTTGTGGGTGCTAATCTATTGTAAGGACCTGGCAAAGCTTGATTAGGTCCTGATGAATTTAACATGGACATGTGATCTAACCCTGCTCCTCCAATACTATAAGGTGAAGAAGTGGAAGAAGAAGAGTGATGATTTACAGAAGGTGAGCAAAAAGAGGAAGAAGGGTAGGGCATTTGGTGATAGCACATCTTGGGATCCTTGTTCTCTCTTGATGAATGCTCTAATGGCGTAAAAGGAAATGAGCGGTTGTGATAAACTGGAATCCCTTTAATTGGTCTCAAACCATCTGATACTTCAAGCAGAGAAACCCCATGATCTATACGATTCAAGTGATGAGTGGTACTATTAGAATGGTGAAGATACTGCTGCTGGTGAAGATTATGACTTTGTTGACGATAAGGGTTGAGCTGAGGTAGCTCTCCAGCTCTCGAACTCGATAGATTTCTTCTGATTCTTCTACTTTCTTCATCAAGATCAGCTGTTGGATGTGCTAGAGAGAGCTCTATATAAGCTCGAGAATCACTACTTCTCATGGAGCTAGCTGTGTTGGGCTTACGAGTGGCGTCTTGTCTGGCCAAAAGATTGAAGCTTTCTTCCACTTTATTGCTGATGTAATTGTTCTTGCTACATAGTGAAGGAGAAGATGAAATATTTGGAGGACAAATGTGTAGGGAAAGATCAGGAACTGGGTTTGAAGAGGGTTCGATGAAAACCCCTTCTAAGGGCATTTTCTTTATAATCTAGTGGCCTTTTCTCTTTCTAGTGCAAGCTATCTAGCTTGCAAGCAAAGCAAAAAAAAGTTCAAATAGAAGAACACACCGTAGATTTCTACTACTTTAAAGAGCTAGCTTGAGGAGATAGAGATATGGCTAGCTTTGACACAAGATAATAAAAAGCTTGGAAAGAACACGCCATAGATTTCTACTACTTTAAGGACTTGAAGAAAGAAAGAGAAAGTGTCTTTAAATCTTCATCAACAAACCAACATACTCGAGAGAGATCGAGAGAGAGAGAGAGAGAGAGATAGGTAGATGAAGAACTAGAGATGGTGGGTGTTGTTAGGCAAAGGAGGAGGAGGAGGAGGAGGAGGATGAAAACAATTAAATAAATATATTGAAAAAAGAAAATTCAAAACTTGAAAGTGGATTGCAAGAAAAGGAAATGGGTTTTCGTTTGCACACCTCGAGAGTATATCTTGGAAAATGACACTAGAGAGATGAAGAACACAAGGTCTTTCTCTATCTAGTGAAAACTTATCGATCACTCGTAAATAAATATATAAAATAAACTATATATTTTTCTACACCACTTTGATTTTACTTCCCCGTAGAGAACGGGATAACAAATGTTAGAAAGAGAAAGACTCTTCCTTGTAGGATTCCTCCTCCCCCACACTCTTCGCAACATATTTAATTTATTAATTCCAAGAGCTTTTTCTTTTGCAAGGGTAAAATATATTATTTCAGGATTCCATTTCTATGCTTAAATGGGTTTATTTTGCTGGTAATTATGCAATATTTTTATTTCCTTTAAAAACATTATATTAACATATAGAACGCGTTCTTAAAATTATTTGAAGATTTAATTTTATTTTGATTAACGTGTAAATAAATATTATATAGTGCATGTATAATTACCTTTTCCTTCACATTATGAGAAGGTAATGAAATCATTAGCAGACCAGATTACACACACACACATATAATAATAATAATAATAATAATAATAAATGTATTTTTGTATTAAATAGGTAGACCCATTGACTTTTTATATATGTATAAGAGACCCACATAAAGGGTTGTTTGTTTGCTTTGATGTGGATACATCGTAAACCCTAATTCTACATTACCTTCTAATTATTCTCTTTCATTCTCCCAAATATTCCTCTTCGAACAATAATCTTTCAGCAGCCTGATCTCCAGGCATGATCGTGCTTAGGTTTTTGTTATGAAGTCATCCACGAACATGAACCCTAAACACTTACACGATATATTACAAATCTGCCATCCTCTAGCTAGCTCATCGACAACATAGATATCTGCTAGGGTTTTACAAAACCCTAGGCCAAATCAGAATCATAATCTACTATAATGGGATTGTTGAGAACTCCATTGTAGTAGAGTATGGGGAAGCACTAACCCTGATTTTTTTTTTTTAATTTATAAAAGCAAAGTGTTTGCTGGAGATAGCAAATTAACTTGGTCTTGGGAGGCAGCCCCTTCTTAACTAGGTGTGGATTTTCTAATGAAGTTAATTTCACTGCTTGCCACTTTCTCCAACGTTAACAAGGACAAAACACTAATTCATAGGCGGTGTTTGGATGGTGCATTAAATGCAAAATAGAGTAATGATAAATGCTTTTTTTTTATTATTATTATTATTATCTTGTAGGAAATATATATTTTGTATTGTGATTTTATAGAAACTGTCACCTATTTATTCATTTGCAGTAAGCCATTCCTTTCCGGCACAATTAATTAGCACTTGCTTCCACATTTGTTGCCGTACTAGTCCTCATTTCTATTAGTTAAGCCATTGATTGGCATTCCAGTTGAATCATCATTTTCAAATTTATTGATTTTTTTTTGAAAAAAAATTAAATTAATATTTTTTATGTTTTGATGTGTTAAATTAAATAAATATTATTTAAATATATTTTCAAGTAAAAACGTATTTTAAAAAGCAGCATCTATTATATTTTCAATAAGCTGTATATATGCTTGGGTTATAAGTTGACATGTGACATAATTCGGGTTTGATTTTTAAAACATCAAGTAAAATTTGAGTGTATCAAACTTATTTAATTTTTTAAAGTATTATAAAACAAATGTTTGATCTAAGTTAATCTGTCTATTTAGTGACCATAACTTGGATTATCGGTCAAATTTCATACCTTTTCTAATTCTTATTAGAAAGTTTATAATAAAACAAAATCAATCTAATTTGAACTTTGAAGGATGAATTTACGGGGTACTGTTTTTTGTAATTTTCTTTGAATTTAAACCCAAGATTGCATTAAACCACTTACTATATTGATTAAGTCTACACAAATTTATATGAAAGCAAGATTAGTAAACATAATAACAATATATGTTTCAACCTCCCACACATTCTACATCGATGGTTTCATAAATCACTAATTTGTTTATTAATTACGAGCTTGTTGATTTCAATAACAATTAACTACAACTATGATTTTTTAAGAGTTATGAGCCCCAAGGTTACAATTAGTATTTAAGAGCTTGGGACTAAGAGGTTTGCTCCTCCTCTAGTCTCAGGTTCAAACCTTGTGATTGCTAATATGATGACCACTAGAAGCTTATATGGTTGTTAACTTCAGGGTCCGTGGGATTAGTCGAAGTGCGCGCAAGTTGCCCGGACATCCGTGTTAATTAAAAAATAGCTTATTTAGAATGATTTTCTTAAGACTCGTTGTAAAATAACTTAGTTCAATATTTAAAATTTATTTTAAAAATATCCTTATTTCATGAGGATTCAAATAAAAAAAAGATTAACGTTTTTTCTTTAATCCGGACCGCTATAAGTTTAAAACAAAACACAATTGCTAACTTCCAACAAAACATATATGCCGATACGAAAAACTAATGTTGCACATTATGTTTTTTTTAAATATAGATAGTGCATGATTTCAATTACAAAGAGATAATCCCAATTATGCCTAGTTTTTTTAGCTAAAAAAAAATAAGAAGTCAATTCAGCCCCTATGTTTCAATTTTTGGTCAAAGTTATCTATAATTAAGAAAAATATTGACCAAATTAAGCCTATAAAAATGGTATGCAAAGTCGGTTTCCCTCTTAACAGTTGTCAATAAACATCAAATTTCCTCGATAAAGTAACAAACACTCTCGATGAATAAAATTGAAGGAGATTGTTGGGTACCCTTGTCAATTGGCCCAATTGTTTAGCCCCATATTAGTATCGGTGCCTGCAATTATCCGTAGGCGGATTTTTTTTCTTCACAAAAAATGCTTAATTATAACAAATATATTTCAAACAAATATACAGGTTATAGTACTAAAAAGTTTGAATACACTAATTTTATTTTAATTAGATTTAAAAAATAAAAACAACAATAGATGAATCATTTAAAAAAAAATGATTAGAATGATCTTGAGGTTCATTTTTTTCTAAAAGAAACAAATGATGTATCTCAACTCACAACCAATTATATACAAAAGAATAAAATGGGGTAAAAAAAGAACATAAAAAATTAGTTCTTGTTAATTGGAGTTAACATGACAAACCTAAAAATAAGAGTCGAGCTAACATAGGATATTATGCCAAACCCGTAACTCATATCATGAGATTAGAATAACCCGATAAAAAAATAAAGAGGATTATAAGACTTTTTTTAACAAATGAAATTTGTGTTAACTTCTCAAACATATAACCCGAGTCATTAGACCCAGAACATCCTATTTGAAAAAATCATGAAGTCCAATTCCTAAGAAGTCAAATATTGAATGATGAAGTTATATAAAAAATTCAATGATACATTTTTTTTTTAAAAAAAAATATAGCAGTTAAGAGAATAAAAATCAAAATTAAAATGCAAAATAAATTTTATATTGTATTGAAAGGTGAAATTAAAATTAAAAATCAATTTGGGAAAAGGAAAAGAAAATATCAAAATTGACATAAAAAACAAAAATATAATTTTGATTGTAGACTGAAACTGAAAAAGAATAATAACATTTACAAAAAGTAGGAAAAAAAATAAAAACAATGAGAACCAAATTGAAAAATATAATACAGACAATTTGGGTTGAAGGATTAAGTTATAAGCAAAAAAAAAAAATTATACAAGACCGAAGGAAAAGGAAATTAGAAATAAAAGAAATAAGGACCAAATTAGAAAGTATAATATGTGATAAATTACAATTGAATGATGAGATTGAAGAAAAATAAAACTTCTATAAGAGATCCAAGAGAAAAAATTATAAATAAAAAGAATAAGGATTGAATGTGAAATATCTTCAACATAAAGGGTCAAGTATTTTAAAAAATCATAAAGTTCAATTCTCAAGCAATCAAATATTGAATGATAAAATTATAAAAAGAACTTAAATTATATATTTTTAAAAAACAAATGTAGCAATTAAGAGAATGAAGATCAAAATTAAAATAAAAAAAATAAATTTATATTTTATTGAAAGGTGAAATTAAAGAGAAAAGTCAATTTGACAAAAAAAATCAAAAGAATAAGGATCAAAATTGACAAAAAAAAATTTGATTGAAGAGTGAAACTGAAAAAGAATAATAACTTTTAAAAAAAAAACTTAGAAAAAAATAAAAACAATGAGGGCCATATTAAAAAATATATATAATACAAGTAATTTGGACAAAAAAGACTCACTTGAGATAAACTAGACCACCAAAACCAACACACATCATTATATATGAAAAAGAACACAATAATGCTTTCGATGACATGATAAAAAAATATTTTTAGAAGCCAAAAGACATCCCCCACAATGCATTGACACCCTTCATTATATATTCTTTTTTTTTTACTTAGACAAATACCAAATTTCTCCTAAGTTGGTGTGGTAATAACAAAAAACTATTGTAAAAAAAACGAAAAAAGCTCATTTACTTCAATGATTTTTTTTTTTGTTTTAAGAGTATTTTGATTGTTTCACTATACTTTTTAATTATTTTTTTGATATTTGGTCGAATACTAAATTTCCTCTTAGCTGTCATTGTAATAATAAAAAACCATTATGGAAAATACAAAAAAGCCTTTTAATGCTAGTTCTTTTCTTTTTATTGCTTCCAACGGTATTTTGGTCATTTCACTATACAATTAAGATGAGAAAAGACTTATTTACCCTTGATGAACTTGGTAATGACTAATGTACCATATTTAAAGACTTTAATGTTCTTGAAAACCAATATTAAGCTTTTTGGGAGGAGACACAACTAGAAAATTGATACACAACAATATAATATTTTGTCGATGTTAGAGTTATATTTTTGTCGGTATAAAAATCATTGATGGATTTATCGATGAAAACATGTCATCAAAGAGTAACTTGTAAATGATGTCATGTAAATTGATAATTTAGTTGGTTTATATATATATATATATATATATATATATATATATATTGATGAATAGGTCAACATATTATTATTGTTGGTTATAAAAATTGGTGTTGACCATTTCCTATCAACATATCCATTGATAAATATTATTAATGGATCACTAATAGATTATCCATCGATAGTATATCATATATCACTAATAAATTGAGTGATATAATCATTGCCCATCATGTTTTGTCGGTAAATTCATTGGTCTATATCAAAACAGTTCACAACTCTTTGTGATTCTCTAAGGAAAATGTGCTTATTGTACCAATATAATCATCAATAGAACTTTTATATATGTTGTTAACTCCATTGGTATTTTAGTAATTTATTTTTTTAATACTATCAAACAATTTCACATTAAACAACTAAATTGAATTAAAGAACATATTTTATATTATTAATTCAACTATAAAAATCAATTATAAATGTCCATATACATTAAAATGAGCTAAGAGGTGGAGGTGGAGGTGGAGAGGGAGAGACTAGTAACTAGATAGATATGCCATCATCTTATCCTGTTGCGTCCTAATTTGTTATTCATATTTTGCCTCCATTTCATCCCTCGAAGCACTAATATGTTATTCAAACAACTCCTCAATAATTGATGATTGTTGTCTTAAACCATATTGTGAGGTGTTTATGGTCGAGACATCATAATTCAACCTTATATATGAGGTCATAGTTATTGAGATACCATAAATGTGATTTTTATTGGGTTTACTAATTGCTCCAGCCTCTAATCACAACTCCAAATTGTATTATAAATGGATTGAATAGTCCTTCCTATGTTTGACATGCATATTAGTATTATATTATTCCTAAAACAAACCAGGTAAAGTTGTTGAATAAAAACATTGGTCCAAAAAATATACAAAAAATTTCAAAGTTCACTTAAAATAAACGTCTCGACTAAATTATCCATGAACCATTTTACCACTTTTTATCTATCATTCCTTCATATATATGTTTCCATATATAATTTCATTGGAGTTAGCTCATGCCCAAGGTGTGTAGTTTACAGAAAAATTAATTGGAATGGTATTTGAATAAATGGTAATCATGACTTTTAATTCCATACAATATGCATTTCTCTAAATTCATCAATCTAACAATGTGTGAAGCATATTCATAAGAAAACAATATACTCTTAATTCATTTATACACAAGAAATTATGGTTTTTTTTATTTAAACCAAATTTGGCTTTCATCTTTACGACATGAACCCCAATATTAAACAACTCCATATTTTGATAGTGACAAATAAAACTATATCCATTCCTAATAACTAAGATTAGATCGATAGTCCACTATCTCATACCCCTATCACTATGAAAGTGGACTAGAAGTGGAAACAACATTCCAAGATTCAATGACTTCAACTAGGGGACAAGAATACAAAGTTCTTTTATATATCCTTGCTATATAGACAAGTAAGGAATAAAAGATAAAACAGAGAACCATATAATCCTCACAAACTAAGGCTATTGGCAGTTTGTTACTACAAGCAACTTTTTACTGGCTCTCCCCCTTACCTAATCACTAAGTCATTTGGGATAGTTTTTCCCCAATAACATCTCAGAGGACTCGAGCGTTTCTATAGTTCTTCCTATTGATGATGAAGAGATCAAGTTAATTTTTTTTCCATTTCAAACGATAAATCCCATAATCTTAATGTGTATATTAGACTTTTCATTAAAAAAAAAGTTAGAGCATCATCGGGGTAAACTCCACCGTTGTAGTTAGACAGTTCTTCACTCACTGTAAACTTCTCTGATGAATCAATACAACCAGGATAGACAAGTTTATTAACATGTTAAGACTTACGATTCATTATGTTTAAAACTCCCTTTACCTCAAAAGAGCAAACTTAGACACCAAAGAAGCAATAAAGCATTAAAAAAAAACAAATTTTAATAAAAATAAAAAACAAAAATAACCATGATCAATCTCTTAATCTCCCATCAATATCCAAGAATTCAAGCATTATAAATAAGAATACAACCGAGAAGGATAAAGAACATAAATCTTCATGAATTTGTTTACATACAAACTTCAAAACTCAATTACTCTTCGGGATTTAAAAGAAATCTATGCCATGCCAAAGTGATAGGTCCTCTCATTGATATACACTCCAACACTCATGTGTTTAGGGCTTATGTGTTTAAATCTCTCAAATTCAATCAATGAAGATGTTCTACCATAAGCTTGCTCTTCAATCTCATCTCCATTACTAAAATATTACAAACAATGCATGGATCAAAAGGTCTTATTTTCCGGTTGTAATGGGGCTAAGGTTAAGGTGAGGTAAAAGAGAGTAGAAGAAAAGGTTCAAACCAAAGAAAGTAGAGCATTCTGAAAAAAATATTTCAACCAAGACATTCCATCAAAACACATCAATTTTCAATCTTCAAGCACCAATGCTTAGCTTCTTTCGATTTCAAGCTCTTTTCTATTTCTTTTCTTTTTTTTTTTTTTTTTTATTTTGTTTTTCTTTTCTTCTTTTCTTGTTCTTTTTTTTTTTTTTTTGTTCTTTTTCACCTTTGGCAACTTTGCCCATCTTTTCATCAAGCATCACTTCTTCTTTCTTTTCACATAATTTCCAACCATAATTCCATGAGATATCACAAGTATATGCTCTACTAATCCTTGGCCAGGGGAAAAGAGGAAAACATATAAAAAGTTTAAGGCTTATACATGGATAAAGCAAAGATAGGATAAACAAGCTCAAAAGGGGCTCACTAAAGATAATATGCTTTAGGTTGGCTTTTTGGCTCAAGCGGTTAAAATTCCTAATGCCTTTATCATCTTCATGCATCTATGTAATGTGAATGTAATCTCAATAAGATATGAAGCAAGTTCTAGAGATACATATCATTGAAAGAACGCACAATCAAAGAATATAATGTTGAAGGCTCAAAAGCTTACATTGGTATAACACTATAAAGTCAACATGGCATATTTTCAGAGTCAATCCCTAAACCAATTAAACCTTAAAACTTGCATGCACACTCATTCATTTGATTTATATATTCATCTATCTCACTTAATTCTCATACATAATACTCATATTCTCAAAAACCAATGGGAGTTAAAAAGACCAATTTTTTTTTTTTTTTTTTTTTTTTTTTTAACAACAAAGAAAACTAAAATTCTCCCAATACCCCCACACTTAAAACATAACATTGTCCTCAATGTTGAAATAAAAGCAAAGGAACATAAGAGAATGACAAAAAATAAATTAAAATGCGAAAAAATAAAAGATAAGGAAAAAGAAAGCAAATCTGATTTTTTTTTTTGTGTTGGGTTGCCTCCCAGTAAGCGCTTTTGTTTTATGTCATTGGCTTGACATGTGGCATGCTCATTCTTCATAGATTGGTTCAGCTAACTCTATAGAAGCGGTGAGTTCTGTCGTCCAACCTTCATAGAAAGGTTTCAAACGATGCCCATTGACCTTGAGTACTTTGTTGGTTTCTAAACTTGTAATTTCAACTGCACCATAAGGAAAAACATTAGAAACAACAAAGGGTCCAATCCAACGAGAACGCAATTTTCCAGGAAAAAGTTTCAAACGCGAATGATAAAGAAGGACTTTGTCTCCAACATGAAACTCCTTTCTTGTAAGCATTCGGTCATGAAGATTCTTAGTCTTTTCTTTGTAAATCCTTGCATTCTCGTAAGCATCATTTCGAATTTCTTCCAACTCTTGTAGTTGCAGTTTTCTTGCAATCCCAGCAGCATCATAATCCATGTTACATTGTTTAATGGCCCAAAAAGCTTTGTGTTCAAGCTCCACCGGTAGATGACATGCTTTCCCATAAATCATTCTATAAGGTGACATTCCTATAGGTGATTTATAAGCAGTCCGATAAGCCCAAAGTGCATCTCCAAGACGTAGACTCCAATCTCGCCGATTAGGTTGCACTGTTTTCTCCAAAATGGATTTGATTTCTCGATTTGAAATTTCAGCTTGGCCATTCGTTTGAGGATGATATGCTGTGGAAGTTCGATGAGTCACATGATATTTGCGTAGCAATGCTTCCATGGAACGATTACAAAAATGAGTGCCACGATCGCTAATGATAGCTTTAGGGATCCCAAACCTGTCAAATATATGAGTCCTGACAAAATCTAAAACAACCTTAGCATCGTTAGTTCGTGTGGCTTTCGCCTCAATCCATTTAGACACATAAACAACAGCAAGAAGAATATAAAGATTGCCAAAAGAAGAAGGAAATGGACCCATAAAGTCAATACCCCAAACATCAAAAATTTCACTTACAAGAATATTCGTTAAAGGCATTTGATTCTTCTGAGTGATATTACCTGTTCTTTGGCATTTTTCACATGATTTGCAGAAGTGATATGCATCTTTAAAAATAGAAGGCCAACAGAAACCACTTTCAAGTACCTTGTGGGCTGTTCTTTTTGCTCCAAAATGCCCACCACAAGAATGAGAATGACAAAAAGTGAGAATGGAATGAAATTCATCTTGTGGTACACACCTCCTAACTACTTGATCCGCACAAAATTTCCAAAGGTAAGGATCGTCCCAAAAATAATATTTAGCATCAGCTTGTAACTTATCTTTTTGGGGTTTAGACAAACCTGGAGGGAATTCTTTGGTGACTAAATAGTTTACCAAATCAGCATACCATGGTCTTGTAGAGGAATGCAACATATACAACTGCTCATCAGGGAATGTCTCTCTTATTGTTTCGATCTGTATATCCTCGGTCCTCAGTCGGCTCAAGTGATCAGCCACATGGTTTTCAGCACCTTTTTTGTCTTTGATCTCAAGATCGAATTCTTGTAAAAGCAAGATCCACCTAATCAGTCTTGGTTTGGACTCCTTCTTTTTTAAAAGATACCTGAGAGCTGCATGGTCAGTAAAAACAATGACTTTTGTACCAAGTAGATATGACCTGAATTTTTCAAGAGCAAACACCACTGCAAAAAGTTCCTTTTCAGTTGTATGGTAATTGCATTGTGCTCCATCCAACATACGAGAAGCATAGGCGATAACATGCAAATTTTTCCCAATTCTTTGCCCAAGCACAGCTCCTACCGCATAGTCACTCGCATCACACATGATCTCAAAAGGTTCATCCCAATTTGGTGGTTGGATGATAGGGGCAGATGTGACACATCTCTTAAGCTCATCATGGGCATCTTTACATGCTTGATCAAACACAAAATCCACTTCTTTGGCTAATAGTTTGCATAAGGGTGCCGTAATCTTTGAGAAATCTTTGATAAAGCGACGATAGAAACCTGCATGACCTAGAAAAGAACGAACTTCCCTCACGCATGAGGGGTAAGGCAATGATGAAATAACATCTATTTTAGCTTTATCAACCTCTAATCCACGTGAAGACACAACATGCCCAAGAACTATTCCTTGTTCTACCATAAAATAACACTTTTCATAGTTCAAGACAAGGTTAGTTTCAATGCACTTTTTCAAGATCAAAGATAAATTTTCTAGACATCTATCAAAAGAATCACCATACACCGTGAAATCATCCATGAAAACCTCAATTATTCTTTCAACATAGTCAGAAAAAATACTCATCATGCATCTTTGAAAAGTTGCAGGTGCATTACAGAGACCAAAGGGCATTCTTCTATATGCATATGTACCAAATGGACATGTAAACGTAGTCTTTTCTTGATCCTCAGGATTAATAACAATCTGATTGTATCCACTATATCCATCAAGAAAGCAATAAAAAGACTTACCTGCTAGGCGTTCAAGCATTTGATCCATGAATGGTAATGGGAAATGATCTTTGCGTGTAGAAAGATTGAGCTTTCTGTAATCAACACACATTCTCCATCCACTCGAGATGCGAGTAGGAATGAGCTCATCATTTTTGTTTTTCACCAACGTGATTCCAGTCTTTTTGGGCACCACATGGATTGGCGCGACCCATTTACTGTCAGTGATGGGGTAAATGACTCCTGCATCTAACAGTTTCAAAATTTCAGCTTTCACTACCTCCATCATAGGCGGGTTCAACCTCCTTTGCATTTCTCTTGTTGGTTTTGTGTTGTCCTCTAATAGTATGTGATGCATACATATTGAGGGACTAATGCCCTTGATGTCGGCTAAAGTCCATCCAATGGCCGTCTTGTGATCACACAACAACTTGACAAGTTTTTCCTCTTGCATACTTGTCAAACCTTTTGCTATGATAACAGGAAGTGTATTGTTGTCGCCAATGAATACATACTTCAAATTATCGGGTAAAGGTTTTAATTCTAACTCGGGGGCCTGTAAAATAGATGGCAAAAGCTTTTTATGTGAGAGTACTAAATCAACAAAGACATTACCATGGGGAACGGTTTGCAAAGCTTGTAAGGCCAATACTGATTCGTGCACGTTTTGGGGAACACACACGTGCCTCTCCATCTCTTC
Organism: Salix brachista; assembly: GCA_009078335.1. Lineage (NCBI taxonomy): Eukaryota > Viridiplantae > Streptophyta > Magnoliopsida > Malpighiales > Salicaceae > Salix > Salix brachista. The sequence continues at coordinate 4,695,850 of CM018575.1, forward strand.
TATCTTGGTGAAATCATAGCCATAGCTTAAAGCTATGCTTAATCCGTCTTCGCAATCAAAATCACAAACTTGCTGCACACACTTATCAATTTGATCATAACATGTGATAGAATAAACATTGCTATAAGGATATTTCATTGCATCATGAAAATTGAATTCAATTTTTTCATCTCCTACCTCCATAGACAAGGTATCCTTACCACAATCAATCTTTGTATTGGCGGTTTTCAAGAATGGTCTCCCAAACAATATAGGAGTGCTGGTTGATGAATCACAAGAATCATGTTCCATATCAAGAATATAAAAATCACATGGAATAACCAAACTATCAATCTTGACTAGGACATCTTCTATCACACCAAGTGGGTAAACAAAACTACGATCCGCAAGTTGTATTACAATGCTAGTTTTATTCAAAGGCTCAAGACTAAGAGAATCATAAACATGTTTGGGCATAACACTAATGGATGCACCTAAATCGCATAAAGCTCTTTTAAAACTAGCATTACCAATAACACATGGGATAGTAAACGCACCTGGGTCTTTTTGTTTCAAAGGCAGATTCTTTTGAACAACGGCAGATACAACTTCACCCATACTTACCGTTTCATGACCTTTCAGTTTGAAAGCTCTCTTGGTAGTACACAACTCCTTCAAGAATTTTGCATACTTGGGAAATTGCTTGATAGCATCAAGCAAAGGAATGTTCAGTTCAACTTTCTTGAAAACCTCTAAGATCTCTTTTTCTTTGTCTTCTTTCTTTGACCTAGAAGAACTCACAGGAAAGGGTGGATTTGTTTTAAAACTAGAATTAATTGAGTGAAAAGTTACCTTTGGAGTGTTGGTCTTTGTTTCTGTTTGTGGAGGAGGAGGATGTTCTTTCTTTGTACTCAATTCAGTTTCTATCTCTTCTTCCTCCTCCATCTCAATTTGTTTCAACTTTTTCTCTTCAAGTTCTTTCCCACTTCGCAGCATGATAGCACTAACATTCTCTTTTGGATTCAATGCTTGGGAGGGCAACTTTCCATTTATTTGTGCTTCCAATTTCCCTACACTTGAAGCTACTTGCCCCATTTGCTTTTCCAAGTTATGAATACTTGACCTTGTTTCCTGTTGAAAAGACATGACATTTTGTTGCAAGGTAACAGTATTAGATGCCAAAGTTTTCATCATCTCACGAAGATCATCATTGGATGACGACCCCATAACATTGGAGTTTGTGAATGGAGCGGGTTGTCTTGCTTGATAATTTTGTTGGGGCTGAAATCCATGTGGATGGAACTGTCGGCCTGGATTGCCTTGTTGGGATGGGTTGCTGTAGCGTAAGTTGGGATGATCTCTCCATCCAGGATTGTACGTGTTGGAAAAGGGATCATATTTACGCTGGGGCTGTCCGTTGAATGCTCCATCAATTGCATGAGCTTGTTCAATGTAATCTTCTTGCATTGTTGGGCACATATCCGAAGCATGTCCTTGTAAGGAGCATATGTTACAGACTTTCACCTGCTGCACATTTCCACAAGCCAAAGAACGCACAAGAGAAGTAAGATCATTAACTTTATTTTCAAGGTTAGAAATACTTACCTCATTTACTCGTTTGTTGGAGAGGTCTCCACGAGTGCCAAACTGTTTTGAGTTGGCTGCCATGTTTGAGATCAATTGGCGTGCAGCCTCGGGTGTCTTATCCACCAATGCGCCTCCACTTGCAGCATCAATGATACTACGGTCAGTAGGCATCAATCCTTCATAGAAATATTGAATGAGCAGCTGATCGGGTATTTGATGATGAGGGCATTGAATACATAGTTGCTCAAATCTTTCCCAATACTCGGAAAGTGTCTCTCCATGAGATTGTTGAATCCCACATATTTCTTTCCTTATATTGGCAACTCGAGATGCTGGAAAATATTTCTCCAGGAAAATCTTCTTCATATCATTCCAAGTTCCAATAGATCCTGGGAGAATAGAGAAAAGCCATGCCTTTGCTGCCCCCTTCAAAGAGAAAGGGAAAGCTTTCAACTTAACTTGTTCTTCATCAACTCCATTCGGTTTCATGCCAACACAAACCATATGGAACTCCTTGAGATGAGTATGAGGATCTTCTCCTGCAAGACCATTAAATGTTGGTAACAAATGTATAAAACCAGATTTGAGCTCAAGGTTTACATTATTGTCAATGTTTATGCATAATGGTTGATTTTCCACGTTAGGAGCAGCAAGCTCCTTGAGTGTTTGTTGTCGTGCAATAGCCATGGTGTTGAGACGAACTTCCTTTCTCAACCTGCGTAAAGTTCTTTCTATTTCAAGATCAATCTGCACTTGAATTTGATTAGTAGAACGGGTCACAGGCATAAATTCTTAAGAAAACTCAAAAGAAAGTAACCACACAAGAGATCGAAAACAATGCAAATTGTACGAAAATTTTACGGTAGAAAACTAAAACTGCCTAAAAACACTAGAAAACAGCAGAATTTGGCCTCAATAGGTTGGGGCTAGTGATTAATCACTAGTCTTGTTCAGAACGTCGTTTTCCTTAAGAAACCAAAATATCGATACCTAATTCCACCAAAAACTCTGTTTTGAACAGTACCGTTGCCGCAAGTGAACAATACCGTCGCAAGCAAAAATTCTGTTTCTTTTTTTTTTTTTTTTTTTTTTGAAAAACAGAAAATAAAAATAACAATACAAGCACAACAATCAACTAAAATTACTTCCCCGGCAACGGCGCCAAAATTCTGTTTTAAAACTCCCTTTACCTCAAAAGAGCAAACTTAGACACCAAAGAAGCAATAAAGCATTAATTCAGATTTGAACATACGCAACTACTAGTTAATCACCTTAAAGTGCCTTTTATTACCTTTAGGCTTACTTGAATAAATTTTTTTTTTCTTTTAGTAAACCGTATAACCTCGCGAATCAAACTCTGGACATTTGCTTATTTAACTTATACAGACAGGTTCCAACTCATCAAATCGGTTCTATTCTCAATGTAGGTCTATTAGACAACTAAGTTCACCCTTATTTGCTCTAACATTCAGAAAACAGAGAGCATCCTTGTTGCTTTCTTATGGAAAGGATTTACTCTCACCCATTAGAGTCAATGTAACTTGGTCTTTGGTTTGCTGCCAATTAGAGGAAGAAAAACTTACATCAAGAGCATTAAAACATAGAACAAGACAGATGTCAAGAAACCATCTAATCTAAAAGCTAAGCTTTTAGGTGAGATGAATTTTTATCATGACATTAAAGCCTTGTTGATCCAGCGGTTATGAGTTCGAATTTCATCATACTCATTATATTTGATAAAAATTAAGCATAAGGTAGTGTGGACCTATGTGCAAGTTTCAAGCCCAAAGGGCTTTCACTTGAGGGGGTGTATTTGAGAATCATATAAATCATATCCTGATCCTCACCTAACAACTTAAACTCTTAGGTGAGATGATTTCTTGTTAACAGTCACAATGAAACATATTTAGCAAATCCTGACTCAAAATTATTTTATTTGAGTTGTTTAGATTCACATTGTACTTCGAGAAAAAAAGATGTTTTTGGCACTTAGATCCCCTTGTGGGCCTAGAGAAAGATTATTTAAGCTCGAGAATGGTGCAAATTCTAGTCACAATCTCCATTAGCAATGAAGCTTCAACTTATTTATGGCTTAATTACTGGCTACCAGATGGCAAGAGGATCATTGAAATTCTCCTATATAGAATTTTGTCTTTAATTGGCCTCCCTTTGCATGCCAAGTTCTCTGACATTATCATAGGGGACCAATGACACTTTCCTGAAGGGAATCCTTGCCTACAAGTCATCTAACAGTCCATCAACTTCATCCCTCATCCCCTCCTAGATGACCATCATGTATGGAAGGGTCATCCTTCAAGGATTTTCACGGTTACCCTTACATGGAATCACATTCAAGAATCTAAACCAATGAGCACCATCTACCACCTTTTTTTGGAACAAAGGGGAACTCTAAAAAAAAATCTTTCATCCTTTGGCTAGCACCACAAGAACGCCTACGTATTATGGACATATCATTTTATTCCCTCGAATTTACTTGAAGGGTTTGTCTTTCAAGAAATTATAGCTCTTATTTGTTTACTTTATACTTTTTAGCCATGTTCATCTTTGTTCTCCTATTATTTCATCCTTTAATGACATAATCTTTTCCAAAAAAAAAGTTATGATTATCTCCTCAATTATATAATTAACCTCTTATCTAGAACCTCTAAAAAACTATTTAGAGTCCTTAATTATCATAAAACTATCTCGCTTATGATGCAATCAACCTCTTACTTTTTACTCTTTTTACTTACAGTTCGCATCGATGTCCAATGCCACAAGTGTCATGATGTCACCATGTTAAGAAAAAGACATGGCTAATAACAATTCGGTTTTATGTGTTCATTAATGGAAGGACAAAATAATTATAAAAATAGAGAGCAAGAGCCTAAAGGGATGACATATAGGACAAATAAGATTAATAAGGGACTAAAATAACATGCATTTAAATATAAAAGGACTAAAACTCATAATGAATCTTATTTTTTCCCTACAAAAATTAAGATTGTGTTTGATTAGTGTTTTGAAGATAAAAAATAATAAATACAAAAGAGACAAGAACATGTTTGGTTAAAGGGATAAAGACAAAAATATAAAATAATATATTTTTGTAATATTTCTTTAGTGAATTCATGTTCTTTCAAAATAAAATGAATTAAAAAAGATGATATATCCTCTTTGTCTTTATCATTATTATTAACCTAATTATCAATAAAAAAAGTAAAATAAAAGAAATGTGGAAGGTAATGGGCCATATATCTTCATACAAACCCTTAAATATAATATACTAATGTGATTCAAAAAATTGAATTAAATCGCATATCAGTCTTCATGGCATGGCTAGAAATGGACCACGAGGGAACTTCATATACTGTTTAGACCAAAATTTTGACAGCACAACATTTGCTTATAAATCCCAAATAAAAAAATAATAATTTACATAGGGATTTGTCATAATCTGATCATATATATATATATATATATATATATATATATATATATATATATATATATATATATATATATAGCTTGGGTCCCCTTTTGCATTCCCTCTCTCCCTTTCTCTAATAAAGGTATCACTTAACACCAGTTAAATTTAAATACAAGAGTACTATAATAATATTTATTTTTATTTTTTTAAAAAAAGATTTTAGTTGCATGTACAAATTTCGTAACTAGAACATATATATATATATATATTATGTTGTGTTTAATTATTTTTTAATATTATATCCCGACAACCAAAAACAATAATTAAAGAATAATATTTTTATTAACGTGGATGTCCGGACTAGTTTGCGCATATCTTGACTAATTTTACAGGCTCTAAAATTAACGACCATGTAAACTTCAAGTGGCTATTATATTAGCAATCACAGGGTCGGAACCTGAGACTACAGGGCTCGAACATAAGACCACAAGGAGAGCAAATCAATTATTCCAAGATTTTACCAATGTGTCACTGGATTATTAATTGCAGGATAATTTTGATAAAAACAAGTAATGGTATATGATGAATAGTAATAAGGTCATATCCCTGACCTCCCCATCAAGCTGCAGGATGTTGCTGTGATGTTTTAATACAAATGGGGCTCACACATTTAACAATTGGCATCTAATTTATTATATTTGTTTGCTGACAGGTGAATTCCTTTTAAAAAGTGGATTCTAAGAAAAATAGATTATTTTTCAATAATGTTTTTTTGATTGTATCATAGAAAATTATTTCTTGATGTTAAAAAGTAACATGAAGAATAATATATTTTAAGTTACCAGATTTTTACTATTATCAAACAGTTTTAGATAGTACTGTTAGAAAATACATTATAATACATAACATATTATATTAAACAGTAATTACATATTTAAAATAATATAAATTGTATGATCAAAACTATATAATATTTTTAATATATCATAATGTATTATTTTCTCTATCAAATATGAAAAAGCCAGGAAAATGTTTTCCTGTGAAACACGTTCCGGCGACATGTTTTCCTGTGAAACACGTTACCTTGACTTGTATATGCATTATGCACAACTGAAGAAGAAGAAATTAAAGAGAACACGAGTACTATATATTTAGGCAACTTTATTTATAGAATGAGATGCTTCGGGCTCAAGCTTTATCGCCATTTTTTAAGAAATATGACATTTAATTATATTTATTAGCTTCTTCACTAAAAATGTCCAAAATTCTAATTTTGATATATATATATATATATATATATATATATATATATATATGTTATGATCCAGTGATAGATGTAAAAGCTCAATGCTTCTTGTTGTTTAGGTCAGAGATTATCTTTACACTAATTTTTCCAACCTTAATTATTTAAGGGTGATCTGTCTGGGCTGGATCATATGTTTCTTGGGGATTTGCCATTATATTTATTGAGTTTGATTTCCTTGTTGTATATTATTTTGCAATATAGTCGACACTATTCATTCGGATGATGCCACCCAGCTGTCTGTGTGTGTCTATCTATCTATCTATCTATCTATCTATGCAAGATATCTTGCTTGTTGATGATGGACTAAAATTAGCTAAATAAAATTTTATTTAAAGGGAAAAATATTTATAGTGAGAATAGGAATTTTCAATTAAACTTCAATTCATGAGAATGTGACATCAACTGACACTCTCAGTTATTGGTCGAAATTAGGCCTACGTTCATTAAGTCTCTTTAGGTTCGCGCTGTACTATCTAAATTCTAAGAATTTACTCCCCGTAATATGTATATACATGTATATATTTGTGTATATGTGTATGTATATATATGTGTGTGTATTAGGCAGAAGTGACATGGGAAATAACTTGCAAAAAGAAATAAATCTCCACAAGGTTATAATCAATTGGTGTATTATATTCTAAGAATTTAACTTGATTTTTTTTTAGCAATTTTCCCGAAAATAAAATCAAAGTTTTAACCAACTCATTACTCATCAAAGAAACTAAAATCTTACGTACGACGTGAAAATAAAGAGACTAAAATTGTATCAAGTGTCTATTTAGAAGTGTAGTAAATGTTATTTCTCAAAGTGTTTTTTACATTAATAGATATTAAATAGATATTTTTTTAAAAAATATTTTTGATAGTAATAGAACATCAAAACAATCCAAAAATACTTAAAAAAATAATCAAAATTTGATAAAAAAATAAATAAATAAAAACTCAATATTAAACACCCTTAAACAAGCAAAAGCATGGGATAAAAACTTCTTATAAATGTTATTTAAATGACGAGATTATTAGTGTGTGTAAGAATAGTTAATCCAACTACGGAAGTTTTAATGGATTTGGCTTGGCATGACTAGTTTTAGTGAGATACATTGCTTTGTAGTTTCATTTTAATCTAGATTATGGCAAATTTTAATCAGATACATTGCTTTGCTGTTTTGTTTTAGGGGCTGTTTGGCATTGCGATCCGAGAGTGCTTATGAAAAAAATTGAAAATTTTTTATTTTTATTTTTTATTTTAAATTAAAAAAATAGTGTTTTTAAATTATTTTGATGTGCTGATGTCAAAAATGATTTTTAAAAAATAAAAAAATATCATTTTGATGCATTTCTAAATGAAAAGCAACCGCAATCGCACTCCCAAACAGGCACTTAATCTAGATCAAAACCCTAACATGTTGCTCACATAAATTTAAACACTAAAAACCTTGAATTTTAAAGTTCTCGAAAACTTAATGGGGTTGGTCCAACCAAAGGTCACATGCAAAACCTTAATTTCATGTAAACCTTAATGGAGCTGTGTTCCTCAACTTGCAGGGGTAAAATAATCTTCTTCTTTTATTATTTTTTAATGCAAGAACCCTATATAAATTAGGTTTGGAGTTACATAAAAGAGGCAAGTTTTCGATTTCAACTTACTAGGCTCGATGCCATGTAATGCTACTATCTAATCCCTAAAATTTTATATCAGAAGAGTTGACAACTCAAGATAAGAAAAACTGAGAAAGGGCACGATTTCCAAAACTATGTATGTAAATTAGCATAAGAAAATTCGAAGCATATAATGGCTTTCTAGCCCCAATGCTCACATTAATGATTTATTTGTGACCCAACAAGAAATATTAAAGGACGGGGAAGATCGAATTAAAAGAAGGATGAGGGAAAGGATCACTCTTTTTTTTGTAACCCTAAATATGTGAAAGGAGATCACATGTATCTATCCTTGTTTTGAAATAAAAATAAAAATAAAAATAAAAATAAAAGCATTGAGTATTAAATGCTCTTTCATTCTTTCAATACCTTTTCCTTCTCCTTCGTCTACCTATACTCTCTGGCTAAGAATAGCATTAGCTTTCACAAGTGATGAGACTTCACTTCTATGAAAGCTCATACTAACGAGTACTTCATTAAAGGAGCTAGCTATCTAGCTTGATAATCTTAGAGAGTAGTTGTATTTTGTAAATTGTTTCCACCATAATAATTATCTAGAATTATTTTATTATGACGGATGTGTTATTAAAATTATTTTATTTCTCACCATTTGACTTAATGAAATTAATTTTACCCTTAAATAGTATTTGATAACTGTTTCGGGAGTGAAAAAACAAGAATAACAATATATTTAATAGAAGAAACATAAAATATACTAACTCTTATGTTTTCAAAATAGAAAAGACAAAGAGACATCTTCTGTGTTGTCATTGTTTTTTTTTTTTTTTTTTTAGCCAAATACTAATTTAATTACCTACCATCAATAATACACCCACTCCTAGAAACAAGTATTCATCTTTAAATATTCACATGAAGGTTCGAAGAAAAAAAAAAAAAAAGGGTTTTCCTCTCATTCTAGATTTGAGAGTGACATTTGTCGTCGAGCACCATTCATCTCTTTCGGGACAACATCATTAATTTGGTTTCTGTTCATAACTCTTATCTCTTTCGGGACAGCATGATTTCATGTGGGGAGGTAGATAGTTCAAATTCAAATCATTCACCACATAAAAATCTTTAAGTTAGCAAGGTTTAGTCTAGTTTCATGTTAAAAGTTTGGGAAAAAGCTAGCTGATTTTGTTATAGAATAATATAAATTATATTTTGATATCTCACCTAATAGTTTAAGTTTTTAGATGAGATGATTTATTGACATGACATCAGAGTCTTATTTACCCAGCGGTTACGAGTTTAAATCTCATCACCTTCATTTTATTTGATAAAAATCAAACAAAACATAGTGTGAACCTGTGTGCAAGTTTCAAGCTCAAAGAGCTTTTACTTGAGGAGGTATGTTAGAGAATAATATAAATTATATTCTGCGACTCACCTAATAGCTTAAATATTTAGGGAAGATAATTCCTTGACATATTTCTCTCCTTGACGGGGCAGAAAAGCTAGGTCTCCAAGATTTGGGAAGATCACCGCAGAGCACTCCATGGATGCCAAAACTTTAGTTGTCCAAGCTAGCCAAGAGCACAAGTTCATAAGAGCACAAGTGACAAGTTGCTTACAACGCATGAGATACAGCATCAAAGAATGTACTAGCTAGTAGATAGCCAATTAGACTAAATCATCCATAATAATACATGCAAAAAATTGTAAAAATTGCTTGTTGATTATTAGAATTTGACGTAAAGAATTAGTGGATTTATGGACATGATATTTAAATCATATATGATTACAAGAGGAGAAACAAAAGCTGTCATATATATGCACTGTCCAACTGTATGGCCATGCAAAGCCAGAGTGGGCTTAATATTTCAATTTTTTTTTAAAAAAAGTTGCTTTTGTAGATACTATTTGATGCAAAAGGAAGAATCATTTCCAGAAATGCAACAGTTTTTGCTTCCAAATGTGGGTGTAAGGTGGGCTCTTTGATTGACAATCCTCACCTCTTTTGGAGACTATCAACGAAAATGTTGAGAGGATTAGGATCTTTATGTTATAATTTTTTTTATATATAATTAGGGTATCTAGGCCCGCTTGCACGCACCACAATTAATTTTCAGACTCATTAAATACCTTGCAACCCCAATAAACAGGTAAAGCATCGCGGGAATGACAAGCATGCACAGAAGAAACAAACAAGTCTCTTCCTGTGCTATGTCAAGACCTCAAGTGCCTTTATGTTAAATCTTTCCCATGATGATAGTGCAATTTACACATGAGTGTGTCATATTCCATGTTCCAAAAAAAAAAAGTGTCATATTCCAATCCCAAATTTATATTGCAAGTTTATAAGATACATCATTATTAAAAAAAAAAATAGAAAACAATTTGACATTGCATATTGTAATGTAAAAACTCCAATAGTATCTATATATTTCTATTGGTTTGATGTATTCAGTTATATAATATTGGTTTTTTTCTTCTTATTATCACAGTAACTTCCAGCAAGAAAAATTCATGGTGGCACACCATTCATGTACATGTGGATTACTTATTTATGACCCGATTAACGAGAGACTTCGTTTCAGTGTATCATAATTAATTCGAAAATACCCTTTTTTTTTATTAAAAAAAAAACCCATACCGTAGATGTTAAATATGATCGGGGTCGGACGGGTAATCGTAGAAAATCCATGTTTTATCCGGCTTAATTTCAAGTGGATTTAGTAAAATTCATTTAAACAAAGGCTCTAAATCTTGCATTGCACTCCTTAAACGACACTGTTCATCAGTTAATTGAATTTCTTGGATCACTTTTTTTGTTTTGTTTTTGAACATCATCGATCAATGACAATTCTATTATCACTTTAAGCTTTTAAAATTTCTCTAAATCTATCCCAAAACAAAAATTGCTAGTAAGATTAGAAACATATGTGCTCCATACTCTATAATTTTGTGCTTCAAACAAAAAAAAATCATTAAATATTTTGTAGAGTATGTTGAAAGCTCAGAGCGACGAAAACATATGGGAACCACATGTGTTAAAGAAAAGGGCACATAGAAAGCATAAGAGATGGCAAATTAAAGAGGGTACGAAAGGGCAATTCAATAATGCTGGCTGGGACAGTGAGTATATAAGAAAAAAAAAAGAAGAAAAAAAACAAGGAGGGCCTGATGTTTGCTTGCCACGTGTCTTCATGCATGTTTAAGAAGTGTAGCTGATGTTGTTTTTTATTCATAAATATATCAAAATGATATTTTTATTTTTAAATATTATTTTTGACATCAGCACGTGAAAATGATCTGAAAACACTAAAATAATTTAATTTAAAATAAAAAATAAAAAATTATTTTTTTTCAAAAACGCTTTTGAAATGTTGCGTCAAAACAGTACTTTGTGGGTATTTTAACTTTAAAGTAATGACTACGTAAAGTGTCGAGAGTCGAAAGAATCATAGCATGCAAGAAAAAAATTGAATATATCTATAAAAATAACAACGATATAGAATATTAATAACAATATGTATTAATTAATTACAAAAACCAAATAAATAACAGAACAATAGTTTAACTCAAACTTATTAAAATTATTTTAATGTTACAACTAATTCATTATTAATTATCTATATGAATTCAAATTTTTATATATTTACCAAAAATTTCAACTCGAAAATAAAATCGAAAAAATATAAAATGAACCTGTTAAGTAAACCATTATTTGTTTTATAACAAAACACATAAGTCACAATTCAAATTAAATTTCATCAATCTACAAAGAAATATAATTTTATAAAATCCCAAATAAACCCTAACATGTACAAATTATATATTCATACAACAAGTATCTATGAAAAAAGACTGTACAATATGTAAGCTCCTCAGTAAAATACATTCACTATACAAAAATTAACATTTTAAAATAGTATTCAAATAAAAATGGGTTGTTATTCTTACTTGAAGTGGAGAATCAACAATAATACTTGAATCGAAACAAAGACACTAACAAATTGAGTGTTTTGGGTTGTTGAATTTATGATAAAATTAGAGGGTGTTTGTAGCAGGAGGAAGAATAAATAGAGGAGGAAGAGAGAATGGTCACTCATTAGGTCATAAATTAAATACTATAGATGAATTTACAACAAATTTAATCAAATGATTTAAATATACTAGTAATTCAACATGAAAAAATGACACTCATTGTATTTTTTGGGTTTTTTTTCCCTTTATTTCCTATCCACTGTAATTCACTCGGTAGATACGAAGAAATATTTTTTTCGGTGTTTACGATGGATACTGCAAGGACATAATCAATCGGAAAGATTCACCGTAATTTACCAACGAAAACATTTTATTTTTGTGTCCATTTTCATTTGCTAATTTTTTGGTAGTGTAATGCAATTTGCTATATATGTAATGGCTAGCTAATAATTTTAGACCATAATGTATGAATACAATTACAAAACCAATTCAAAGTTGATTTTGTTTGATCTAGTCGATTTGAATAGTCAACTTGTTGAACTTATTGAGCAATCATAATTTGTTTTTTTAACATAACTTTACATTAAATGATCTGAGTTAACTAATCTAATTCATAAATAGGGTCGGATCAGGTCTAATTAATTAATTAATTAATACAAGTAAATATAAAATATCCTCCTCGTGCTCCTAGACATTCATTACAAAATACTCACATGTGTGGGAAAACTCAATAGATATGACCTAGACATTATCATTCTATATAATCCTACCAAAAAAGAATTCAAGGAATATATTGGAGAATGAAAGTCTCCGTTGATTCTGCCCTTGACACCCTCCTCTAAATATATTATAAAATATAATCAAGCTACCTTTTGCATGCAAAACTATACCTTTTTTATTTTTTATTTTTTATTTTTGTATGATTGAGTTCAATGTATCAATGAGAAAGCATCAAGCTAGTTCTCACATATCGGGAGAAAAATATTTTCAATGTCGTATATGGTGACGTGTAAAAGGAATAAAGTAGGAAAAATAAATGGATATCTAGTTTTATAGTATTGTTATATATTTTGTTTATTTTCTAGTTAGTGTGTAGCTATTTATAGTATTATCATCCATTCTATTTCCTAGACTCTTCTAGAGACTTCCCTGCCTTGATATTTCTAGAAAATTCCCCAACCTTTTAGGTTTTTCTAGTCATTAGTCAACTGTTTTTACCTTTTTTTTTTTGCAATTATTATTATTATTATTATTAGACTAAATTAGTCGTCATATTTTTGGAAGATTATATTTTAATCTCTAATTTTTTTATTTGATTAATCTTTCCTTCTCTTCTTTTGATTTTTTTTTTGTTGAGAAATCTCTCAATACAAAAACAATATGCGAAATGATAAAAAAAATTGAAATGACTATATATTAGCCAAATCTTGTCAAAAAAACATATTTTCTATGATTTTTAGTATTATTTGTATTTTTCTAAATTTTCTTTGAAAATATATTGAAATCATAGCTTGGACTCCATTTTAGCCTTGTGCTTTTATGATTTCTAATGTGTCTCTTTCCATGGTTTAAGTTAATGGCACGTGATTCTCACTTGCATTGTCGTGACTTGATTTTAGACCAATTTAAAAATAAAAATAAAAATAAAAATAAAAATTATATATTGATTTTATTTTATATTATTTTTTGTATATATATAATTCATCTATATCACAAATTAGTGTTTAACCGTCTTAAATAGTTTAAGTTTTTGTTTGAGTGTTAATAACTTAAATTGAGTTTCAATTTCATCCTTGTGATTTTCCAAAAGGGTCATTTAAACACACTAAGTATACACAAGTTATTTAGGGTATTAACCAGGACTACATTATTAGTAACCTTCATCAATGTCCCAAATTACTGTTTATATATTTTGCTGACTATTTTTTAACACTCAAATATTTCCTAACTCCAAACCCTTTAGAATTAGGCTCAATCACTCCTAGAATCAACTATTTTACCGATAAAAATATTTGTTGATATTCTCATGTACTTTCCTTCAATTTTTTGTTTCCCAATAACCACATGGATAGAAACTTTCTAACTGCAATTTCTTTTCCATTCGTGATTCTCTCAGAATTGAATATACCAATGGAAACACCGATGATGATCTCATCGGAAAAATTAAATAAATTTTAAATTAACTAAATTAAAAGTCAAATATTTGTTATAAATTATTAAATTTTTAACTTTCAGAATTCAAATACAATAAATCAAAAATAGATGCGACGCTAAAGGAGGAGGAGGTTGGTCGTGACCGTGGGATGTAAAACGAGGAGAACATGGATCACCACATTATTATGTCGGTAATATTGTGTGTGATGTGTGAAATGAACTAGTATGATGGAGAAGGAGAACAATTGTCGTGTCTAATAGAAATACTCTATGAGAAATACTGTGTAATATTTCCAAGGAACAGTTGCATGGAAAGGAGGAATAGTTCTTGTATATACTGGAAAATATCAACAAACATAATGTTTCTAATGATGAACATTTTGGTTCTCTAAGATTTTTCTTGTATATACTTAACATAGTTGCACACATAATGCAATAACATCAATAGTAATGTTACACAATATATTTATTTTTCATTGAATAAATTAAAAAATTACCAACAAATTTAACGACAAAATATATCTGTTTGTAACTTCGTCAGTAGTTTTGTCGGTAAAAATATCATGTTATCATACTTTATAGGTTTGAATCCCACAGCATAATCATCGGTAACTTCGTTTATAATTCTATCAGAAAAAATATCATGTCATCATATTTCATAGGTTTTTGAATTCTACTATAATTTCATTATCAAACCCCTTGATGTTTATTACCAATATTTACCGACGGAACCATTCCATCAATAATAGTATCTGCAAAAGATCAACTAAAATACCTATTAGTAAATACCGACAAAAACAACGATGAAAACTTGACGTCAATATTGCTCACATCCAAATACCGAATACCGACTATATTTCCATATGATTAGTTTACTTTGTGGTAGTGGATTTTCTAGGTACATACACTATCCAAATATTTATTGTTCTTTGGGTATAACAGCTTGGTTGGGATATAATTTTCTATGTCATCTAAACATGTCTTGCGTGCTTGTTGCTAATATTAAAATAAAAAAAATCAAATCCTCAACCCCCTTTGCTATTATTTTGTGTAAAACCATTTCAAACAATATTTACAAAATGATGAAAAAATCCTTTTTTTATTGGTTTATCTTTTTAATGGTAGTAGCTGATTATCTTGCTAAGAGCAAGTCCAACGGAGCATCCATACAAAGAGTCAAAGGCAAAAATCAGTACTTTTGCCTCTTTTTTTAAGATTTCACTTCTCCAACGCAGGAGGTATTTAAAGAGGTAAAATGGATGTTCTCATCGGCAGCAGCTATTTCTACATGTTTTCATCCAAAAAGCTAAAAATAAAATAATATAGATATATTGTTGGAATACTGTACAAACTAATTAAAACTCTTCATTGATCTTCTTCTTCTTCGTCTGCTGTCAAGCTTTATATTCTTCTTCATGATATACTTTCGAACATTGAAATAATTTTCAACAAAGTTGCTACTGTTGCTTCTATGATCAAACATTCTAAACTTTCTTATTCACGAACCCCTGCCAAATATCTCAAAAAAATAAAAAAAACTATAATGTGATGATTTCACTAAACAACCACAAAAAACCCAGATTCCAAAATATTCTAAATCAACTAAAAAAGCTCAAACTCTTTTAAGAAATAAACCCTTCAAACAACAGAGAGTCCAAAAATCTCCAAAAAACCATTTCATAAATCCATCAAAGTTGCCAAAAAGCTTGGGACTCTGATGGAGCAGAAGAGAATGAAATGGAAAAAAATAGGAGTACCTGCTGGGAGAGGTGCAGCGAATGGGAATAAACACGATTGATTTAGCCATTTTTCCTTAAGTCGAAAGACAACGGGAAAGAAGAGAGGAAAGAGAGAAATAATAATCAATTTTGAAGAGAATTTTTACTTGCAATTAAATGAAAGTATATATATATATATAGAAAATAATGTGTGGGGGGGGAGGTTCTAGAGATACACACAAATAATGTATATACAAAATATTAATAGTAGAAAATAATGTAATTATATCAAAAATATTTGTTTTTGTTTTTATTCAAAAATATCTATAGAAGAGAGTAAAAAATTATATACAAAATTAATAATTATATTGTTAGAGGGTTTCTTGAAAGCAATTATTTAATTTTATAACTTACTACTATTAATTGTATAATTAATTGTATAATTAAACTATATATAAAATAATTGAATTTTATTTAAAATAAGATAATAAAAAAATGGCTCTTACCATTGGACAGCACATCAACTCAAAAACCATTTACACACTAGTCAAAAAGCTATTTTTATGATTTGGTTCTTAAAAATAACTCTTGCCATTGGACTTGCCCTAACAATTTCCAAGGGAGCATCTGAGGAATTTAAAGATTTAAACTCTCTCATTTTAGACAGAAAAGGATAAGATATATCAGAAAAATCACTGAAAAGAAGGCAGAAATGACTGCATAACCCGTGACATTAGTATTTGTTTTCACATGCCATTCCTTATATTATAATTTATTTATTTATTTATTTTTGCCGTGATGCACGTACAGACACCCATTCCCAAATTCTTTTGTGTTTTTCCCTTCCTTTCTTCTCGGCATCTCTGCTATCATTTATGGTAAAAAGCACAAAACTCCAAAACGCAGGTGAAAAGGAGCTCTGGACTTTATCGAAGTCAAATACCCTTGATGGTTTATATTTTTCTTCTGTGACTGCCTGTTAGCATCATTTTTTTCCACTCCAATTAATTGGAGTTATTTCAAAAGATATCTAAGTATTTATGATCACAGTTGGTGTTGTTGGTTCGTTTTTAATGTTTTGAGTCTTAATTGTTGGCCCCTCTTGCAGCCACACACACAAAAAAAGAAAAGAAATTTCATCTATATATATATTGGAACATTTACTACCTAGATTCAACACTGTCGTCTTCCAACCAAGAGGGGAAAACATGTTTTTAGAAGAAAAACAAATATCAGAAAAAAGTTTAACAGCATTTGTCCAATGGTTTCCTCAATTTGTACAGGTATTGCCTTGGTATTTATATTATTTTTTTATTAACGTGAGTGTCCTAGCCAGCTTACGCTCACTTTGACTAATCATACAGGTCCTAAAGTTAACGACCATATAAATCTCCAATGACTATCATATCATCAACCATATAAAACCCTAACTATATTCTCTAAGTCTTGGAGAAAAGATTATTTGAATTTATTGCATCAGTAAAACTAAATAATTAATCAATAGGGTAACAAATAGAATACTACCTAGTATTGGTGCATATTGTAATTGATATATATATATGCGAGAGCACCTATAATTTAAGTTACTATAGATGAAAAAGGAAAAACCTAATCCGCCCTTCATCTTCATTTATATATAGACAGTCATGGGATCAGTGATGTTCATCGATTGCCATCATCGTCATGCCACCAAGTGTTTGATCAATTCCTGTATAAGTGTAGGAACGGATCACATGCTCATATATTCGAGATGGATTAGAGTAAGGACCACGGGATTAATTATGATTTGAATTTGACAGCAGCCGCAAACTTAGCTCTACCTGGCACTCGATGAGCAAACAATTAAGTTTCTCCAACAAAATAAACTCAATCAGGTAAAAACTTATATGCATACTCTTCTCAGAATGAATTTGGTGGTATACAATCTCTTCTACAGCCTTTTTCTATGCTGTGATATTTCAGTGATTTCATCTTAGCTTTCTCTTTTCAGATTAAGTCTTTTTCTAATTATATTTTAAACAAAAAAAATTTTGGTTACGTGGGTGTCCGGACCAGCTTGCATGCACCTCGACTAATCTCACAGGCTCTGAAGTTAACGACTATGTATCCCTCCAATAATCATTATATTAGCAATCACAAGATTTGAACCTGAGATCACAATGAGAGCAAGTCTCTTAGTCTGAAGTTTTTCCTATTAGACCAACTACTAGATGGTTAAAAAAAGGATGCAACACGAGTACAATATTTTAAACAAATTGTTTGTATTGGTAGTAGTATATTCACGAGTAATTTCTCCAAATGCTATCTAAACTAAAATTTAATGTCTTACAGTCTCGTATTAAATTATTCATAATAAAAGAGTAGAAACCCATCTAGCTAACTTAACTTGCAAGGATAATTTCTCCAAATGCTCGCAATCAAATTATACCCTACACGTATAGAAATTGTTTAAGTTATGGAACTAGGTTACTTCTCTACTTGCACTAGCTTTTATGCATGTCCCATTCTTTGCTATACTACAATAGCTTCGATGACAAGTTCGAATAATATATAGCTCATTATTCATTAAAGAGAGTGGGAAGAAAGAGATATTGAAGCATACTTTTCAGTTTTGAGGTGGGGGAATTGGAGAATCTTGTCTCCAAGAAACATGACGTGATGACAAAGAGTTTACAATCTGCACAACAGGTCTCGAGTTTGAGCCAGAATGTGTATTTTTTGTAAGAGCTTGGGACAACCAGAGTTTTACTCGTTCACCTAAATCCACAAAATACATTTTCTAAGAAGTGAAGTTCCTAGCATAAAAAAAATGGAAAATCTTGGCTCCAATATTTCATAAGCTTTGACAAACGAATATATTGAGGGTGAAAGAGCACCACCATCCCAAAGAAAGTAGTATGAACCACCTCATATGTCGATGCTTATAGTTTAATGCACATCACGACCTCCCCCATTACATATTTTTATGCAAACAGGAAATGTAATTTATCTTATCTTGTTTTCATATATATATATATATATATATATATATATATTGTATTAGCTTTTTTATGTTATAAATGCATAACATGTGCCTTTTTCAATAATCAAGTAAAAATTGATGTGTATATAATAATTTTTTAGGGACATGTGCTTGCATTTATTTGTTTGGAAAAAAAATCATGGAACCTTAAGAAATAATTATTAATTTTATAAAGTATTTAATGAGATTGAGATCATTCTATCTAAATTAAAATAGTTAAGCTAGTTAATATTATTTAGTTTTTCAAAGTTAGGTAAAGTTTGGAACACGCAATGCAATGGCTTTCCCAAATGATTATTTACTGAATTTCATTTACGTGATTTGAAATACACTTTTGTTACATTGGCTGTGATCACTTCATTTGATATCATTAATCTCTTAAGAAAAATTTTAGTGGTTTAATGGTAAGAGCTTGAGATTAAATATTTTATTTCTTTTATAATTTTAGGTTCGAATCATTTAATATGATAATCATTGTAAATTTTCATAATTATTATCTTTAGAATCTATAAAATTAATTAAGATATACACAAGTTGACCGACACAATCAACCAAAATATATCGTAGTTCAAAATGTTTCGTAGTCAAAATCTCATTAATTCTTGTAAGAAAATCATGTAGACGGGTGGGGGATAAACCCTAGATGGCCTAGTCCTCGAAAAGAAAGTAATAAATGCAAATGAGGCAGAAGGATACAGGACTTTTTTGGCAGAAACAAAAAAGGTTGTTTGATTTGAGAGGTGAGAAAATGATTTTGTAATTGATTGCTTTATGATTGATATAAAAAAAATCATTTTCTAAAAAAATTACTATTCTACAATCACTCACTCGTTAGTATGAAAGGGGTAGAAAGTAACAAATTAAAATAGAGTAAGTAAGGGACTCCCTACACTTCCCTTCTCTCGAAGCTTTTTTCTTTTTATTATCTCATTTTTTCCCCTCTTTTCTTGCTGACAACTAAACAATAGTGAAGACAAAGTAAGCCATCATGAGGCCATCATGTGCTTGCAAGCATGTCTTTTTAATGCTAACCGGTTCTTCCCTGCTAGAGAATATATTGAATGAGATTTTTTATTAAAAAAAATAGTATATTCTTTAAAAATCACAGTAGAACAATTTAAAATTTATTTATGAAAATCAAACAGTTCATTGGAGGTTGCGTATGTGATGCTTACATAACCTTTAAGTTTGTGAAAAATGACCTTGTCATTTCATATTAAAAATAATTTAGTGTATGAGTCACATATGAAACTTTAAAATTGAAATGCCAAATTTATTTTTCATAAATTTAAAAATTACAAATGTCTTACACAACATCTCAACTAATTTCATTGTTTTCACAAATAAGTTTCCAGACATGCTATTTTGGCATAAAAAATGTTATTATGCTGAAAAAATTTTAAAAATAGTTATATGGAATGGTAGGTTTTCACTTTCTGTCTTTTATTAAAAAAAAAAATTCTTAAATTTGAGTTCATTTGCTAAAAAAAAAAAATTAAAATCTCAAAAGTGTGTCTAACCATTTTATTTCAATTCATGCTTAGCTAAGTGCCTTAAAATAGATGTTGGCATTACCTTTCATGAAAGCTTTTAACCCTTATTGTTTTCTCAATATTTATAGCGGGGGTTGTACGTGTCTTGACATAAATATTGTATAGTTTTATGAATACTACTACTTTATTGGTGTATATATTATCTCATAAATCAATATGGGCTTATTTTTATTTTTTCAAAAAATTATGTTAAGTCATAAAGCTATTAGATGATCCATGAGAAGTATTGTTTATGTATGGTCCTTTTCAATTCTCATGCCATATGTTTAGGTCTAATTGGAATAAGAATTGAGAAGAAAACGCGCAAGACAATACATAATGCAAAAGACTTAATGCAAAGGGAACAATGTGGTACACATATTTGCCTTATTCTCTTCACTATTCACACCCTCAATCGATGAAAGTGACCATGGGTTGCAACTTGCAAGCGTGGATGGTTCAACTTAACTAAGTACTTTACTAGTAAAGAAATGAAACAATTAATACATTAAAGACATAAGGGTTACCCTACTGGCGAATAATTATATATTCCACAATTTTTTTTATTAAAGTAATTCTCAATCTTAGTAGTTCACAATTTTTGAATTATATTTATTTATTGTAAAAGAATTAGGCTATATTTGTTTATGCAGAGTGGTATGATATGGTCAATGTTTTGCTCTAGCCATA
Organism: Salix brachista; assembly: GCA_009078335.1. Lineage (NCBI taxonomy): Eukaryota > Viridiplantae > Streptophyta > Magnoliopsida > Malpighiales > Salicaceae > Salix > Salix brachista. Next base: position 4,716,857 of record CM018575.1, read on the forward strand.
AATATAAAGGTATTTGGCTAGTCAATACATACCATAGTTTTTGCATAGATCTCACTAAAAACTCTCTTTTAAAACCTTGTTTAATAAAATACTATAACTTATAGCTTTTGTCAAGCTATTGTTTTAAACCACAACTACAAAAACTACCACAATGTTAAACATACACCTACTTATTATATAGTTTAAGGTCTAATAAACCTCTCATAAAATAAAATAAAAATGCATAAGAACATCTTGGTTTGAACTAGAGATCCTTGTTCTTTTATCTTACAAACTTTGTATTGGACCTCATATTTGCCTTATATGGATGGCTAACTAAGCCTATTTGTAATAAATAGGGTGTTTTGAGTTATAGTGCATGGTACTTTTTAAAATAACTTTACACTTGAAAATGCATTAAAAGAAAATGTTTGTAGATTTTTTTTTACCTTTGATATGAGCATATCAGAATCATCAGAAAGATTTAAAAAAACATCAATTTAATATATTTTCAAGACAAAATCACTTTTAAATACACATTTAAAAGCAAAAGAAAAAGTTGTTCCAAATACCCCCAAAATTGTCACAAGGGTCGAAACAAAGTCAAGGTCAAGGTTAGGGGTTGGGTTGACCCAAGTTATTATAAAAATAAAAATGAGTTTTCTCTTAGTTTTAAAACTTAATTTGTAGGTTAACTCAAAACAAAATCCAAGTCATATGTTATAAGGGTCAACCCGGGTCAATATAAAAATAAAAGTGGTTATTATCATCTTTTAAAACTCATCTCAAAGGTTAACTGAGGAAAAGACCTAGGCCATGAATCATGAAAATCAAACTGGGCTTATTTGGATCAATGTAAGGATAAATGCTTTTATTATTATAGTTTCAAAACTCAAGTATTAGTGGTTGATGAGGGCAAGACTCAAGTCACGGATTGGAAGGGTCAACATGGGTTGATCCAAGTTAAAGTATGAATATAAATGATAATTAATATTATAGTTTTAAAACTCCTCTTGGGAGTCGACTTGAGGTAAAGTTTACGTCATTAGTCAAGAAGGTCAGCTTTATTGACCCAATTTTTATTTTTTTTTAAATAATCAAAGCAACCTTGTTTTGACAAAAAAAAAATTCAAAAAAATCAACAATTCTTAACTTATTTTTTATCCTAAGTTGATGAGTTTTTTATTGGGTCAAGTTTTTATTTTATTCTATTAGTAAAATATTTTTTTATATATTTTATTCTATTTTATCCACCATAACCAAACAGGATATTGAGACAATTACTTCATCTTGTACATCACTACTAACCATAAATTTGTCTTCTCATTTTTTTTAATCTTGTTTACTATATCTCTCTCATCTTTGCCTCTTTTTTATCTGGACAATAACCAAATGCTATCTAAAAAAAGATTATGAAGCACAAAATATTTGCTAAACTAGCCTACAACTATCATGTTATTTTTCATCAATAAGAGATTGATTAAGGATATGGGATATGAGTTCAAGAAATGAGTTTTTAGGCTTGTAGGCCTCCTATGGATCTAATAATCAAGGCCAAAAAATAGACAAACATCTATAAATATATTGTGATAATCACTAGCCCTAAATAAATTCCCATTAAATAAATTTAGTAAGAAAAACTCATTTGACATGCTAACAACTTCATAGTTCTACATTTGTATTGAGCTTTAACCCAAAGGGATGATATCTCACCCATATTATACCTTATGGATTACAAGATCTAAATAGTAAATTTTATGGATAATTCGGGTTTGAAATAAATTAAGGTAAAATTTAAAAGTAAAAAAGTCATGTTTTAGGTTAGGTTTAAATATTGTCTTATCCTACTCAAAACCTAACCAGAACCTAACTCTGAAATCAATAATGTTAAAATTTCATAAAATCACATTTACACCAACTATATAGATATATATAGTTAGCTTTGATTCACTCTCTTCCAAACTATCAATGAACTTTCTTCGTCACATCATCATTTTCTTATATGGTTTATAACTTTTATAGTACTCATTTATATTAAATATATATATGTTTTGTCCTTGATTAATCTATAATTACAGGGCGCACTAAATATTATTGCTATATATAGGTGAGAATTGTATCTTTGTATACTTTTAATATTATTATAGAATAATATAAATAATTCTTGAGACCTCACTTATTGTTTGATCAACAAGGATCTAATATTATATCAACGAATCATCGTACAAAAAAGTTTAAGCTACTAAGTGCGATTCTAATATGTAATTTATATTATTTTCTAATATATTCCATTAAGTAAAAGTTTTTTTAGCTTGAAACTTGCATAAGAGGGATGAGATTCAAACTCACGATAGCTTGGTTAACAAGACTCTGATACTATGTCGCAAAACTATCTCATCTAATTATTAGTTGAAATCGTAATATATGATTTATATTATTTTTTAACAAATATATTGATTAGAGAAGAAAAGAAGATCTGTGTTAAGATTTGAGTTAAATTGTATCTTTTTATACTTTAAATATGTTTTAAACATTTAGAAATCTGATCACAAGTTAAGTTTGAATATCTAAAATACTTGAGGATTTAGCATAAATATAACTTTTGGATACAGTTTCGTTGTTCATGATATGCGTGAGTAAAAAAATTAAAAAAACTAATTAAATCAAGAAAATAAAAAAAATATTAATCGAGAAAATTAAATTATTAAAAAAAGTGATTAGAATAAATAAATAAACTTTTGGTTCAGTTCGTTTTCGGTTTTATTAAAAAAACCAAATCAAACCAAACCAAACCAATTTGAATTAAAAGACAACCCGATTCACGTATATATACTTTATATCTCCTAATCCTAGCCTTCCTTGCAGCCGCCCCCTTGCAGCCGCCTCTCTTCCTTCACACTAAACACAATATTTTGCAGATTTCAATCCCTTCATCCAGCTTCCTCATCCCCAGTTGCTCTTCATTATAAGTAAGTTGATTCTAATTTCTGTTCTGTTTCTCTTCGTTCAACAGATCCAACCCAAGACTTTTTTAAAAAGAAGGACAAATCCCTAGGAGTTCCATAAGAACTAGACAACTGTTGAAGCTTCCATCTTTGTACAGAATACAGATGGACTTTGTCGCCAGAATTGTTAATTTAGTAGCGTTTCGTTGTGTTCATGTTGAGTTTTTTAAAATGGAAGTGCTTGTTTTTGAGTTTTTTAAAATTTTAAAGTTTTTGAATGATCATGTTGAGCCCTGTTTCACTCTGAAAAGGTAACCAAAATAAAAGGCGAAATAATTTTGGGATTGATGACAAGTCACTGAGCTTGCTTAATGGTTCTGTTTTCCAATGGGTTAGTTCTATTATTTACACTCTGATTCTTCTTCTTTTCCCTGTTGTTCATGGGATGTATTTAGGTTAATAGAATAGAACAAGGAACTGTTGCCCAATAGCGATGGCTCAATTATGCCTTTGCCGTTAGTACTCAAGTGTGAACACAAAGAATCAATTTTTTGGGCGTTGAACCGGCAACCCTAACAAAGGCCCAATTAAGTCGGTTCACAAATATATTTATAGCATCGTATCATTTCTTCAAACCTTACTAAGAATTTAAGAGCCGACCTCAAGGGTTTTATACTCTTTTCACAAAAAAGAAAATAATAAAATCTTCGTTTCATTTGGATCTTCAATCAATCAAAGGTAAAGACTTTATCTTGTTTTCATTATCCTCGCCTATTTTGCTGTTTGTTTCTCGAGAAAATTTTAGGAAAACAGTAGTGGAATTACCAAATTTGACTGCTCCTTTGACGTTTATGAACTGGCTTCTTGCTTGTTTGTTATTTTTTGCTGGCGGTTGGGTTTTGTGTTTTTCTTTTTCTTTTTTCTTGCTATTATTTAAGATTTTGCCTTTCAGACAGCTATATTTGTCTATTTCTGGTGCTTTGTTAAGTTTGTTATGAGCTTATTAAGGAAATTTCGACAAGACATGATTAAGTTAGCATGATAAAGTTAGGAAATTGGTAGAGATTTTGAATCTGAAGTTGAAGAAACTGATTTTGTGACCTGGGGTTTTTAAATGCTTGCTGTTTTAGCTGTTTATGACGTTGTTTGGTGTGTGTTGCTGGTATATTAGAATAAATAAGCATTACAATGATTTATGTTGTTTTGTTCTCTGGATTTTGATTGCAAATTTTGTCTTTTAATGGAATTGTACTCTGTCAAGTTAGTATAAGGGAGAAAAAGCAAATCTTGATTTATGTGTATGTTTGCTTTGTGAATGCTAAATTGTTCTTGTTCTTATTCTGTGTTATTCTTTCCAGATATGGCCGAAGAAGCAGGTATGTTTATGGTTCCTCAAACAATTGGAAGTGTTTTGTGTTGTAAATGTGGTATTTCTATGCAACCAAATGCTGCTAATATGTGCGTTAAGTGTTTACGCTCTGAAGTTGACATCACTGAAGGTTTAAAGAAGCATGTAATTCTTTTACATTGCCTAGAGTGTGATACCTACCTGGATCCACCTAGCACGCGGATTAGGGCTCAATTAGAATCAAGGGAATTGTTGGCATTTTGTCTGAAGAAGTTGAAATTGAAGTCTACAGGAGTTAATTTGGTAAATGCAGAATTTATTTGGACTGAACCACATTCCAAGAGGATCAAGCTCCGGGTAAGAGTTCAGAAGGAGGTCCTTCATGGTGCAATACTCGAACAAACATATGTTGTTGAGTATGTTCAGCAGGACCAAATGTGTGATGCTTGCACAAGAGTTCAGGCCAACCCTGATCAGTGGGTTGCTGCTGTCCAACTCCGGCAACATGTTGCTCATAGAAGAACTTTCTTTTACTTGGAGCAGCTGATTTTGAAGCATGATGCTGCTGCGCGTGCCATTAGAATAACGCAAATGGATCATGGTATTGATTTTTTCTTTGCAAATCGTAGCCATGGTGTTAAATTTGTTGAGTTTGTGGGTAAAGTAGCTCCTGTAAGGAGTCGCAATGACAAGCAACTTGTTTCCCATGATACTAAGAGCAACAGCTATAATTACAAACATACTTTTTCTGTTGAAATTTCTCCAATTTGCCGTGAGGATTTAGTCTGCTTACCTCCAAGGGCTGCTATTAGCTTGGGGAATCTAGGTCCTCTTGTGATCTGCACAAAAGTCACAAACAGCATTGCTTTGTTAGATCCTTTGACCCTGAGACACTGCTTTTTGGATGCTGACCAGTTCTGGAGAACACCCTTTAAGTCTCTTCTCACTAGCAGGCAACTTGTGGAGTATATTGTATTTGATGTGGACTTTGTTTCCCCTGAAGTTAGTATTGGTGGGTCTAGATATGCTCTCGCTGATGCCACTGTTGCTCGCATGTCAGATTTTGGGAAGAATGATACCATGTTCAACATAAAAACGCACCTGGGGCATATTTTGAAACCTGGTGATTATGCTCTTGGTTATGACTTACATGGAGCTAACAGTAATGACATGGAGCTCGACAAGTACAAAAATCTAGTCATTCCTGAAGTAATTTTGGTAAAGAAAAGCTATGAAGAGAAGCGCCAGAGGAAACGAGGGAAGCCTCGTTCCTGGAAGCTTAAGTCCCTCAATATGGAGGTTGATGACACGAGAGCTAGAGGCGACCAAGAGAAGATGAACTCAGAGTATGAACAGTTCCTGAGAGATCTGGAAGAGAACCCGGAGCTGAGGTTCAATGTATCATTGTATCGTAACAAAGAATATCAGCCTTCTGATATGGCATCTATGACTGATGGGGAAGATATACCTTCCATTCCTCTAGAAGAGTTGCTTGCTGATCTTGAGATAAAAGACACCGAAGGTGAGGAAGAAGACATGGGGGAATGAATCTTACGTTTTGTTTATGTTTCTGTTTGGCTTGAAATGATCTTTTCATCAATTATCTTTATGCTGTGCTTTGCATGTCTTTGCTTTCAAGTAGTTCTTTCAACAAGTGATGCTTGTAATATGTTTAGTTATTAGAGAGTTTTTTGCTGGATTAACGATGTTTATGCTGAAATGATACCAGAAAGGAGGAAACTTGTTCTCTTAGCAAGAAAAAGTTATTTTTAACCTTTGTTGTTTGAATTAACCGATGATGCAAAACTGTAACCTCATTTCTATTATTTTTCGTGGCAAATGGCTTAACCACATCTCGGAAACCAGCTGAATAAAGAAACCAACTTCACAATTGAAAATTCTTGAGCGCTGACCAGCATTTTTGAGAAAATGTTAGGTGCTGTACTGTTTCAGAGCATGAATTGTTGACAGACATCGGATAATTTCTTTCCAAAAAACGCAATGGATTCATGCAAAACATCATTAGCAAAATCTCTTTACTTCCAACTGAGCAAGAACTCACAAGATCAGTCCAAAAAGAAAAGTCTAAGAAATTCACGAAGAAATGTAAACCCATTTGGTAAAGCACAAAGGCTTCTTTTGCCATTAATCTGGAAAGAAGAAATAAGTAAACAAGCCTTCGCCACATCGAGTCTTTCAAGATGGAACTGCATTATTTTGCCTTGAGAAGAAACAGCAGAACCATTGGCCTTTACATATTCTCTGTCCAACGGCTTAGGATACCCTATCACCAAACTTTTGAACCAGGAACAGCCTCTGCCAAAAGAACTCCAGGGTTTGTTGCATTAAATCCATGTAGCAGTAAGCAGGAAAACAAAGCTACCTCGAATAAGAGGCTTGAACAGACTCACCAGGCCACTTTATTCTGCAAATATACCAATTTCCTGTGGAACATTATTGAAGGGCGCCATCACGACAGGCTGAGTCAGAGATAATCTTCCTGAACTTCAGGGTTCTCATCCTTGCAAGGTCTAAGCTGGTGTGAAAGACTATTCCTGAAGTGCCGTTTTGTTCAAATTGTGTGTGTGTGGGTGGGTGGGTGGGTGGGTGTAAAACATTCAAGTAACATCTTCAATAAACCAAAAGAAGTTTCTCACTTAAATGTTACTTCCTGTAAATGTTTGCAACTTCATGAAATATGTGCAAGGCCATTCTTCTCTTTAGTTGTATCCTTTTCCTGAAAGCAAAAGGAATAATAACAAAACACTAAAAGGATTGGTGAATCCACTGTGCATCCAGATACATTCCTCCCTTCTTCCTTCCTTGTACTTCTTTTTTTTCCAGACAAAACGGGCAGCAAGCATGGCTTCTGGCTTCTTCTCCATCTTTTACTCCGGAAAATGGTGCATGAATCATGGCACATGCTGCAATTCTGCTCTATACTAGAAATAGTGCTAGAAACTTGCCTCTTTATTTGTAAGCTGGTGACATTACCCTCACCTCCAAATTCATTCTTGTCCTCAAGAATCTGAACAAGACCTAAGATGGATCAAGAATCTTGACAGAATTCTAGAAATTGTTAGCAAGCTCTTATAAATCCTCCCATATAGCATCTTCATCAGACAAGTTGGACCACTGCACCAACCCTACCGTGACAGCTTTATTACCTTTCTTCATCAGTTTTCTTTCTAAATTTGTTATGGGATACACCTTCACCTTGCCATATTCATCCATTGTTGGTAATGTAGATGATATCACCGCATTGTCCCCTACCTTCTTCTTAAATAATGACACATGGAAGACTAGATGCATCAAAACTCCTTCTGAAAGTTGTGATTGATTAGCAACAACACCAATTTTCTAGATTACTATATAAGGACCATAAAATCTAGGATTGAGCTTGCGGTTCTTTCGTAATGCTACACTTAATTGTCTATATGACTGTAGCTCAAGGTAGATAAAATCCCCTATACTGAACTCCCTCTTAGTCCTTCCATTGTTAGCCACCTGTTTCATTATGTGCCTTGCCATCTCTAATTGTTTGTGAAGAACCTGATCCATGTCCATTCTTAACTGTAACATATAATTCCACTACAGCTATAGGAGATACTTCTTGTAGGACTATTTCTCTATTGGGAGGCTGATAGCTATATAACACCTAAAATAGACACATTTTAATAGCTAAATGACGATAGATGGTGTTATACCACTATTGGGTTATGAATAACCATAACAACTACTTTTTAGTGTTATACATTGCGACGCACCTTAAGTATATTTAAAAACATTAATCCATCCTCTCAAATTGGTCATATGTTTAAGAGTAATATATTGAGCTCATGAGTAGCTTCACCACAAGCTTTTTTAAAAATCCTTTCCAGAACAAACTTGTAAATATTTTGTCCTTGTCAATGACTATTGAAGCTGGTAATCCATGAAACTTATACAAATAATCCAAGAATATTTGAGCAACCTCTTTATCTGTGAAAGGATGAGATAGTGCAATAAAATGAGCATACTTGATAAATCTATTAATTACTACCATGATTGTATCCTTGCCCTCATATTTATGTACAACTTTAATAAAATCCATAATGATGTTCCTCTATATACCTTCTGGTATTGGTAGGTGCTGCAGCAAACCAGGGTGGGCTACCCTTTACAACTTAGCTCTTTTATACACTTCACGTTCTTCTATCAATGTTTTAACCATTTGTTTCATTACAGGGCAACAAAATAGTGTCTTCAATCTTTTATGAAAACTCTGTACCCATGTATGTCCACTAGTATAAGAGTCATAAGCAACACCTACTAACTTGTTCCTTAAATCATCATAATCTCTAACTACAATTTTGTTTTTGTATTTTAATACTCCATTAGCAAGGCTGTAATCAAGCTAACCAGTAACATCTATTAGTTTCTCAACTATGATATCCTTTCATTTTGGATCAGTGGCATAAGAGTCGATGATGTCTTTATTCTAGGTGGGAACCACAACAATCACTCTAGAAGTAGTACCTTGTTGTTTCTCATTAAATTCTTTTGAATTCAAAAATAAATCAGCTTTTCTTGACATGGCATCGACCACAATATTTTCCTTGCCTTTTCTATACTGGATGCCACACCTCAGGCTCGTTAGTTTAGTTACTTCTTTTCTCTGTAATAGAGCATAAATCTTTTGCTCCATAAGATATTTTAGGCTTTTATGATCAGTTTTAATGAGAATTTGACCATGTTCCAAACAATATCGCCACCTTTCAATATCCATGAATTCCTTCTCATAAATTTATATCCTATGTGTTTCATAACTAATGCCTTTTTGGAAAATGCCTTATTTCCTTTTTAGCTTCTATATATTATTTATCCTTCTCACCATGCCCTTCAATAGTATGCAAATTGCTTTTTACTCTGGCTATACATGCCATCATGAACTTTATGATTTTTTTCCTCCAGTCTTGTGGCTATATAGGAATCCTTTTGCTAGATAGGGTCAACAAAAGTGGAAAGCTGGGGAAGAGGCATTGAGATATGTGTTTTTATGATCAAGGGTGAGATTATAAGAGAATTAGGGTGATTGAGAGGGAAAAGGAGGTGGTGGATGTTGGTTTGAATGAATTAAGGAAGGGGGTTGATAAGAGGGTAGAGGATTTGAATCCGGTTAAGGTTGCACAGATAGGATGTCGTGTTTGGGACTGAAGTGTGTGATCCAGAGAAAGTGTCTAGATTGTCTATGGAATTGAAGAAATCAGCTGAAAATAGTTTGGATTGCCTACTGATTTCTCAGTCATATTGGCACTTCGATGACAGTGGTTAGTGAAAAACAATACATCAACTGATGATTTAGGTTTTGCTGTCGGTGCATTTAGGATTTGAGTCTGAGTCCTTTGTTCCTGATATTACAGTCAGGGGAAATTGCTAAGATTTCTTTCTGCATTAATATGCTGTCTTAGTTTCTTACTGTCATTACTATATCTGCAGTGAATGCTTCCTTCGCTGGATGCAGCAGCCTGTGAATGTTGCCTTCAGTTTGAAAAATATGTTTGTATGTTGCTGTCAACGCATATTAGCTTTAGTGTTATTGGAAAATAAGCTTGGATAACCTTGCTATTTACTTTCCCATGTTTGTTCATTGACAACTTTTTATATATAATGTTTGTTAAGGAACCATTTTATCTAAAAACTTAAACTATTAGATGAGGTTCCAAGATATAATTTATATTATTCTTTAACACACACCCTCAAGTGAAAGCTCTTTGGGCTTGAAACTTGCACAAGCCCACACTACCTTGTGCTTGATTTTTATCAAATAGAATGAGGGTAGTGAGATTTGAACTCGTGACTGCTGGGTCAACAAGGCTCTGATACCATGTTAAAAAACCATCTTACTTAAAAGTTTTGGCTGTAAGGTAAGATCCTAGAATATGATTTATATTATTCTGTAACAACACTGTCATGTAATTCAAATTGTGTTTCCATGCCCGCAACACATATAAACAGCATTAGCTCAGGGATGATTGAAGGAAGCTCTTCATAAGAATTTACCATGTTCCTCACCTAGGGCAGATGCGATTCTAGCCAAGGTCATCTTCCCATAAGCAGAAACTCTTGTCAAGTCCTGATTCTTGTCATCGCTCTCTGCAGTTTCAGATTCTGGGTTATCTCTTATGACTTCAGGCATAAACAACATCTTTCCAAGGAACTTCATGATAAAATGAGGCGATTTGAGTAGAATTCTCGATCCTGATGTCTTTCTTCAGCTAAAATGACTATAAATTCCAGTATAAGAAGCCTGGTTTTCTGTTGCAGTTCAGCTGTATCCATGACTGTGAACATGGATTCAACTACATTATCAAAATGGGTACTTAGAGACAGAATTATTATTTGCCAACCAAATCAATCTGATTCCTTGACCATAGACCGAAATATAAAGGGTATTCACCACCGTTTGATCATCCCAGCAATCCCTCCAGCAGAAATCAAGGAAGACAACAACAATCTTTCCTACAATCCCTCCAGCGTTGATCAAGACAGAGCTGCCAGTAATTACTCCTACAATCTCTCTAGCAGAAATCAAGGCAGCGGCATTAATCCAGCATTTATCAAGACAGATTTCAGCATTCATTCCAGCAGCAATGATCAAGGGAGAGATAAATCAAAGACGTAATTGCACTGTAAACATAATGTGTATATATGTAGGTTATTGTATTGTAGCTAGCAGAGAAAACTTTGAGTCTTGTAATTAAGTTTCTTCTAGCAAAGAGAAAAAACTAATCAAAAGTAAACTCAAGGGCACAAGTGTGCTGTTTCCATTATAGGACAGACAACATTGACGACTAGAAATAACAATCTAGGATGATAATTTTGATTCCAACTTCCTTCGCAAATGGTTTTCCATGGATAACATGAAGGATCTCCAGGTAGAGGGGATTGACCTTCTTCTGCAAAGTTTTAATTGTTTGATCATTTGGCTTACAGTTTCTTCAGTTGCTAACTTCTTACCTGCCCACAGAATCTGAACAAAAAGAAAAAGGAGATACTCTATGACAAGTCGAATTCACAGAAATTTAAGCAATTGTCTGATTTACACAAAGGATGGACTATTGGACTGTACCTCGGCATAAACAGAAACAATCTTGTGAAGATTTTTCTTTCTGGGGCCAAGAAGGTCCACATCTGAACTGAAATGAAACAAGAAAATACTCCATCAGTGGAAAATATAACTGACTGTTTCTAGTTGTACTTCAAACATGTGATGAAAAACTTAACTTACACTTCAACTAGTGAACAAAGCTGATGATGCACAACTTTGGCCTCATTTAGATTATTTTCCAGTGGCAAATGTCTTAACCATGTCCTTAAAAACTGTTAAATAGAGAGAGAAAACTTCACAGAATGGCCATAATATGCTTTCCAAAAGACAAATTAATTCCTATCTTTACTTGTGCTACTGTTTTACAAACAACATACTCTCCTGTTGAAGATCAATGACACAACAGCGTATAACAAAAGAGAAAGAAAGAAAGAACAAATTGATTCCTAGCTTTGACTTGTTCAGTCTTCTTCTGGGACTTAAGTCCATAAAGACTAAAAGGGAGTAGAAGATGAAATGTGTAGGCATTTGGTAAAACATAAAACCTTCCTTTGCCATTGATCATTTAGTTTTTCACCTGTGCCGCATTTAGTTTTTCACGATGGAACTGCAAAAATTTTCCCAGAGCAGAAACAGCAGCATCATGGGCCATTACATATTCTTTCTGCAACGCCTTAGGATGGTCTATAACCACTTTCAAAGCATAAAAAGCCCCTGCCAAATAAAAAAAAAAGTAATTTGGTTTATTACAGTAACAAACTGAACTGGACTAACTCATGTAGCTTAAAGCAGTATAACAAGCAACCTTTAAGAAGAGACTTGAATGCAGCCCCACCAAACTCTGCAAATATCCCAATTGCCTGCACAGCTACCTGAAACGATAGTCTTTTGAATCAGAAATGCACCACATGAATGCGTGCTAACATTACAGGCATGAGTGAGAGATAAACCTCTAGAACTTCGGGGTTCTCATCCTTGCATGCCTCAAACACAGGACAAATATTGCACTGCCTGTTTTATCAGATTGTATTAAACAGATTTAAATAACAAGCTGAATCAATGAAAACTAAGTGTTCTACCTAAATGCTTCTTCTGGGAATTGCTTCACAACATCACAAAATACGCTCAAGCCAGTTCTTCGCTCTTTAGCTATTTTATCCTTTTCCTGAAGGCAAAGCAACAAGGGAAAATGAAAACAATTACTTCGGAATAGGAAAGTCATCAGTTTAGCATCACAGAATTTCAGAATAAATGAATGGTAAAACTCACCCACATAAGTCGTATGAAAGGCAAAAGCTTGCCGAGGAATGGTGAGAAAGGAGGCTTTTGTATTCTGATGAAAGTGGCCAAACAATCAACGGCCTGCATGAAGAAAAGAACACAAGGCAAGAAACAGAACTCATTTCAAGGAACCTGGACAGAATTAAATTTGAAATAAGCGGCAAGGCATATCTAATTAAAGATGACAAAACTACAGACTTTGTCATAAACTTTCTGTTCTTCCTGATGCTCCTCTTCTTGTAAAGTCTGCTTTATTACACCAATGTCCCCTACTTTGCTTCTTGAATTTAAAACATTCATTATCTTCTTCAAGAACAAGTCTGTCTGGTCTTCATCTAGAACAGGTCCAGACATCTGAAAGATAAAAAAAGAGCACGTTAGTACGCAAAAAGCATTTTGCTATGACAGAATCAGTAGCCTTGGACAGATATATAGAGGGATTTGAATTCTTCTGGTTTAAGATCACAGACAGCTATACGCAGTACGAATTTATTAAAAGCAATACCGACCTTCATGCATTCCTCCAATGAGTCCAAAATTATTGCAGCGATTTTGGGCAAGGCTTCCTACTCAACAATAGCAGCTAGAAATTACAAATCTCTTAAACAGTAGCTTAGCTTAACAAAAAATCATTTCTTTGATTAAAACAAAAGGTCATTTCCAGATAGAAATTACCTTTCTTAGTGCTTTTACCAAAGCTGGTACCGCATCAGAACATAGCTTCTCGAAAGGAGATTCATCAAACAATTCAAGATTCCCATTTTGTATTGCTTCTTTAGATGATTTTAATAGCACTGGCAGAGGGGGAGTATTGAGAATTATAAGAAATAAAGGGTTATATTGGTAATTAGAAATATCTAGGGTTTATTATGTGTAAGGCTATATAAAGGCCAAATTATTATTCAATAAAGGACTTTTTGCTCAAGTAAAAACTTTAACTTCAAAGGGAAAACTGTATTAATTCTAATCAAAACACTATGCAATCCATATATGACTAGAAAGCTACACATATCTAGGTTCTGATGCTTCAAATGGTGTGTTCTGTATTGGAGTTTCTTAGAGGAAGTTGTGAGAATTTTACTCCCAAGTGTGCAGGCTGTTAGGAAATCTATAATCTCTCCTGTCCATTGTTAGCCACCTGTTTCATTATGTGCCTTGCCATCTCTAATTGTTTGTGAAGAACCTGATCCATGTCCATTCTTAACTGTAACATATAATTCCACTACAGCTATAGGAGATACTTCTTGTAGGACTATTTCTCTATTGGGAGGCTGATAGCTATATAACACCTAAAATAGACACATTTTAATAGCTAAATGACGATAGATGGTGTTATACCACTATTGGGTTATGAATAACCATAACAACTACTTTTTAGTGTTATACATTGCGACGCACCTTAAGTATATTTAAAAACATTAATCCATCCTCTCAAATTGGTCATATGTTTAAGAGTAATATATTGAGCTCATGAGTAGCTTCACCACAAGCTTTTTTAAAAATCCTTTCCAGAACAAACTTGTAAATATTTTGTCCTTGTCAATGACTATTGAAGCTGGTAATCCATGAAACTTATACAAATAATCCAAGAATATTTGAGCAACCTCTTTATCTGTGAAAGGATGAGATAGTGCAATAAAATGAGCATACTTGATAAATCTATTAATTACTACCATGATTGTATCCTTGCCCTCATATTTATGTACAACTTTAATAAAATCCATAATGATGTTCCTCTATATACCTTCTGGTATTGGTAGGTGCTGCAGCAAACCAGGGTGGGCTACCCTTTACAACTTAGCTCTTTTATACACTTCACGTTCTTCTATCAATGTTTTAACCATTTGTTTCATTACAGGGCAACAAAATAGTGTCTTCAATCTTTTATGAAAACTCTGTACCCATGTATGTCCACTAGTATAAGAGTCATAAGCAACACCTACTAACTTGTTCCTTAAATCATCATAATCTCTAACTACAATTTTGTTTTTGTATTTTAATACTCCATTAGCAAGGCTGTAATCAAGCTAACCAGTAACATCTATTAGTTTCTCAACTATGATATCCTTTCATTTTGGATCAGTGGCATAAGAGTCGATGATGTCTTTATTCTAGGTGGGAACCACAACAATCACTCTAGAAGTAGTACCTTGTTGTTTCTCATTAAATTCTTTTGAATTCAAAAATAAATCAGCTTTTCTTGACATGGCATCGACCACAATATTTTCCTTGCCTTTTCTATACTGGATGCCACACCTCAGGCTCGTTAGTTTAGTTACTTCTTTTCTCTGTAATAGAGCATATATCTTTTGCTCCATAAGATATTTTAGGCTTTTATGATCAGTTTTAATGAGAATTTGACCATGTTCCAAACAATATCGCCACCTTTCAATATCCATGAATTCCTTCTCATAAATTTATATCCTATGTGTTTCATAACTAATGCCTTTTTGGAAAATGCCTTATTTCCTTTTTAGCTTCTATATATTATTTATCCTTCTCACCATGCCCTTCAATAGTATGCAAATTGCTTTTTACTCTGGCTATACATGCCATCATGAACTTTATGATTTTTTTCCTCCAGTCTTGTGGCTATATAGGAATCCTTTTGCTAGATAGGGTCAACAAAAGTGGAAAGCTGGGGAAGGAGATGGTTCCTTAAAGTATATTCACAAGTAGAATGAATTGTATTAAAGATAATATACCCTTAAATCTTTGAGCAATTTGGAGACAATTTCCTTCAGGTAAGGATTTAGAATACTTGAAGTGCAGTTCGAGGTGAATTCATACAACGCTGAATAAGCTTGCACCTGAGAGGATATAATAATTAAAATATGAAGAATCAAGGATATAAAATCTATAGGCAAGAAGATAGTAAAAGGATACTGATTCTAGAAGATTAAAGTTCAGGAATCGAAGTACCTGAACGCGGGGATAATTGAAATCATCCATGGCTTTGGTTAATGCAGGAAGAACTTGCTCATGATACTGGTCTTGAAATTCAGGTTTCAAATGCTTGGAAAATTGTTTAATTGCATATAAAGCTGTCCAACGAACACAAGGGTGTGTGTCTTCATTGACACTTCTTATAATTCTTCCTGCCATTTGATTCCAACTGTGCTTCAGTTTGAAAAATATGTTTGTATGTTGCTGTCAACGCATATTAGCTTTAGTGTTATTGGAAAATAAGCTTGGATAACCTTGCTATTTACTTTCCCATGTTTGTTCATTGACAACTTTTTATATATAATGCTTGTTAAGGAACCATTTTATCTAAAAACTTAAACTATTAGATGAGGTTCCAAGATATAATTTATATTATTCTTTAACACACACCCTCAAGTGAAAGCTCTTTGGGCTTGAAACTTGCACAAGCCCACACTACCTTGTGCTTGATTTTTATCAAATAGAATGAGGGTAGTGAGATTTGAACTCGTGACTGCTGGGTCAACAAGGCTCTGATACCATGTTAAAAAACCATCTTACTTAAAAGTTTTAGCTGTAAGGTAAGATCCTAGAATATGATTTATATTATTCTGTAACAACACTGTCATGTCATTCAAATTGTGTTTCCATGCCCGCAACACATATAAACAGCATTAGCTCAGGGATGATTGAAGGAAGCTCTTCATAAGAATTTACCATGTTCCTCACCTAGGGCAGATGCGATTCTAGCCAAGGTCATCTTCCCATAAGCCGAAACTCTTGTCAAGTCCTGATTCTTATTAACAGTAACTGTACAAATAACAGTTACTGTACAAATTCAGCAAGAACAAATGCAGATTTTATGCAAGATGCAGATTTTATGCAAGAAGCAATTACAGCAAAAACAGGGAATGAAGAATCAATGCAAGAGAGGATTTCGTGTAACAGCAAAAGAAATATGCTTGGTAATGACAACTCCTTAAGGCAACAAAATCCACATGATAATGAAGAACCACTGAATCATGGGATGAAGATTGTCATCGCTCTCTGCAGTTTCAGATTCTGGGTTATCTCTTATGACTTCAGGCATAAACAACATCTTTCCAAGGAACTTCATGATAAAATGAGGCGATTTGAGTAGAATTCTCGATCCTGATGTCTTTCTTCAGCTAAAATGACTATAAATTCCAGTATAAGAAGCCTGGTTTTCTGTTGCAGTTCAGCTGTATCCATGACTGTGAACATGGATTCAACTACATTATCAAAATGGGTACTTAGAGACAGAATTATTATTTGCCAACCAAATCAATCTGATTCCTTGACCATAGACCGAAATATAAAGGGTATTCACCACCGTTTGATCATCCCAGCAATCCCTCCAGCAGAAATCAAGGAAGACAACAACAATCATTCCTACAATCCCTCCAGCGTTGATCAAGACAGAGCTGCCAGTAATTACTCCTACAATCTCTCTAGCAGAAATCAAGGCAGCGGCATTAATCCAGCATTTATCAAGACAGATTTCAGCATTCATTCCAGCAGCAATGATCAAGGGAGAGATAAATCAAAGACGTAATTGCACTGTAAACATAATGTGTATATATGTAGGTTATTGTATTGTAGCTAGCAGAGAAAACTTTGAGTCTTGTAATTAAGTTTCTTCTAGCAAAGAGAAAAAACTAATCAAAAGTAAACTCAAGGGCACAAGTGTGCTGTTTCCATTATAGGACAGACAACATTGACGACTAGAAATAACAATCTAGGATGATAATTTTGATTCCAACTTCCTTCGCAAATGGTTTTCCATGGATAACATGAAGGATCTCCAGGTAGAGGGGATTGACCTTCTTCTGCAAAGTTTTAATTGTTTGATCATTTGGCTTACAGTTTCTTCAGTTGCTAACTTCTTACCTGCCCACAGAATCTGAACAAAAAGAAAAAGGAGATACTCTATGACAAGTCGAATTCACAGAAATTTAAGCAATTGTCTGATTTACACAAAGGATGGACTATTGGACTGTACCTCGGCATAAACAGAAACAATCTTGTGAAGATTTTTCTTTCTGGGGCCAAGAAGGTCCACATCTGAACTGAAATGAAACAAGAAAATACTCCATCAGTGGAAAATATAACTGACTGTTTCTAGTTGTACTTCAAACATGTGATGAAAAACTTAACTTACACTTCAACTAGTGAACAAAGCTGATGATGCACAACTTTGGCCTCATTTAGATTATTTTCCAGTGGCAAATGTCTTAACCATGTCCTTAAAAACTGTTAAATAGAGAGAGAAAACTTCACAGAATGGCCATAATATGCTTTCCAAAAGACAAATTAATTCCTATCTTTACTTGTGCTACTGTTTTACAAACAACATACTCTCCTGTTGAAGATCAGTGACACAACAGCGTATAACAAAAGAGAAAGAAATAAAGAACAAATTGATTCCTAGCTTTGACTTGTTCAGTCTTCTTCTTGGACTTAAGTCCATAAAGACTAAAAGGGAGTAGAAGATGAAATGTGTAGGCATTTGGTAAAACATAAAACCTTCCTTTGCCATTGATCATTTAGTTTTTCACCTGTGCCGCATTTAGTTTTTCACGATGGAACTGCAAAAATTTTCCCAGAGCAGAAACAGCAGCATCATGGGCCATTACATATTCTTTCTGCAACGCCTTAGGATGGTCTATAACCACTTTCAAAGCATAAAAAGCCCCTGCCAAATAAAAAAAAAAGTAATTTGGTTTATTACAGTAACAAACTGAACTGGACTAACTCATGTAGCTTAAAGCAGTATAACAAGCAACCTTTAAGAAGAGACTTGAATGCAGCCCCACCAAACTCTGCAAATATCCCAATTGCCTGCACAGCTACCTGAAACGATAGTCTTTTGAATCAGAAATGCACCACATGAATGCGTGCTAACATTACAGGCATGAGTGAGAGATAAACCTCTAGAACTTCGGGGTTCTCATCCTTGCATGCCTCAAACACAGGACAAATATTGCACTGCCTGTTTTATCAGAT
Organism: Salix brachista; assembly: GCA_009078335.1. Lineage (NCBI taxonomy): Eukaryota > Viridiplantae > Streptophyta > Magnoliopsida > Malpighiales > Salicaceae > Salix > Salix brachista. The sequence goes on from CM018575.1 coordinate 4,735,452, forward strand.
TGTATTAAACAGATTTAAATAACAAGCTGAATCAATGAAAACTAAGTGTTCTACCTAAATGCTTCTTCTGGGAATTGCTTCACAACATCACAAAATACGCGCAAGCCAGTTCTTCGCTCTTTAGCTATTTTATCCTTTTCCTGAAGGCAAAGCAACAAGGGAAAATGAAAACAATTACTTCGGAATAGGAAAGTCATCAGTTTAGCATCACAGAATTTCAGAATAAATGAATGGTAAAACTCACCCACATAAGTCGTATGAAAGGCAAAAGCTTGCCGAGGAATGGTGAGAAAGGAGGCTTTTGTATTCTGATGAAAGTGGCCAAACAATCAACGGCCTGCATGAAGAAAAGAACACAAGGCAAGAAACAGAACTCATTTCAAGGAACCTGGACAGAATTAAATTTGAAATAAGCGGCAAGGCATATCTAATTAAAGATGACAAAACTACAGACTTTGTCATAAACTTTCTGTTCTTCCTGATGCTCCTCTTCTTGTAAAGTCTGCTTTATTACACCAATGTCCCCTACTTTGCTTCTTGAATTTAAAACATTCATTATCTTCTTCAAGAACAAGTCTGTCTGGTCTTCATCTAGAACAGGTCCAGACATCTGAAAGATAAAAAGAGCACGTTAGTACGCAAAAAGCATTTTGCTATGACAGAATCAGTAGCCTTGGACAGATATATAGAGGGATTTGAATTCTTCTGGTGTAAGATCACAGACAGCTATACGCAGTACGAATTTATTAAAAGCAATACCGACCTTCATGCATTCCTCCAATGAGTCCAAAATTATTGCAGCGATTTTGGGCAAGGCTTCCTACTCAACAATAGCAGCTAGAAATTACAAATCTCTTAAACAGTAGCTTAGCTTAACAAAAAATCATTTCTTTGATTAAAACAAAAGGTCATTTCCAGATAGAAATTACCTTTCTTAGTGCTTTTACCAAAGCTGGTACCGCATCAGAACATAGCTTCTCGAAAGGAGATTCATCAAACAATTCAAGATTCCCATTTTGTATTGCTTCTTTAGATGATTTTAATAGCACTGGCATGGCTAGTGTCAAAGCACACAAAAATTAAATTGTTACTGTCAGTCATACAGGAGCATTCCTGGTAATGAAAAAATTTACTTTGAGAAATGAAGATGAGATAAATGATGCTTCACAAGGTTTAGGCTCAGATTTTAACTTTAACTTCAAAGGGAAAACTGTATTAATTCTAATCAAAACACTATGCAATCCATATATGACTAGAAAGCTACACATATCTAGGTTCTGATGCTTCAAATGGTGTGTTCTGTATTGGAGTTTCTTAGAGGAAGTTGTGAGAATTTTACTCCCAAGTGTGCAGGCTGTTAGGAAATCTATAATCTCTCCTGTGCATTAGTTTTAACTTGTACAATTCTGCCTTCTTTGTCAAGGAACATTGATGTGTAAATACCTGAAGCAGCAACACTTCGAATTTCTTCGCTGAGTTCAAAGTTGAGACCTGAAACTAAAGTTTGAGCAACCTACACATATAATCGATCAATATATTGTACGCAGGTACAGCCTTTTACGTTTTGTTTGAAGAAAGGAAAATCATATGCAGTGCTACATAACTAACCTCTTCGATCCATACAGAAAGTCCTTCCTTCAACTCATCGGCAAGTAAATACAGCCCTTTACAAGCTGCAACTTTCTCCTCCAGGACCTTAGTTTGGATCCAAATCTTTCGTTCTCCTAGAATCAGGGCCCTGATACTGTAAAAATCATAATATCAGATCATAACTCGAAACACCAAATGTTGCCATCTTATTGTTAAAATAATTTCTTATGAAAGCATAAAGCTAAATGAAAAGCTTTCTCAATTCCAGAGCATAGCTCATGCCATTGTAGCATTATTTCTTCAAGTATAAAATAATCAGGGATAAGAAAATAAATTTACTGCTAACATATGCATTAGAGGAATGAAGAAAAATTTTCAACTTGAAAGCCAACCTTCCGTCTGATTCATCAACATTGTCAGGATTCTCAGGTATAAGGACATATGATCCAGTTTTAGCAGACTTGAGCAAACGAGGAATGGCGACACTCATATAAGGTTTGAATTCTTGTCCCAAGCATTTCCCCAATCTTGCCCATGCCTGAAACATGGTAATAGATTTGTGTTAGATAAAAACTGGTATAAATGAAAGTACTGCGTTCATGTTTCAAATGAAATTGAAGAAGTACCATTAACATACTTGCAACAGTTGACATCTCATTGGATCATTTGCCTCTAATTCAGATCTTTGTAAAGAGATTAGCATTTTCACAACCTTGAATGAGAAGGCAAACATTTAGTGAGGCAATGATCTCACAATTACAGATCATGTAACCCATCTAAAAAAATTGTTATTGACAATTACCATATCAATATCATCTCTGATCTTCTCCTTTCCTACAGCCATCCAAGCCATAGTGATGTAATCCACGGAATTGGCAAGAAGGTTGTGATCAAGCTCTGTTTTCGCAGTCATCATTATAACCTTAAGGTAAGGCATGACAGCACCGTAATACTCTGAAAACTGATCCTACAGTGTCAAAATTAAAGGATAAATAAAATGTAAGGAAAAGAAAACTTATATTAAGAGACTATCAAGAAGTACCTGTGATGAATAAGCAATTGCTGACAATACTTTCAAAGTTTCACCCTTGATCATGTGCTTTTCTTCCTGCATTACAAGCATTAGTGCCGAAATGAATTATAAACAAGGGTGCATACTGTATATGTTAGAGAAAATATAAATCATATTTTAGGGCCTCGCCTAAAAGAAGTTGATAGTTTTTAGGTGAGTTGATTCCTTAACATGGTATCAGAGCCTTGTTGACTCAGCAGTCACGAGTTCGAAACTAACCACTCCCTTTCTATTTGATAAAAATCAAGCACAAGGCAGTGTAAGTCTGTGTAAGTTTGAAGCCCAAAAGGCTTTCACTTGAGGGGGGCTGTTAGAAAATAATATAAATCATATTCTGGGGTCTCACTTAAAAACTTAAGCTTTTAGGTGAGATGGTTCCTTAAAGTATATTCACAAGTAGAATGAATTGTATTAAAGATAATATACCCTTAAATCTTTGAGCAATTTGGAGACAATTTCCTTCAGGTAAGGATTTAGAATACTTGAAGTGCAGTTCGAGGTGAATTCATACAACGCTGAATAAGCTTGCACCTGACAGGATATAATAATTAAAATATGAAGAATCAAGGATATAAAATCTATAGGCAAGAAGATAGTAAAACGATACTGATTCTAGAAGATTAAATCAGGATTAAAGTTCAGGAATCGAAGTACCTGAACGCGGGGATAATTGAAATCATCCATGGCTTTGGTTAATGCAGGAAGAACTTGCTCATGATACTGGTCTTGAAATTCAGGTTTCAAATGCTTGGAAAATTGTTTAATTGCATATAAAGCTGTCCAACGAACACAAGGGTGTGTGTCTTCATTGACACTTCTTATAATTCTTCCTGCCATTTGATTCCAACTGTGTTTCGACTCCTGCAACATATAGAACCTTAGGGATGATTTTGAAGTCCAATAAAGCTACAAGAACTAGAACCAGTGACAAAACATTAGAATGAAAAAGGAGAAATATTTCTGAGACCTTTAGATTTGAGCATCTCTCTGCAACAATGGCAAGGGAAAGAACCGCAGCGTGGCGGCTCCGCCAATCTTCAGCACAAAAATTAATGTCAAATAATCGGGGGAAGTTCTTCATAAGAACTTCCCCGCCTAAAACAGATACAATTCTATCCAAGCACCTTACCGAAGGCAGATTCTGGATATCACTCTCTGCCCATTCCCATTCTGAGTCATCTTTCAAATTTGCTAGCAGAAGCAAAATCTTTTCAAAAATATTTGGGATTGCGCGTTGCGATCCTAGCAACATCTGTTGACCCTCTACTCTTTCTTCAGCTAAAGCAATCACAAATTCTAGTGCTAGAATTCTTGTTTTGTCTTGAAGTTCGACTTCACCCAGGATCCTAATCACAGATAGAACTACATAATCAAATCGGCTACTCAAAGTCCATGGCTTCTCCTTTGCCAGCACAGTCAATTCCTTAACTATGGCCTGTACATCTTTGTCTGATTTATGCTCAACCAAGGAGGAAATGGTCTCCACTATTTCAATCATAAGGACACTATATCTATCATGATTCGATCGATTCGTCCAGTATAATAGAAAACGATTTGAGGTCAGAACTGCCTCAACCTGTACCTCTAAACTCGTATCATCAGAATCAAATATATCTACTAAACTATCATAAATGGAGTCAAGACTAATAACCAAATCTTCTACAGCACAATGCGGAATCAACTTATAAAGTAAAGAAACAGCATACTTCACTTTTTCTTCAGAAACAGAATCCAAAGATTCATACACAAACTCAAGAAGCTCAGGCCAGTCATTTCCAAGTCTTACTTCTTTAGTGGGAAACTTGGCGACAAAATGGCGAATCTTATTCAAAATCTTTATGGAACCCTCTGTGTTCAACAAATAAAGAATTGCAGATTTTATTTCTTTATCCAAGAAAGAGGTTTCCTTCCAAGGTCCTTCCTTATCTTGTGTAAGAATCAGGCATAGAATATCAAAGGCATACTCTTTGCAGTTTTTAAATTCAGAGCCGCAAGTATTATAGAAAGAAATAAGGCAAAAACAGAAGGAAGCAAAATAATTGTTTTGAAGGTAATTCAAGAGGTTTTGGGCACACATTAAATCAGTGGAGGTTTCAGGGAAGTTAAGCTCTTCAATAAAACAAGAAAGAGGTAAGGTATCTGGTGATTCCAAGATTTCCATGGCTTTACTTCTGAGATAGTCCCTGGTTGAACTCAGGTATGACTGCCTCTGAGGTGGAAGTAGTGGTGACTTCTGTGAGCCCAGTGATGGTGGCCGTAGTCTTGATATTGGTTGTGGTGACCAGTTTATGGCGGAACTCGGGTTTCCTCGGGTCGAACGGAGTTTGGCCCTCAAGAGCAAAGGCAGGGACATCAATGGTGGTGTAGCTGAATCCTGAGGTAGTGATGATGAAGTCGTGGAGGCCATATTTGAAAGATTCTTGAAAATGGAGAGTTCCTTGAAGAAGAGGTGATGTATTGTGAACCATTTGAAGGAAGAGGTGGATAGGACTGAAATTGAAAAAGGGCGGGCTTTCTGGTTCTAGTTGGGTGGTTGTAACGTAGTGTGATTTCAGGGACTAAAATGAAGCGTTTCCTTTAATAAGGTGGTCAAATTAGAAATATTAGATTAATTACAGGGCTCTTAAGAGAACCGGGGATTGTTATAGTTCCTGGGTATGAAAGAGATCCTGATAATTTGGTTTAAATTATTAGGATATTATAAATTTTGCATTCAAACTATTTTTTATATGAATTTGATTATTTTGATTCCTCAATTAAATATTTCTGTTTGAATCACTTATTAAATAATGTTATGTCTCTGCACAATGAAATTCTTTTTATATATATATAAAAAAAAAAACATATAAACAAAGGGCATTGATGAAACAAACCCTCGCCAATAACCTACGTGAACCCATGGCGGGATAATTTCAATTAAACACAATATCCTATTATATTGTATCAGATGTCAGATCCAATACAAATAAATTCTTTCAAGTTCTATTCATTTCAATTATGTTTTCTTTTATATGAACAAAAGAAGCCGTATTCAGGGCTACTTGGTACTGAAATAAACTATATGGATTTCAACTAAAGTGAACAAAAACATCTACCAGTAATGAGTTTACCAGGGAATGAGGCGAGGCAATTGACACTTTCACAAACCAGTTCACCGTCGAGAAACAATTGATCTCTCGAGGGTATATTTATTAGATATGATTGGTTAACATGAACAGAAGCTGCCGCCAACCGGAACATGTTCTAAGAGCTAAGCAACACAAACAGCCAAGTCTCACATCTTACACACCGAACGTTTACAGGGTAATGCTATTTGATTGCAGGACATGTTAAAGTGAAACAAACAGAATGTAAAAATAACCTTATTGGATGTCCTTCGGATGTTCCAGAAAGCTAGACCATTTGCCAAACAAGGGCTGACACGGTTTGAATGAAGAGGCACAAAGAAAAGTGAATTTGCAAGTTTAATAAAACGATCAAAAATCCAGATGTCACTTCTTTAGCAGCAGTGCACTGCATTGAGCCATTATTTTTGATGCCCTGGTAATAGAATCAGTCATATAGAAATTCTCTACGGCGGCCTTGAAAGGAGTTGAACTCATCTTCTGAGTGGCGTCAGGCTTCAACAATGCCCAGAAGGTAGCTGGCTCTCTTTCTTCCACACTCAAGAGGTTTGGCGCAACAGTTTTAATCCGAGATCGGATGGCCCCGACTGTATCGTAGGGCAACTTCACCCCCGCTACCTCAGAAAGAGCACGAATTATCTTCCAGTCATCCCTGGCATCACCGACTGTTGGAACTGCAGGCAAAGTCTGTTGCGTACACCCTTCTGTGTTTTCATATGTCCCTTCCTTCTCACTGAATGCTGATGCTGGTAGAACTACATTGGCACGATACACACCACGATCCCCATGGTGCCCCTGGTAAACAACAAAGGCATCATTTGGAAGCTTTTCCAAATCCACATCATCAGCACCCATCAGATACACAAACTTGGCACTCTCGATACTTTGGCTCGATTCTGGCACAAGTCCAAGGTCAAGGGCTGCAGCTTGGGCAGCATTGAGAAGCAACACATTGAAACCATTCCAGTCAGGTCGTACAACATTCCCATTTTTTGCTATGGCTTCTACAGCAGAGAAAATTGCATCCTTGTCTGATCTCTCAAAGAGTCCAGCACCAACGATGATGGCTGGATTTTTGGCATTTGAAAGTATCGAGCAAAAGGAGTGACGACCCTCTGCGATTTCAGTTAGAGTTTCAGGACCAGTGCCTAGATGCTCACAATCATAGTTGAAATCAGTGGGAGGGCCAACATAGGCAACCTTAGCATTACTTCCTCGAACTGTCTTGCAGATTCTGGCATTTACCATGGCAGCTTCTACCCTAGGCTGACAATTCATTAAATGAATTATGAGATTACATGACCAACAGTCCCAATCAATCCAAACACCTTGTAAACAAGATTACTACAAAGTCATGGTGGCAATGAAAAAGTGTAAAGGAGTGTACAGATGCAAAGAACAAATTCAAGACATCATACCCACAGAAGACAAGTTTGTAGTTGTGAAGTCATGTGATAATATAGTGGAAAAGATGTCTGTAATCCAAGAATTCAATTCTGTAAATGATTGATGTCAATGCTATTACCTGGGTTCCAACCAAGAGGAAAACATCTGCATTCTCAAGACCATTAATGCCAGTGTTCATAATATATCCAGATCGTAGATCAGCATTTGGGCTAGGGCCATTTCCTTCGCACCACACATTATTTGATCCCATTTTGTTTAAAAAATCTTTCAAAGCCATCATGGATTCAGCATCAGATAGTTTACCAGCAATGCCCACCATTTCCTCTGGCTTAACTTGATGGGCAATCTCAGCAACCACAGCTAAGACGTCATGCCAGCTCACAGCCTTAAAGCGCCCATCTGCACCACGAATCATTGGATCATTTAGCCTCTGCCTCTTTAAACCATCATAGCAAAACCGAGTTTTGTCTGATATCCACTCTTCATTTATATCCTGAAATATGCCAGTCCAAAATCATGAGTAGGCACCCCTGCAGTCTTGTACACCCAAAGACACTTTAAACCATTACAGAAAAGCAGACAGCGTTGCTTTTTTATTTATTTATTTATTACCTTTTAATCTATAATAACAATAGTAGGATATTAAAAGCAGAGTACATCGAAGTGTTTTGTGCCTTAATTAAAATAAGTAAAATACACAACCTTGATTGCCTCCAAAGTGATTCAATTGATAGAAATTAAAGCCATACAACCCTAGATCAATCTTTTGAAAGAAACAAGTTAAAAGGATCTGATAATCCTTCATGAACCGAAACAGCACGTCTAACATAACTTAACATTAACTTATATTGTGCAACATTACACCAAAATAAACACTGCAGCCTTCTTGTCAAATGCTACAATTAAGCCATTGATATATTTATTCCCTCGCAGCAGAAGGATCTACTGGTAAATTGTATATTATATATAGTTTAAACATTTATAAGCTCACAACACCCTTGTTAACAACAGCAGATGGATACAATGCAAAACTACTTGTAGCCTAATTGTCCAATATGAAACAATAGCCTTATTTCCTCTTCACAGAAAATTCTGACCCCTTCAAAGCATGGGAAAAATCTGCTTTCAGAAGGAAGCAATTTGATTCATTGGTTAGACCAACCAATAAACTATCTGAAAAATAAGGAAAATAACGCACTACAGTGCAGGGAATCTACCTCATTTAACCGCGGAGTAATGCGCATGACCTCCGGACCTCTGCTATCAATCCGGATGTTGGATCCGACTGCATCAGTGACATCAATGGTTTCTGTACCTTTCAACTCCCAATTTCGAGCTTTAAATGCAAAAGGTTTTGAAGTAAGGGCTCCCACAGGACAGATATCTATCACATTTCCAGATAGTTCACTTGTCATTAGTTTTTCAACATAAGTTCCAATTTCTTCTCCACTGCCACGACCTAACATGCCAAGATCCTGAACCCCAGCAACTTCTGTGGCAAACCTCACACACCTGTGGGTCAACAAAAGAATAAATTAGTTTGCATCAGAATATAGGGTGCGCAAAACTACAACCAAGATTTATAAATGCTAACAGATAGCAAGAAAAGGTTGATGGAAAATTACACACAGCAATCAACTGTAACTCTAACCATTACCAATGCTGCATCATATGCAATTACATCAAAGATACATTTTTACCACAATACCCCACAGCACACGACCTAACTTGATCATATCACATCACTAAAGTGAAAATAAATCAACAGATCTCTATGCCTAATCAAACAACTTATCAAATGCTAAAATGAACTAACAAGATGAGTACATGAAAGATTATCCAAAACAAAGTAAGTTGGTTAAAGCAAAAACAAGAAAAATTGTTGGCTTCCAATCAGTTAATCATAAATGAGAGTAAATGACAGAAGTTTTTACATGGCAGGCTGCGCAATTTTAGAAATTATCCCTTTCATTAATTTGGGACATCCAGCATATATTAGAAGAGGGAGAGGCGCAAAAGCAAGAAAACACACTACAGGATATCAAAGGATATTGAACAGAAATTGTATTTGAGGACAAGTCAGAACAATCACAAAGATTAAACTAGCTTCCACTTCCCATTAAGTATAAGAATGGAACTAGAGATAAAAAAAAATTAAGCATGAAAACACAGTGAAGCCTAACCAAATTTGTGCCAAGCAATCTCTTATAACCTTGATTGTCAAAGCCTGGGATTCAAACCCTAGAAAGGTCTAAGTGCATGATTCATCAAAAGCAGAATATATATATATATATATATATATCAACAACAAAGGGGGAAAATAGAAAAGTATTAACAGACAAGATTTGATCACTCTATGCAGCATGGAGAAGCAAATCTAAAAGCAAATTGTCCTAAATGAAAAGGCTACACATAAGTGCGTGTATCGTGGTCCTAAAGTCAAATTGTTTCCATGCAGAACATGCTTATATATATTCTTATATTCAGTACTACTCGTCTAAAACAAATGTTTAATAATTTGAAATAATCATGTTCATATAATTGATAGCAAAATGGTTTCAGAATTAAACCTTGTACACTGAATGCATCGAGTCATAACAGTCTTAACCAGAGGGCCAAGATTCTTATCAACAACTGATCTCTTCACTTCAGTGAACCGGCCACGATCAGATCCAAATGCCATAGACTGATCCTGAAGATCACACTCTCCACCTTGATCACATATTGGACAATCCAATGGGTGATTCATCAACAAAAATTCCATAACCCCTTCTCGTGCTTTCTTTGCCACAGGTGTGTCTGTCTTGATCTTCATTCCTACAACATAAACCATCTGATATATAAAATATAATTAAGAAATAAAACAAACACAAAGGAGGATGCAAATTCTTAAACTAGGCAATCTCAAACCTCAATCATCAAATTAAGAACACTGAGTCTTCAAAGATCCTAAGCAAAAATTATTCAAGAAAAGGGGAAAACAAAGGAAATGTGCAAGTTCATAAGAAGTGCTTTCATCATAAAATTAATGTCTCTTATGACTATAAAAGCAAATCAAAATGCATTTGCAAATACAATGCATACCATCAAATCAAGATAAATCATATATACAAATGATATAGATTTTTTGTTTAAAGTAGCAAATAAATCAGAAGCATGGAAATTGAGAGCAAAAACAAGAAATATCAGATCAATCATAATAAAATCAAATCAAAATTTTCTACTGAAGAAACTGTAAGAAGCTAAAACCAACTACTCGGAGTCACAAAACTAGAGAGCAAGAAAAGAATCAGAGAGATCATCTAAAATTTGAAAAGGCAAATAGAGCTAAATTGAGCCAAAATAATAGACACCTTCATGAACCTCTAGAGAAATAAGCAGATGAGAAAAACAATAACTTTAAGACCAACATCAGACTAGAAACATATAACGCATCGAGTCTTGAATGGGAGATAACAAAAACCATAAAGAATAGAATGTTAATATATTAAACAATTAGAGCATTTCAGAATGTAGGCCCCAAAATGTCACACTTTTAGCATTGGAATGAGCCATAAAATTTCCGTTTCTAAAAAATAGCACATTATATCAAAAACTAAACCCCATTTTCTGTTGGTAAACAGAACCCACAACTAAATTGAAAATCCAAATAAGGCACATGAACACCAATTACTACTTAAAGCCATTATAATCACACAAGTCATAATCATAAATTACCATTTATCTCTACCAATAGAGCAAGTTAGAGAACTACGAGCCCAAATCACAGGAAGCCAAAGCCTAGACCATTAACCATATAAAAAAGAGATTCAGATCAATCAATAATCAAACAAGGTATATACTTTTTTACCAAATTAAAATCAAATAAATCAATTAAGAACTCAACGCCCAAAGAAATCATAAAAACTCAAAACACACGTTACAAAATGAAAAATTAAAACAAAACCCCAGATCAACCACAAATAATCCAATCTTTACTCAAAATCCACAGAAATTACACTCGCTTCCACCACATTCACCATACAAATCAAAACCCAAATCACAAAAAACATAAGAGCCCAAAAAAGGTTCAACATCCCAATTTATACTCAAAACCAGCAAAATCACAAGAAGAAACCAGAAGCCCCAAACTCCACTCAAACTATCAAAATCAGTCATAAATTATTTCTCATTTGAACCAATAGAGTACATTAGAAAACTAATTACTTTAAAAAAAAAAAAACCAAATCACAATAGGGCAAAATCCTAAACATAAATTTTCAATCTTTACTCACAATCGAAACAAATACACTTATTTCCACCAAATTCACAATGCAAACCAAAAACCCAGATTAAAAAAAAATATAATTTAAAACCCTAACCAGGAAGAGCAGGCATAGCGCAAGAAGCAACAGGCTTAGGACTCTTCTCCACCTCAACAAGACACATACGACAGTTCCCAGCAATCGACAACCGACTATGGTAGCAAAACCTCGGAATATCAACACCAGCAACTTCACAAGCTTGTAACACTGTCATCCCTTTCGGGATTTTCACTGGATACCCATCAACAAACACTTCGATTGCATCGTCCGGGTTCGGAAAGTGAACTCTGGCACCAGCTAGTGGTGTTCGTGGTGGAAGATCAGGTTGTGGGGTGGTTGCGGGTTCGGCCGATTGAAGCTCCGGTTTAGTCACGATGGAGCGTAGAAGAAGGTTTCGGGCAGCGGTTTTTTGGGGTCTCATGAGCCTTGAAGCTAACAAGCCTAACCCCATATTTGTGTTTGTGTTATTTTTTGGTGTCAAGGTTTGAGATCTCAGAAAGAGAAACTGTGAGGAGGAGGAGGAGGAGGCTTGTGTTTGGTGTTGGCAATGGTTAATGCAGGGGTGTTTACGTGGCGGACTTTTTGACTGGCCCGATTTGCTGTTGCTGGGCCAGTAACTGGTGTTTTTATCAAGTGACTGAAATCAAGATTTATTTTACTTGTGGTTGCCGCCGGTTGTAAATTTATTTTCAAAAAACAATATTATATAAGCTATTTTCAAAAAACAAAATGAAAGTATGAATTAAAAAATTTATACAAATATGTAACCAAATAAATCAATAACTATTTATGTAAATGAAAAAAAATCATTAAAAGGGTTATTAACCAAAACAAAAATGAAAAAACATTAAAGAAATATACATAAAAAAATAATTTAAAAATCATTAAAAATAAATTTGAACTCCCTTATCATACGGAATTGTTTAGTACAAAACTCAACCATCTTGTCGCCTGAAATCGTCGCCACAACAACTTTCTCCTCCCCGTGTCAAAATTCATTGAGTCTCTCTTTCTCTCCTAATACCCAAAAAAAACTGATAATTGATGAAAATAAAACTTGGTACTGAAATTAACCTTCCCAAATTAAAGGGATTGGCCAGCTAATAAATTAAAAAAGAGGGGCTAAAATGTACTTTTCCAATAAAGTATAAAGAATTATCTATGTTAACCGAGTTTTTACTTTGGCCTTGTTTGTTTCAAGGAAAGTGAATTCCCGGAATTCACTTTCCTTGCTTTCCAGTGTTTGGAAACATCTAGAAATTCACTTTCCTTGCTTTCCAGTGTTTGGTAAAACTTTGGAAAACAAGTCAAAGGAAAGTGATTTCCATCACTTTCCCGGTCAACCTATTTTTGGCTTTCCCACGCGGAAAGTGTATTACGCTTCTCTTTCGCGTAATACACTTTCCGCTCCCTCACTCACTCTCGTCTCTTTCCCTCACTCACTCACTCTCATCGTTTCCCTCACCTCTCGCCTGTGACCTCCCGTCGTCCCTCGCCTCCTCTGTCCCTCGCCTCCTCTGTCCCTCTGTGTCGTCTCTCGCCTCTCTCGGTACCCATCTCATCTCTCGCCTGTAACCCATCTCAGCTCTCGTTCAAATCCCTGAAACCCATCTTGTTTCTCGCCTCTGCACTTTTTGTCGTGTCGCCTGTAAACTCTCACCTCCCTCAGTCCTGAAACCCATCTCATCTCTCACCGTTGTCCTTGAAACCCAGCTCGTCTCTCGCATCTGTCCCTCTGTGTCCTCTCGTCTCTCGCCTCTCTCAGTCCCTTTCACCAAGCAAAGGTCGCGTCTTCCCTCTCGGAAAAGGTAAGTAATTTGGGTTTTATTAATTGTAATTAATTAAAATTAATTTTTGAGCTTTATGCCTCCATTTGGTTTGGGAGAAAAATGGGATGTTAATGATTTTTTTGTGATGCTCCCCTGCGGTGATTCATCAATTGTTAAGAATATGAAATGGTGAAGTAAAGATGGGTGCTTTTTAAGGTTACATTATGTGGGCATGTTGCTTATAGGCTGTTTTTGTTCTCAAATGAATTGATTAGTTGTTTTATGCGATACCTTGAGCTTATCTTTAGTTTGTTATTGTAAATTCTACTGCCTCTTGTTATGTTGGAGTTTGGACTGTACAAAGGAGTTGATAGGGTATTTTAAGAAGGTAAGAATTGTGATTCTGATTGTATATTGTTTTTGGATCTGCTTTGAAATGCCGAGTTGTTCAAAGGAGAGTTGTTCTTCAGTTTCTGATTCTTTAAGGAATTTAAATTTGTTCTGGTTGGATGCTGGTTATTATGGTGTTTTCCCTCATAAAGTTTGGTCAGCATGTGAAGCTTAATACATTCAAAGAAAGTAAAAGAATGGTTTAGATATTCGAAAAAGCATGTGGTTATACTTGTCAGTATGCGTATTGCCATAGCAAATAAAATTTGAAGTGTCTAACAGTCGTTGATTGAATTATCCGAATGACTTGAATGTTTTTATGCAGGCGAATGGCGGCAAATGTCCTTACCAGCAATGCTAGTAGGTGAAACAGTGGGAGAAATTCTACAGGCAAGCCGATTTGCAAGAGAAATTGTTGCAGCTGTTGCTTGCAAAACCAAGAAAACTACCATTGAAGACCCCAAAACTCCAGTCACTCAACGGAGAAAACAAAAGCCTCATTCGGAAGACACTGGACTCAAATCCAGAAGGAAAAGCAAACTAAATTACAGTCAACTCGATCAGAATCCGGTTCTCCATGTCTTCTAAGAGCTCGATCGCGTATTAACTTCAAGGTTAATGAGTGGACTGAAACAGCGTCCAATAGCAACACCTAGACGGTTCTCACTGGGGAGAATTTGAGCGGTGTTAGTTTAGTTCTGGTTTGTTTGAAGATTGAGGATTCTATTTCGGATACTTTATCAATGTCCACAGTTGATTCTTTTATTTTCCAAACAAGTGTGAATTGTTGATTCTTGAGGTATTCCATCAAGGGAATTCTATTCATCAGGGGATATTCTTGTTGTCTAATAGGAATTGCTTCCTTGGCTTTCAGATACAGGATTAAAACAAAAAAATCGACAATTTGAGATGTGTTATTAACTAATCTACTTTCCTTGATCCACAGAAATCCTAAATTTTAGAATAAATCATTCTCTAGCCCCTAAGTTATGAACCTGTTATTTTAAAATTGAATAAGTTACTTACAAAATATTTCACAAGCTTATTTCTCTATAATGTGATATGACATATATTGTTATATTTTATAAAATAAGCTATGTATGAATATAGGATATAATAAAAAAATTCATCATTATACTTTTTTGATTTCATTTTTTTATTTTAAGTGATTAAATATTTTATATTAAATATTTAATTTATATTAGATAAATTTGAAAAAAAAATTAATTTATTAATGAAGTATTTTCCAGTTCATTTTCCATAACACAAACAAACACTGGAAAGTGTTTTCCAGTTCATTTTCCATAACACTGTCAAACATCGGAATTCACTTTTCAGGAATTCACTTTCCAGTAAACTACTTTCCAGGAATTCACTTTTCAGGAAACCACTTTCCAGGAATTCACTTTACAGGATTCACTTTCCAGGAAACCACTTTACAGCAAACAAACGGGGCCTTTAATTCTTTGCCTTTTCTCCCCCGAAAAGACATGAAATTTGTTGTGTAAAAGGACTCGATTCTACAAGGAAAAACTTTGAGGACTAAAATCAAAATTTATTAAAAAAAACACCATTACAATCCATAATTAACTGTAAAAGGATGAACAATATACGAATTTATGATAAAAGAGTCATGTTGTTTATATATAGGCAATATGCTATATTTTATTTATCAATTTTTCTTTCATTCAATCAAATGATAATAAAAATAGACAAACATATTCGATTGAGTGAATAAAATAAAATAAAATAAAAATATTATGCATGACTACAACTATTAGAAATATTATTTGAAAATAAATATTTTTTATTTTAAAAAATATATTTCACCAGTAAAATAAATAAATTATAAATGAATCAAAATAACATCATCAAAAATTACACATATAGCCAAAAAAAACATCACCGTGCAAAAGAAGCTCCCTACACAAAATAAAAGAGATGAGATATTAATCTAAATATATTTTATTATTTATATATAAAAAAAATTATAAAAAGAAGCATTAATTAAAAAAAGAAAAAAAGGAGTTATTGCTGGGCTTGACCCATTTAGATAGGGGTCAATTAATATTTTTCATTACACTTGAGGAAAATAACATATTCAGTGAGTGATGTTCAAAATAAAGTAAGTTTTGTTGTATATAATATATGATTATCTCCAGCATAGGACACACACTCACACTAAGGTGCACCCCACAAAATGCAGTGAGTTAATCTAGAAAACTTTGATTATAATACAAGCTAAGCTAAGTTTCTAGTTAAACCACCCTAACAAAATATTCGCATGATAAAATCTGATTAACTCAAGTAAACCGTTGTATTTTAATAAAAAAAACAATTGACCAATAATTCAAACTCTTTTTTAAGCCAATCCCCAAGTAATATCCCGACAGTTGATGTCCTCTTCCTAAGACTTCCAACGAGAAAAAAGAGTTTTCCAACAGGAAGGAAGTTGTAGTAACTCTTGACATAATCAAAATTCAAATGCATAGCCTACTCGATTAACTCAACATAACTGGAAAACTATACACTACTAAGGAAAGAGGTCTTGAAATAATGACACGAGAACTCAGCCATTTGAGAAGCAACTCATATAATGTAGCATCCAGGCCGATGTTCAGAATAAAACAAAACTAGTGATTTCAGTAATTGATTGTGATAGAATCATTTGTTTTTAGATCTGATCCTACCATTTCCATGCAGTATATTCATAAAATCAACCAAAACTAGGGTTATTGATCAATCCCGCTTCAAGGCCTTTGCTATATAGGCTCTTGTAAGCACAATTGCAAGGTAAGCCATGATTGTGATGGCAATACCTGCCAGCAAAACTAGACGATCAAAAGCTACATTCTGAGCAGTGTAGACCTGAAGCCTGATGGTGTCCCAGTTGCTCTCCGTCCAGACAGGATCTACCATTCCCATGGGATCAGAAGAATCTGAAGGCAACACATGCCAAGTTTCAGATTCATAGTTCAAGCGTGTTGAATACGCCGGTACATACCTGTAATGACCATCACCCCTCTCAGAATCAAGCAATCAAAAAGGCAATTGTAATTATTAAATGCTGAATATGGAACCACATTATTGCAAGTCATTCTTATCCTATCATGTGAGCAGAAGAAAATAATAAACATCAGCTCCATAGATGCATCCTGCTATCCTATCTATGGAGGCAGTAAAGCATGCAGTTGTAATTCAGCATATCATGTGATGGCAGGGGAAACAAGAAATCTGCATGGTACCTAAATTGATTTCCATGCAGAGTATAGTTCATTTTCCATAAGATTTAGATCATCATATTCAGCTTCCACTCTTGTGCACAGTAACAGAATAGGCAAATCTATTAGTCCTTCACTGATCCTTTTGCAGTAAGTAGGTTCATACTTCGTATGTGGATATGGTTGTAGAGCTAGAAATGGAAGGAAATTTCTATGTAAAGAGTCTGTTGGAGCATGGTATTACTCCCTATGTGTGCAGAGAAAAAGCTAAGCATCCAATGCTGAGAGCCATCTTTAACCTAGGCTTATCAGCATGCTTATTTAATGTCTCCTCTTGATTACTAATTTGAACTACCAGCTTCTAGCCATTAAGTACCTGGTTGTAGAAATAGCACAAACTCCCTTCCCATCTGCTTCAGCCTTAATGCACACACCACTGCTGCACTCTTTTGAACAATCAGACCTCACATCCTCCATTGAACTAGAAGTTCTATCGGCTAGAAAATTCCATATAAACCTGGAAACATCATCAACATATCCAAGATAGGGATTTGATGAAGGTTCCCCAAGGATAACTCCAACATAGTGGTTTGGGCATCGATTGGTTGGAACTATATAACTTTTCACCAACTCACAAGACAATCCTGGTTCACAGTCCAATAGGCAACTCATCAGTTCTTCAACTAGAGAAGCATTGACATTGATGGCATCAAGAACTGTGCTGCTTAAATTTTTGTCATCACTTGCAAGGATATAAAGTGTGCGGGCAACAAGAGATGCAGCTGCCACTATGGCTGTAGAATTTATATTTGCTGCATTCAAGATATAAAACAGTAAACCACCTGATTTTTTTATTTTTTTTTTAGATATCAATCAGATATGTAATTGTATATCATATAGGATAAATCTTAGGTTTGGGGAGGGGCAACAAGAAAGTAAAATCAACTCACACATATCATCCAGGTGACTGTGGTAAAACTTATCAGAGAAAGAAGTATCAAAATCTTCCAATACCATACCAGAAGTCGAAGGGTTCTGCAGAGAGAAAATCAAAACATAATAACACTCAATGCTTCAATGACAGATTATTTCCATTTAAGCTATCAGGCACATGTTTTGTTCTTCTAGTGAAAATGCATGTTCTATTCACTGAGGCAGAAGAGTATGAGGATATAATCAATGTAAGCAACTGATAGAAACACCATTAAATCAGTTGTAAAATCTTTCGTCAGAAAAATTCTGTGTTCAAGTTGTTTTTAAAACATGACACGGCAGCTCATTCATTATGATAAACATGAATGAGTGCACAAGCAAAAAAAGACACCAGTGCAACAGGCTTGTATATCTATTCCTATTCCAAAGCCAATAAATTACATGGACTGGAGGATCTCAAGCAAGACATACAACCTCTAATATGGAACATGCCCAACAAGGATCATCAATTAAATAAGCACAAGGTAAACTGTGA
Source organism: Salix brachista (assembly GCA_009078335.1). Taxonomy (NCBI): domain Eukaryota; kingdom Viridiplantae; phylum Streptophyta; class Magnoliopsida; order Malpighiales; family Salicaceae; genus Salix; species Salix brachista. The sequence continues at coordinate 4,753,798 of CM018575.1, forward strand.
AAGCAATTAAGTACTCTAGCAAACTGTAAACAACAAAAGTATCACAATCCATGCAAACGAGAAAAAATAAAAATAAAGAGCATGATAATAGAAAATTAATGATTTCACTTCTTAAAACCTTTTTAAGAAATGCCATCAAGGATGAGGGGGGTATCCCTGGATTTGAAGTGCTTGCAGATGAAACCGTAATGTTTTTTAACTCAAGTGAATCTCGAGCATGTTTTAAGGCATCCAATGTTTCATTGGTGGCCAGTGAAACCTGCAATGATAAATACTGGATGAGCAACCTACACCAGCTGGCTATAATCAATTTGAGAAATCACACGGAAGCGCACACGGGTGCGTACACACACAAGCTTCACAGGAATTCATGTTCTGAAGATCAAAATCAAGCATCTATAAAATCCTAGATGAGATAGAACAAGAAAAACATACTATTGTTGAACAAAAATAATAAATGAATGTATCAATTTAAGAAAGAATAGTGACATACAGCATGAAAAGGTCGACACAAATATCAGCACCTACGAATCACCGCCACTGGTTTGTGGGACCCACAAAATCAATGGCCCTAATATATTTGGGTTACGATTTGTGCCCTTCTTTTTGAGCCAAAAGTCTTTTCCCTTTAAGAAAACAAACCATTACATTACTTATTTCTTCTAGTGATGTACTTGATGATGTAAAATTACTGTTGATGCTCTATGACTAAGATAAAATTGAAGTGATTTCAACTTTGGCTCAGAGTTCTGAAGGTCAAATGCATAGAATGAGTGGAATCCAAGCAGAAAAGACATGCGGCACAATTATGATTCCATCAGCATTTTTTAAGGTAAAGCTGCAGTGGAACAAGCCACTTTAAACAAAAAGAAGATAATCAAAAAAAACAGACGAATGTAATGAGATCTTCCAGAATATAAGATGGGGTTCGGCCAATATTATAATTCACAAGTTCCACCTATATTATAGTTCACCTATAGAAGAACAAAAGGCAATTGCTTTTCAAAATCTTCATTTTCAATACTGATATGCATTAGTATCTTCATTTTCAATACTGATATGCATTAGTATCTTCATTACATGACACGTAATAAAATGATTCAAATTCAAACAAAATATTAGAAGAGCTGCAGAAATACAGGATGGAGAGTTCGCACCGCAGCTGTGTGAGCAAAAAATGTGTTTTTCCCTTGACTGAATCCCTTTCCAACAGATCCAATTTCTATGACCTATTAGAGATCAACAGTTAATGGTTAAATAAGGTGTTGATTAAAATGCATGAAGTGCTGAAGAAACATGATAAAATAACTTCACATGAAACAGAAGTATCTGCAACCAAAACACCAAGACACTACCCAGATGATCTTCTAACTAAAAAAAAAATATTTTTTTATCATTGCAGGGGACAAGTGTTTCTGGAACAATCTAATAGAAGAGAACCAAACAACCTGATAAATAGCAACTGTGCTTCAGGTTATATTAATGAAGATCACAAGAATACCGTTTCAATCAGACTACTATTGAGCCCACTAACAGCCTCTGATTGTAAATCTAGTTCAAACAAAAATCTCCTGCTACCAAGGTAACCCCATGCCTCTCCTGTGAAAACTGAAAAGACAAGCTGCACCATAATTATGATACTATCAGCATTCTTGGAGGCAAAGCAGCAGTAGAAGTAGCCACAAAAAACAAATAGGAGATAATCAAACAAAATAGATAAATGCAATAAGAAGACCACCAGAATATAATATAGGCTTCCAACAATATTACAATTCATTAGTTCCACCTATAATATAATTCACTAGTAGATTGCAAAACAATCACTTCTTTATATTTTTTTCATTTTTTGATGTGTTGGTATCTTCATTACAAATTGTGATGTAGCAGCCATTGATTGTCTGATACCTGAACAGAGAACTTATTAAATGACCAAGGTTTAAGATTTCAATGAGTTTACACCGTCTAAATCAACAAATCCAGTATAAACAAAACCATTCTTTCAGTGATTGCATTTTGATGCCAGAAAAACATGAGAACTGTACTTAAATGAACACAATCAACTCCTCAATAAAGCCCTAGAGCAAATCATCAGAATTTACATTCCACAGAAAGTAACAATTTCACACACACCTGTTTACTGAGGTCATCTAGACCATTTACACGAGAAAGCGAATCAACAGCTGCCAGCAATGCTATCAGTCCCTGAACGTGTTCCCAAAATAATTATCCACTAATTTAGGATAGAAAAAGGATCATCGAAAAATAAATATTCCACAATGACAGGGTGAGAACTAAAGACTTGAACTTACAGAAATAGGGGATTCAGCACCTAAATTTTTATCACGGAAAAATGAAGCTGAATCCATAGATGCAACAGTTAATATTATTGGCTTGGAGTGATTTGAGGATGAATTATTAATTGGTGGAAGCGACGACCAAACACTGCCCTTCATAAGAGGCACAATTAAGATTGTGGAACAATCATCAGTAAAATTGTTTTCCATGCATAAAGGGATTGCCATTATAACACTAATAATTCATGAAAATAAAGCTTAATAGAAAGTAGTGTTTGCCACAAGCAATATAATATATTGTTATTTAGCAATTATGTTCACTTATTCATACTATCAGTAATCATTAGTGCAGGACTAAATCCCACTCTATATGATACATAAATGAACATGTAGAAGTGGGTATTCCCAGCTCCTGGTAAAGCATGTCAACCATAATTAGGTGACCAGTATTAATGAAATTTTATCTTGAAATCTCTTGTAGAAAAAGGATAAATTGTGGGGCAAAGAACAGTGATAAAATCAACTCTAATTATCAATTGACTATTATCAAAATGACAGTTTTATCTCTAAAGTTGAAAAACAGAACCTAAAACGATAAGAAACTACTGAATAGAAAACCAAACTATTACTGGATAAGATATAAGATAACCTTCTTATTAAGACTGCTCTAATAGGAAATAATTTAAATCCCTAATAGAAAATAAAAGCCATAAAACCAAAAACTCATATGGTGATAAAATGATCCTAGAAGCCTTGTTTGGTTCTCTAATAGAGTTCCAAACAAGATGAGCAAGAGGTTACTAATTACTGGTTAAGTTACTTTGTGCCCTGAATCTATCAATACCATGTGTTCTTCGTATCACTAAGAGTACTTACATTTTCTATATCTCAAGTTCATAAACGAAAATAGGCATGTGCTACATGAAGAAAAGTTATATGAACTTGCAAACTTAAATTGATGTCAGAGATTACCACCATATGGTTTGACAAGTCAAAAACACCGCTAAAATAAGCGAACACAAATGGAAGATTACCTACCTGTATCCACCTAATGGAAGGCAAGTCTGTTCTTGTAAACAGGATTCTGAATCATGGGTACCTGATTTTGTTGTCTATTTAAAGACAAGTGAATTACAAAATTAGAACAAAGTATTCATCTTATACAGTTAATTGATAAGGAAAGAACATTTGCATACTGAAGGTGCAGAATCAAGTACCTGCATCACTAAATCAAACTCAACCACATCTTCTGTATAATCATTCTTTTTCTTCTCATTGTTCATGGCAACCTTCATGAACATGTGACATAATGAAATGCAAGTAGATCAAAGCTAAAATACCCCATGAAAGAACAATAAAATTATATTCCATAAAATAAATACAAAACATGTAATGTTACATGGGAACCGTTTATAATTCATTACATATGCAAAAAATTGTTTTCACAATTCATAAAGTCCATAGCACTACAGCTGATGAGGTGCAAGCCACAACCACTGCTTCAAATTGATTTATTTTTCTTAGTTGATAAAAGATGAACAGTTCGCTGGCTGCTTAGTCAACCTCTGTTTTTGAAGTTAAAGCACATACTTGGTACATTCTCCTTATTGAAAGATTCTCGAATGCATGCCGGCCCGCAAGTAATTCACAGAGGATTCACACATCACAATTGCTAAACATAATCAAATTTTACAGACTGATAACTGCCACGTACTAAAATATCAAATTTGTCAATGCTCAATGGCAACCTACTAACATGGACAACAAATCATTACAGGGAAGTCTTGCCAGTTACTACATGTTTTACCTCCTGCACCAACTGTGTACCACCCTCAGTGAGTAAGAATACAGGAAAACTGTAAGCTCTCCACATCATACCAGCTCCCTGCACATACAAAATGACGTTGCTTTAGCCAGTGAAGCAGCTGTGCAAAATAGAATGGGTCTAAAAGTATTCATGAGGGGGAAATACTGTTTGATGACCATTAGATAACATTATCGTATAGTTTCCACAGACCAACTACTTATAAGTTATAACTTTAAGGAGCTTTGGTTGTAAGTTGTAACATATCATACAATTGGGTTCCATTCATAGTTGTTGGTTTTATACGGTGCAAATTCAGCTCCTGGGAACTTTTGGTCTGGAGAAAATCCTGAAGAGAAACATTCACTGTTAGCATTTAGCAGCACATAACTGTAAAGTATTCCCACAATAGCTAGATGAAAAAGGATGATAATTAGAAGCCTACATTTACCTTTTGATTTGATTTGTGTGTCCATCCCTTGTTCAACTAAAACACCACCAATGTTCTTCGCAAAATTTGAATCATTTGATATTCTGAAGCAGAAACAGATATCTGACATTATATTTTCCAATATATCATGCCTTCACTGAATAATAAACCCAGAAACAAGTTCCAAAGCACCATGAATAAAATAATATTACAGCAAAATATAGTTTGAAGAAATTTACAACTTGACTTAATTTCATCAACAACACTAATACGCTGTATAACTAAAACCATCCTCCCGCCTCCCCATCCCCTCCAAAAACAAAAGTGTAAAATTTCAACATTCAGGTTTTAAGACTTCAAATGAAGGGCTTGAACCAATTTGAAAAAACTCTAATAAATGAACAAATTTTATTGCTTCAAATACATATTTCCACATCGCTGCCCTTGCTTTGCCTAGCACCAACAAAGATTCTCTGCTTTCCTAGTCTCTAGTTAAATGACAGCATATCACAACACCAGCATTAATTGATACAGCAAGCCAACCTTTTCCCAGACCAACCTCGTAACCTGGATAAACTTTAGTAGTCAAAATGCCACTAACCATTCTGTTAGCATCGAAATAACCACTGTACTCTACATTGCTTTTTTTTCAGAACAAACAGCATAAGATCTATCTCACAGTTTTTAAATATCAAGAGCAAGGAAAAAAAACCATTCTATTAAGACTGCTTGAATAAGTATTAACAAATTCCTAAATTCCAAAGCTAAGCAAGCTTACTCCACACACCCTCAAAACCTACAAAAGAATTTCGGATTTCCCTAATCTGAAAATTCATTTAAAACAACATACTTAAACATAAATTTGCCATTTTTACTAAATAAAAATAAAACGATCACATTGTTCATTCTTAGCCTCCTAGCAACCCAAAAACATTGAGTAAAACCCATGTAAAATTCTTGTTATAGAATGCATATAGATATAGATACATCAATAGATACACAGATACATACCTGCCAAAAAGTTCAAGAAATTCATATAAGGACACCAAAACTGCAGAAGGCTTAGTAACTTCATTAACATTCTTATATCTTACAACCGGAGCAACCACCTTATCTCGTCCGGGATCTACACATATTTAACCAAAGCAATCATTAACAAAAGAAATTAAAATCCCATTAAAATAAAAAACAGATTAAGTCTCTAGGTTATAAATTACTAATACTTACTTGAACAGCCAATTTCTCCAGTAAGATTGAGTAATCTAACGCAGGGGTATCCATTAAAATCCACATACATTGACTTTGTTAGATCAGGCACTGACTCCATCGAATTTACTGAACCTAAAAAAAATTAAAATTAGTAATTGGAAACACAAAAAAAGTAGTTGTAATGAAGAAATTGAGAGAATTGTTGAAGAACTGACCAGAGAAAGAGAGGGTAAAGTGAGAATTGAAGTGAAGGAGAAGAAATGGAAGAAGAAAAGGAAGGTTTATGGCCATGTCAAGGTTTAATTTATGGATTTTTGTGGACAAAATAGGAAAACCTAGGTCATAGCCATATCTGTGAGTTAAAGCAGAGAAGAAGACCCTCTCTATCAGAGTTCAGAAGCTGACTAGGGAGTAGTGACGACGGAAATAAAACGGCGTCGACTTGACACGGGAAGGAAACAAGGACTTTTTCATTTGGGTCCAATAGAAGGGCCGGGGGGCTGAGCTAACATTACTGTTAGCTCATGAAAGTGATAGCTATAAAACCCGGCAAGCCTCGTCAACTTAGTGCTTGTATTTTGAGTTTCTTTTTGAAAATAATTTTTGTTTAAAAATATATTATAATAATATTTTTAATTTTTTTAAAATTATTTTTGACATTAACACATCAAAATGATCTCAAAAATAAAAAAAAAATTTAATTTAAAATAAAATAAAAAAATAAAATTCTTTTCAAAAATCCTTTCTAAAGGGACTCCAAAAACACCCCCTTAGTTTAAATTAAATTAAATAAGAGTTGATATAATATATAATAAATCAACTCAAAAATTATCAAAATTTTATTTTCTTATTTTACGAAAACAAAATTATACGATTTTGATTTTTAAAAAATAATAAAAACATTTTGAATTTACTCATATAATTATAATTAAATTGTTCAATTTACAAATTCCATTGGATTTAATAGCTTTATAGAAAATAAGATTTTTAATGATATATCTTGTTCTTATAGGATGAAAGAATATTGATTTGAGAGTATATAATGATGTTGTATGGCATTGCATTTTAAAAGTGGTTTTTAAAAAAATTGAAAAAATTTATTTTTATTTTAAATTAAATTTTTTTAGTATTATTTTTATGTGTTGATTTCAGAAATAATTTAAAAAAAAACATTATTTTGATATATTTTTGTACAAAAAATACTTTCAAAAATAACCGCAACTTCTAATTAAGCAAAATATCCGGCTTCAAATCCTGAATTTATGTGCAAATACTTAATAAATTCTTCCACAACATCATTTTTATTATCAAATAATTAATCTTCTGCAGATGTCCTTGGAAAATTCATTGCAATTAGCTAAATTTTGACCACCATAAAAGAATATTTCATACTCAATTAATTATATGAAGTTCATCTCAAAGAACTTCTTACACTTCCTTACTCAAACCCATTGGATTTTTTTCTCTGTAAAAAAATGGCAAGTCAATTCCTGGCAAGGCTACATTGTATCTCATCATCTGAACTTTTTGATTTCTCCCAGCATCTCCACGATTGCAACGTCTAGAACTGGAAATCACACCATCAGAATTGGAGTCATTAATCTACTCCTTCCTTTTCGGCTGATTCTTGATTTCCCTTAATTGGAGTCACTCCATTAGAAGTGGAGTTATTTACTCCTTCCTTCTCATCATCTGTTTGATTAGCCATGAAAAATCTCCATGTAACCAATTTGCTTCCTTTGCAAATTGGTTTGCTGCTATTTTTCAGCTATGGTTTCCTTAAGCCTTCGATGAATGCCTGGCGTTTTCTCTTCAAATCTTTTGTAGCGTTCCTCTAAGGCTTTTGTTTTGTTAGTCTCCACCATTGTTGATTCTTAAGAATGTTAGAGCTCTAATTAATAGCCTTGAGGAAGAGGAGGAGGTGAATCTTACGATTTAATATTTTTCCGGTTTAGTGACTTCCCAAGCTGGCTTTGGCTGTAAAATTTTAGAATATTTATTGTTTGTTCTAAGCAGAGCCATGTCTGCTGCATGAACATTGAGCTTCAAAATGTCTGTAGCATCCAGATATCAGATAGAAACAGTCTATAGAGTAGATTTCAGAGCATGAGGAGAGACATTTATGCTGAAAGGACTTCAAATTCCAAGTTTGATATGTATATTTATGGGATTGACATGAACCTTTTGACATTGATGTTGATCCAACAGAATTGCTGGGTTTTATCCACAGTTTATAGTATGTCTATAGAAAAGGTTAAAATTAGTACTTCTACACAATAATAATAATTAAAAAAAACATGCCTTTTAGTTTTATAAATAATAATAATAAAAATGTGACAAGATATGAGAGGCGAGAGACAACAAGTATGATCACTATAAGCGCCTGAAAGGGTGATAACACCAGACTACTTCCTAGCATGTCGGGTCTACAGATTTAGGCATCAAGTTGAACTTTCCTCGCAAAAAAAAAATGAAAGTAATACATGGCATTTCATCATATTGAGCATGGACTCAAAAACAAGATCACAGAGTACACCTTTTAGCTATGAAAAGATAGCACAGTGATGTGGAAGAGAAGCTGAGCCCCGGTATATCAAAATTTGTGCAAAATAACTCACAAACCAAAGTCGAATTCAGCTCGTTTCAATGCAGATTCCACCCTCTCATAAAATTCAGGTTCCAACTCCTTGATTTCTTCAAGCGTCCTCAACTCGTGTTCATCTGCCTGTAGAGAAGAGAAAACGTTCTATTAAAATTTCGGCCCATGTTACAATTTAGCATGCCTAATTCCAAGTAGTTTATTTCATACACAGGTTAGTTTCATCCTTGCAAACTAGCAATGCCTGTCAAAGGGAATGGAAAAAGAAGTTTTATATTGAATTGCTACATCAATTTAATTGCATACAGCCTTAGAAAACCCTTCCAATGAATCATACATACATACAGTAAAAAGGATCGTAAAGCAATAATGGTAATTTGTCAGCTATTTGCCAAGGGCTGGTTACGGGTGCATATGAATCTTTTAAGAAAGTTGGAATACTACAGTTTTAGTTTTCAAGGAAAAAAAAATCTTAAATGCAAAAGAAGCTTCCCTTGATTGTTGAGATGATGATATACACTACTAGATTCATAAAACAAAAGGTTATGTGTGATATATGACAATTAAAAACAATTCAATCTATTCCTAGATAAATGAATAAATAAACCTGAATTTTCAACATAAACGTAAGATAAGAATAGTGTTAATTAGAAATCCTAAGGAAAAGATAAGCGAGGCAATAAAATGGTAGATAACAAGAAATTAACAAGGGAGGTGCATGGGAGGAGAACACAAGTAGATGAGCTTCTAATGCATCAAATTCAAAGAAACTGCATATTTTAGACTTCCAAGACCAGCTAAAGCCCCATTATTTGTTCAGAAAAATCAAATGAAGATACCTCTTTAAATTTTAAGAGAATCAAGTTTGAGACAGATGCTGGCTTCTCCTTGTCCCACCTGCAGAAAAAGAACCAGCAGGAAAATGCACAATCAATAATAATCAGGTTCAGAATTACCATCAAGGTGTCACACTAATTGAAGACACACAACTAATGTTATAATGTTTTCAAAACACATCACTATACATCAACGATTAAAATGGTCCCACTGAGCTCTGTAAAGCATGAACTTTCCAGGAAAATTATTGCATATCAATACATTCCACATGACATTGCACTGCCAGTATAATTTGCAGAAGAAAAGTATTGTCTAAGTTTTAGATAATAAAAAATCATGACTGATGCATGCTCAGAGGATTTATTATGGAGAAATATACCTCACAAGCATCAACTCATTTACAGATCGCCACATTCCACGTCCAACATCCTTTGCAAACTGATCTCTAGCGCTTCGTCCATGCCATAGCTCTTTGGTAACATACATCACTTCCTCAACGTCCACCTATAAGAAATAGCAACCAACAATGACAACCTATTCAAGACGATGCAATCCCAAATACACCAAGAGCACAAGATTCTTACAAACAAGCAGCACATAGGGCTTTTGATACACCAGAAACTGGATGGTTTTTGTTTATCCTCCCTTTTCCTTGTTAGGATAAGGCAGAATACTTATTTGTTTATATAAAAGAAAATATATTAAGAACCAAAAAGAATCATGTAGTATGGATCAGTTACTGTAAAACCCAAGTTGTTGGTATAATTGCGGGATGGACCAGGATAAATGCCTTGGATATCACAGGCCTCTGTGTGATTGTCACTAGGTAAAAAGACTTCCTCGAGGACCATGCCCTAATACACAAGTCCATGATATAATATTACATGTGGACGAGAGCAGTCCACATAAACCCCCAAACAGGTAAAAATCTGACTTCACCCTGGATTGAATGAAGTTTTCCACCAGTGCCATCTTCTATCAAATGTAAACAAAAGCGCACTTTGGCACATAAAACTAAACCTATTCCCCTTAACACTCACAATTCTACTGTTTCATTCCTTAAAAAAAGTAGATAAATAAGAAAAATCAAAGGAAAGAAAACAGTTTTATGCTTTCAGTTCTTTAATAACTCTTGGGACACATAAAAGACACCAAGAATCTCCAGGCCACAGTGAAACTCAATGTCCACCACCAGCACCCAGGAAACAAGCATCAAAGTGATGGTGAAAGAAAATAAATTAGCTACTTCATCCATTACCTGGACTTGCATGGCAGTGCCAAACAATGTCTCCTCATGCTCAATAAGACGCTGATGAAGCACCCGATAATGATCCAAATCTAAATTTACTATAGGTTCAGGTTGAACATTCAATCCCGTGAGCTGTGTCACAACATAGGAGGCCATGACCTGTCCAAAGATAGCAGGGATGGTACCAAGAACAGGTATAATGCGAACCCTAAACCCAGGTACTACCTGATATAGGGGTAAGATGTTAGAATATCAATGCAAAATTTTCCATACTAAACAAAACCATGTCATTGCTAAATGCAAGGAGCTTTTTATTTGCAGCAGCTAAGCTAAGTCAACCACATTATTAAAATTCCATTAACAGTTACTGACAAAAATAGCAAATGTTGCAAATTAAGCAGTAACACTCTCAAGTCTCACCTGATAGTTAGAAGGATTTTCTTCTTCTCCACTTGGTCCCTTAAATGGAAGCAGCTTGGCTTTAGGTTTTTCTAGAGAGAACACAACAGGGATGCCACCCTCAATGCCATGATCTTTCCTCAAACGGTACCTCACCTAGAAGGCAGATTCTATATTGAGAGTTGCATCCAATACTATAAATAAGAAACTAGGAAAGCAATGATCAATAAGGAACAATTAAATCGATGAAGAAATCTGGCAACACTTGGATTCAAAAAGAGAATTCCAGAAACCTACAGCTCGGGATAAAGGGTCGTTTGTTGACTCTCTTAAATCAGCCACCCGTACTCTTGTTGGATCAGCTCTAGCACCTGCTCCAGTTGCAGATAGAACCCTTAAACCCCTACGCACACATGCAGCCAGAAGTGCCACCTATTACATATGAAAATTCAAGAGCTTAAAGATAAATTTCCTGTGTTTCAAGTTAAAACACGTGAATGTTTATTATGATTCAAGGTGCCCATGTCACAGAACTGCGTAAAAATTTACAGTTTAGCAGTTAAATGTCTAGTCACATTCCTGTTTGACACTGCATTTCAAAAGCGCTTTCGAAAACAATTGAAAAAAAATATTTTATTTTATTTTAAATTAAATTTTTTTGGTGTTTTTAGATCATTTTCATGTGCTGAAGTCAAAAATATTTAAAAATAAAATCATTTTGATGCATTTATGAACGATAAGCACTTTTAAAAGCAACTTCAACCATACTCCCAAACAGGCATACGGAAGCAGGGCTCAAAAGTAAAGAAAATACAATATCAGCTATTCAACTATGATGTTAATTATTAGTGTAAAGCTAGCATTAAGTGAATTTACATCCAAGAGTCACAGCTCTACAATCATCAAAACTTGAATGCAAGAAGAGTTACCTTTGTATCAATATTATCAATGCAGTCCAAAACAAAGTCGGGATGACCAGAAAGAATTGTTTCTTCAGTTGATGCATCATACAGCAGTACTTTTGCTTCTATGTGGCACTCTGGGAAGATTGTTGAGAAATGCTTCTTGAGACACTCGGCTTTTGGAATACCAACATCTGCTCGAGTTGCAACAGCATGGCGATTTAATGATGAAACAGAAACCTTTTTCACACAATCCAGAACATAATCAAAAAAATATACATGTTCCTTAAATATATACATAAACATATGTGTGGATGTCGTGATAAGGCTGTATTAAAAGTCTATAACACACTTAATATTCTAGATAGCATTATGCCTAACAAATTACTATTGATCATATTTTTGACAGATGAACAAAGTCTATTATTAAAAACTTGATAAAAAATAAGATCAACCTATGAAAAAGGAATTCCAACCAATAACATAAGGTAAGATAAAAGTCAGGCATAAAACAAAAAGTACCTGGTCAAAGTCCACAAGGAGGAGCCTGCCAACTCCAGACCTCAAGAGCATTGATGCAGCATGACTCCCAACACCTCCAAGACCAATGACAACAACATAAGATGAAGTCACCTTCTGTTGAGCCTCAAAGCCAAAGAATTGAATGTTCCTTACAAAGGAAAATAATACAAATTATTCCGCTGAAAAACTAGCCTTAAACAAAAGTTGCCTAATAAAAATCTAAAGTTACAAATCAGTGCAAGTTTCTGAGTGCTCTATTAACAACAAACACATATACTCATCATTTAAAAATCTGAAGATACATATGACAGTGTTCTCTGTATAATGTCAGCCATCAGTTGCCTCAATAGTCTTCCAGATGATATCTCAGAAACACAAAACAAAAGCCATCAAATGTTTCAAAACTTCAAATGACCAAGTTTAATTATCCAGCAGCACAGCACTTCTCTTTAAAAAAAATTGTGAAAGTGACCTGTGACATTTAATTTCAGAAACTCACAACAACATTATGCCTGTCTCCATTACTAATAGCAACAAAGAAAAAGTATGGCCTTTAAGAGAAATCACGGGATGCCATACTACTGCAAGAAGATAAACTGTCAAAGAGACCAATGCTCTCTGTTATTAACTAGCTTTAGCATATTAAATAAGATATTTGTGATTGATAGCAGTATGGCCAATTTATCTTACACAAATGTATCTTAGACAAAGGAAAATTACTTTACCTAGTCAATTGTTCAGATACTATTTCATCTGCTAAAAGGTCTGAATCAGGCATCCCAGAGGTCCTATCTACATCAGCTACACTTCTCACCGACATCTCCGAAACAACTCCTTCGCCTATTCATAAAAACATTAAGAAATGAGTAAACACACACTCGCATCAGATGCAATAAAATAAAGATGTTAAAGCACCTTCTATATTCGAATGAATTCACCGTCAAACCCAATTTATCATCTCCCAAATATTTACCATTTTTATCAAAAACCCGCAATTTTTTCCACCTAACTACAACCTTTAACTTCAATTACGACCAGCGTTTCTTACTTTTGATGGCTCTTTAGTATTTGAAAAGGGGCATCAATAAATACCAAAAACTATCAGAATAACAAAAACTGAATACTAAAGAAGCAAAACAGAGAGCAACTAACCAGCATTCATTTCACCAACGCTTTTACTGCACTCCTTTATAATACTTCTGTAATAGCACAAACGCAATAAATCAATTACAACAAAAGATTCAAACTTATAGGAAAGCCTTTTCTTTTTCCAGCTTTTGATTGGTGAAGTGATAAAGTGACTTGCCTTGGAAGAAGCTTGAGAAGGAATAGAGTAGAAACAGAACCCAAAAGAGCACCAGCTCCAACTAATGTCAAGTATTTCAGTCTCTCCTCCATTGCTTTCTCTTAGGCCTCGGGGTTTGCCAAGCTGAGCAAGGCGGTTGAGGGTTTTTGATCGAAAGCCAAATTGAAAAAAACAAAACAAAATCCTCCTGAACTAAAACTATTTTGATTTTACACCCTAAACAATATGTCATTTTAAATGTGCCCCTTCAGTTAGGGTTTTGATAAGTAATTGATGGAAAACTCCAAAAAATCCTCCCATTTCATCTCTTTTTTCTCTACCAACTTAAGAGAACATGCTCACTAATAGAGAAAAGGAAATGGATTTCAGGGATTTTCCATCAATTTCTCAATAAAAACCCTTCTAAAAAGACAAATCCAAAAATATATATTGTTTAGAATGGAAAATCAAGGGGGTTTAGATCAGGAAGTTATTTATTTTTTGGAGGAATTTTAGAGGATTATTTTTACAATCTATCCCTAATATGGTTTAAAAGTGTTTGTTTATCGTATCGGTGGTAGAATAGGCAATAAAAACAAATTGTATAAATAAAATAATGTAAAATGCATATATCTTTAGATGAAGATTGTTAATTCGTTTATTTTTATGGGTATAGTCTACGAGTCATTGTAATAAATAAATAAATAAATTTACCAACATCTCCTATAAAATATTAGATGGGCCTTCTTATCCTTGGATTAAAAAAAGTTAATTGGAGAGGCATTATAAAAAAGTTGTATGGTATATTTACTCTTTAAAAATCATTGTTTAATAATTTATATGTCATTATAGATTAGAGCTGTAATTTTTTAAGAAAATATTTGATTTTCAAGTTTTTTTTTATTTGATTAAGCCCTTTTAAAACTCAAATTAGCATCTAATTTAATATTTTCTTAACGGATAGTTGAATTGAAAGTTGGAGGATTAAAGTGAAAAAACAAGTAAAATAGATTATGCATTTCAATTTTATTTGAAAGTACATTTACATCCCCCATCGTTTTTAGTTATCAAGTGATCGATCCTTCGAATTCTAGTCAAAAATAATTTTAGTATTAAATCTAGGTTTTTTTTTTACTTTTAAACTGCATAAAAATATATTCAAGCTTGGTACGAAATTGGGTCTCAACTTGATTTCGGGTTTTGAAGTAGTTTTATGCACTTGTGGAGATTAAAAGTTAGTTTAACAAGGTTATTAAGGTATTTTCCATATGTTTTGGGGTTAAAAATGGATTGAAATGTATTTTTAGAAGAAAACAATTAGTTACTCCGCCACTACAGTGATTGTAATCTGGGATTCCAGATGACACATCTTGTAGGCCCGCACGTGTTATATTTTTTCACTAGTTAATTGCTCGTGCGTTGCCGCGGGTATTTTTTTGTATATAATTTCACACAATTAAATCTACAATGATTAATTTATATGATATAAGTAAATAAAAATTATAGATTAAAAGATAAAATGTTTAAATTTTTGAGCTGAGTTTAAGCATAGATTACATCTTTTAGAATATAGGCATTGCGTTATAAACGATCACAAAAGAGCGCGCACTAATATTAGATTAAAGAGCATAATATTTGAATAAAAAAAAAAACTTACTGAAATGATTATTGTGCAGATAATAAAATTATTAAAATCTATTCATAGCAAGAGCAAATAAAAAAAGACACCAGGGAAAAGGAAGCAATATTCATTTAAAATATTATAACAATAGCAACATCGGAGTCTTAACATCTAAAATTATTATTGCTCCTAGAATAAAAACAACAAAAATTATTAAATTATACCGAGGGAAAAAAATAAAAAGCATGAACAAAACAGCAAGCAAGAAAAACCAATTAAAAATTATTATTATTATTATTATTTTTATTATGAAAGAATAAATAATCACTATTATTATAATAATAGAATACATAAGCACTATTCTTATAAAATAAATGAAAGATTAAAAATATTCTAGAAACTTTAACAAAAGATAAAAAAAAATTACCATGGCTATTACTGGAAAAAAACAAAAAACTTATCAAATTATCGGGAGGGAAAAAAAATTAACAAAAGAGTAAGAATGAAAAATAATTAAATCATCATCATCATCATCATCATTATTATTATTATTATTATTATTATTATTATTATTGTTTTAAATACACTTATATATACATGGACAAAAGTAGGGATTAAAAAAAAATAAAGTTTAAGGGCTGAAATGAAAATCAAATATCAAGGGCTTAAATTAAAAAATTAAAAGTCAAAGGGCTGAAATGCAACTTATATTTATTGTCAATTGAAATCAGAGGACGAAATTGAAAAAATCGGAATTTTTGTACCGAATTGATTGAGTTATATACAGCCAACCCGGAAATTGAAAGTAGAAGGACCGAAGTGAAACTTTGCCATTTCGGAGAGAGAGAAACGTGGTCGGCGGCTTGAACCGGCCCCCGCCGCGTCTTCGGGCATGTGGTGGTGACACGCACCACTGCGGGAGGACGACCACGCGGCGGCGCATCGTTCTGTCCGCCGGGATCCAATTTTCGGCCACTGGAGGAGGCTGCACGCGCCGCATGAACAGGGCGTGGGACGGGAAACCGTCTGGCGCGTGCGCCTCACGCCCCCAGAAACGCCGAATAAAAAATTCAAAAAATAGGGTCAATTACCGTTCTAACCCTGGACCCAATTAAGTGTTTTTGTCTTATTAGGGGCTAAAACCGTCTTTAGCCATTTCCGGAAAAAAAAAAAGTTGCGGCGGACCGGGCCGGTACGACCGCGCGCAATTACGTTGGTGCCCCGCGCCCGGATGCCTGTTTTTGTCATATTACCGGGGACGAAATGGTCAATACACTGTTCACAATTGAATATTTGAAAAAAAAAATCAAATGGAAAAACCGAGATTAGCCCCGCTGCCCAGCCTCTCGTCGCCGCGCGCCCGAGGGACAAAAGCGCCCCTGCACTGCTCGAGTCCACAGTGGACTGTGAGGGGCGCTACAGTTTTTTTCCCACGCCGTTTGTTTGTGTTGTAATGGGCTAGGCATTTGACTAATATCATTCTTTTTTTCTTTTCTTTTGTTTTTATAATTTTCTTTTTTTTATTTACAACTTTTATATTTTTTTTTCAAATAATTTTTAAGTTTGTATTTTATTTCTCTATGTTTTCTTTTGGCATATTTTTTTACAAGAAAATAGTGATTATTTTTAATTATATTTGATATATTTAATCTTTAAAAAGATTAGTATGATTTTTTTTATAATTTGTATATATTAGATTTATTTTTATAAATAAAGATTATATATTTTTTATAATATTTTCAATACGCGGAATCTTGCATAATCTGCTTTGCTTTATTCAATAAATCTTATGTACATGTCAATTAGTATTTCAAATTGATTTTAATAAACAAATAAATTAAACACAATGAGTTAAATGACCTATATTATCGTATGAAATATATTGATCTACCTTTATCTCTCGGTTTTTTCAAAAAAAAATTGTTAAGGAAAAAAATAATGAAGCCAAAATGGGTTTGTTGCGGTGTCATTTTTTGTTGTTGAACTTGACTTTTTTGTCTATTTTTTTCTCATATTGTAAAAAAAATAGTTTCAAAAAAAATCATGCTATTAAAATTTATAAAGTCTATGGACATGCTCACAAGTTTTGATGGTTGACTTGGCTCGCAGAACCAAAAGTCAACTTGTTTTAATGTTCAAAACATGTGACTCTTGTTCTGAATTTGGGACTAACTTCATAGAAGGCAAACCCTTAAAAATAACAGAGTAAAATTCTCAACCATGAAATGCTAAGGTATTAAATTGAAAAAAATATATAATCAATAAAGGATTTATAACAAATAACAATAAAAATATAGAAACCAAATTTGACATAAAAATGAATTGAATAAAATGCTAAGGGGTAAAATTAAAAACAAAATTCAATTATAAAACTCAATTTAATGATAAAAAAAGTCAAATACCAATTAAAAGACTAAAACTCAATTTGATATAAAAATTAAATGAAACCAAATGACGAGGGACAATATTCAAGAAAAAATATAATGACCAAATTGGATATACAAAACAAATGAGAAGACACTTTTGTATTTTTGTTTTCAATAAGAAGAGAGAGAAAAGATGAAGAAGAATAAGAAAAACGCAATGTTGGTCAGCCATCAACACGGGCCTCATTATCATAAAGGTCTCGATGAGTTTCTCCCAATGCTACCGTGGGAGAGGTTATTTTGGTTGTTTAAACAGCCTAACACATGTTGCCTGAAGGCATATGCTCCTCTCACTTACTAGCGCATACTTTATACATGCTTACAACTTTTGTTTTTCATTTATTAAAGATTAGATTTCTCTTTTACTCAACTTGAGAATAATGAACTAACCATAATGAAAATTACTAAAATTCAAATGGTGGTGAGTTTTGTATTTTTTTTTCCTTTCAAAGGTGATTTAATCTCTTAACTATTTTGAAGAAAAGAGCGAGAAGCCCCCGCATACCAATTTGTTTTTAGAGATAATTAAGTATTTCAAGCGTGTTAAGCAAATAAAAAAATTGATATAACCTTGATAATTTGATAACCTCAAATCAACTTTATGAAAATGTTATTCCTCCCTCAATTTTATATAAAAAAATGTAAAATATCAAACACATAAAATCAAATATGATGCAGCAATAAACAAATAATTTTGCATGCCTATGTTAAATGATACACAAATTGAATTAAATGTGTTGCATCAATAAAAAAAATATTTTTTTCCTTCATTGATGAAATAAGAAAATAGATTTTTTTTCTTCAAGACAAAGCAAAGAAAACACTTCTTTTTGTTGTAAAAAAATAAAAATCACATAAAACAATAAGAAATCCAGCACTAGCTTAGCATCCAAAAACTAACCTAATGACACCCATATCATAACAAACCAAAAAGGACAAAGGCTAAGTAGAAACTTTAATCAATCATATGGGCTATTAATAAATAATTAAAAAATCGAAGTCAATGCATATCCGTATATAATATAGAAAAAATGTGGGCGTATACACAAGTTTAAAGATAAATAATTCCAAGGGGCTGCCCTGTTGTCGACTAATACCTTTTTTTATTATTATTAATGATTTTTGGAATTCAATTCCTGTGGTTAATATTTCGAGAATTTATTAAATCTCACTTGATGCATCAAAACGATACAAGAGATGTACTTTTAATGTAGTTCAAAAAGGGATCTATTCTCGAGCATTGACAAAGTATTGTAATATAGATTATTTTTTAAAATATATTTTGTTTGTAAATACATTAAAAACATATATATTTTTAAAAAACATTTTTAGTATTAACATATTAAATCTATTTTTTTTCTAAGACATAGTTGGACTATAATAACAAGCATGACTGAATAATATATAAGGGATTTCTCAAAACCATATTTCAATTTAAAATCTAATTTAGATAAGAGATCAAGTCAATATATAAACCTGGTACAAGTTTAATAACAATTGTTTGGAAATCAAGGTGAAGGAAAATGGCAATGTCTTGACAAAACTTGAGGGTATTTGACACTGCGTTTCAAAAAAAAATTTAATAATTTTTTTTAATTTTCTATTTTAAATTAAAAAAATAGTGTTTCTAGATTATTTTTATGTGTTGATGTCAAAAATAATTTGTTAAAAAATAAAAAAATATCATTTTAATATATTTATAAACAAAAACCATTTTCAAAAAACAACCTCAACCACAATCTCAAACATTACATTAATCTTTTTTTTTTGTTGTTTTAATCTTATTATTCATCAAATCAATCCTTTTCTGTTTACAAATACTTCCACATGGTGAGAGCCGAATAATAAATGAGTGCCCTTACATGAACATGGAGACACTTCTTTTTATTTTAATTTTCTATTTTAAATTAAAAAAATAGAGTTTTTAGATTATTTTTATGTGTTGATGTCGAAAATAATTTGTTAAAAATAAAATATATTATTTTGATACATTTCTTAATAAAACTATTTTAAAAAACAACCTCAACTACACTCTCAAACATTACATTAATCTTTTGGGCTGTTTTCATCTTCATCAAATCAATCCTTTTCTGCTTACAAATACTTCCACATGGTGAGGCCGGTTATCACACGAGTGTGTCCTTACATGAACATGGAGACACTTCTTTATTTAATATCACATTAATTAAGAGCATTATTGTAATTTTTTAATTCTTGTGATTTTTTTATTTCAATCTCTATTTGTTTCGTGAAATGTAATTTTATTTGGAAATAGTTTTTATAAAAAATAAATTCCTGAAAAGTAGGTTTTTTAATATCTGATAGTATCATGAAAATAAGTTGAAAAATACTTTTAACTATTTGATTATGCCATAAAAAATAATTTGGAAAATAACATACTAATGTTTTTTTTTCAAGTTTATTAAAAGAATGACCAAAACTAACAAACAAGAAGGATGAAATCAAAAAAAAAATTGATTTCTGGACAATGATTTCCTGTCATAATATATTTTTTTTTAATTTCAAACTCATTTTGGTCACTTACCAAGAAAAAAAAAGTTATAACAATTAATATATATTGAATCGATGACATGTACATTGATGCAATAACACAATCATTTCCCAAATCAATCATTGATAAAGTCTCATATCTATAATATAAAGTAAGCTTAGAAAGTATGCCATCAGACATTATCGTAAATACAGATATTTAAGGATGAATGCATGCAATCGAACATATAATTTTATGTTTATAAATAGCAAAATGATCTCCAACCCATAATCCCCAAACACAAAACAAAACCTCTCATCGTCATCTCCCAATCACCATCTTCAACAATCCAATTTATAATCTCACTTTCGAAAATCACCGAACCCTCCATTTTTCCAACGTCAATATCACTCTCCCATATTTCCCTCGTGATTCCTATATAAAAAAGCACCCCCCATTTCTCAACTTGCACCCCCCATGCAGCCCCCTCCCTCTCGAACTCTCTCCCTCTCTCTCCAAAGGGCTGTGAGCGATCTTTTCATGGTTAAAGCTCGAAAGGGTTGCTCTGAATAACAACAACATGGGAGGTCATGGTGGTGATCGTCATAGAGACAGAAACAAGACAGAATCCGATAATGATGACGGTGAAGATGAAACGGAATACGAAGTGCAGGAATTGAGAGACAGGATAAAATCATCGAGAGGGAGTCGATTTAATTTGATAGAGAATGAGTTTGGACTCGTTAATGGTACTGAGTCATCGATGATTGCAAATTGGAGAAGAAAGCTGAGTCGTGAATCGGTTATTAATGGTATTCATTACGTCTCCACAGGTCTCGTCATCCATCCTGATAACAGGTCAGACATTCCTTTTTTTCCCCTTAAACATCTATTTTTCTATATTTATGATTTGTTTCCTTAATTTTATTTATTTTTTATTTAAAATAAAATTGGCATTTGAATAACTAACCTTTTTTTTTCAACTTCCATTTATGTGTAGTAGTAGTGAGTTATATACACATAATTTTAGTTGAACAAATAATATTATATTTTTGTGTTTTTAGCTAATATTATAAATAACTGTCAAATAATTACCTAAAAGAAACTAAAAATTATTAAATTACTCGGGCAATCTAAGAAGCACCAAGCTTAATTAGAGATCGCTTGAAGATACAATGTTACCCGATTTCTCAAAATAAAAAACATCAAAAGTATATGTTTTTTCTTTAAATATAAACCAGTGAATTTTCAATTTTTTCAAATTCAGTTTCTACTATATATTTAAATATATTATTTTGAGATAGTTTGTTTCTAATGTTTTAAAAATATTTTCTTAAAAAATAATTATTTTATATTATCTTTTATATTTTTACTTTGATATATTATTGTAAGAATAATGTATTTAATAATAAAAATATTATTTTAATATAATTAAGAGTAAAAAAAATACGAGTAACTAATACCATACCTCTAAATATCTCTTTATCATAACATTATCATTATGTGATGGACGCATAGGGTTCCTGTCAATGAAATAATTTAATTGATTAACGCAACAAATCCTAGTTTTAAAGAGTTAATGTACTATTAAAGGCTTTTTATAAGGCGACGCCGTCACTCTGGCCATCGTCATGCACGTGGCAAGTTATTACTCGGTAGAGTGTTATGCGGTCTCGTCATCTCTCTGACTTCTGATTATGATGGCTGATCGTACGGCCAAGAAATGACAGGTTTTATTTTATTTTATTTTAGTACAACAGTTGTCAGTCATTTTTTAATTCGTGACAGACGCTAATGTGACCGTGGTGGTCACAGTTGTCCTGACGCTACACTCTTCTTTTTAATAGTTATTGCAAGCTTTCGAGGTGTGCCATGCTGTAGTTATATTACAAGCACAGATTCATGTCGGTTAATTTAAAATTATATATTGCAGATTTGGTTTTAGAAAAAGTCAGAACATTGATTTTTTATTTTGAATTGATTTTTCTTAAGCTGTTTTTTGTTTTTTTAACGTCATGATAGGTTTATCTGATTTATGAAATGTTTTTATTTTTTGGTATTTTGATTAAAAAATTAGGCTGATAAACAGGTTTTTTTTATTTTAAATTATTTTTTAATATTTTTAAGTGTTAATGTAAAAAATATTTTTTTTTAAATATATTTTTGAGAAAAAAACATTTTAAATTAGATTTATCGTGTTTAATTATTTATTCAAAAGAAACTCAAACAACTTAGTTTTTACCTTCTTGTTATTTTGCCTGGGCTAAAGATAACCAACCGGATCGGACTGGGTTTAATTACGTAGATCACTTGGCACAAGTTGAATAAGGATTTGTTTGGGAGAGCGGTTGCGGTAGCTTTTCAAAGTGTTTTTCGTGCTGAAATACATCAAAATAATATTTTTTTTATTTTTTAAAAATCATTTTTGATATCAGCACATCAAAATGATCTAAAAACATCAAAATATATTTATTTAAAATGAATTTTTTTTTAAATTTCAGTAAAATAGCGGTTTGACTGCAGTGTCAAACGGGCTCTAAGAAAAAGAAAAAAATGGGCCGGGTTAACTTCTGAATGTTTTGTATTTAGAAGCCATGGTAGGCAATGAGCATGTATTTGGTCCATCAGGACCGAGGATGGTGCATCTCTGGATTGTGAACATTGGTTTGAGATGAACGGCTAGATTAAACCGCGTCTTTCACGATTGTCGTTGCAATTGGGCTGTTCATGCCTCACAAGTTCAGGCTTGGTTTGATGCATTGCCGAGCCGCTGTTCTATACTATCGACTTCAATGTTAAATCTAAAAAAATCTTTTGCGTGATTTTGTATGCCCATGGAAAAAAAATGAAAGATTGAAGTTAAAATAATGCAGGTGGTATCGGGCATGGACACATTTTATACTATTATGGGCAGTTTACTCTTCCTTCTTTACACCAATGGAGTTCGGTTTCTTCAGGGGATTGCCTGAGAATCTCTTCATACTGGACATGGTTGGGCAGATTGTTTTTCTTCTTGATATCATTCTACACTTCTTCGTTGCATACAGAGACAGTCAAACTTATCGTATGATCTATAAGCGCACCCCTATTGCTCTACGGTTAGTTTCTCTCTTGTTTTCATATCTACTGTGTCATGCAAATCCTTTCTTTGCTTGCCTTTTGGTTGAATGATGTTCTGTGGGTGTTCATCAGTTTTCACTGTCTAAGTGATATGAATCCAAGTACTTAATTGCCCTGAAAGGACCGCTAATGGAATGAGCAAGGCAACATGATTGCTATGGTCTAGAAAAAGGACACTCAAAAAATTCTGTGTTTTTAAAAAGTTGCAATTACTAATTCTCATATTTGTTTTAAGCAAATAAATCATTGATAATAGTAATTAAAATAGGCTAAATTCACCACTCAAAAAGACAAATACCCTCCCGCCATTTATGGTGATCCCTGATTCCAATGTTTGAAAGGAAAAACACCCCTAATTCCAATCATTTCCGAACACATTCAATTAATGTTTTAGCAGTTATTTTAAAAAATATTTTTTATTTATCAATCTATAAAATAGTTTCTCTCTTGGTTTCATATCTACTGTGTCATGCAAATCCTTTCTTTGCTTGCCTTTTGGTTGAATGATGTTCAGTGGGGGTTCATCAGTTTTCACTGTCTAAGTGATAGGAATCCAAGTACTTAATTGCCCTGATTTGGGACTGGTTCTCTTGAATATTTTTGTTTATGCGTCACTTATTCTTCTTTTATGCTCCTGTTGCAGGTACTTGAAATCTCATTTTATCATTGATTTACTTGCCTGCCTGCCTTGGGACATCATCTTCAAGGTATCGGTTGCTCTAGAAGCATGATATAACATTTGCTGAAATTCAGAATGAAGATAGAGTGGAGAAATAAATTGTTGTATATCATGGATATCTGAAGAACTGAATGTTACAATGCTAATTGAGTTTATGTCTCATAATCATTCTGGGATATTTCCTTTTATACAGGCCTGTGGACGTAGAGAAGAAGTGAGGTATCTTTTATGGATTAGGCTGAGTAGGGTGCGGAAAGTGACTTCTTTTTTCCAAAAATTGGAGAAGGATATACGAATTAATTACCTTTTTACAAGGATTGTAAAGCTTATAGTAGTAGAAATCTATTGCACGCACACCGCAGCCTGCATCTTTTATTATTTGGCTACCACTTTGCCACCTTCTCACGAAGGTTATACATGGATTGGAAGTTTGAAGATGGGTGATTATAATTATACAAGCTTCAGGGAGATCGATATTTGGATGCGGTACACAACATCTTTATATTTTGCCGTCATCACTATGGCCACCGTTGGTGAGTCCCTTCTTTACATTATACTCTATTCACACAACCTGAAGCATTACAGTTCCCTCATTTTGGTTTATGTCAACATATGACTGGCAATTTGACTTGATTATTTCTGCATATTAACTTTTACTTTCCGTAATAAAAGTAGTTAAACATTTAGTGAGAAAATTCTACGATAAAGTCTTGATTTATGGGGTCAAACACAAGAGGCATGTAATATGCTATTCATGTTATTTCAGAAAGCTACTGGAATTCCATAATCATTCATGTGCCATCTGCGCGAAATGTTCTTGCTTGATTTTACACTGCTTCGTTGAATTTGATTCCTTTTATTCATGTATGTTGTTCACCAGTGAGTGCAGAAGGTTTCGGTTAAGTTGATTATATTTTTATACTTGACATGTTTGAAGAGTCTCTCTTGCTGTATACCTATGTTTTGTTGGAGTCTTCACTACTGCCTGATAAGCCTGCTGTTTTTGCCACAGGGTATGGAGATATACACGCTGTTAACATGAGGGAAATGATATTTGTAATGATCTTTGTGTCCTTTGACATGATTCTCGGTGCATATTTGATTGGTAATATGACAGCATTAACAGTAAAAGGTTCGAAGACAGAAAAGTTCAGGGATAAAATGGCTGATCTCATCAAATATATGAATAGAAATAAACTTGGAAAGGACATCCGTACTCAGATTAAGGGCCATTTGCGCTTACAGTACGAGAGTAGCTATACCGAGGCTTCTACACTGCAGGATCTCCCCATCTCTATTCGTGCCAAGGTAAAGAACTTGTTGAGATATCCCTTTTTTCCCCATTAAACCTTTTTATTATATTTGATTTCATGGATACAAACATCAAGCTTTAGGAAAAAAGAGGAGTATAGAGAAAATGATGAGGTGATGTCTCAAGCTACGTGGGAAAGCAAAGCATAATTGTCCCCTTATTCCAAAATTAATTTGGAGAACCTTCTATTCCTTGGGATGAAGTATCATTTAGTTTGGTCAAATAGCCACACCATGCCAATAACTAGTGAAATATTCACAAATAATTGTCATTAAGAGGTGGATCCAGCGTCATTTTCTCTTACACCTTGTCTCCTTTTAAAACACTGCATTTCTCTACAGAAAATTTGCTATACTTTTTGACAGCTCTCATGATATATGTCTCACTTTTAATAATTCTATGATTATTCTTTGCTTGCAGATTTCACAAACTTTGTACACAGAATATATTGAAAAGGTTCCCTTACTCAAGGATTGCTCTACCGAATTTATTAATCAAATTGTAAGTCTTTTCCTTTGGCATATTATATCCCACCGGTGATAAATAAGTTCAAAACATGGGGAAATTCCAAATGGTGTAGCAACAATAAACTAGTAAAGCTCAAAATGCTACATCTTGTTTCAGTGAAACCATGGATTTCATTGCATATGGCCATTGCAAGTTAACGGTTCAATTGAATTTTAACATCATCGATGGTCAAAATCTGTATTAGGCTCGTGGTTTGTTGTTCTTTCAGGAATAATCTGATCTTTATGTACTGTCCATGGAGGTGGACTTGACATGTTTCTGAAAAACAGAGTAATTGGAAACTGGGAAACTCTGTCCGTGTATGCATGTGCATATGTGAGACTCACATGATCTGTTCATCAACAATCCATAGATTCATTCATCAAGGGAAACAAATATTTTGAGAGGCTCCTTCGTAGAAAACATGGCATATGTTACTGGTGTTGATAAATGGTCTATTACACTCAAGAGCCAATGGTATTGGTACTCAAGGCTAGATTGTGAAACATGATCTCGATTTATGTAGTTGTGAAAATTAAGCAATATTGTGATCACTTGATGGGGTTTGTTGAATTAACGATTTTTTCCTCCATTGTTGTCTTAAGTTCTTGGTATTCTCTGTTGTCCTCCTGTAGGGTCTCTATTCATTCGGATCTTCCTCTCTTTTTTATCTCTTAGCTCCCGTTTTCTTGTAGCAGGTCAAACTTTCTACTTGAGTGCATTGCTTGGTCTAACATCCTCATATTCAAACACATGTTATTTCTCTCTCCCTGTCTTCAATTGTGATGCTACAATATTCTTCTACTCAGCTCTGTTATTTCTCATCTTTCCTTTTCTTTTGTTCTTGCAGGTCATTAGGCTTCACGAGGAGTTCTTTCTCCCAGGAGAAGTAATTATGGAACAGGGGAATGTGGTGGATCAACTTTATTTTGTCTGTCATGGTGTGCTGGTACGATTCCATATCAAACGGTCACTGAGTGTCAACATCTGGTTATTCATAGCTTCTCCTGTTTCGCTGGTTTTTAATCACTCTAGTATGAAGAACATATTTGGGATGTTACATTTCTAAAACTGTAATTTGCTTTCAAAATTGATTCTTTCTGTTGGTTTATCATGCTCTTAACAAAATAAGAATTAACAAAAACTATAGGGTGTGGGAAACCACTGTTTATTCATACTCATTGCATTTTGAATTACAATAGTACAATCCAATTTTTTTTTTTATTGAATTTTTTTCATGATTTTTTTTTCAATCATTTTTTTATCGATTTTATCCTTTGATATTGGAGTGATTGAAAATTCAGCTTTGTAATTTGTTTTCTTTTATTTTTTCTTCCTATAAGTTTAGCGTGGTTTATGAGATTGTTACGGTAACTTAGGTTGCTCCAGTTAACGAGTTTTGATGGGATATATATTTTTTTTTTAATTCAACTTGATTTTTTATATAGTTTTTTTTCCAAATATAATAAAAAGCTTAGTAATTAAATTTTATATAGTAACAAAAACTAAAGGGTTTGGGGAAAACATTGTTTACCCACACCACGCCCCTCCTCTTTTTTGTTGTTGAATTTTTATTATAATTTTGTTTTTAAAATTTTCATTTTTATCTTTTAATATTACCGTGGTTGAGAATTTTTTTTTTTTGTTTTTTGTTTTTTTGTAATTTTATAGGGTTATCATAGTTTGTGGGTTTGTATAGAAAACTAGGTTGCCTCAATTTACAAGTTTCATGGGGTATTTTTTAATTGTACTTGTTTTTATTTCTTATATAGATAAAAGAAATTAGTTTAAAAGAAAAGTCAGGCTATTAAATTTTATAAAATTTAAGGATATGTTCACATATTTGACCTAGTTTGTGGGTTTGATGGGTTTTTTTTTTTTTATGTCACCCTTAAATATTCTGTTCATTAGAACTTCAGTATTATAATTGATTTTGTTTCTCTTTCTGTGAGGTTATCGTGATCTCAAAAAAATATTTCAATTTTGGGTCGATGATCAATTTTACGATTGTTTATTTTTGTTTTTATATAGTTAAATAAAAACTAGTTTTGAGAAAAATATTATAATCCCAGTGGAGTCTATAATCCGCTCACAAATTTGATGAGTTTACCCACTAACTAAATATGTTTTTTTTTTTTTTTTTTTTTTTGGTCCTTTAATTGTTTTTTTTTTTTTTTTTTGTCCATCAGTATTGAATTGGTTGAGAAATACACTGATTTATTTTTGTTTGTTTTCTGTAAGGTTATTATTGTTTCAAATAAATGTTTATTTTTAGGCTAATGCTTAATTTTGTGAGCATCTATTTTTATCATATAACTAAATAAAAAAGTTTATAAAAAAAGTTATTAAATCCAATAAAGTTTAAAACTTGGGTCACGGGGGTCCGAGATCGATCTAATCTGTCGTTGTCTCAATATTTTTTTCTTAAAATTGTCATCTTGAAGATTTTTTAAAAGTTACATCGTGTTTGCATTTGGGTCGATGAAATCAGTTAATTTTAGTCGGGCTAGCACTCGCGTGTTTTAATTAAAAACTCAAGCTAGGCATAAAGCTGAGCTGAGAGATTTCTAGATTGACCTGTTTGACCTATTTTAATGATACTGTCAAAAAAGTTCTCAGTAATTTTAATATTTTTTTCTATATTTTAAACTATTTTTGTCCAACCCGTGATGTATCATGTGAATATACTAGTTTCAACTATGATTTGTTACCTCGATGGTGTTTTCAGATTTAGCCTCTCACTGACTGTGACTGTTATAGATGATGCTGTTATTTAACAGTTGGATCAACTTCCTTTTGTCAGAATCCTGGTTGTTCAAAATTTTTAATTTTTGAGTGGTTTGCATAGGATTCGTAGATGTTTGAACACATTTATATGACCACTTCGTTTTTTCTCGTGGGTGCAGGAAGAGGTTGGAGTAGGGCAAGATGGATCAGAAGAAACTGTCAAACTTTTGCCTCGTAACAGTTCATTTGGAGAAATTTCTATTCTCTGCAACATTCCTCAGCCATATACAGTTAGAGTTTGTGAGTTATGTCGGCTTTTGCGGATTGATAAACAATCTTTATCAAATATACTTGAGATTTACTTTTATGATGGACGCAAGATTTTGGACAATCTCTTGGAGGTAATTAAACTCTGTCAGCATGCGCTTCCTCAGACTCGTATTCATGTTATATTTTTTCCTCCACATCAGATTATTTACATAGCCAATCCACAAAATTCTTGATACGTATTGTGTTTTGATAAGCCTAGGAAAATTCATTAGAAACCTTGGGACCAAGAATCCAGCAACCGAGGAGAAAGAAACTTACAGCAGACATAACAAAATATTTGAACAAATTATTTTACATCTATATTTGACATCAAGGGATTAATACATGTTCATTAAGATCTAAATCAAGGTAAATTGACAGGGGAAGGAATCCAATCATCAATATAAGCAGTTGGAATCAGATATTACATTTCATATTGGAAAGCAAGAAGCTGAACTTGCTTTGAGGGTGAATAGCGCGGCTTATCATGGAGATCTTTATCAGCTGAAGGGCTTTATCCGAGCAGGTGCTGATCCCAATAAAACAGATTATGATGGAAGATCACCCTTGGTATGCAAAAAGCTCAAGTATATGACTGATCTCATTTTATTTCATTTGTTATTATTTTTTGTGAGTCTAAATCATCAAAATAACACCTCATATGCTGGCACATTTGACGCTGATTAATTCCAGAGATGGATGAGCTATACTATAGCTGTGCCATATGTTTTTATCTGACAATAGCCTTTGTATTCAACAGCATCTTGCCGCATCTAGAGGTTACGAAGATACCACACTTTTCCTTATTCAAGAAGGAGTTGACATTAACATCAAAGGTAAATTGCTTATAATGGTGATTAACTGGCTGTAATACTTCTGTTGGTGGTTTGATGTCTTAATGACATTGCTGATTAATACTATTATATCTTTATTGTACAGATAAATTTGGAAACACACCATTGTTGGAAGCTATCAAGAATGGACATGATCGAGTTTCATCTCTGCTTTCTAAACAAGGGGCCATCTTGAACATAGATGATGCTGGTGTTGTTCTGTGTAGAGCTGTTGCGAGAGGGGATTCAGATTTTCTCAAAAGGATTTTGTCCAGTGGAATTGATCCAAACTCTAAAGACTATGATCACCGAACTCCACTTCATGTAGCTGCATCGGAAGGATTATATTTGATGGCAAGGTTGCTGATAGAAGCTGGTGCTAGTGTTTTCTCAAAGGACAGGTATACCTGATTTTCATTGCGCTCATTTTCTAACTAAATATGCTTGCATTTCAGTTATCTACTTCGAGGACTATTTATATACGAATCAGGCTCACTTTGTTAATTTAGGGATTATTCTCCTAGTATTTAGGCTTATTGATAAATGAATAATGCAAAGATCTGATGTATCCTGTAAGTAGATGGGTGGGGAAACGAGAACTTTGGAACTTACTAATCAAGCGATGCTTTTATTAAAGCTTTTTCAGCCTCTTCTTCTCTCCCTTTCTCCTTTTGATCTCAGTACTGATGAACGGGGCGGTGTATTTGACTTTCATTTACAATTATATAGAGACACTCTTGACATTTAAAATGATTTTCAGAGAACGAGAACACTGTTCTGATCACTGACCTTTTGTTGCGTGTTTCAACTCCATAGATGGGGCAACACTCCACTTGTTGAAGGCCGGACGTGTGGGAATAAAAATTTGATCAAGCTGTTAGAAGAAGCAAAATCTTCCCAGATATTGGAATTTCATTATAGCTCCCATGAAACCACAGGTATTTCCACTGCTCTATGCCAGCTTCTATTATGCTCAAAGAAAATGAAAATTCTGTAAACTTTCTAAATACCATGACAAAAAGCCTGTAAAAGATGGCTTCCAAACAGATTGTTGAGAATAGTTTGGTCTGCCCAAGGTTGTTATCGTATTTAAGGGAGAGGGTTATGGGTGATGGTTTGGTCTGCAAAAGGTTGTCATGCTTATTTTATGTAGATGCACTGAACCAGAATTGCATTTTGAGCTGTGATGGTTTCTCCCATCATATCTGGATTCTGCGAGTGGCCAATCTCAAATGTCTGGTATAAAACAGGGTAGTTCTACTTGAACCCTGTCTTCTTTTCGGCCAGACACATTGTTAGAATGTAGCTGAATGAAGCAAATGTTGGGCATATGGGCATTTTGCTTTTAATAGTAATGCTTGTATTTAGATGACTGAGAACAGGGTATGCATTTTATCATAGTGAAGTTAATAACAGCTGGTATTGCCAATTGCAGAAAAAATTCTCCCAAAGAAATGTACAGTTTTCCCTTTCCACCCATGGGGTGCAAAAGAACAGAGAAGACCTGGAGTAGTGTTATGGATCCCACTCACCATGGAAGAGCTTGTAAAGGCTGCATCAGAAAAGCTACAGTTTCCAGATGGTTCTTGTATATTATCAGAAGATGCTGGTAAAATTCTTGAAGTAGACATGATTGACGATGGCCAGAAGTTGTATTTAACAAGTGATCAAACACATTAGCTGTGAAGATCCCACAGTTGTAAAGTATGGTATCCTAGTTTTGTATCATCTTTGTATATGAGTTTATTCTGCCTGCTGCTTATCTACGTTTTTCTAAATCCAAATAAATGCATATGATACAAGCAT
Source organism: Salix brachista (assembly GCA_009078335.1). NCBI lineage: Eukaryota > Viridiplantae > Streptophyta > Magnoliopsida > Malpighiales > Salicaceae > Salix > Salix brachista. The sequence goes on from CM018575.1 coordinate 4,785,159, forward strand.
AAGATGATTATATTTTTGCAAAGAGAGTTCATTTGTTACCCCAAGTTTTAGATTCTATAACATAGAAATGTCAACAATTTGTTTTTATCCTTCGGTGACATCGCTCATCGGCACCAAAAATCTTCAAGAACTTCGCAGAATGCGTTGTTTTGGAGCAATGTTTCCGATTTCCAGTGATGCCAGAGTTAAGAACACTGTTAACAGTAAGAAAAAGTGATTCAATATGAAATTGCAGAAACCATTGTCTTAATCAATTGAGGAAAGAAGCAGAAAAGTTATTCAACAAGCTTAGGTTTTGTGCAGCATTAGGTAGTTTAAGTACAAGAAGTCAACTTGCTTTATATAAATATTCACTCTTGGGCCCATCAGTTGAAAGGAAGTTTTTCAACTTGACTAGTCAGATGCAATAACATTGTCATCCTTGAGTTAACACCCAAGTTATTTCTAGCCCTAATTAAGCTTAAGAAACAATGAACAGGCACAAAAGTAGATGAAATAAAAGCTGGATAGCACAAGATTGCTAGAACAATCTGATCAAGCTCCGCGGACATGTTGAATTTGCTGGAAGTGTTTCTGGGCTGCTCTGTTACAAGCAGCTGCTTGATGTTCATTTGTCTCATTTGTGAACAAGGTACTGTCACTAGGTGAAGTTGAGCCATAAGATGCGAAAAGTAGAAAAAGGGTTCCGACAACACACCCCAGAAAGGGAAGAGAGGAACATAAGCCCAGGGCTTGTCTGAGATTCATGGCTAGCTAGCTTATGTTTGCTGATCAAAATTTGGTAACCAGAATACCAAGAAAAAGACTTTTGGACTAAGCTAGGATGTTGGGATTTTATAGTAAAGGTGTTATATCAAGTCAAGGAGAGATGAAATATTCTTGCAAGAACTTCAAGCTATCATAAGCTGCCTAGGTGGAAATCTCAGTGAGAAAACACATGACCTGATTATGGATGATAATGTGGCAAGCTCCCATTTGCTGCTTTTTACCTGCTAATTCTCACTGGATGCTAATTACTTTGTTGATACACTATGAATCCACTCATATTTTGGACTGATTGCTCACAGTGGTGGTATTGTTTTTTATTTAATTTGACTCTTGTTATACCAAATTATAAATTAATTTGTTGAGAGAGGGTAAGATTAAAATAAGGGGATTAAAGTAAAAATCACACGAAGAGAATAGATGATTTTGAAAAGTTTAGGTAAAATATTTACTGTAGTTTTTATAGCTTATAAATTATAGATACTGAGTTCATTTAGTTTTCAAAAAAAAAAAAAAAATCCATTTTGATCAATTTTTTTATGGCTTACGGTGCGAGTGGTGAAATAAAATTGCTAGAATTCAACATTAAAAAAAAAAAAATCCATGTTGACACCTATTCCGGCTTTCAAAACACTTGAAATTGATGTCAATATTATCTGTTCTCCAGAGGAATCGCATCTGGGCAGCGAAAACTATATTACAAATTGGAAAGTAGGTACTTGTACAAGATAAAAGAATGAACTCATGGAATTTAGACAAGTTGTTCTGTATGATACAGAAAATTTAACTGCTTTGAGAAATGAACGTGGAAATAACTCTTTTTACAGATGGATAAAGGCATACAGCAATACCACCTTAAGGAAATTGAGTTCTCAAGCTCTACATTTCAATGGAAAATAGAACCAAGAAGTGAAGAACTAAATGTTGCTAAGACAGTTCAGCTTGTTTTCGATTCTGAATTCTCTCCCTTCAATTCGATAGAACTTAGTATTTAAGCCTGGAACAGCCCTCCAAGCATAGGAAAATAATAGGTAAAGAAATTCAAGATCTGACAGTGTAATTTCCTACGAAAACCAGCCAGTACTGGAGTCTGAAGTGAGATTATGTTGAGGAAACCTGGCCATTTATTTACGAAGCAAACATTCTTCGCATGCAATCATGCAAGTTGCAGGCCTCCATCTGGTCAGTTTCACCTGAAAAAATTTGAATCTCCCTTACAAATTCTCAAATGGAAAAATGACTTGGTTCTTCGAGTTCTCATTTGGTTTAGCTGCACCTGTAGTCTTATTTTCAGCCCCTCCGTCAAATACACCATTTATCTTCTTTGCTGAGGTTGTAATATTTTCTAGGAAAGCTTTGAGATTGTTGTGCGAAGAACCTCCGACCTTCACAGCATCCAAAGCCAATCCCCTCCACTTCTTAGCATTGCTCCTTATTTCCTGTCCTCCCTCCCCACTTCCAATTACCACCTCTAGACATCTCCTAATCTCTTCTGATTCCACAATTCCAACTTCATTCACTCTTGCTCTAACCCCGTTCCTCCACACCTCTTCTATCATTTTTGCATTTGCTGTCTGATCAGCAAACTGTGGTAACCCCACAACAGGAATGCCAGCCGCCAGGCTCTCCATTGTTGAGTTCCATCCGCAGTGCATCATATAACACCCTATTGACTCATGAGCAAGGACCTCCATCTGTGAACACCACGGAACAATCAAACCTTCTTCTTCGTTCACCTTTTCCCTTGCCATCTCTTCAAATTCTGTGTCTTTATTATCTGAAGATCGAATTACCCACAAAAATGGCCTGCAAGTACCAATTAGACCAAGCAACATCTCTTCCATTTGTTTTTTTTGCAGCACAGCAATACTTCCAAATGAGATGTAAATAACCGACCTTTTTGGCTTTGAATTCAACCATTGAACGTATTCTGTAGGTTTTTCAAATAAGTCACACCCACAGGATGTGTCTGACTGGTGGTTTTTGTCTAAAAGGGATAATGGAATCAATGGTCCTATTGGAATTGGATTTATATTACCAATAGCTGCGATTGCATCTTCTTCTAGGCAATCAAAAGTGTTAAGGAGCACACACGGGCTTGGCTCTTGCTCTAGGACTTGGATATGATGTCGAAAAACAGGAGTTAGTGATGAGTGTGGACCATTTGGTAAGAGAAAAGAAGGGATGTCTTCGGTTTCAAATGGTGGCAACCCAGGTACTACTACTGAACTTGGAAGATTATTTACACAACTGTTGTAAAGATCATGTACACCAGCATGCCGATTAAGGAAATGGTAACAGAGAGCTAGGGAAGTAGCAGACTGAATATAGAGGAAAGCAGAGGGAATTGACATGTACCGTGCAACATCAGCAGCCCAAGGGAGGATGAGGGTGTAGATCAGGAAGCTGACAGGATGAGAATTCTTGGAGAAGGTCATGAGGAGCTCAGTTAAAGTCTGGGAGCCAGTACGCTCGAGTTCTGACAACATCTCCTGTGTATTGCTGGCTTGTTTGATTCCATCATCAAATCCATCAGAGAAGGAGGCAAAGTATAAGCCATCAAGAGATGGGAATGTTTTTATCTGTGTAAGGCCATGAACTGTGGTGGCAAAAGTGACCCTTGCTGCACTAGCTTGTCTTAGGTTCTTGGCAAGCTGGAGCATAGGATTTAAGTGGCCCTGGAAAGGGCAGGCTATCAGAAGGAAGTGCTGGTTCTCCATGATTGCTGTGGTTTTGCTTCTGTGTGGCTAGTTTATTTCTTTCATCAATGATGGTTTTTTATTGCTAGTTAACCTTGGTATGAATTTCTGCTTGTTGACTTGTGGATTGTTAGTTCCACCTGCAACTTGACTTTTAAATGAATCAAGGTTAATTTTTGCCATATTTGCAACTTTGGGTGCGCTTTGAAAATGATGTTTTGCTTGGTATGAGCTAAAATATTTATGAACAATGTGATTATTGGTAGGTATGGTCCAGCCAGCCTGAAGCTTATTTTATTTTATATATATATATATATATATATATATATATATATACACACACGTTCAACTGTTCTAGGTCAGAATTTGGTTGAATCAGCAACCCAAGTGACTCCAGACAGCAAGGACGCCCCTGTTCATTGAGTGTTAGGTAAGGCTTTTGATATGTATTTGCAGTAAATAAAATATTGGGTGGTCTATTATTAGAGCATCTCAAATAGAAAATCAAAAAACTATTCGGAGAATCTAAATTAAAAAAATGAAAATGAAGAATAAAAGCTATTTTTTTTGTCTTTTCCCTTTGGCTTTTCTTTCAACTCTCCCATCGGATAGAGGTGCTGCCAATTATATTTTTAAATAATAATGTTATTGACTTTTTTAATCCTCTAATTTGTGTAGATGTTAAAGGGAAAATCATTAGTGTGTAATACGGACATGGGTCCTGTTAGTTCTTTTAGCAGCGCTTCCGATGACAGCGAGTTGCCAGGTGCCAACCTTGATCAAGCATACGAGGAACAAACACCCTCTTTTGATACAGGCTCATCGATCGTGATGTTGTCTTGTAGAGAGGGTTTTGTTCCGAGCGAGATGTATATATTGGGAATTAGATTGCCCGGTGATCGCTCGACCACTCAATCTACGTTTGTTTTCCTTTCATGCACAATTAAAAAAGAAACAATATTGAATAATTTTTTAATAATTAATTTTAATTAATAAATGGAATCTCAATTTTGCAAATGTGGAGGTTGCTCATACAATAGGATATGCTCCTAAAGTATTAATCATTTACTCATCACCTCATGATACGATTAAAAGTCACAAAGAGTAATTTATTAAGATCTTATACATGATCTCCAAGACTCACAAGATAAAGAAGTAGGGACCTATTGTTTATTCTTTTAATGTTTTTTTAGCACATGTAGTATGAAATACATGCTATAATAGAACATCCTTTTTTCAAGTATATACTAGGAAAAATATAAAAGAAAAATTAAGGAAAATAAAATAAAAAACTCTCATTCACATTATTCGTGATTTGACAATATCTTTTTCCAAAAGAAAATAATAGAAATGAGAGATTGAAATAAACCTTCCTATAATAAAGCCTAATAAGGAAATTAAATTACCGGGAAATTAAAATCACCAAGAATTCTTCAATGGCTTCTCCAGCAAAGCTGTGAGGTACATTTCTCTAAGCTCTGCCCCACGATCAAGCTTTTTGCCTACCACCCATTTTAACTTAATGAATCCAATGGTCTCAATTAGTGGCTTGTATACATCTAAAAATTGATCTTCCACACAGAAGAAATGATCAAGCCAAAACAGCCCACCAGGCCTAAGAACTCTATAGATATCAAACATCAAGAAATGAAGCAAAGTTGTGGGAATCCAGTTACTCAATACATGCATCGAGTGTACAATATCCAAAGTGTTGTCAAAGAATGGCAGCCTTTGTGATATGCTTATATACAAAGGCACAACACCTCTTGAAGCAATGAAATTATTGAATGGACCATTCAAGTTCATTGAAGTTGTTATGATTGTCATGTTCCTTTCCTTCATTCGGACAGCGAATGTAGCCACACCACCACCAATGTCAAGCCCGATTCGGATTGCTCCAGGCTTCTTTGTTGCGAGAACTTCATCGATTGTGAAGTCAAGTGATCCTTCAATGATTTGTCTCGAAGCCAGCGATTCTTTTCTCTACCATGTAAATCAAAGCAATCCTTACAATCGTCAAAACCCTTTTGAGTTTTCATCCTGTTGATGAGACATGTGTAGTCCTTGCAAGTATAAGCTGTCCAAACAACAGAAGAATTGGGTGGTGTGGTCCAAAGACTAGCAGGAAGAGGGTAGGGCTCAACAGAGTCAGCCTGTGTCGCGGGGCGGCAACGTCGGCGAGGGAGAGGTTCGCAGCCTTTGAGGAGGAGTTTTTGTGCAAGCAGTTCATCATCAGGACAGGATCCATTAACTTTGTACGACATAAAACGACCAAGTTCATGAGGAAACCTAGTGCAGGCTTGGCCTACGGGAGGATAGCAGGTGTCAGAATCAAAATTTGTGTTGAAACCGTATGGAAGTGCTTGGCCTGAAGTGAAGGCAAGAAATTCTGATGGAAGGTCTAATTTGTTGGAAAATAAAATTTGGTGAAGAACAGTTACTGTTCAAATCACCCTCAGGAATTTGTCCCTGATGAACAAAAACAAGCACTGTTCAAATCAGTGCTAAGAACCGAGAAGCTGCCCAGAAAATTTCCCAGAAAATATGTAAAGATTCAAGCATAAATTAATGCTATAACAAGTGTATAACAAAGGGTAGAATTACTTAGGTTACTGCTATCCCTTGGATTTTATTTATAGAAGAAGATCAAAATACAAGAATGGAAATTCAAAACTATTACAATCTCTTCTAATTAAAACAGGAAATAAATCTGCGAAAATAAAGCAACATGATATGATCAATATAATTTGATCTTAATTAACTAAAACACAAACACTTAAATTTAAAATCATGATAAAAACAATAAAGGAAAATCTTGATGATCTTCGCAGCTTCAGTTCTTCATTTCAGCAGACTTGGAATCAGTTGACTTTTGTTGACCTTGATCCTGCATTTTCAACACTCCCCCTTGATTCCAATCTTCTCATGCCAATCATCTCTCTCAATTCTTCAAACCTTTCTTTGGCTAAGGATTTTGTAAATAAGTCAGCCAATTGTTCCTTTGAGGTGCAATATTTCATCTCAAGTTCACCCTCTTGCTGAAATTGCCGAATTGCATGGAACTTGATTTTCATGTGCTTGGTTCGATCATGAAACACTGAATTCTTGGATATAGCAATTGCTGACATATTATCACAGAACAATTCAGTAGGTTCAGGTTGATTTAGGTCCAAATCTCCCAAAAATTTCCTTAACCAGACAAGCTGATTTGCAGCTACATAAGCTGCAATATATTCAGCTTTTGCGGTAGAGTGTGCAACCACACTTTGCTTCTTTGAATTCCAACAAAAAATGCTTCTTCCCATAGAAAAACAGTAACCAGAAGTGCTCACCATCTCTTCATCACTTCCAGCCCAGTCACTGTCACAAAAACCTATCAATTTGACAGTTTTAAGCTTATCAAACATCAAGCCATAATCCAGTGTTCCCTTTAGATACCTTAACACTCTCTTGGCAGCAACATAATGTGTTTGACTTGGGTTTTGCATAAATCTTGAAAGGTAGTTCACTGTAAACACAATGTCTGGTCTTGTGGTAGTCAAGTATACCAAGCTTCCAATCAAGCTTCTATAAATTCTAAAAAAACTTCCATCAGCCTTGTGTTCATCATCATCTTTCATCAATTTCTGTCCAGCCACCATGGGAGTGCTGACAGGTTTGCAATTTTCCATTGCAAATTTATTCAGTAACTTCATTGTGAAGTTCCTTTGACACACAAAACACCCTGATTTTGATTGAGTGATTTCCATCCCCAGAAAATAGGATAGCAGGCCCAATTCATTCATCTCGAATCTGTTCTTCATTTTCAGCTTAAACTCATCAACTAGTTGCTCATGGTTTCCAGTGATCAATAGATCATCAACATAGACTGATACAATCAGTATATCCTTATCAACCTTTTTCACATACAAAGTAGCTTCATTTAGGCTTTTTTCAAAACCCAAACTCAGCAAGAATTCATCTAGATGGCTATACCAAGCTCTAGGAGCTTGTTTTAAACCATACAAGGCCTTTTTGAGAAGATAGACCTTGTTGGCAGTGATGTTAACTTCAAAACCCTCAGGTTGCTCAACATATATTTCTTCATCAAGTGTCCCATTTAAGAAGGCTGACTTGACATCCATTTGCCATACATACCATCCAATTTGTGCAGCAATCATAAGCAATAATTTGACAGTATCAAGCCGAGACACAGGAGCAAATGTGTCATGAAAATCTATACCTGGTTCTTGAGAATACCCCTTAACCACAAGTCTTGCTTTGTGTTTGTTGATGCTGCCATCTGCATTTATTTTGGTTTTGAAGATCCACTTTACCCAATTACTTTCTTGTCAATTGGTCTGTCCACAAGTGTCCAAGTCTCATTCTTCTCAATCATCAACAGCTCCTCCTTCATTGCTGCCATCCATGTGTGTGAGTTCATAGCTCCTTGAACATCATATGGTTCAGCTTCTGCTACATTACACCTACTATAGACTTCACTTAGCAATCTGGTTCCTCTCACAAGTTCTTCTTCATCATCAGTGATAGGTTGCATGATTTCAGGTTGGTTTTCTTCATTTGTCTTCTCGGCAAGTTCAGCTTCCCAATTCCAGGTTTTGTCTTCATCAATTTTCACATTCCTTGCAATCACAGCCTTGTTAGATTTTAAATCAAACACTTTATATCCACTTGATTTAGTGCTATAACCTAACAAAATCCCCAACTCAGCTTTTTGATCAAGCTTCCCTCTATTTATCTCAGGCAGTAGGAAATAGCAGGGACTTCCAAACACTCTCAAGTGTTCTATGTTGGGTTTGTAACCATGCCACAGCTCATAAGGTGTTTTCTCTCCCAACACTTTAGTAACCATTCTGTTTAGAAGGTAAGAAGTTGTACTTACAGCTTCTGGCCAGAATTTGAGAGGCATTTTCTTCTCATATAAAAGGCATCTAGCCATCTCCATCAAAGTTCTATTTCTCCTCTCACACACACCATTTTGTTGGGGTGTGTATGGTATAGTGAGTTGGTGTTTGATCCCTTCTTTTTCTAAAAGTTCATCAAGTTTATGAGAGGTGAATTCACCCCCATTATCAGACCTTAAAGCCCTTAGCTTGGTCCCAGCTTCCCTCTCGGTTGCAACCTTAAATTTCACAAAAACATCAAACACTTCCCCTTTTGTTTTAAGGAAATAAACCCAGCAGTATCTACTATAATCATCAATGAATAGCAAGAGGTATTTAGCACCATTTAAAGATTCAGTCCTCATAGGTCCACACACATCAGTAAAAATCAGTTGCAATTTACAAGTGGCTCTAAAGGAATTTTCATTGAAAACAATCCTTGTTTGTTTACCTAGTTGGCAAGCCTCATATACTGCCTTTTGATCTTGAATATCAGGTAAACCAATAACCATCTCTCGGTCTGCCATCTTCTTCAAGGTGACATAGTTAAAATGCCCTAATCTCTTGTGCCACAGTACTGATTTTGAATTCTCAGTTATGCTCAAATTCATATGCTCATTCTTCACACCAAGGTTGAAACTTCTATTATTCATTTCAGCAGTAAACAAAATCACCCCTTTGGCATCTCTAATGGTGCATATGTTATCAATAAAGGATAGTGAGTAGCCTTCTTCAAGTAATTGGCCAACACTCACTAGGTTTTGTTTAATTTCAGGCACATAAAGTACTTTATCAAAAGTTCTTTTGCCTGCCATTGTTACAATGTCTACATCTCCTCTCCCTTCCACACTCACATATTGACCATTAGCCACTTTTACTCTATACTCATAATATGAATCCAAAGTATTAAACATCTTTATGTCAGCAGTCATATGGTTTGTACAACCACTATCAACAAGCCAGTTTGAAACATTTACCTCTACTTGGTTGCAACTTTGTTCTGTTGTGGCCATGAATAAGTGCTCAGTTTCAACTTCTGCTTCTTTAGCAATATACGCTTGCTTTGCTGCTCTAGTTCCTGTGTTTGCCTTGCAGAATTTTTGAAGGTGTCCATACTGTTTACACCTCTTGCATTGAGTGTTCTTGAGCCAACACCATGACTCAAGATGATTAGTTTTGTGGCAGTACTTACAAGCAGGAAATTGATCATTTTTCACCTTTCCTCTTGCATTGAAACTGTTGGGATGATTCTGGTTTTGTTGCCAGTTTTTGTTTTGTTGATATCTGCCAACTTCTCTTCTGCTTCCATGGCTATCCTTAGGAAAATTTTGATTGTGAAATTTTTCTTTGAAACCTGCAACAAAAGCTTCTTCACTTGAGCTTTCTTGCCTGAAAGCTTGTCTCTGCTCCACTGCCTAAAGAGCATTGATTAGCTCTTGAAGGCTTAATTGAGTACAGTCCTTTGAATCCTCCAGAGAACATATTTTGTTCTCAAATTTTTCAGGCAAACTCACAAGGACTTTTTCTACAACTCTCGAATCCTGAACATCTTCACCCAAAAGTCTCATTTGATTGACTAGTTTGGAGATGTTGGATGAAAACTCTTTAATTGTTTCAGTCTCCCTCATTTTCAGCCCTTCAAATTGCCTTTTTAAGTTCAATATCTGCATTCTTCTTGACTTCTCATCTCCTTGAAACTCAGCTTTCAATTTATCCCATGCATCTTTAGCACTTTCACAAGCCATTATTCTTGTGAATATCTCTTCACTTACTGCATTATGGATGTAGGTAAGTGCTTTGAATCTCTTTGCCTTCTCTTCATTGAAGAACTTGATTTGAGCCATTGTGGGATTATTGTTCAAGGGAGTTGGATCCCTGTTATGCTCCACAACTTCCCACAGGTCAAAAGCCCTGAGATAAGTTCCCATCTTTACTGCCCATACGCCATAGTTGGTGCCTGTGAAGACAGGTGACTTTGACGAAAAATTTCCAGAATCCATGAGAGGGAAAAAAAACTTTGTTGATTCTTCTTGTTACTGCTTAGTTATGCAGAACACAATGAAGATAAAGAACCTTGTTCGTAATAGGGAATAATAGTAATTGACAATTCGAAGTCAATTATGTATTAATCAAAGAAAATCAGTGGATTTTTTTGATTAATTTCTTCACTCTTGTGTTTCACTCACCTTCCCTTCAAAGTTAATAACTTTGAAAAATTCTCACAATTCTCTCGTGTTTCTCACAACCCTTCTAAGATCAATTCTGCTTTGATACCAATTGTTGGAAAATAAAATTTGGTGAAGAACAGTTACTGTTCAAATCACCCTCAGAAATTTGTCCCTGATGAACAAAAACAAGCACTGTTCAAATCAGTGCTAAGAACCAAGAAGTTGCCCAGAAAATTTCCCAGAAAATATGTAAAGATTCAAGCATAAATTAATGCTATAACAAGTGTATAACAAAGGGTAGAATTACTTAGGTTACTGCTATCCCTTGGATTTTATTTATAGAAGAAGATCAAAATACAAGAATGGAAATTCAAAACTATTACAATCTCTTCTAATTAAAACAGGAAATAAATCTGCGAAAATAAAGCAACATGATATGATCAATATAATTTGATCTTAATTAACTAAAACACAAACACTTAAATTTAAAATCATGATAAAAACAATAAAGGAAAATCTTGATGATCTTCGCAGCTTCATTTCTTCATTTCAGCAGACTTGGAATCAGTTGACTTTTGTTGACCTTGATCCTGCATTTTCAACATAATTGCGTGTCAGGATTTTCTGTGGCATTTGAGTCAGAAACACTGCTGGTGCTAATTTGAGTGAATATGGAGAAGATGGGATAGTGAGAGCAAAAGGAGGAAGAGAGGAATAAAGTGAAGAGATTTGTGGACAAGAGTAGGAAGAGGAAGAAGAGATTAGTGGGGAGAGATTTGGGTTTACGAGGGGAATCCATTTTGGTTTGCTTGCGATGAAGATAACTTTGTCTTGAAGATTAATAGAATAGACTTTGATCGATGAGATTTAGAGTAGGAAGTGGGAATGGTGTTTCTATCTATGTATATGCGCCTAGATCATGAAAAAAGTTGACTAGGCCTCCCTAACAAGTACATAGACAAATAATCAAATAACATGGATGACTTAATCTAGGGTAAGCTCATTAATTAACCCATCTGAAAATGTTTCCCTGAAATTATGGAAAGTCAACAGTATCTGATGATGATCTATGAAGTCAAATATCATAAATTCAATAGTTTGTTATTAGAAAACTAAGATAAGTTGAGTCCTGTAATGAAGGCATTCTACTTGTGAGTTCCAAGCAAAAGCACCATCAATGAGTTCTCTCCTCTTTCTTGGATGAAAGCTTGGTGTTCTAATATTTATGTTTTGCATCTTACATGATTGATTCTATGTGAAATTCCTCATGTAAAATAATTGTATAAAGGATAATATACCATCCCAATTAGATTCATGAGGCATTTATCCTTAATATATATATATATATATATATATATATATATATATATATATATATATATATATATATATATATATATATGTCTTCCATCAAGTTAGATCCGTATATGCAGGGAGATTTGAGACCAAAGCACGGGGAGATTAAAAAAAAAGGTGCCAAAGAATTCAACAGTCAGCAATAGCTAGAGCCTTATACTGGAATCCTTTTACTCGGAATCAGCTGATTTCTTAGAGGAGAATGCCTACTTAGTCTCCAGGGGTGTGGCGTGATGGCAAGAGGCTGGAGATCTGCATAACAGATTTTAAGTTCGAGTCAGGATATGTATTTTTTATAAGAGTCTGAGACAACTAGAATTTTATTTAATTACCTGGGCCCATAAAATACAATTTCAGGAATATGGTTTACTCGGATAAATAAAAAAACAAAACAAAAAAAATGCCCACACACAACGGCAAGATTCACATGCATACCCGGAACTTATGCACCTAACCTATTAGACCTAAAAAAACTAGAGTAGAAAGCCATAGATCTTTCAAATTTCTTTGATTCATTCATTCAATGCAATCAATGCCCGTGAATATTTAAGCACAAGTTGCAACGTTTGGTTGCAATATCATGGATTAGCAATTTAACATATTTCACCACTTGGTTTTTCAACTCTTTCATGAATTTAATGTTTAGATGAAGACATTTGAAGAAACCAAGATTTTCATAAACACATTATTTTTTTTAAGAAAATCATTTAATCGGTGATGATATTTAAAAATTCAATATGCTAAAAAAATGAGGTTTTTTGAGTGTTTGAACTAAGGGTAATTCGACGTTGACGTCAATATCTCTTCTCCAGAGTTCATGAAGTTTGATGATAAAATTAGTGAATTTTAATAAAACAATTACAATAAATGAGAGAATAAGTTTCAAATCATAAAAACAAGAGTGTTTGTTCTTGTTTATGTATGTTAAATGCTCCAAGAATAAGAGTATGAATACTTAGATAATAAAAAAAAGATATAAATATTTCACTTGTATGATTAAGGGGGTATACATAGCCATTGTCATGTTGCTTGGGGGGGGGAGTGTTATTTCCTCCCGATAGCATTAATGAGGGATATATACCCTTATATAATATTAAAGATGAATAAATATTCATTAAATAATATTAATGAGTGATAAATATCTCTTGCATAGTATTAACATTAATGGAAATACAATAGACCCCTATGAGATTTTAATACACCTTAGGGTGTAGGGAGATGATTATTTTAGACTTTTAATATTTTATTGTTTAAAAGCCATAAGAATAATAATAAAAAGACTCGTGACCCAACATAGAGCTTATAATAATCGTTAGTTCTATACGTATTCAGACATGTAATGATCCCAAGCCCAAAAGTGAAGGATCTGACATCTTGTTAGATTCTTACGTAATTAAGCTTAACACAATTGAATCCGAGTATATCAGGTATAGTATTTCGTCAGCCCTAGATGTATCTGTGCTCAACATGTAGTTACACCCAAGAATGTTAGATCTTATAGCTTGATAAACTCGTGTATTTTGACTCAATGCATCATTGATCACAAAGATGTGTTAGGTCTAATAACTCCTTAAACCCATGCACACCATCACTAGCAGCGTGTGAACCCGTCTCTTTATATGTTGGTGGATCAAGGACTTACATAATTATTATAAATACAACTACTATTGTTTAATCACCTACATAATGTTATCGATAGAATCATTGATGATTTTTCTATCGGAGATATGTTTAATATATTGATGGATATACTGACCACCTCACTGACAGAACAAAAATTACTGATAAGAGTTTTCCTGATGGACGGTTCTATCCGTGAGGTTTCTTGGCACGATAAGTACCGATAAACAATGAGTGTAAATATCATCTAATATTTATGTCAGTAAACTTTAAACTCTAGTAGTGTTTCCTACAGAGGCACTTATCCTTAAATAAATTAAAAAAAATCATGAGCCATAAAAAATGTTTTAACCAAATTCTTTTTCTTACTTGTTTATTTCTTCAACGTGGACCAAAAAAATAATTAATAAAATACTACTAATTATATAATAAATGAGTATCATAAAATTTGTCATCTATCTTTTTAACTATGATGGATTGGGTAAAGGAGAGGGAAACCGTCTTTTTCTCTCTTTCATTTTTTGCTTTTTATGGTAAGTTAAGGAAATCCATCAACTATGGTATTGATTATAATTAATCAATCCTTTTATATTATTAAAAGTAATTATTTAATACTGATAATATTTGAAATAATTAAATAATCTTTTGAGTTTATTTTTTTAAAATGCCTTTTCCTAATCAAAACTTCGTATTTTATCTATTTCTTCATTTTTTATTTTCCAAAAAATAAAATGAATTGAAAAGAAATATAGAATTCACCAAGAGAATTAGTTACAAATGGATTTAAAAAAAATACAAGGATGCAATATAAAGTATTTGAAACTAAGACTAATTAATTAGATTCTTAAACTATAGAGACAAAGTCACAATGCACTCAATAACTATGCCATTGCCTTTAATTAAATACATTTTTTCCATCTTTTATGTTCTATGATACTAATAACCTAAAATATTATTGAGAAATGTCTACTCAATACATTGTTAAGCCTGGAAGACAAAAAAAATATCTGAGTACAAAGATGGACAAGAGAAGCTTACGTTTATATTGTTAGATAATTAAATAAATTATATCATGGAGCCTCACCACCTTAAGATTTTAGATGGAATAATTCTTTGACATGGTATCAGAGCCTTGTTAACCCAACGATCACGAGTTTGAATCTCACCACCCTTATTCTATTTGATAAAAAAAAAATAAGCACAAGATAGTGTCAGTCTGCGTGCAAGTTTCAAGCCCAAAGGGCTTTTACTTGTACTAGAGAATAATATAAATTATATATTGGAGTCTCACCTAACAACTTAAACTTTTATGTGAGATGGTTCATTGATACATATGGTAACAACAAATAAACACAAGAATAGAGCATAGCATAAGTTTTATCAATAAATCTCAATATTATAATTATTGAATTGGGTATGTACAATTGAATGAATTGGTAATCTTCTATGAATATGTTTAAAGCTCTTTCCTAAACTAAATGAGAATACAAAATCAGTATGGCTTTTCGAGATACTTGAAATCTTCTGAAGAATCAAAACAGCCCAACTTGACTCTACAATGATTCAACAATTTTAGCAACTCTTTGAGCTTCTCCTTTGTGCTACGACCACAACCCACTTGTAATAAGACCAACAGCTTCTGAAAAGCACCCACTTGAAGTGCTTCAACTACAACACCTCCTGCATCATCATCACCATCCTCTGATCTCTCTTTATGATTCTTGAAAAGCTTCCAAAGAATGGAAACTGACAATTCTGATGCCAAATCTGATACACTAATGATTTTCGTGATCAAAACAGTTACAATGAGAGCATTCTCATAGGCCTTTTCTCTCCCTTCTTTGCAATCACAAATATGGTCCAAAACACCTAGTGCCTTCTCACATATGCTTTTATCTCCATCAACTAGAATCTCTATGATCAATGAAACCAAACCCATTTCCACAAATGTTGGTATCATCTTCTCATTGAGACTTGATGATGAAGTCATGTAGAAAATTGCCATCAATGAAGCTTTGGTAGCTGTTGGGCAAATAGGCTCCTTGATCAACTTAACCAACGATTCAACCACTCCTTCGATCTCCACCGAGGCATTTACATGCCTTTGATCTAGAGCAAGAAGATTTTTAAGTACCAAAGCTGCGTTTTGCCTGGCTGAAAGATCTCCACTCTTCAGGAACCAAACCAAACAATTCAAAGACTTGATGGATCCAAGCCTACTTTGGCCTTCTTCACCAAGTGGAAACATCCATACCAAAACTGATAAAATCTCTCCCGTCAAATCCTCATCTTTCTCCATTGCAGCACTTGCAAAGGACTCGAAGCAAGCCGATAAAACGCAACCAGCCCCATTCTCCTCAACGCATCTCTTGTTGCGCTCACTCTCTTTACCCCAACTCTTGATCTTCCTAACCAACTCTTGACACTTCTTTTGCTCCCCACGTTGAGTTGCAGCTTTAACCCTCTTACAAATCTCCGAAACCTCGTACGGTGTCACAGGGACACGAGGCGTAGGAATCCTTTCAAACCCGTAAGAACGATTCTCAAAACCCCAATCTTGAATCATCTTGCGAAGGGAATGATTTGGAATCTGATCAAGGCTTGCTAACACCTGGTTCGTAACCGGACATGTTAGGTTGCCATCTTCGAACCATTTATCGATGCTTTCTCTGTCGTATGTGATTCCTGTCGACAAAGTGACCGGATCTTTCATCAGGTCAAGAGAGATCGGACAGCAGAAGTGTCTAGGAATCATGATCATTTCCATGTCCGAATTAATTTCTTGGCTCGGTTTCTTGTTTTTCTTGGACTTTCTCCTTAATCTCCAAGAAACAATCATTTTCTATTCTATCTTATGATATGCTGCCCGGTACGATGATGTTGAGAACAAGTCGGGTATGTTTTGAACTTTGGTTCTCGGGCTAGAGAATATATGATGATAGAACTCTTGTTATGGGGTGATATATTTATATGTTGGCGTGGCTTTTTGGTAGTCAAAGTCAAGCCAGGGAAGAGATGGACAGAGAAGAAGACTGACTTCAAAAAAATATTCACGAAAGTGTGGAAGGTTTGGTTTGATGAATTGGAACTTGGAATGTTGACTGTTGAACAACGAAATACAGTGTAAAAGCATCGAAATTGGAGTCAAGGTTGTAGCAGGTGAACCGTCTTGGTCTCATATCTGTGTGTGTGAAAGCAGGGTTTCTACGATTGGAGATGAAGTCCTTACTGGTTACAACGGGGACTATCTGTGCCACGTGTATATTATATTTGTAAAATCTAGATTAGGCTAGATGATTTCCATGAAAATTCAGGATTTGAAGTTTAATTCGAGATGAATTCTTCGTTGAAATATTACGTTAAACTTAAGTATTATATGTTTGAATTTATTTATAATTTATTGCTTTTGTATATTTCACACTCTTTTTCCCAATATATTTTGTTTGTTTTTATTTGATGAGTCAGGAGACAGTTTTTTTTTTTTTTTTCTAAGTTGAAGATGATTAAAGCTAGTCAAAGGACAATTGAATTATTTTTTATATTAATTAATTGATTGAATATATTTTAGGGGTTAAGTCTTAATTAACTCATAAAGGAATGGTTTATGGGTGTGCCCAGTTGAAGTTTAGAAAATCTTGAGTCTTAATATATTAACCTCATGTTTCAAAGCATTTTAGACTTATTGACTGGTTGATAGTGTCGTTAAGGTTGTTTTTCGTTCAGAAATATATTAAAATGATATTTTTTTTAAATTATTTTTTACATCAGCACATGAAAATAATTTAAAAATATCAATTTTTTTAATTTAAAATAAAAATAAAAAAAATTGTTTTTTTTTATTTAAAATACTTGTAAAATAGAAGAGCTAAGCTCAAGTGTTGGGATCATTAGGGTCCAAAGACCTTAACCATGTAGCTCCATTTGGATTTTGGAGTTGATCCATTGGTGCGGGGTTGGGTTACTTATCCAGGTGACTTGAGTTCGTATCCTTTCCTTATAATTGAAAAAAAATAAAAATAAAAATTGCTCCATAAAATAGATAGCATGATTTATAATACAAAGTTACAAACTATCTCTATGACTCGTGCTCTGTCATTGGTCAAATAAAATAATATTAAACTAATAAAAACGAATTTTAAAAATATGATAAAACAATCTTTGAATAATAATTATAAAAAAACAAAATAAAAAACAATATCAACTCATGTTAACTCATTAAACTTGTGACTTGAGTCATTTGATCAAAAGCTACAAATTTTTTAAAAAACAACTTGAAACCCAATTTTTAATATACCAAATATTGAATAATAAAATTAAAAAAATAAAATCTAACATGTAAAAAGTTTAAAGAAAAATAGTAATTATGAGTTAAAAAAACTTGAGCTTACTCGGGTCAACTCATCAAACATACAAGTTGGGTTATGAAATAAGAATAACATGACAAAAAGCAAAATAGAAAAAAATAATAAAACCTATTTTCTTAAAACAATATTGAATTATGAGATGGGAAAACAATAAGTCCAAGAAAACATTAATTTCAACCCTTGTTAGCTTATAAAACTCATCTCTCGTACTATTTGATTAGAAACATCAAATATAAAAAAATCATGAAAATCAATTCTCAACAAATAAAATATTGAAGGATAAAATTAAAAGAAATATCAATAATACAAAAGGATTCCACATAAAAAAATAAAAAAATAAAATCAAGGCACAAACCTATCTAGATTAATCTGTCAAACCCACAAGTCATTTCATCACACTAGGATAACCCTATAAAAAAACATGAACCCTATTTTTTTTTAAAAAAAAAAAAATAACATTGGTAGTGATATAAAAAAAAAGTCCAAACAAAAAAAATGAAACCCCATGTTAGCTTATAAAACTTGTGACATAAGTCATTTGATTAGAGACATCAAACTTGGAAAAACCATAAAGCCCAAACCTTAAAAAAATCAATTTTGAAGAAAAAACACGCATTGTTGTAGGAAAATGATGTTGCGAGGAATATAATGATACAACAAATATAATTTGTCACGACAAAAGTATACCATGGACACCATCGAAGCATGACAAAACCTTTCCCCACACCCATAGTCCATGGAATTCGCCTGATAAATTTCAAAATTTAATATCTTTTAAATAATACAAGATTCCAATTTGCCCCTCTATTAAAAAAAATTTAGCTTAAAAACAAACATGAAAAAATCAAAAATACCCCCAAACAAGTCTGAATTATTTTTTTATTGTAATGGTAAGCTAGTAATTTAATTGTGCTAAAAAAATATAAAATCTAAAAAACGCTCCTACAATCAATTATTGACTTTTACTTTATTGCTTTTAAGAATACAAAAAAATCTCTGTACCCTCACTGAAAAAAAAAAGGATCATATGAAAAAACTCATTTTACCCTTGATTTTAGTCATCTAAGAAAATGTTTGGGAGTGCGGTTGTGGTTGTTTCTGAAAGTACTTTTTATTTAGAAATACATTAAAATAATATTTTTTTTATTTTTTAAAAATCATTTTTGACATCAGCACATCAAAATAATTTAAAAACAAAAAAAATTTCATTTAAAATGAAAAAAAAATTAAATTTTGAGCAAACGCGGTGCAGAAAGAAACAGGCTTTAAGTTGATTTGGCGAGTATCAAAATCATCAATTCATTATTACAGTACACAATAATCTATTTATAACATTTTCTGACCCTATATATTATGTAAATAATTAAAGCTATTGATTTTGTTAGACCAACATGTAGATACTTCAAAGACAAGGTTTCGATCATAGTTATTAAATTCAGATTGATCCAGCAAGTTGATTTAATGACTCATTATAAAGCTTATTTTAAAATAAAATCATTTTAAATATTAATTTGATCAAACTTATATAGCCTGACAGGTCGGCCATAGCATAGTTGACCAGCCATAATTAGAAATTGAACGACTTTATTCCACATCTAATCATGCATGTGATAGGTTTTTTTATATATAGCTTAAAAAACTTTCCCTACCTTGTAGGATTATAATGACTTCTCACATTTTTTATGTAAATTCTCTAATATTTTCATTTTCCTTTAACCTTCAATTAAACCTCCTCTGCTCTGCTTTTATGATATGTATAAACTATTTAATAATGAAGTCATTTTGATTTTATTTTGTTATTTAACTTGTTCAAATCATGACCTAGATTTTCTATTGAGTGAACATATTATTAAGTTTAATAACTATAATATTACATTGCAAATGATATTTTCAGTGCAAATCTTGTGAAAGGTTTCAATTGTTTTTTTGTATTTGTTGTACTAAATGAAGATAGAAATCCCATTAATTGATTCAATTCTGCACGTCTAGATGAGCAACCTGGCCTTTTGATCACGTACCCAGCTAAAATATTTTTATTTTTCTTGAAAAAAGCAGCTTTTTTTTTTTCGGAGGAGTAGAAATTTATAATTTGGAAAACTTATTTTGTAGGTCTCGATGAATAAATAAAATCTTAATTGTCTCAGATTTTTACAAGCATTTCATGAGTTTGACGAGTAAGTAAAATGTTAATTGTCTCAAACTTTTACAAGAAATATATATTATATAGATTACAAGTCTTCTATCATTACCGTAGTAGATAAAATGATGTAGCAACATATATAACTGGAGATTCGATGTATAAAGAATGAAAATAACCCGATAGAGATAGACAAGTGGCATATACCTTGGGAAATTGAGAGATGGAACGTGAACCCCATGTTAGGGCAGACAGCTCTTCTCCTTTAATCGAAGACAACAAGTCCCCACCCATTACCATGCTTCTGTATTTTCATGGATATTCTTTAGGTGTATATTGAAACTATGATAGATTTTGTAGTTGTGATTTATTTACAGAAATTATAAATTATAGTTTTTTTTATCAGTATCTTAAGATAGGGTTTGTTGTGAGATTCACGTAAAATTATAGTGTTTATTAATTAATATAATATTTTTAAATATTCAAACAGAGTAAAATAGCATCACACCACACTTGTAGAAATAAATAAAATCTAAGACTAGAAGGGACAAATACAAAAATACAAAAATATGTTTAGTTGGATGGAATTAAAATGTTATTTGAATTATTTTTTTTTTTTCAAATAGAAAGGATATGGAGACATGTATTCTTCGTCTCTATCTCTTTGGTGTTGATATAATAATTAAACCCTACCTTTAAGATTTTTATATGGTATTTCTTTTACTTATCAATGTTATCTTCTCATTCCATTTTTAAGTTTATAACTAAACAAATTAGATTATCCTCAAGAGTCATAGAGTCATGATGTAATGATAGAGAGCTTGCGATCTGCACAGTAGATCTCGAGTTCGAGTTAGGACATGCTCCTCTTACAAGAGCCTGAGACAGTCGAGGTTTTTCTCATTTACCTGGATCTAAAAAAATTAGATGGCATTGATTTCGAGCCTAATACGAGATGGAATTGATATGAGTAGACATGGTAAAACTATTTCACAGAGAGAGGGAGAAATTAAGCAATAAAATGGGAGAAAAAATAAACATTTTAGGGTATGAGTTTGCAAGCTGGAATGTGATTTGCTTTGCAGGGGAAAATAAAATAAAAGCTGCAAGTAGCTGTTTTTTTTTTTTTTTCCCTTTCATGGGAAAGGCATCATCTTTATCCTGCCATCTAATTTAATGAAACCTTCTCTTGCCTTCTTTATTACAATGAGAGTAATCTCATTGCAGTCTCAGGCTCTCAGCACTTCATGATTGCCTTTTCCAAAAATTAAAGCCATCATCACCCCAACCTGTAATTGATTGGAAATGGGGCATGGAACTTTGTGAGAGAGGAGATTCTGCTGTCCAGGAAATAAAAAGAAGACTCAAACGTGTGGCCTGGATGGAGATGACAAAAGAAAAAAAACAATGCTACCCAGCTAATCTAAGAGGTTTTTTTATATAAATATCGAAAAAATTAGGTTCCAAAAGTAATTGAAAAATAATATAATTTGAATACAACCATAATTATTAATATCATGGTTCTTATATGACTATTTTCAATAGCATGGAAATTAATTTATCAAATAAAAATAAATTCATTTTTTTATGAAAAATCAATTGCTAAAAATTATGGAAGAAACAAGATATTGATATGAGAGAGACATGAAGAAAAAACAAAAATAAACGAAAAAAATAAATCACATTAAACATATTATTTCTATTTTTAACATATAATTTGGATAGATGGATCTCAGCCGGATAATTATGACTACATTATTAAAATATAGTTAAATTTATCCTGTCAAAATTTTTGTAATAGTATTGAATATGTTAAAAATAAAGTTCTTCAATTATCCATTTTCTTTTCTGATTTCTCTCTCTTGTTACATAACCTTTCTTCTTCTTTTCATTTAGCCATTAGATCTTTAATATTATCTTTATAAATTTTAGGTTATTTATATACATTTTAATTAATTTGAATATAACATGGATTTTTAAATAACTATTATTCTCAATAACGGCTATATTTAAACTAAACTATTTTTCTAATATTTTTCTTACTGTAATTCCCATAATCTATAGACATCAAGACATTCCATGTAATTGTCTGATTGCCATTAGTTGCATGCTTCTTTGATCATGTTAATGATGAGAGCACTTTTTTTCTAGTGAATTTGATCTTGTGGTAGGATTTGCCCACCAACATTGGCAGGAAAGCAAAATGGACTAGTGGTTCACTGGCTTTACTATGCATCAAGAGGCAGGAAATTTTGCAGAGATCTGAAACTGAAGATAAATAATTTCTAGAACACCTTATCCATTTCATTTTCAAAACCTCTCCTAATACAAGTGACCAACACAACAGGGTGAGACTAAAACATGAAAGAATTACAAGTCAGACAAGTTTACAAAGAAAACAGCAAAGGAGCTGCAAATAGAATGAACATAGAAAACCACCACCACCACCTCCATCATTTACAACTACCACACTCATCTTCCATCAGCTGATGTAAATGACTCAGCAAACCCGTAAGGGCGCGCAGGTATGCTGTTCTGAGTATTGTCTAAGCTGGGAAGGAGTGAAGAAGAAGAAGATTCCATGTTGCTTCTACCTTCATAGGCTTGCCACTTCTTAAGTGCCTGCGGCAAGGACATTTCAAGGTCAATACCATATATGTCTTCAGAGCTTTGGTCGGTTGGTGTCCAGAGCTCCACCAGTGAAGAGAGAACATTCACAGCATGACCCATGTCTGGCCTTTGATATGGTTCCCTAGCACAGCAGTGACCTGCCAACTCTGCTACGGTGCTGATGCTGGCAAGTGTTTCCTCATTGAGGTCAATTGTGGGATCGATGGCCTTCCGGAACGTGTCCTTGTTCAGGTGCATTCTGCGGAACCACGTTACAAGATGCATGCTCTCTTCAGGTTGGCTATCATCAAGAGCTTTTCTACCAGTTATAAGTTCCATCAATATCACTCCAAAACTGAAAACATCAACTTTGGTTGTCACTCGACCAGTAACTGCAAACATATCACCCCAAAACAAGAGTTTGAAGTTAGCAATGTGAATTAAGAGAGCAATCAGAAAAGCAAATCATAAGCTCAAAATAGTCAGATGGCAAACAACAGGCAGAAGACACTGTTGACTAATAGATATGCTAACAATCAAAGAAATTTTGAATTTTGAGACCAGTCCAATGCAAGTAAAATGCTACTCCTCCCAGGACTGGAGCCATAAAAGTGAAACGACAAATGATAGATATTAAAAATATGACCACCTATGCCATGCCTCGTGAATAAGACATGAATTTGCATATAGTAAGGTGAAAGGATGTCCTAGTCCTTAACAGAAATACAACAGCAGATTGATGAACCTTTTTTTAGCAGTTGACAGGATTATTGTGCATTTGTGCCAAGTTTATGAAGAAAACAATCTCAGAGTTGATAGCAGTCAATTTATAAGAATACTTGTCCAACTATATGTTTTAACTGAATCCTCAAATATCTGTTGAAAACTAGAAAGTTTGAACATATATCAAAGTTCAAAAATATCTTGGCCTTGAAATAAATTAAACATTAACTGAAGGGTAAAGAAATTAGAGGAAATGGTACCTGCATATTCTGGTGCCAAGTATCCAAACGTTCCAGCAATTCTAGTTTCAATAGAGCCCTTACCCTCTGGTGCAAGGCGCACAAGACCAAAATCAGCAACCTTAGCCCTCATATCATCCCCGAGAAGAATGTTTGAAGGCTTTAAGTCCCTGTGTATAAAGCTTTGATGAGCCAAACCATGAAGGTACTCGACACCTCTTGCTACATCCAAGGCTATAGTCAACCTTCTTGTCCACTCCAGTGGTTTCAATCCTTCTTCTCCCCAGCTGAAGAGATGTCTACTGAGTGTCCCTTGTGGCATATACTCATACACAAGAAGCCTCTCGTTACCATCCAAGCAGTAACCAAGAAGAGCAACAAGATGCCGGTGCCTAACCTTAGTCAAAACAGCAATCTCTGACTTGAACTCATTTAGCCCCTTGCTACTTATGACCCCAGACACCATCCTCTTCACAGCAATCTTTGTACCATCATGCAGCTCACCTTTGTAGACCACTCCAAAACCTCCTTGTCCCAATATGTTTTCTTCACTGAAATTGTTAGTAACATTCCTTAAAACTTGAATAGAAATTACCATGTTCCCAGCTTCAACCATTTGAATGTCACCCTGTTCACTTGTAGGAATTGTATGTGTTTCACTAATAGCACCAACACTAACACTTGATCCAGCAACAGTAATCTTCACACTCTCATTATCAGACACCGAGTGGCGAGGATGAATCACCATTTCATTTGGACTCTGTACTCTGCTAAACCGCTTTTGCTTCTTCTTGTACAGACAGAAAACCACAAGGCCGATCAAGAACAATAAGAATACACCCCCAACCACAGAAAACACAATCACTCCAATGAAAGCAGAAGATTTCTTGCCACTTTTTCCTGAACTGCCACCACTTCCAGAACCAGTATTTGCCAATGGACTTGCAGATGGGGATCCTGGAGATGTAGAACTATTCACATCCTTCCCTATTTGTGGATTACCATTAGTATTAACAATCACATTGTTCGTAAAGGCAGGGACTTTCCCATAAAGCTGATTGTTTGACACATCAAGTGCCTTAAGTCTAGGTAAGGTAGTAATCTCTTGAGGAATCAAACCTGTCAGATTATTATTTGCAAGAATCAACCTTTCCAATGACTTAAGTGATGCAAAAGCTGAAGAAATCGAGCCTGTTAGCCCCATCTTCTCAAAGTTAACAACAGTGATGTTCCCCTTATTACAAGTTATTCCAATCCAATCTGCACATGGATCATTCCCCTTCCAACCATATGCCAACCTTTGTGGATAATACATTGATTTCACTATCGAAAGCAAGGTATTAACTCGCATATCACATGGACCAGGAGTTGACAAACAGAAACTGTTAGAATCCTTAACCATATCCACAGAAACGGGGCTCTTAAACACAGGCATTGGTCCTTGAAGCAAATTATTTGACAAATTCACAACCTTTAAAGACTCAAGATTAACCAAAGACTCAGGAACAGGACCAGTAAGGGAATTATCTCTTAAACTCAAGCTCTCTAAATCTTTCAAACCCGAAAAGTCAGGTAAAGGACCCGAAAACCCATTTGAGTGCAACCAAACTTCTCTTAAAAAAGTCATGTTCTGAATAACATTAATGCCACCACTAAGTTTCTGTCCATTAAGCCACAAAGACTGAACTTGTGACCCTGAAAAACTTGCAGGCAATTCACCTTCAAGATCATTAAAAGCTAACCTCAAAATGGTTAGACCCGGAAAAGCATCTGGGCCAAAAAAACTCGGTATTGACCCGGATATATTAGCTGAATTTGCTGAAAAATTCTGCAAACCAGAAGCACTTTGTATACTTTCTGGTATGACCCAATTGGAAAACGGGTTGTTATCAATCTCCACTGATTGAAGTGAAGACAAACCGGCGAAGAAGTCACTAGGGACTGAAGTGAACTTATTGTCACTTAAAAGGATCACTTGTAATGAACTTAACCCGTTTAAACTTGGCAAATTACCCGAAATGTTGTTATACTGAAGCTCTAAACGTTCAAGTTGAGTAAGGTTTTGAAGATTTGAAGGGAGTGTACCTTGAAGATTTTGGCGTCCAATTTGGATCCGGGTGACCCTTTTTTCATCCGAACAAACTACAAGGTTCCAGTTGCACGGATCCGGGTCCGACCATCCAAGTGAATCTGGTACATTGAGACTTTTTTTGAGAGATTGCATAACTTCAGCATCCAGGCTTGCTTGAGAGCTTGCATAACCAAAGATTGAAGAAAACCCAACAAAGAAAATTAGAAAAAGCTTCCAACTTTGAAGGTTTTGCCTCTTCATATTTAAGAGGAGAAGAGAAAGTTGTGCCTTTTTCTGTTTTTGCAGCAAAAGAAGTAAACTTTTTAAGCTAAATGATGCATGGGCTTATAGTTCTTGATAGAAAAGAAAAGCAGAGCTAATAAATTCAAGAGCCATAGAAGAGTGTTTCTTTTTATTATTTGTTGGTGTGTTTTTTCCAGTAAATTGAGCAAACTTTTCAAGCAAAATGCATGGGAAAAAACACGGAAAGCAAAGCAAAGAAGCAAAATAGCCCAATTTGAAGAACCAGAGAAAGGGAGAGGGAGAGGTTGGTATTTGATGGGAGGGAGCAAGTAGGGAGGGAGAGGGGGCGGGGATGGGGAGCTGTAGCCTGTAATTGGAAGGCAAAGCACATGCATGAAGGGGTCCACATATCTGAGAATCTAAAGGCTGTCAACACCAGATTGAAAAGGCTAGTAGTTGTGGGAGAGAGAGAGTGGGTTTTGGTTTTGGTTTTGGTTTTGGATTTGGATTCCTTCATGAGGTCCATGGATATGGTTGTATACGTTGGCAATGGCAATGTTTCTTGTCTGGATATTGCGTTGTATCTTTCCATTGCTTTTCGGTATTTCATTGTGATATGAATTTTGAAAGTTGAAGTGGCATGTGGTCATTGGGTTGAGGATTCAAGCAACCTAGCCACCATCAATCAGATGGGTCTCTGTTTGACCAAAAATATTTTAAGGTCCAGGATTCAAACTTATCTTACTTGTTAAGGTTCCAACTTTCATGCATGTTTTTTAAGCCACGGGGGTTTATTTGTTTTTATGTTCCAGCCTATCTTCTTGAAATTATTAGGTGGTCAGATTATTTGTTTACGTCGTCCGATAAGTTTTTATATATTTTTTATTTTGATGTATTATTAATAAAAAACATATAACATTGCGAAATGTATAAGTTATGGTAGTTGAGCTTTCAGTGGAATGACTGATTTGTTTTATAGGCGGTGGCTTACTCAACTTCTCAAAATGTAGAATACTATATCTTTGATCCTTTTCATTTATATCGATTTTGATTTCCAAGTAAAATATCTATTGATCAAACACTTTTAAGTTAAAAAGGGATTATACTTTAATCGTATAATAATATTATCTAAATAGTGAACTTTAATCAAAATAAATCATTTTACAAAGTGTAGTGAAAAAATATAACAAAATAATACCATAAAACATAAATATGATAAAACAAAAAAAAAAGGAATTAAGAGGAATGAGATTTAAAAGAAATCCAGGCATGGGGTAGGAATTGTTTTTCTTTTCTTAACATTCCATACATTAAAAGCTACCTTGTTATCATTATTAACCGGAACAAAATGAGGAAGGAATTCCTCTCATTACTAACATTGTTAAGTTTTTTTTAATTTTAATTTTTATCTTTTAATATTGTATTATTAGGGATTTAACTTTATAATTTATTTTGATTTATTTTCTATGAGTTTATCTCAGTATCATGACTCGCTCGTGTTGTGAGTTTTGGTGGTTAATCCGATTGATATTATTGAGTTTGTTTCTGAAATTGCTTTGCGTTCAAAAATGTATCAAAATAATTTTTTTTATTTTTTAAAAATTATTTTTGACATCAGCACATAAAAATGATCTAAAAACACTATTTTTTTAATTTAAAGTTAAATATAAAAATAATTTTTTTTAAAAAAAAAAACATCCTATTATCTTAATATTTTAGAAAAAACAATATGTTGTCTTGAAATTCTTTATGGTAAAATTAGTGTTTTAATTTTTTTCCAGTTGATCATATCATATTATATCAATCCCAATATGGTTTATTTTTAAAATTAAAATTATTATTTTGTTTTTGTTTTTGGATTCTTTTGATTCACTAATTAAATAAACAAAATATTATTTTGATGTATTTTCAAATAAAAACACTTTAAAAAACAACCTCAAACATATACAAACACTTTCTCAATTCCTCTTATTTCAAGGTTTCAAAGTAACTTTAACACTAATATTAGTTGCCTACTTAAAGGGTGTTTGATTACAATTAGACCGCATTTCTGTAGAAAAAAAAAATTCTTACTTTTATCTTTTTTAGCTTTAAATTGTTGTTTTTATATTTTTTTTTTTAGGTTATTTTATATGTTTATATCAAGAATAAATTTTATAAAATAAAAAAAATCATTATTAGTGTTTTCAAATAAAAAACAAACTCCACTACATTTTCAAATCCAAAACCTTCCTTTCTTCTAAATCAAGCATGTGTTAAAAAAAGGCATGTGTTAAAACAAAAAAGATAAGAAAAATCTATCTATTTTTATTTTTTTTTGAAATGGGTGATCCGAACCTGTTGGGGCCCAACTAATCCCATGGCCCATAAGTCCTCGGCAAGGCATATGGACCGGTTAAATCATGGGTTTCGCCCAAATCCGATGGCTCTAAGGGAATTGTTTGCACCAACGGGATTCGAACCCAAGACCTTGCGAGAAGTACCCCGGCAGATCCCATACCTCATCCGTTAGGCCAACTCCTTGGAGTTGAAAAGTCTATCTATATAAAAAAGAAAACAAGAAAAAACTAATGAAAAGGGAGTCGTTGCCTACAACCTAAACTAGAGGTAAAAAAGTATATTGCAAGATTAAAGAGAGCAGAGAGAGTTATTATTTATGTATCTTAATGTTTATCCACCCTTTTCCCTCCCTTTATTTACTTTTATTTTCTACACATAATTATTGAATTCCATGAACAAATAATTTATATTATCTTCTATTATATTAATGTTTATTTGTATGTAATAATAATTCTTACAAGCCTATCAACTATCCTTGATTCTTTACCCTTCAACTATTTTGAATACCCTCGATACCTTATCCTTTTCAACCAAACACAGCCTTAATGATTTCTATTTTCTCTAGAAGAGATCCCTCCAGAGAGAGCTGCTCTGGAAAGAAGCAGCTTCCATACTTTTCTTCATTGCATAACAGCTGTGCAGTCAACATATGATTCTGGCTAAATTGACCTTTGTGAAGAGGAAGGTGTGAGCTTTGTCATCTCATCAATGGACCCTCCCACTTCGCGACACTAACCTCTCAATTTCCATGCCTTCCCTTCTTTGTTCTTTACCTCTTTTTTGTTGCCCTGTAAAAGGTTTCCATTCTTGCGTTTTAGTGTTTTTAAATTATTTTTATTTGTGCTGATATAACAAATAATTTTTAAAAACACACAAAAAAAATATGATTTAATATATTTCTGAATAAAAAAATATTTTCAAAAACAATATGGTCGCGAATTCATATGGTAACGCCGTTCGCCTTTATCTTCAGCCAAAAAGAGAACCATATCCGGGATTTTCATTTCCAAAGGAAAGAAATCCCACACACATTTCCTACTCCCGTTGCCTTCACAAGATGACATGTAACATCAATGTTTGATTCTATCATTTATTTGATTGAAAATACCTTTTCAACCTTATAATGCTATAAGCATTATAACATGGTCCCTCTTCTTCTTTTCCAGTGATAAGAGCTGAGCACGTGAAGCTCTTGCTGCTACTGCATGGGTAGGAGCGGCTTGCTATTATTAGTATTATTATTCATTGTTATGTTTTGTTTAATTCATTGGGTTGAGTCAGTATTTGAATTAGTCAGCATTTGAATTAGTCATAGATAAGGGATTAGCCAGAGATCCCTAGTCTTCAGCTTTCCACGTTGTAGTTCCTATTATTAAGCTTACCGTTGTATGGACTAGCCTATTTAGGCCACTGTTCCGAAGATGGAAGGCATGCAATTAATAAACAAGCACCTTTCTCTTTTATTTCTTCCCTTCCCTAAATTCTTCTTATCAGTGGTATCAGAGCCTGGTTCAACCCATGGACACGCGGAACAAAACTAATGCGGAGTTTCGTGCTGAGATCACTGAAGCTCTCGGACGACACGACGCCAATTTTGGTGAGTTAAATCAGAATTTTAATCGGGTCAACGACGTTCTTCAAGGAGTCATGGCTGAACTCCAAGCAATGAGAATGGCTCAGACCCATCGTTCCATTGAGAGAGAAGTAAATCCTTTTGCTGGGGGAAGTGCTTCTCATGACAGGTCATCGGCAAACTTTAATGTCGACAGAAACCACACCACCCTCAAGTTAAACTTTCCAACATATTCAGGAGAAGGAGAGGATCCCACGGGCTGGATATTTAAGGCAGAGCAATACTTTGAATTCCAGAACATTGACGCCCCTCGACAGGTACAATTGGCTTCCTTCCATCTCTCAAGTGTGGCCTTACAGTGGTACCGTTGGTATACGAAAAACAAGGGTCAATTACGCTGGCATGAGTTTGTTTCTGCTCTTCTCCACCGTTTCGGACCAACTGATTATGATGATCCAGCCGAAGCATTGTCCAGACTTAAACAAACCACAACGGTGAATGCATATCAAGAAGCCTTTGAGAAACTATCTCACAAGGTTGATGATCTTCCAGAAAGTTTCCTGGTGGGATGCTTTATCGCAGGGTTGAAGGACGAAATTCGTTTGGATGTTCGTGTTAAACAACCAAAAACTCTTTCAGAATCCATTAGTGTGGCTCATCTGATCGAAGAACGCAATCAATTCCAAAGGAAACTCAACTATCCAGCCAGAACAACCACAACATCCCCATTTCAGCCGAAACCAGCACATCCAAACAACATGGGCCTACTGGGTCCAAGCCCAATTCAACGAGCAGCTCAACCAGCCAACCCAATCCGACGCATAACGGGACAAGAAGCAAAGGAGAGACGGGAAAAAGGGCTGTGTTTTTATTGTGATGAGCGTTATGTTCCTGGACATCGTTGCTCACGACCTCAGATGTTCATGATGGTGGACGTGCAGCAGAAGGAAGAAGGAGAAGATGTGGACATGGATATTGTGGAACCTGAGGAAGACATTCCAGAAATCTCATTCCACGCCTTGGTGGGAACCAATCACCCACAAACCTTCCGGGTCATGGGTAAAGCAGGTAACACGAAGGTGACAGTGCTCATTGATGGGGGAAGCACCCACAATTTTATTGATCAGTCCACGGCAACCAAATTGGGGCTCCTTGTGATTCACGGTAAAACCATCCAAGTCACAGTGGGAAATAAGGAAATTATTGAGTGCACGGGGCGTTGCTTAGGCCTGGCATTATCCATCCAAGGGATCATTGTTCGTGCTGATTTTTTTGTGCTTCCTGTGGCAGCATGCCAGGTCGTTTTAGGGGTGCAGTGGTTGGAGACTTTAGGCCCCATAAAAACTGATTACAAGAAGCTTATCATGTCGTTCAAGAAGGGAGGGCAGACGCACACCTTAAGAGGATTGTCCCATACGGAACTTGCTCCCCTCAGTGATAGGGAGTTGCTCCATTTAACAGGAGTGGGATATTTTGTGCAGATAGAAGCAGAGACACGGATGAAGACAGCCCCTGTTTGGTCCCCTGACCTTAATTCTATCCTGTCAACATATGCTCATGTATTTCAGGAACCCACAGCGCTGCCACCTACGCGCAGCCATGATCATCAGATTCCCTTGATGCCGAATACATCCCCAGTCAACAGCAGGCCTTACAGGTACCCGCACTATCAAAAAAATGAGATCGAAAAATTGGTCAAGGAGTTCTTACAATCGGGAGTTATTCGCCCCAGTCGCAGCCCATTTTCGTCCCCAGTTTTGTTGATTAAGAAGGCAGATGGATCTTGGCGATTTTGTGTGGACTATCGGGCACTAAATGAGGTCACCATTAAAGACAAATTTTCCATTCCGATCATTGACGAGTTGCTTGATGAATTGCATGGCGCGAAGTTTTTTTTCAAAACTGGACTTACGATCCGGATACCATCAAATCAGAGTCCAGCCGGAAGACATCCCAAAAACCGCATTCCGCACTCATGACGGCCACTATGAGTTTGTGGTCATGCCGTTCGGGTTGACAAACGCACCAGCAACCTTTCAGAGTCTCATGAATGACCTCTTTCGCCCGCATCTACGGCGATTTATATTGGTATTTTTTGACGATATTTTGGTGTATAGCAGGTCTTGGATGGATCACTTACAACATCTTCGGCAAGTGTTGAGCATTCTCTCGGACAACCAGCTGTATGTCAAGCTCTCAAAATGTCAGTTTGGAGTACTTACTGTGAGCTATTTGGGGCACATCATCTCTGCCGAAGGAGTGGCAGTAGACCCGGCCAAAATGCAAGCAGTCCAAAATTGGCCAATTCCAGCAACTCCCAAGGATGTCCGTGGGTTTCTCGGGTTGGCTGGATATTATCGAAAATTTGTGAGAGGCTTTGGCGTCATTGCTGCCCCATTAAATCAGCTCTTATCCAAGGAGGGATTCCGCTGGTCTGAGGAGGCCCTCATGGCTTTCAACAAGCTGAAGCAAGCTCTCACGTCCCCACCGGTGCTGCGGCTTCCAAATTTTGCACAACAATTTACAGTGGAATGTGACGCATGTGGTGATGGGTTAGGAGCAATTTTATCCCAAGACAACCAACCAATTGCTTATTATAGCGAGGCATTGAAGGGTAAGGCGAGATTACTGTCAACCTACGACAAGGAGATGTTAGCGGTAGTGAAGGCCGTGCGGAAATGGCGAGCATACTTGTTAGGCCGAACCTTTGTGATCAAGACCGACCATAAAAGCTTGAAGTACCTCCTTGAGCAGCGACTGACCACCCCATCTCAAGCCCGTTGGTTGCCTAAAATTATGGGGTTCGATTACAGCATCCAGTATCGCAAAGGGAACGAAAATCAAGGAGCTGATGCTCTCTCTCGCATAGCGGCAGCCCAACTCAATGCCATATCTGCTCCTATTACCGATTGGTGGAAGACTCTACAACAAGAAGTCCAACATCAGCCTTATTACAGCCATGTAGCAACCAAACCATCCTTGAAATTGGTCCAAAGAGATGGGGTTTGGATGCAACAGGGGAAGATACACTTGAGCCCCACATCCTCCTTGATACCTGCTGTTTTGGCCGATGGGCATTCCTCTCCTGCAGGTGGGCATTTTGGCTATTTGAAGACTCTGACCCGCATCTCATCCAGTTTCCTTTGGCCTGGCATACGAACTACCGTAAAAAACTTCATTAAGGAATGTGAAGTGTGCCAGCGTTGTAAACATGAAACCTTGAAACCAGCTGGGTTACTTCAGCCCTTCAAATTCCGCAGCGCATTTGGACAGACATATCCATGGATTTTGTGGAAGGCTTACCATCTTCGCAAGGAT
Organism: Salix brachista; assembly: GCA_009078335.1. Lineage (NCBI taxonomy): Eukaryota > Viridiplantae > Streptophyta > Magnoliopsida > Malpighiales > Salicaceae > Salix > Salix brachista. The sequence goes on from CM018575.1 coordinate 4,818,268, forward strand.
ATAACGTTATCATGGTGGTGGTGGATCGACTCTCCAAGTACAGTCATTTCATGCCACTTAAACATCCTTATACAGCTGTGACAGTAGCGAAATGTTTTATTGATAATGTGGTCAAATTGCATGGCATGCCGAGTTCTATAGTAAGTGATCGGGATAAGGTTTTCATAAGCTCCTTCTGGAAATCCTTATTCTCGCTGCAAGGCACATCTCTCAACTATAGCTCCAGTTACCATCCGCAAACGGACGGCCAAACCGAAGTGGTTAATCGAACCTTGGAGCAATACTTACGTTGTTTCACTGGCGACCACCCAAAGGCATGGAAGGAATGGCTGGCGTGGGCAGAGTATGGTTACAACACGGCAATTCATTCCACGACGAAGGTCTCACCATTTGAAGCAGTTTATGGGATTCCTCCTCCCTCGATGATTTCATATATACCAGGAACTACCAAGCTGCCAGAAGTGGATCAGTTGCTGCGAACCAGAGAAGTAATCCTGCGGGACCTCAAACGAAATCTCCTTGTCGCACAGGGGCGCATGAAATCTCGGGCTGATTTGCACAGGCGGGAGGTCAACTTTCAAGTTGGAGATCACGTGTTCTTAAAATTGCAGCCATATCGTCAAAAATCAATAGCCTTCAGGAGTTCCTTAAAGCTGTCGCCCAGATTTTTTGGGCCATTCAAGGTTCTTGCTCGCATTGGACCAGTGGCATACAAATTAGACCTTCCTCCAGGGTCACGCATACATGATGTTTTCCATGTCAGTCTACTCAAGAAACATTGGGGTGATATAGCCAATGACACGGTAGTCACCCTTCCACCAATAACGACTGACGCTGTGGTGTTGCCAGAACCGGAAGCAGTCCTTGATAGAAGGGTGATTCAGAAGGGGAAATATAGGCCAAGAACAGAGATATTGGTGAAGTGGAAGGGGGCCCTGCCAGAAGATTCTTCGTGGGAAAATCTATGGCGATTCGCAAAAACTTATCCTCAATTCAGCCTTGCGGACAAGGAAAATTCAAGGGGGAAGGAATGATAAGAGCTGAGCACGTGAAGCTCTTGCTGCTACTGCATGGGTAGGAGCGGCTTGCTATTATTAGTATTATTATTCATTGTTATGTTTTGTTTAATTCATTGGGTTGAGTCAGTATTTGAATTAGTCAGCATTTGAATTAGTCATAGATAAGGGATTAGCCAGAGATCCCTAGTCTTCAGCTTTCCACGTTGTAGTTCCTATTATTAAGCTTACCGTTGTATGGACTAGCCTATTTAGGCCACTGTTCCGAAGATGGAAGGCATGCAATTAATAAACAAGCACCTTTCTCTTTTATTTCTTCCCTTCCCTAAATTCTTCTTATCATCCAGCTGGTGATATTAAATGTGGCCCCGTTCTTCAGGCTACGGATCAATCCAGAATCTCACTTTGATCGATTTTAAAAAAAAAAAATACATGAAAATTAACTTCTGATCCATCTAGTAGATCAATTTACAGTTCATTTAAAAAAAAAAAGATTTTTTTTCTCTTCAAAATAACATTGTTTAAACTCTCTCTCTTTTTTAAAAAAGCCTTTAAACAATGTTATTCTAAGAAAAGCCTTCCGTGTCTGTCTTGTGGCTTTTGGGGTAAATTTGTTTATGAATTTTTTTATTTATCATCTCTTGATTTAAACCATATTTTTTTATGCTGGGCCCTAGCCCTTAAAAGGCCCATCTTGGCTGGGGGATCTTAAGAACTGAGACATGCCTTTTTCTTAAAGGACCAAAAAGGTAATTGCAAAACTAACTCAAGTGAGCCCATGGTCCACATGAAATGGATCGACGTTTTCCCATGTGTTAATGGGCCGGATCTCTTCTTCTTCTTCTGGGATATTCTATCGACTTTCACATCTTCATCTGTTTTGGTACTCCTGTAAATGCTTTTCAAAGTCTAAAAAAAAAAAAAAAAAACTGATTTGACTCAGTTTTGATCCTCATTATTTTAATTTTAAGTTTTTGTTTTGGATTTTTTTTGTAGTTGAATTTTTTTTCTAATTTTATCTTTCGATATTTAATTGGTTGAAAATTAAACTTCATAATTTTATTTTAAAAATTTCTTTTGATATAAGGACTCGGGTCATGAATTCAAAAAGTTAAGGTGGTTGATATTGTTATTTATTTATTTATTTATTTATTTCATCATTCAACATTTTTTTTTTAAAAAAAATAAGCTTTGTGATTTTCTTTATTTTTTGAAATGAGATTATTTTGATTTTATAACATGGATTGCGGGTTTGAAAAGTTAACCCAAGTTGATTTTACTCTTATGACTGAGGCTATAGGTTTGTCATATTAACTCAGGTTAACTCGAACTAATTTATTTGTCTTGTTTCTTTTATCTCATATTATATTCTTGTGTTTAATTAGTTGAGAATTGAGCTATATTATTTTTTAGTTTTTTAGGCTACTATGATCATTGTTTTATATAATTCATTTGTTGTTTTTGTCTTTTTTATAATCTGATTAAAATAAAATTAATTAATTTGATCCACTTCATCAAAGAATCTTCTTGTTTCTGTAAAATATACTTGAACATCATCTATAACTCATAAAATTCTTTCTCCTCTTCCAAACACACTTGCAATATTTAAATATATTTTCTAACACACAAAAAATCCGATCCCCTGGGAAAGTGTGTGTACACGTCTAGTTTATTACTTCACGGGCTAGGAAATCCCAACTCTTATTTAATTTCCCAACAATAAGCAGATGAGTTTGGGAAGAAGAAAGAAATTATGTTCACAAGACCTTCCACATACCAGATTAATCTGCATACAAAAATGATAAGGCTTAAAGCATTTGGGGGGGTGCTAACTCCAAAACCATCACTCTTAAGGGATTTGATTTTTGTCCAAATAGGGTTTTCTCATGATGATTCATGGATCTCTGTGTGTGTTTATATATATATATATATCTATATATATATATGACTCATGGATGTTTATATATATATATATATATATCTATATATATATATGACTCATGGATGTTTATATATATATATATAAAAGGGAGATGCTAGCTCATGGCATATCCCATTCGAAGTGGATTCTAACAAATCTGGACGTATGCCATAAACAAAGATAAAGCAAGGCTCACGAGGGAATAATTAAAGGAGTCAATAAGTAAATATTATAACTTAAACCAAATTAAATAATCGACCGAGACTATGGCCTTGTTTGGTAATGCGGTTGCGGTTGTTTTTGAAAGTGCTTTTCATTTAGAAATACATCAAAATGATATTTTTTTTATTTTTTAAAATTATTTTTGACATTAACACATCAAAATGATTTAAAAACACAAAAAAAAATCATTTAAAATGAAAAAAAAATCAAATTTTGAGCAAATAGCGGTACAACCGCGGAAACAAACAGGCCCTATGATTCGGACTGGTTAGCGATATGAAATATGCCTCTTCATCACTACAACTAGAAAAATAATTTTTTGGTGACTTTAATCTAGTACCAATGTGATATTGTATGTTCCTTTTTTAAGTTTTTGAATATCATAAGGCAGTCCTATTATTAGAGTTGATTCATTCTTTTTTCTTCTTCTAAATATCCAAATAGCCCTTTTTAAATGGATTTATGATTTTGTTTGTTGCGGTTGAAGTCGAAAAAATTAATTAGAAATGAACCATAAGTTGGGCAAAAAAAAGGTGAAATTGGGATGGACAGCTCATAAAACAAAACATATTAAGAAATAGAGGGGCACAATATTGAGATCTTTAAACCAAAAGAATCGAGTAGTTATTTTTCTAAAATATAGGGACTAAATAAAAATAGCTTACCGAGAAAATAGAAATGGAAATTCATGGTGGTGGTGGGGATCATGAAGGGGTGATGTCGAGGCGGTTGTGGCAACGGGAAAGAGCGGCTTCTTGGGAAGCCCACCAAGCGGCGCCAACGTGAGACTGTCGGAAATTGCCATGGCTAAAACAATGTATGTTGGTGGACGACAACACTTGATCACGTGCATAAGTGGGGATTATATTGTAGACATGATCAAAAAATGATTTATTGGTTTTCTCCTTTTTAATAATCTTTATTTATTGATTTCACATTTTATTTACAGAGAAGAAAAATTGGACATGTAGTTTCAATGATACCATGTTTTTTTTTACATTTTGTATTTCTTGAATAATGTGGAAAACCTCAGTTTTGTCCCCAATCTATTACCCAACTCAATTACCAAATATCCCATCAATTAGATACATAATATAGCAATTTGATTCCTTCCAATAAATATTTTTTGCTTGATGTGAATATTTTAAATAAAAAGCAGCATCATGTTGAAGAAAAGTTAATAAAAAAAAAAAGACATTGAAAAAGGATCCAAGTGAGAATTATCGAAGATGTAGGGACTCAAATGAGTTTTTTTAGATAAGTCAAGGATGGGTTAACCCTAAGAAGCTAATGGCCTATTTAGGATTGTGGTCGCGTGATTTTTTATAGTATTTTTTGTTCAAAATTGTATTCAAATAATGTTGTTGTTTCTAAAAAAATATTTTTGATATCAGCACAAAAAAATAATTTAAAAATATCAAAAAAATATATTTTTAAAAAAAAAATCATTTTTTCTCGAAATTATTTTAAAATACAGCGACAAACATAAAGTAAATTGAGAGATACGCTATTGTTTAATGGTCATGGCAGTGCCTCCTTTCATTGGTTTCCAGCATCTTTTTAACAATAGGATCTCTTTTTGGGATGATTTGTCGACATTGCATTGGTTTGACACGAAAGATGATCACTTTTAATCACTATCAATACCTTATTACCTGCTTTAGTTAGCTTTGAAATTAACAATATTAGTATTTTATAAATCTCTGATTAGGTTTCTAATGGCCTAGATTATAGGCATCTCATGACCAACACGAGCCTACTAGCTCTTAGCCTCTTCGCATGGGATGAAAAGAAAGCTGAGAATGCTAACCTAGTTAATTTACCAAGTATAATTTCTCGGCTAGTACCATGTCTTCTGTACTATTTTCGTAGTTTATTAACGTTGTCACATGCATTTAAATTTTGAGGTGCAATGATTTAGGTATGGCTGGATGCAGCACTTGATGTATTGTAAAGCCAGGCCAACATTATTGTTAATACAAATTTTAATGGGCTACAAATTCTTGATAAATCATGCCACATGAGGTATCCGAGGTTCTATATATATAAACTTTTACAATTGATTCTTAATAAGTTAAGATTGACTGCACTAGTTCATACCATGGTTTGAAATAGAAATCGCAACAACTCTAGCTAGCAGGGAAGTGAAATCAAAGTTTCTCTATATTCTTATCATTTGTTAGGTTAGGAAGCGATGGTGAATTTGCTTTTCTTATGGTCTCAGATTTGAGTCATGTGGTTGTTAACATGATAGTCGCTGGAAGCTTACATGGTCGTTAACTTTAAAACCCATGAGACTAATCGAGATACGAGTAAATTAGTACAGATATCTATGTTAATAATAATATAAAAAAAAACGATGATGAATATAACATAGATTTGGGATGGAGCCAAACAGCATTAATCTATGAAGTGGGGGCTTGAAAAAATATTGGAGGGAATCATCTCACATTCAACTAAAGGGATACTTTGATGAATGAGAGGGTTGGGAAATAATCATTCTTAGATTATTTTTTATATATGTTTTTTTTTTTTTGTTGGAACAATACTTTTGTGCTAATCAACTAATAAATCTCTCCCTTCTTTTCCTTTCTTTATATAAAATATATTATTTACCAATTTAGATTTTTAATATATAAAAAAGAAGAGGAAAAACTCTTCAGCAACCAAGAAAGACCCAGAGGACTCATGTCAACTCAACAGCATATAATCTGAAAATGTGCATTGGACCACCATCATTTCAACTAAAATGTTCATATCTGAACGTGATCTTGATCTAGTAGTATGATGACTACTAGAAGTTTTCACTGTCAATAACTTTAAGACCCGTGATATCAATTAAGATATAAACAAATTGGTCCGAACATCCATGTTAATAATAATAAAAAAAATTCATCTCGTTGATGCTGCTTCCAATTTCCTAACAACTCCATTGCTTTGTTGAATTTTGCACTCAGTTTCACTATGCTGCTGTTTAGATTATGAGTTGTGATGTAACAAGAGATTATGGAAGTGGATGGAGACATGGATCGATCGATCGATGATGACATGATTGTCGATCAACGACTATGAAGGGCGGTGACATTGGTATTATTCTGATTTGTGACCGACCAATCAGCATCGACCTTTGTTACCTCGTTGGAGTTTTTGGGGAAAGAGGCAGTAGACATCTGCCAGATCACTTTACAGACTGTTATTTTAAGGCAAAAGAGTGGGAAAAATACTAGGTTTCAGCTTTAGTTAGGACGAGCCGATTTGCCCGCTTCGCCGGGGTTTTTTATCTTTGTAAAAAATTAATTGATTTTAAAAATGTTGTATTTTGTAATCTTAATATTTAATTAGCATAATTGTAATTGATAAAATTTATTAAAAATGGTTTTTTTCAACAACAATCTGATTGAATATTGCTATTGGCAAAAAATTTTGATTAAATTTGTTAAAAAATTTGCTAAGAAGGTGAAATGATTTATTAGGAATTTGTTGCCACGGATACTCTGGGAAAAAAAAAAGACAAAAAAAAACCGGTTAAAAAAGAACAGCTTACTTGGACAGTAAAAAAGAAAAAATACATGTGAAAAAAAGGTTACCGTTCCTCAAAAGGAAAAACAAAAAGAGTCTAAAAATATAAATTTAAATTCAAAGCCAAAGTTTTATTTTGTAAGATTTATTCATCATATTATTATATTAAATATATTTAAGAATACCGATATGAATTTTTGTTGCAAGAAATCGTAGGTCATTTTTTTTCTTTTTTTATATATTTTTAGGCGATAATATGAAAAAAATATTCAACACATAATCTATAGTGTGATCGAAATGGGAAGTGATTTTTATAGTTTTTTAATTGTAGATAACCTAGATGCATTTGTAAAAAAAAATAAAATATGAGTTGCCTGTTTTCCCCAGTTATATTAAATATAACACACTATAAATATAAAAATTGCAATTTTTTTAAAAAAATAAATAGAAAACTTTTTGCGTGCATAATTATTTGTTTGTTGTTTAAAAAGAACAGGCAAAATATTTGACACTTATGCAAAATTTAATTTTTATTTAAGCGACATTTACTGTTATAAAATAGCTCAACACCCCCTAATATAACAATAGCAAAATATATAATTGTATTGTAGGTCATTATTTTTCTCTATCTAAATGCGATAACATCCAATAAATATTAAAACATCTAAGTAGTTTGACATTCAAAGCCAAAGTTTTATTTTGTAAGATTTATTCATCATATTATTATATTAAATATATTTAAGAATACCGATATGAATTTTTGTTGCAAGAAATCGTAGGTCAATTTTTTTTTTATATATATATTTTTAGGCGATAATATGAAAAAAATATTCAACACATAATCTATAGTGTGATCGAAATGGGAAGTGATTTTTATAGTTTTTTAATTGTAGATAACCTAGATGCATTTGTAAAAAAAAATTAAAATATGAGTTGCCTGTTTTCCCCAGTTATATTAAATATAACACACTATAAATATAAAAATTGCAATTTTTTTTTAAAAATAAATAGAAAACTTTTTGCGTGCATAATTATTTGTTTGTTGTTTAAAAAGAACAGGCAAAATATTTGACACTTATGAAAAATTTAATTTTTATTTAAGCGACATTTACTGTTATAAAATAGCTCAACACCCCCTAATATAACAATAGCAAAATATATAATTATATTGTAGGTCATTATTTTTCTCTATCTAAATGCGATAACATCCAATAAATATTAAAACATCTAAGTAGTTTGACATTCAAAGCCAAAGTTTTATTTTGTAAGATTTATTCATCATATTATTATATTAAATATATTTAAGAATACCGATATGAATTTTTGTTGCAAGAAATCGTAGGTCATTTTTTTTCTTTTTTTATATATTTTTAGGCGATAATATGAAAAAAATATTCAACACATAATCTATAGTGTGATCGAAATGGGAAGTGATTTTTATAGTTTTTTAATTGTAGATAACCTAGATGCATTTGTAAAAAAAAATAAAATATGAGTTGCCTGTTTTCCCCAGTTATATTAAATATAACACACTATAAATATAAAAATTGCAATTTTTTTAAAAAAATAAATAGAAAACTTTTTGCGTGCATAATTATTTGTTTGTTGTTTAAAAAGAACAGGCAAAATATTTGACACTTATGCAAAATTTAATTTTTATTTAAGCGACATTTACTGTTATAAAATAGCTCAACACCCCCTAATATAACAATAGCAAAATATATAATTGTATTGTAGGTCATTGTTTTAATATTTATAAAACATCTAAGTAGTTTGACATATTTTAATTTGACAGAAATATACAAATATATCATTAATTTGACATATTTTAAATAATATATTTAATTTAAAGGAAAAAATTGAAGTAAATCCAAATATTGAAATTCTATAATTTAAAACAAAACTTGAAAAAAAAAAGAAGACCGAAATCAAACCTGAAATCAAAAATTGCATAGAAGGATAAAATTGAAAGAAATCAAACTTTGATACTGAAAATATTAAAGATTTATAATCAATTTGCATGGAAGGATGAAATTGAAATAAAAGAAAACTTTGAAACCGAAATGATATAGATTTCCGGCCCAATTCGAAAAATTCAAAGCATGAGGACCGATTTGCAACTTCCAGATGTAATCAATTTCAATTGAAGGACGAAATTGAAACACATTAAGGGCAAGAGAAACAAATTACAACGTTCAGGGACTGAAATGAATTTTGATAAAAAACAGCTTAGCTGACGTCATGTTGCGCAGGCAGGAGAGAGAAATGGAGGGGGGAAATTCAAACGACCATTGACACGTATACAGACATCATCGTGTTACACGCGCCGCCCCGTGTGGAAGAGAACATGCCTGAAAATCATTCTAGATGGTGGTTGGTCATTTTCCGACGCCGTATGACGCCGCACGCGCCGTCCGAAGAACGCGTCAGCGCTGCAACGAACGGCGCGTCCGGAGACGCGCCAGCAGATGTCAGCGGGAAATGATTAAAAAATAGTGGCTAATTACCGTGAAGCCCCTCCCCCTCAGGCGTGGTTTTTGTCCGTTTCGAGGGACAAAATCGTCAATGCACTGTTACATGAAATATTAAAAAATACAAAACCCGACCGGACGAACCGGACCGGACCGGTTATGGTCAATGACCGTCCAGCCCCCGAAACCGGCGGCGTTTTTTGTCGTTTTTGGGGGGCTGGACGGTCAAAGCACTGTGCAAAAAGCAAAAAAAAAAAAAAAAAAAGCAGATGTACACCCGCGATTCACCGTGACAAATTGCCACTCCACAGTGGCAATGAGTCACGGTGTACAGTGGGAAATCCCACCTCTTTTAGCTATAAGGTAATGCCCCCTCAATCAAAATTTTAAGGTAAGTGCTGCAATGTGATCTGAACTTTGTTTTTTCTTTTTTAAAAAATCAAAAATCTCCACATTCTCCTCCATCTCCAAGTGCCTTTGCTGTTCTTTACACATTTTTCCACCTTTAAAGACAAAAGTTGACTTGTCGTTTTAAACCCAGTTAATTCCATTCATTCTTCAGTTTTTTTCCCCAATAATAATAATAATAATAATAATAATAATAGTGATAGTTATAATAATAGTGATAATGCTAATGATAATTTATTATTCAATGTTAGATTTGTTAGAGATTAAATTTTATTTTTTCTCATATATAGTATTTTTAGTTTAATAATGTATATTATGAGTTTTAAAAGTTTACATGACTCAATATTCTTTTTTATTTTTTTTATTATTACTCAACATATTTTTTGTAAAAAAAACTAATCATCTATATTTCCTTTGAATTTATTAAATAACCGAATTCATATCGAGTTAGTTTTTATATAATTTTATTAAAAACTAATGCTATGCAAAAATTCAATTCAAGTAAGATTTATTTTCCAAATCTAATAGCATTATAAAAATATTTCAATGTTCTTAATGCTTTTTTTTTAAAAAAATAATTCAATTTAGCTCTTGGTGTTCAACATAATGTATGTTCAGAAGTATGGCCGCGATTACTTTTGAAAATATTTTTCCTCCAAAAATATATTAAAATAATATTTTTTTATATTTTTAAAAATTATTTTTACATCGTCGCATAAAAATAAAATCAAAACACCAAAACAAAAATAATTTAAAAAAAAATAAAAAAAATCATTTTTTTTTAAATATTTTTGAAATAAATTGAAAAATAGCCCATAATGGTAAAACGTAAAACCAAAGTTTAATTTGAGAAAGGTCAATGATGCACAAGTACATGATAAGACACCACGTATAATAAAATAGGAATTGATGCTACTCTTCCCCGGAGACGATTAAAAAAATACAAAAAGAAGGAACAATAATGCAGCAGCATAAAATAACAATGGCCAATAGCAAGGGAAATATCCCTTTACATTTCTGGGGAATTTAAATAAAATAAAAAATTACATGCTGATGGCATTCCATGCATGTCCTAGTCCTATGCATGTCATGCAATCATGAAGGGTAGTACTTCAGGGTGGCGTGTACATGATGCTATGGCATCAAAAACCATAAAAAAGTACATGATGCTATGGCCTCGTATGCATAGCCTAGTACTCCTCTACCTGTCATGCAAGAATGAAAGTGGTACTTCAGGGTTGTTTGTCTAGGATGGCGATACAAAATCTAGAGGGTGTTTGGAGAGCTGTTGCTGTAGCTTTTCAAAATGCTTTTCGTGCCGAAATACATTAAAATAATATTTTTTTATTTTTTAAAAATTATTTTTGACATCAGTACATCAAAATGATCTAAAAACACCAAACCATATTCATTTAAAATGATTTTTTTTTTTGAAAAGCTACCAAATGTCGTTCCAAACGCCCTCTAGAATGATTAGGATTGGGAATTAAGTTTTTTTTTAATTATGTTTGCATGGTCAGTAATTGTATGTTAATTTTAATACTAAAAAGCAGAAGATTGTGATAGAAAACAATTTTGTTTTTTAAAATGTCTTTTTTGATTTACGAGGTAATTATAGTTTTTAAAGAGTATCATTTCCCTCTAGTGAACGAGCTTGAGAATTATTTTTTATTTCTAAAAGAGCTAATAAATGGGTATGAAAGTGAATCAAACACTTGATCATGCTCAATTAGACTTGACACGCAATTAGGTCCTCTGTTAATGTGTCGAGAAGGTCATTAAACCCATGTCCAATTAGGTTTGGCATGCAGCAAGCCCTATGTTTATAGGTCAAGAAGGTCGTTAGATCTATATCCAATTAAGTTTGACATGATGCTAAGCTCAATGAATTTAATAACTCGCCAAACTCATTTGTTTAAGCTATACATGCAATTGATCCCAAGAACGATGAGTCTAACAACTCCTATTAGACTTGACATGAAACAAGTCCTTGGAGCTTGACTTGTAACAACAATGGAAGACATTGGATTTAAAATTGAGTTAGATCCATGTTATCTGTTTTCTGTATCTATTATAAAGTCTATAGATAAATATGACTTAAACCCCACCCACCTATCAATGAATGATTGCCCTTCCTTTCAATATTCTAGACATGAAATTGGGCTAAAACTTTATTTTTTATAATGTCAACATTGCTGATCCATCCGTCTCTCAATGAGATCTGCAATTCAAGTTTTTTTTTTAAAAAACAATACTTTTTGACTTAAAAATGCAATTGAAACATAGAAAAGCACGTCATTAAACGGGCACTTACTATAGTTAAGCTAGACATGGTTGCACAGGAAAGGCGATGGTGCTTCAGATAGATGGAGAGTACTTGAGTGACCCCATGCACTCTGGATTTATCTGCACAAACTTTTAAAGTGGAGAGAAAGTGAGAATCTTTTGTGGGGCTAATGATTTACACTGTTTTGCTCGTTGTAGCTGTAGATATGTTCTTATCCTAGTTGCAGTTCTTTTGTGAGTTGTGGTGCTTGTGTTTTGTGTGTAGGCAAGCAGCTGAGTTGATTGTTATGAGAAGCTGCTCAAAAATCAACAAAAACATCTCCAAGTACATTGGCTAAGACTTTGTGACAGTTTAGTTGAGAGACTATTAATTCATATTTGATTTATGCTTTTTTCTTTCTTTTATAGTTTTGGATTATTCAACAAAATAACGCCTTTTATCTGACTTATCGGACTCCCCACCACAGTTCCCCCCGCCCCCACTCTCTCTGCTTCCCTTTTTCTTTCCCATAACAAAAAATCGATGCCCACCATCTCTATCACTCTCTCTTTCCACTATCATTTCTCTTTCTGTGTTGAAAGAACAAAGAAAGCAGCCCACAAGCTAGTTTTGTTTTGAGATGATCATCAACAAATCATTCAGGGGAATAGCACCAGTTAGCCAGTGTTTGTTTCCAGTTTCTAAGAAGTGCTCTCATTCTTGATTTCCACCAGCTAGGTTGGCAGCAGCAGCAGCAGCAGTGAGTTTCACTTTCTATTCAGGATGATAAAGCTGTACTTGCTATCTTATTCTCTTTGTAGTAGCTTTTGTTTAGCTCTTGCTGTTTTTTTTATAGCAGAGAAAGTGTGTCCCTTGATGATTCATATATGTCCTTTGATGTTCTTATTCTGTTTCAGTTCTTTCCTTACCTCTCACTTTAGGAATTTTGATGGTTGCTCTGCCTGCTTCAGGCTTTTGAGATTGAAGTTGAAGATAAGCAATCTATTCTGTTTTTCCTAGGTACAGCATATGAATTAAGTTCTGCAAACATGGGTCTTTTTGTTTTCCACAACAGAAAATCACACGATACTTAATTTTGTTTGATCGGGTTCATAAATACCACCAAGGAGCTGAATTTGCCGTGGTAAAATGCTACGTTGATCAATATTCATGATTTGCATAGAAATATACACTATCTGCCCTTTCTTCAACCAAGACTGCTACTTCTGCTAGCTCATATTTACTTGAACAGGTTCTCTTCCTTTCAAATTCGACTTATTTGCATCAAATTCGGATACCTGTATCTGTTCATAATTCCCCAGGCAAAGTTAATCAAATAAGGTTTCAATCTAGAACAGAGGATTTTAACTTTACCTTTCTGTGTTTCATCTATAGGCTTTGTGCTTTCCTTTCCTTCAAAGTAAATTTTGGCCCTTCAAAATATTGACTTAGGACATGATTTTGGTCCAGTAATATGAGAATATCTGTTTCGTTTTCTTTTTCCTTTTGTTTTTAATCCTGTAAAATGTTCAAATCATTGAGATTTGAAGCTTAGCTTACTTCACATGTATCTTGTTCCTATACATTTTGTCTGGATTAGGATGCAGCCTGATCTCTTTATATTCTGTCAATTGTTAATTTTATTGCCACCACATTTTTCTTGAGATAAATGAATGCCAGTCAAGGAGAGAGTCCTTTTTCTATCATCCTCCAATATATATCTAATCGTGGAGGAAACATGGCCTCATAGTAGCTCACAGTGGACCACTGGAAAGAGGACATGACACTGAGGCCAGATCCTTTTTTGTTTGAATGCTTTATGCCTCAACTCATTTAGCTTCGATTATGACAGCACAAGTCCAATCAAATGCTTTGAAGCATTTAAGGTTTTGCTTCAAACAACAGCCATTAATTTACCTTCAGATTGTTCGTATCTTGTTTTTCTATCTGTTTGTTTGTTTCCTGGAGTATTGTTTTTTTTTTTTAAATTTCATTACTCTCTGTGCTAAGTTAATTGTTGTCATCATATTTTAAACATATTTAAGAGTTCCTAATCTATGTTTTTATTTTGGAGGTTGCCATTCTGTTAAATTTCTTGCTATAAATTTCACAATCGCTCCCAGTTCCTACAAGTTTAACTGTCGAACACTATTTACTCACCATGCTGCATTCTGCAGGTTGAAAACATCTATAGTTTCAACCGGCTCAATCTGGATACTGCTCAGAAACTATAAACGCGGAGTATCTCCCTGTGGTGTTAACTAATATCATCAAAGAAAGATGAAACCAATTATTGATCTGGAAGTTGAGGCCACCTCAGAAAATGTTTCCGAAGCTAGCAGCCAAGTAGCTTCCAACTTGTCAAACCAAGAAAATTCTGCAGGCCCCTCCAACGACAGCCTCACTAACTCTTCTTATCTCACAAATGCCATAGCAGCTCATTCTGGTTCGGAAATGGTTTCCCTTGACTTAACCCTTCGCTTCAACAATGATGAGTCAGGTGGAAGGGACTCGGTGGGGCTCTCACTGTCAAGCACAAGTGAGAGCAGCAATGAACCTGCATCACGTACTACAGCCGAAGCAATACCACGTGTGTTTTCCTGCAATTACTGTCAGCGCAAGTTCTTCAGCTCGCAGGCACTTGGTGGACACCAAAACGCTCATAAGAGAGAACGAACATTAGCTAAGCGTGCTATAAGAATGGGTATTTTCTCGGAAAGGTATGCCAGCCTAGCATCGTTGCCTCTGCATGGATCCTCATTCCGATCCCTGGGGATAGAGGCACATTCTTCAGTGCACCAAAACTTTGCGCCGCCAGTGAGGTCACTAGAAATAAGCAGCGGTGCAAGATTTGATAACGGTTACGCAGGCCTGCCAGTATTTATGGAGGATGATGAGGCGGAGCTGCTATGGCCAGGTAGTTTCCGACAGGCAGCTGTGGCAGACGATGCTCATCCAAGTTTTGTAGTCGCAGGAAGCTCAAATATGAGTTTTTTCGGGGCAACTCCGCCGGTGGACCTAGATGATTCCGCGCCAGATCTCACACTAAAACTTTGATGACATTGGTTGCAGTATTTCTGCTCCGATATTATCTCTTGTATAGCTGCAATGGACCATGGCTGAACTTTTATATTCCCTGTTAAGAATTTGCATGTCAGTGTATAAGAGCTTCACAAGGATTATTCTGGAGCTTCTTTGTTTGTTATATCTATGTGATTTATCCTTTTAATTTGATGTAACTGGTAGTTTGATTATGTGTTCTGTCTCTCTATTTTCGGCAGTATATATGCTTCCAATCTACAAAATAGACCGCGGAAAATCTCCAAGCACCATATAAATTTACTTTTAATCCTTGACTTAGATATCAAAATACAAAACAGTCCCTAAACTAAACAAAAGGGTTTTCCAAATATATAGTTGATCCGACTATATCCAAAGCCCCTAATCAAATTACAAAATAACTAATAATAACGTTGTCAATAATTTATGCATATAATATAAGACCTTCATCAACTATTTTGACCTTAATTTTTATTATTTTCATTAAACATTTTGATGATTTCTTCTAGAAGTATGACGTTCAATTCCTTTAATCCCAACAATCCCCTTTGTTGATCATTGTCTTCATCTTCTTGTTTTTACTCTATCTCAATACTAACATACTTATCTAAAATTGCACTCAATCTTCTTGTTTTTAAAAATACATCTCAATGTACCAGCAATTTATTTCAATCACCAGATTGCTGGCAATGTATATCACAAAAACCAAAGAGTGAGCCATGTAGTATACCAGGAGAAGGGATATGGGCTGACCGAGGGACGGGTGGAATCAATGATCGAGTGACCAAGAACAGAGAACCTAAACACCTTAAATCGATTGAGTAATTAGGTATCAGAGATTACAACCAAAAACACTTGTGTTTTTTTTTGTTTCAAAATAACAGAAACTCATTGCTGGCACCCAAAGCAATCCGATGGGTCTGTTATTGCCAGTGCGTCCCAACGTGAATTCGTATAATTAAACACATTTCCTCTTCTTTTTCCTTGAAATGAGGAGAATTGAAAGGGAGCTGTAACAAAAACTTCACCCCTTTCCTCTATAAATCCAGAGGGAAGCAGAGTAGTACTTTCAACGAACCTCCACCTTCTATTCCAAGTGAAATATGGCAGGCCTAAGATTCTATAATTTTTCCATCTTTTTGGTGTTATTTGCAAGCCTTCTTGTCGCAACGAGCTGCCATGGTCTCTCTCGTAATGCCTTGTTTATTTTTGGTGGTTCATTGAATGATGTTGGAAATAACAACTATATGGAAACTGCGATCAAAGCAAACTTTCTGCCATACGGGGAAACCTTCTTCAAGAACGCAACAGGGAGGGCTTCTGATGGTCGATTAGTCCCTGATTTTATTGGTGAAAAGAAACGAAATCCTTAGCAGCATTTTTCTTTTTTATATATTAGTGTTTTAGAAATGAGTTATTAGAATATGATTCTGGAAATTGTTTTCTTTTTACAGCCGGGTTTGCCAGGTTACCATTGATTCCACCCTATCTAAGTCCCGATAACAATGACTTCACAAATGGATTGAACTTTGCATCAGCAGGAGCTGGTGCTCTGACAGAAACTAATGTAGGAATGGTATGTGGTTTTATTTCTACGCTCTTCTTTTTCTTTGTGGGACGGCTCAGCTGATCATGCTGCATGATATTGATTTTTGAATTTCTTTCCTAACACTATTAAATATTTTTACTTCTCTTCTGAAGACTATAAGCCTTAAAACTCAACTGAGTTTTTTCAAGTTCGTTGAGAAGAACTTGAACGCCAAACTTGGCGAAGCAAAAACGAAGACGTTGCTGTCTAGAGCTGTTTATATGTTTGGCATTGGAAGCAATGATTACATAACATTTGCCACCCGCAAGACCGCCGAGCTCCCGTCCTACACCAGGGAAGAGTATGTCAGGATGGTTATCGGCAACCTGACGGATTCGATCCAGGTAATCCACATTTCAGGAAAGGATTGTGAGAGAGCTATGAGAAATCACTATTGATTCCTCACTCTACGACATGAGTTTATAAGTTGAAATGATTATATATTTGACATAATATCACAATTTCAATGACTAGAAGACTTTTGAGAAGTCGATATGATTTCCTTCAGATTTGACTATACGTAATGGTTTATCAGGAAATTCATAGCATGGGAGGAAGGAAATTTGGATTTTCTAATGTGGGTGATGTGGGCTGCTCTCCATTCCTGAGATCACTTAACAATGCCAGAAACAATGGATCAGGATGCATGGATGAAGTTACGATTCTAGCAGAGCTCCATAATAAAGCACTAACAAAAGCCCTCAAAAAACTGGAGAGAAAGCTTGAAGGATTCAAGTTTTCCATTTTTGATCTCTATGCAGCTTCCAAGGAAAGAATCGACAACCCCACAAAATACGGTAATTAATATTCCTATCTATCCATTGTTAATTATTCGAGAAGATAGTTACAATCCAATGTATAATTTCTATTCCAATTTTCTGTGAAGGTTTCAAGGAGGGTAGGGTGGCATGCTGCGGCACCGGTCCTTACAAAGGAAACCTTTCTGGTTGCTGTGCAAAAACAGTATGCGATACTGTCAGCGACTACTTGTTTTTCGACGGGGTTCATCCGACAGAGAAGGCCAACTACCAATTTGCAAGGCTAATGTGGAGTGGAGGTGCCGACATAGTGAAGCCTTACAATCTTAAAACACTGCTTAAGAAAATATAGACAAGATAATTATCCTTAACCGAATGTAATATCAGTTCTCCAAAAATCAAGGAGCATGATCAGAAAATATTGTAAGTGTCCAGCAATCAATGAAGCTTTAAGGTTTTGGTGATGTAGAGCTTGTGAATCTCATTGTCCATTTATGCATCTAATATAAGACCTTCATCAACTATTTTTACCTTAATTTTTATTATTTTCATTAAACATTTTGATTATTTCTTCTAGAAGTATGACGTCCAATTCCTTTAATCCCAACAATCCCCTTTGTTGATAGATTTGTTCTTCTAATATTATATAATTAGTTTTCACTCTATCTCAATATTACTTATTTAAAATAGCACTCAATATTTTATTAAAAAACTTCCCATCTTCTTGCTTTTAAAAATAGTTCTCAGTAATTTATTTCAATCACCAGAGTTTACTATTTTATTTAATATTCAGCTAATAAATTTATTTTATAATTTCATTGTGCAGTGGTTGCTAGTTATCAATTCCAACTGGACCTTGTATTATATGATCAAAGTGGATGATATACTCAATTCTGGCCACTGAAACTCTTTTTGTTTCTCCTATTGTATTTTTTGGATGTGAGGGGATTTCAGCTCCTGAAAGTGTTTTTTATGGGTCGAAATGAAAGAGTAAAATCTTGAATGTTTCAGACTCTTACAAAAAGTACATGTTCTTACTCAAATTTGAGATCTACTCACGGCACTCTACTTGGAGACATGTTAGATCTTGTTTAGACATGTATTTAAATAAGGTGTTGTTGTTGGTGTGTGGGTGTGCATGCTATATTCTATGTTACAAGTCACGGTTCGTAGCCATTAAAATTTAAATTCATGTATCAAATTTGTGACACACATATTTTCCAAAACATACTACATTTAGAGAAAAAAGTATTTACATTTAAAATAAATATCCATATATGAATTAAATAAAAATAGTAGTTTTTCGTTATAGGGAAATATGAAGCGATTGACCAATGAATTAAAAGTCATGATTGATCTGAAGGGTAATAAGTCATGTTGTATTCATATGACTATCATGATAAAAAAAAAAAAAAAAAAAAAAAAAAAAAAAAAAAAAACATGCACAAATAAGAATTCAAATTATATGAGAACTCATAATGTAAACACAAAAATCATTATTTATTATTAAAAAAAATACATATATGACTAGAATTAGAAGTTTATATGAAACTCAAACTCTATAACAATTTTTTTTAAAAAAAGTCATTTGTTTACTGTAAATGATAACCAACTTTATATACACAATTTATTCACAAATGTTTTTACATTTTATCTCTTTTCTTAATAAATGTTATTTACATTTTTTTAATTTGTTTTTATCCTATTGTTTATTTCTTTGATGGTGTGCATAACTATTGAGACTAATAAGGTTTCCAAGCAAACTTCCATTTTCTGTTCAATTTGTGAAGTTGTTATATCCCTCTACTTGAAATTTATCCATTTTCTATTCAAAATGGAATATCGTAATTAGTTTATGATTATCTGTTAGAGGTCAGCTAAAATATCAAAAACATTTCTCCCACCATTTTGTTCATTTTATTTAGCTTTAGATTTTAATATTTGGGGTGTAAAACTACATTGTAAAGTATACCTTTAAATATTAAAAGTACAACAAATGCAATG